>BTHU01000003.1:149961731-150561731 GCA_036184795.1 Tokudaia tokunoshimensis | reverse complement strand
CAAACCATATTAAGTATCTTGGCATGACTCTAACCAAACAAGTGAAAGATCTGCATGACAAGAACTTCAAGTCTCTGAAGAAAGAAATTGAAGAAGACCTCAGAAGATGGAAAAATCTGCCATGCTCATGGATTGGCAGGATTAATATAGTAAAAATGAGCATCTTACCAAAAGTAATACACAGATTCAATGCAATCCCCATCAAAATCCCAACTCAATTCTTCATAGAGTTAGAAAGAGCAATTCAAAAATTCATCTGGAATAACAGAAAACCCAGAATAGCTAAAACTATTTTCAAGAGTAAAAGAACCTCTGGGGGAATCAGTATCCCGGACCTCAAGCTGTACTACAGAGCAATAGTGTTAAAAATTGCATGGTATTGGTACAGTAACAGACATGTAGATCAATGGAACAGAATTGAAGACCCAGAAATGAATCCAGACTTCTATGGTCACTTGATCTTTGACAAAGGAGCTAAAACCATCCAGTGGAAAAAAGATAGCCTTTTCAACAAATGGTGCTGGCTCAGCTGGAGGTCAACATGCAGAAGAATGCAAATTGACCCATCCTTATCTCCTTGCACTAAGCTCAATTCTAAGTGGATCAAAGATCTCCACATAAAACCAGACACACTGAAACTAATAGAAGGGAAACTAGGGAAGAACCTTGAACATATGGGCACAGGGGAGAATTTCCTGAACAGAACTCCAATAGCTTATGCTCTAAGATCAAGAATAGACAAATTGGACCTCATTAAATTACAAAGTTTTTGCAAGGCAAAAGACACTGTCAAAATGACAAAGCGGCAATCAACTAACTGGGAAATGATCTTTACCAACCTTACATCCGACAGAGGGCTAATATCCAAGATATACAAAGAACTCAAGAAGTTAAACTCCAGAGAGGCAAGTAACCCTATTAAAAAATGGGGTACAGAGCTACACAAAGAGTTCTCACCTGAAGAATATCTAATGGCTGAGAAGCACCTAAAGAGATGTTCATCATCCTTAGTCATTAGGGAAATGCAAATCAAAACAACCCTGAGATTCCATCTCACACCAGTCAGGATGGCTAAGATCAAAAACACAGGAGACAGCAGTTGTTGGCGAGGATGTGGAGAAAGAGGAACACTCCTCCACTGCTGGTGGAATTGCAGGCTGGTACAACCACTCTGGAAAGCAGTCTGGCGGTTCCTCAGAAAACTGGGCATGACACTCCCGGAGGATCCGGCTATACCACTCCTGGGCATATACCCAGAGACTTTACCTGCATGCAATAAGGACACATGCTCCACTATATTCATAGCAGCCTTATTTATAATAGCCAGAAGCTGGAAAGAACCCAGATGTCCCTCAACGGAGGAATGGATTCAGAAGATGTGGTATATTTACACAATGGAATACTACTCTGCAATTAAAAACAATGAATTCACGAAATTCCTAGGCAAATGGTCAGATCTTGAAAATATCATCCTTAGTGAGGTAACCCAATCACAAAAGAACACACATGGTATGCAGTCACTGATAAGGGGATATTGACCCAGAATCTCGGAATACCCTAGACACAATCCGCATATCAATAGATTTCTAAAAAGATGGAAGGAGAGACCCCTGGTCCTGGAAAGACTGGATGTAGGGGAACGCCAGGACAGAGTAACGAGAGGGGGTTGAATGGAGAAAAGAGGGAGGGAAGGGAGCTTATGGGACTTTCGGGGAGGGAGGAAATGGGAAAGGGGAAGTGATTTGGAATGTAAATTAAAAAAATAAAATAAAATAAAAAAAGAAAAGAAAATGCTGACTTTGTTATACTGAATGGTTTTAGCTCCTTTGTCAAAGATCATAGATATGTATGTTCATTTCTGGGCCTTCACTTCTATTCCGTTGATGAACCTGCCTGTCACTGTACTAATACCATGCAGTTTTTATCACAATTGGTCTGTAGTATAACTTGAGGTCAGGGATGGTGATTTCCCCAGAAGTTCTTTTATTACTGAGAATAGTTTTCCCTACCTTGGGTTTTTTGTTATTCAAGATGAATTTGAGAGCTGCTCTTTCTAACTCTATGAAGAAATGAGTTGGAATTTTGATGGGAATTGCATTGAATCTGTATATTGATTTAGACAAGATGGCCATTTTTACTACATTAACCCTGCCATTTCATCAATCCATTAGCATGGGAGATCTTTCCCTCTTCTTTTTTATTTTTTATTTTTTTGTAAAATGCGCAATGGCAAATTGTTATTTATTTATTTTTGTATTATTATTATTTTATTTTCTATATTCTTTATTTACATTCCAAATGATTTCCCCTTTCCTGGTTCCCCCCTCTCCAAAAGTCTCATAAGCCCTCTTCCCTCCCCATTTACCTAAGAATTTCATGAATTCATTGTTTTTAATTGCTGAGTAGTATTCCATTGTGTAAATAATCATGGAAAATATCTCTGATAAAATTAAAGAAAAATATAGAAAAACACGTTAAGATTGACTATTTCATGGAAAAATTATACAGATAAAATGGTAGGCATAAAAATATTCCTATGTTTTTTGAAAGTGGAATTATAAACACTTTTGATAAAATTGAAGATCTACAAGGAAAATATTCCTGAAAAATTCAAGAAATATATAGAGAAACATGTTAAAACTGACTATTACATGGAAAATTATACAGATAAAACGGAAGGTATAAAAATGTTCCTAAGTTGATTGAAAGTAAAATTATAGACATTGTCTGATAAAACTGAAGATCCACACGGAAAATACTTCTGACAAAATTGAAGAAAAATACAGAGAAACGATAAAATTGAAGATTATCATGGACAATTATACCGACAAAATGGTAGGGACAAAAACATTCCTAAATTGATAGGAAGTGGAACTACAAACATGGCCCCCCCAACGAAACCAAAGATCTACATGAAAAACACCTCTGACAAAATCGAAGAAATACACAGAAAAAATGTTGAAATTAAAGATTATCATGGAAAATAATACAGTCAAAATGGTAGACACAAAAAGCATTACTGAATTAAAGAGGAGTCACAAACATTTTCTGATAAAACCGAAGATCCACATGAAAAACATCTCTGTTAGTCTATGTTTTTTGTTGTGGAATTGAGTCTATGGACATTATAAGATATTAAGGAATAGTCATTGTTGCTTCCTGTTATTTTTGATGTTCTTTTTATGTTTGTGTGGTTACTTTCTTTTGGGTTTGTTGGAAAAAAGATTACTTTCTTGCTTTTTCTAGGGTGTAGTTTTCCTTCTCATGTTGGCGTTTTCGATCTATTATCCTTTGTAGGGCTGGATTTGTGGCAAAATATTGTGTAAATTTGGTTTTATCATGGAATACCTTGGTTTCTCCATCTATCGTAATTAAGAGTTTTGCTGGGTATAGTAGTTTGGGGTGGCATTTGTCTTCTCTTAGGGTCTGTATAAGATCTGCCCAGGATCTTCTGGCTTTCATCATCTCAGTTGAGAGGTCTGGTGTAATTCTGATAGGCCTGCCTTTATAGGTTACTTGACCTTTTTCTCTTACTACTTTTAATATTCTTTCTTTGTTTAGTGCATTTGGTGTTTTGATTGTTATGTGCCAGGAGAACTTTTTGGTCCAGTCTGTTTGGAGTTCCCTAGGCTTCTTGTATGTTCATGGACATCTCTTTCTTTAGGTTAGGGAAGTTTTCTTCTATAATTTTGTTGAAGATATTTACTGACCCTTTAAGTTGGAAATCTTCACTCTCTTCTATACCTATAATCCTTAGATTTGGTCTTTTCATTGTGTCCTGGATTTACTGGATGTTTTGGCTCAGGAGCTTTTTGCATTTTGCACTTTCTTTGACTGTTGAGTCAATGTTTTCTATTGCATCTTCAGCCCCTGAGATTCTTTCTTCTACCTCTTGTATTCTGTTGTTGATGCTTGCATCTATGACTCCTGAATTCTTTCCAAGATTTTCTATCTCCAGAGATGCCTCACTTTGTGATTTCTTTATTGTTTCTACTTCCACTTTTAGATCCTGGATGGTTTTGTTCAGTTCCTTCACTTGTTTGTTTGTTCTCCTGTAATTCTTTCAGGAATTTTTGTGTTTCACCTGTTCACCCATGCTACCCTGTATTTCTTTCAGGGATTTTTGTGTTTCCTTTTTAAGGGCGATGTTCTCCTGTATTTCTTTAAGGGTGTTATTTATGTCCTTCTTGATGTCCTCTAACAGCATTGTGAGAAGAGAATTTAAATCCAACTCTTGCTTTTCCGGTGTGCTGGGGCATCCTGGACTTGCTGTGGTGGCAGAACTGGGCTCTGATGTTGCCAAGTAGCCTTGGTTTCTCTTGGTAGGGTTCTTGCGCTTGCCTTTCGCCATCTGGTTATCTCTGGTGCTGTTAGTTGGTCTTGTTGTCTCTGGCTGGAGCTTGCCCCTCCTATGGGCCTGTAAACCTGTGTCTGTACTCCTGGGAGACCAACTCTCTTCTGGCAAGGTCTGTGCACATAAGGCTGTGGAGCTTTCTGGTTCCCTGCTGCAAATGGCAGCCAGAAGGGAAGACTTCTGTTCCAGCTACTCCAATGATCATATGCCTTGTGCGCTCCTAGCTGTACCCCTCCAGAGAGAAGGTGGAGATCTCACCTCTGCACTCAGAAGTGAAATTGCTGCTGGGAGATCACTCCCTCCTGGTGGGCTAAGCACAGAAGGCTATGGAGCTGCCTGGTTCCCCACTGCAAATGGCAGCTGGAAGGGAAGACTCCTGTCCCAGCTGCTCTACTGATCGTATGCCCAGTGTGCTCCTAGCTGTACCCCTCCAGAGACAAGGTGGAGATCTCACTTCTGCACTCAGAAGTGAAATCGCTGCTGGGAGATCATTCTCTTCTGGTGGGCTAAGCACAGAAGGCTATGGAGCTGCCTGGTTCCCCTCTGCAAATGGCCTCTTTCCCTCTTCTGAGGGAAGATCTTTTCCTCTTCTTTGATTTCCTTTTTCAGAGACTTGAAGTTATTGTCATGCAGATCTTTCACTTTCTTGGTTAGAGTCACACCAAGGTTTTTTATATTATTTGTGACTATTGTGAAGGATGTTGTTTTCCTAATTTCTTTCTCAACCTGTTTATCCTTTGAGTAGAGGAAGGCTACACAAAGCCTACCTCTACTACTCAATTTGTTTGAGTTAATTTTATATCCAGCTAATTTGCTGAAGTTGTCTTTCATGTTTAGGAGATCGCAGGTGGAATTTTTGGGATCACTTAAGTATACTATCCTATCATCTACAAAGAGTGATAGTTAGACTTCTTCTTTTCCAATTTGTATCCCTTTGACCTCCTTTTGTTGTCTAATTTCTCTGACTAGGACTTCGAGTACTGTATTGAACATATAAGGAGAGAGTGGAAAGCCTTGTCTAGTCCCTGATTTTTTAGGATTGCTCAAGTTTCTCTCCATTTAGTTTGATGTTAGCTACTGGTTTGTTGTATATTGCGTTTACTATATTTAGGTATGGGCATTGAATTCTTGATCTTTCCAAGACATTTATCATGAAGGGGTGTTGGATTTTGTCAAATGCTTTCTCAGCATCTACTGAAATGATCATGTGGTATTTTTCTTTGAGTTTGTTTATATAGTGGATTACATTGATGGATTTCTGTATATTGAACCATCCCTGCATCCTTGGGATGATGCCTACTTGATCGTGGTAGATGATCATTTTGATGTGTTCTTGAATTCGGTTTGAAAGAATTATATTGAATATTTTGCAGCGACATTCATAAGGGAAATTTTTCTGAAGTTCTCCGTCTATGTTGGGTCTTTGTGTGGCTTAGGTATCAGAGTAATTGTAGCTTCATAGAATTAATTGGGTAGTGTTACTTACATTTCTAATTTGTGGAATAGTTTGAAGAGTATTGGTAGTAGGTCTTCATTGAAGGTATGATAGAATTCTGCATTAAACCCATCTGGTCCTGGGCCTTCTGTGGTTGGTAGACTATTAATGACTGCTTCTATTTCTTTGGGGTTATGGGACTTTTCAGATCATGTATATGATCTTGATTTAACTTTGGTACCTGGTATCTGTCTAGAAAATAGTCCATTTCATCTATATTTTCCATTTTTGTTCAGTATAGGCTTTTATAGTAGGATCTGATGATATTTTAGATTTCCACAGTATCTTTTGTTATGTCTCCCTTTTTATTTCTGATTTTGTTGTTTTGGATACTGTCTCTATGCCCTCTGGTTATTTTGGCTAAGGGTTTATCTATCTTGTTGGTTTTCTCAAAGAACCAGTTCCCAATTTGGTTGATTCTTGGTATAGTTCTTTTTGTTTCTACTTGGTTACTTTCACCCCTAAGTTGTATTACTTTTTACCATCTACTCTTCTTGCTTTTCCAGTTTATTGGCTATCCAGGACTTTCTGATCTGGAAGAACTAGGTTTAGATGATGCCATGTCACCTTGATTTCTGTTGGCAATATTTTTGCTTTTGCCTTTTGCCATCTGGTTATCTCTGTTGTTATTTGGTCTTGCTCTTTCTAGCCAGAGCTTGTCCCTCCTGTGGGCCTGCAAGCCTGTCTCAGCACTTCTGAGTAACCAGCTCTTCCATGGCACAGAAGGTTGAGAGAAAATGGCAATCTCACCTCCAAACCTGGGAGTCAAAGCAGTCCCTGGAAACCAGTTCTCCCCTGGCAGGACCCATGCACAGAGCACTGTGGAATAGCCCAACTCTTGGGTGCAGATGGAGACCAGAAGAATCCTGTCCCAGCTGCTCTGCCACTCCTGCACCCATGTGCTCTTGTTCAGACCCCTCCTGGACAGTCACATGCCTCGATTTCAGAGCTTCTCTGAGGTCCCCTCACAGCACCCAACAGCAGAGCACAGAGCTGGGCACAGAGAACCATTTATGATGTGTATTTTATAACCATGTCTAACTCTGAGGATCTATTCCTGTAATTACAGCTCCAATGCATCTTGTGCCATTTTCTCACTTCTCCATGTAATCATATGCACAAAGCCAGATCGAGATACATACATATTTTTGCAATGTAGATGTAAAAACTTAAATGTGTACAAAAACTTGTACACAACTCTATATTTAAAGGGAAAAAAAAAGACAGCACCTGAAATGTCCTTGAACTTATTTATGACTAAGGAGAAGTAGTGATAAATATGAGCAATAACAGGAGGGTAATGGGAGTGAAGAAATCACGAAAGTACAATGCTTTGTAGAGGAGGACATAAGTGAAAATGGGGAGAGGTGAGGAGAATGCAACATCTGTCCCAACACCTGGAGTAATTAGGAACAGCAGGACATAGGCACGCAGGAACCTGGCCAGACCAGTAGTCTGTCTGGCCCAGTGCCCTGAGAAGACCTTGGGTGCAAACTCTGAATTCAGTCCCACAACACCCAGAGCAAGCTCCACTCCCAGTTGCTTTTACACACCCAAGATTACAGGATCACTGAATCCCAAGATCCCAGGATCTTGGTCACACCAGTTTCTCAGGGTCCCAAAAGCAGCTTGACTCCCAGGATCTGGGACACACCCAGGGTCTCAGGATCTCAGGATCACAGGATCCCAGAATTACAGGATCACAAAGACAACTTGACTCTGAGGAGTTCCAACACAACCAGGATCATAGGAAGGACAGGCTCCAGTCAGATATATGGAGGGCAGGTAGCACTGCAGATAACCAGATGGCAGGAGGCAAGCATAAGAACATAAGCAATAGAAACCAAGGCTACTTGTCATTATCAGAACCCAATTCTTCCACCATACCAAGTGCTTGATACACCATCACACCAAAAAAAAAGCAAGATTCAGCTCTAATATCACTTCTCATGATGATGATAGAGGACTTTAAGATGGACATAAATAACTCACTTAAATGAATACAGGAGAACACAGGTAAACAGGTAGAAGCCCTTAATGGGGAAACACAAAAATCCCTTAAAGTATTTCAGGAAAACACAATCAAACAGGAAAAGAAAATGAACAAAACTATCCAGGACCTAAAAATGGAACTAGAAACAATAAAGAAATTACAAAGTGAGACAACCCTGGAGCTGAAAAACCTAGGAAAGAGATCAGGAGTCATAGATGCAAGCATCAATAACAGAATACAAGAGATAGAAGAGAGAATCTCAGGTGCAAAAGATATCATAGAAAACATTGACACAACAGTCAAAGAAAACACAAAGAGCAAAAAGCTCCTAACTGAAATCGTCCAGGAAATCCAGAATAAAATGAGAAGACCAAAGCTAAGGATAGTAGGTGTAGAAGAGAGTGAAGAATCCAATATTAAAGGGCCAGTAAATATCTTCAACAAAATTATAGAAGAAAAGTTCCCTGATCTAAAGAAAGAGATGCCCATGAGCATGCAAGATGCCTACAGAACTCCAAACAGACTGAACCAGAACAGGAATTTCTCCATTCACATAATAATCAAAACACCAAATGCACTAAACAAAGAAAGAATATTAAAAACAGTAAAGGAATCTGCTGGAGCCCACCCTGGGCCACAAGGTTGCATACCCAGGTGGCACTGGGAGATAGCTAACATTCCAGGAGTATGGTCAGGCTTGAGAGTGCAGGTAAGACCACTCCTCCTGCTCAGAGGAACAGGCCTGAAACCCTCAGGAAACAAGAACTCAGGGGCAGCTGGGGACAGGAGTCTCTTGATTTCCATTTGCACCCAGAGCTGATCCTGGGCCACAGAGCTACATATAAAAAATATTGCCAACAGGGACCTGGTCTCCTAGGAGGGCCTACACACCTGCATAAACAGAGAAAACTGGTCTCCCAGGAATACTAATACACAGGCTTGCAGGACAAACAAGCCACAGTCAGAGACAGCAAAACCACCTAACACCAGAAATAACCAGATGGCAAAAAGCAAATGTAATAACATTACCAAGACAAACCAAAGAGACACAGAGGCATCTGAAACCAGTTCTCCCACAACAGAAAGTCCTGGATACCCCAACACACCAGAAAAGCCAAATTTGGATTTAAAAGGAATTAATTTGGGAGGTGACTTGTAAGAGAACAACAAAGAGTGAGACTGAATGTTTTGCTTGATAATTACAATTATTATATCAATTTTGAAGAAAAGGACCTTATAAGTTACTCTTTTTCTGTGATGAATGATTTTCAAAATCATCACAGCCAATGAACCAGAATCTTACCCTCACCTAGTGTGCCACGCTCCAAGTAGAACAATTGTTTATTGAAACAGTTGACTTCATGGATAGACCATCTTAATACACACACCATTTCTTAATGAGTGTAACCTGTTCCCTGTGGACTGAGAATGATGACACTCACTCAAGTCAAATATCTTTGATCATAGCAAGAAATCTGTATCCAAATTATTGTGCCTACAGTCCATTCCTTGACGCAGCAGAACTGTCAACTCTTAGCTTAGCTACTATGGAGGCAAAATCCTTTGGTGATGTGAGGCACATTGAAGTACAGCCTTATTACAATGAACGCCAGTGTCTAAAAATTGTTCTTGTTTTGGCTTTGTATCACAGTAAGAGCCAAGATTTTAAGCTTTACTAAAAACAAACAAACAAACAAAAAGACTTTATCTTTTTACATTCATTTAATAACATGTCCATTGATATAGAAATATATATTATGTTAAATATAATAAAAAATAAAAATTATAATAAAAAAAGACAAAAAAGTGAAAATGGGAAATCCACCATGATTTGAAGCTATGGGACACTTTGAGAAGGTGGTGGCAGATAAAGATCAGTCTTCACCAGAGTTTTGGTAAGCTGAGTGAACACATAAGAAAGGTGATTCATTAAAGTACTTGGGATTGTCCTTGATGCTACAAGAATGGACACATGTCATTCTACATTTGTCAAAACTCAGAAGTCATGTAATATCAAATGAGGAGCCTAAAGTGAATGGTGACCTTTCAAAAATGATGCTGTATGAACAGCAGTGAGGAATTATAATAAATATCTCACTGCTGTTGGGTGCTTTTAGTGAGGGAAACCAGGGTTAAAACATGATGAAAGTAGGTATTCTCTGTCAAATTGATCCATATACCTAAAACTGCACAAATACATACATACTTTTAATTTCTTTTTTTAAAAAAAAAAATTCATTGCCTGAAAACTGCTGATGGTCGATGAGAAAAGTCAGGTTTTTCCTTGTTTACCCTTTGGACTTTTGAATCACAGCACTATTATCTAGTTATGAAACAACTATTCCTGAGCAATTAAAAGGTAAAATGAAATTCAGAATCAAAGATGTTTGTTTTGCAAGTAACTGAATGATACTTGTTTGTGGAGCGCATGATTCAAAATTGCAAGGCAGCTTTTAATCAGGGTATCTTTCCTAGAGCAGAGCCATGTGCAACAAGGACTTTGCACTGTGTTTCATTCCTCAAGCTCACAAGCATTTGAGGGATCCTTCATCTGGCTAAAAGGCTGTTCCTCTTTGCCTGCTGTTGTTCATGAGGCATAAAGTCCCACACACTGTCCTAATCCTTTTCACAGGTAAGATCAGCACATAGTTTTTGATAAACTACAAAATCTTTGAACTGCCTAGATAGTCTGAATACCTTTACAGCTAAAATACTGTAATTGACCTTTCAGTGGCCACTGCACGGCATCCCAGCCTTATCTCTTTATCAGGTGAAAGGTTTAAAGATAATGTCACAGAACTCTCAATGTACCAGTACCTGCACAAGTGCGCAGTTCCAGCAATCAACAAGCTATGATTCCCAGGATTCTGACACTAAAATTAAAGGGCAGAAATGAAAAGGATAGCTAATATTTGTTCAGATCTCTGTGTGTTACAGTGCTCTATTTATCGTTCAAGTAGTAACTCAGTTACCCCCCCCCACACACACACACACCTTGAGAGGAAAGTTGAGCTACTGTTCCCATTTTGTAGGTGAGAAAATGAATATACACAGAGGTTAACTAACTTACCATGGTCTTCTGGAATGGAGCAAATTCTCAAACTCTGATCAAGCTGCATCCAGTCTCAATGCACTAAGATTTAAGAATAAAGTCACAGGCGTTAGGAGGATAAGGTGACTGTTTTCAGAAAAGCCCTGAGATTCCATCTCACACCAGTCAGGATGGCTAAGATCAAAAACACAGGAGACAGCAGTTGTTGGCGAGGATGTGGAGAAAGAGGAACACTCCTCCACTGCTGGTGGAATTGCAGGCTGGTACAACCACTCTGGAAAGCAGTCTGGCGGCTCCTCAGAAAACTGGGCATGACACTTCCGGAGGATCCGGCTATACCACTCCTGGGCATATACCCAGAGACTTTACCTGCATGCAATAAGGACACATGCTCCACTATATTCATAGCAGCCTTATTTATAATAGCCAGAAGCTGGAAAGAACCCAGATGTCCCTCAACGGAGGAATGGATTCAGAAGATGTGGTATATTTACACAATGGAATACTACTCTGCAATTAAAAACAATGAATTCACGAAATTCCTAGGCAAATGGTCAGAACTTGAAAATATCATCCTTAGTGAGGTAACCCAATCACAAAAGATCACACATGGTATGAAGTCACTGATAAGGGGATATTGACCCAGAATCTCAGAATACCCTAGACACAATCAGCATATCAATAGATTTCTAAAAAGATGGAAGGAGAGACCCCTGGTCCTGGAAAGACTGGATGTAGGGGAACGCCAGGACAGAGTAATGAGAGGGGGTTGAACGGAGAAAAGAGGGAGGGAAGGGGGCTTATGGGACTTTCGGGGAGGGAGGAAACGGGAAAGGGGAAGTGATTTGGAATGTAAATTAAAAAAATAAAATAAAATTAAATTAAAAAAAAAAAAGAAAGAAAAGCCCCATGATTTGAATTACTCTGGGAAAGAGAAGAGTTATCTAAGGGTTTTATTCAATTCACACATCTCTTTTATACAGGCATCCAGTCTAAAGGCAGTGGGTACATGAAAGGATTTCAGCTTACTAGGTTTCATGACTCAGGATCCGGTTACATGGAGAAGCACACTGGAATTGTTATTCATGACCTATAGATTCCCAGAACCAACTCTTTATTGTAAAGGAGATGCTAGCGCAATCACTAGAAGAGTAGTTCTCAGAGCGGCTTCTCCATCTGAAGCATCAGCATTGCCTGAGGACTTCACAGAAATGTGCATCCTCTGTTACCATCTCAGACGACATGCTGCACAGAGTGGAGGGTAATGGTGGAGCTTACTCTGTGTGTCTGGACGAGGAAGTATGCCAGGTGACTCTGGTTTAGAACAGAATTTAAGAACCACTGCCTGTAGGGGCTCCATATTCAATCTTCCTCCTCTTTTTCCAAGATTGTCCTTCTTGATATCAATATGTGTCATTCTGTGAAGCTCCTGAGCTTTCCAATTCTGTGACACACCCACTTGTGATAGTGACATGTGAATGGATGGGAAGACCTGGGCTTAGGGGTTTTTTGTTTATCTGTTTTGTTTTGTTTTGTTGTTGTTTTTGTCTGTTTTGAAATTGAGGAATGCTTTGTCCTCGTTGTCATCAAAGTCTTAGTCCTCTTCCTCTTCCTTCTCCTCCTTCTCCCCCTTGTCTCCCTCCTCTTTATCCTCTTCCTCCTCCTCCTCCATCCTCCTCTTCCTTTTTCTTCCTTTAAACATGCCAGAGGAAAACAAAACCATCATGGCAAATTCTTTCAAGTTTGGAAATATGATTCTACTCAATTTGTGGAGCAGCCTTGGCTTTCTCTAGCACAGTGAAATGCCAACTAAATCAAATAAACAAAATCATATCTGACCTGACTTCACAATCCCCAAAGTCGCTTTGAGAAGCTAGCACAGTAACCTCACAGGAACTTCAGAACCTTTCTTTCCTCCCATTTCCATGTGGATAGCGTGTTAAACAGTGATGCAGGTGATTGCTTTCAGGCTCAGGTCCTCCACTACACAATACAAAAAGATGTTGCAGATGCATTTTGCCACCATGTTACGCTATGACTTCTGAAGCCAATTCTAAAGGCAATTGTGTTCCTCACACCCCCTCTTGTGGCTGCTCTTGGGTAATGCAGTCAGGAGAAGCCCTCAATCCTTTTTTTTTTCTTTCCTTTTTCTTCTTCTTTTTTTAATTAGATATTTTCTTTATTTATATTTTAAATGGTATCCCCTTTCCTAGTTTCCCCTCCAAAAACCTCAGTCCATTGGTTGATTGTAATTAACAAAAACAAATCAGTGGCCTTCCTATACTTAAAGGATAACTAGGTAGAAAAAGAAATTAGGAAAACAACACTCTTCACAATAGTCACAAATAATACAAAAATACCTTGGTGTGACTCTAACTAAGCAAGTGAAATCAAAGAAGACCTCAAAAGATGGAAAGATCTCCTATGCTCATGGATTGGCAGGATTAATATTGTAAAAATGGCCATCTTGCCTAAAGCAATCTACAGATTCAATGCAATTCCCATCAAAATTCCAACTCAATTCTTCAGAGTTAGAAAAAGCAATTTCCAAATTCATCTTGAATAACAAAAAACTGAGGATGTCAAAAACTATTCTCAACAATAAAAGAGCTTCTGGCAGAATCACCATTTTTTCTTCCTTCTTAAAGTTTCACTTAGGGAATTAAACATCTAAGAATTCAATATTTCAAAAGTTTGTTTGTTTATAAATTATGTGTTCCTTGGTACTAGGAGAATCTGTTGAGCTATACTTTCAAAAAGATTGGCAGATACGAACCAACTAATTCTGTTCAAGAAAAATAGAAAATAAAATGTGTCTTTTGTTTTTTTCAAAGTACAATGAAGAAAGCTGCAAGTACACAGAAGACAAAAATCTCATCTTTTTTAGAATTATGTTTAGATGAGAAGCAAAACACAAAAGATTTTATGTCAGCTATAAGATTATAGAGTAGTAAAAAGCAAGCTATTGTGTGTGTGTGTGTGTGTGTGTGTGTGTGTGCCTTTCAGTGCACTGACATTACTTATGTTTAGTGGGGGTTTATCGGTAATCACAAATTACTTCATACTGTTGGTAGATTTGAAAATCAATGTTCCCTACTGGATCCTACATGGAACTGGGATGTCGCCAACACGACATTCCGTGGCTAGGCAGAAAGGAACTTGAGACTCCCCTCCTCTCAACCATTGTTCTTCTGCTGAAATGTACTTCTGCTTCCCCACTAACCTCAGGGACTGGTAAGTTTCCACTCCCTTTTGCTGTGAGTGTGAGACCCAGCATCTCTGTTTGCCTGCAGCTTCACTTCTCCATTTTCATGAAGAAGTCTGCCAAAGGTTATATACGCTCCTAATAGAAACATGATCTAATTCACTGCTCAGTGTGCTCTAGACAATCACTTCTACAAATAGCTATTAATGAAAGTTTAATAATGGGAAGATTGCATTAATTATTCAGTTTCTCTAATTTTCTAGAAATAAAAAGGGATCATATGATGCTAGACAAAAAAAAAATTTCCAGCACAAGAAAATATACAGATGGGTGAAGGATTAAGCAGCACCTAAGATCGGGAGCAGTATATCTTAGCTTGGACACTGATTACTGTTTGAGTTGGTCATTCATTGCTGTGTTATTGTTTAATGCACATGTGGTACCCTGCAGCAGCTAGGTACAAGTTGTGCTATCCCCAAGTATTACAACCAAAAAGTAGAAAATTGTTAAAGGAACCTTGACAACAAAAATCAACCCAGATGAGAACCATTGATTTGGGGAAGGAGTATTGTTAGAGTAATTGTTAGACATTTCAGTGGATGAACCAAAAAGAAAAGGAAACTATCTGATTGAGGAGCACTGTGTGTGAGGAAGAACAGAGAGAATGGGCTTGGGGAATTGGCAATACCAAAATGCAAATCATGTGATTTGACCTTGGGCATCTTAAATTTATACACAATTACTGTAGTTGTTAAAAATAACAGTATCAACATAACAAATCATAACATTAGTTGTAGAAATATGTGATCTTTTGATAATTTTATTATTACTACAATATATGTTGTGAACTAGTCAGTATACTAAATCCTTTATGAACAATACTAGTAGACAGAGCTTTTCTTTCTCCTCTAGAAGTTTCCAGAAATAAGGCATACTGTTTTTGTAATCATTTCAAAGAATCCTATGTCAGGTGAAAAAAGTCTGGACCTTGTGGTTCTCTGGGAGTAGTGTCACCTGCTGGAAACCTGCCTGGCTATGAGACACAGAATTGGACATAGGGTAGAAGACTGATAATCTCTGGCCTTTAAACTCTAACTATGGAGAATGCTGAAATTGCTGGTTTCTAAAAAACATCTAAAAATTTTCTTCCATATTTTGAGGTTAACACCTATAGTCTAATAAGAGAGAATTAAGAGGCCCTTATAGGAATTTTTTTTGTTTGCTTGTTTTTCTTTCATTTTGTTTCATTTTGTTTTTCTCTACAGGAATTTGGATTTGCTCTAAGGCTAGGAGTTTATTTAACTCTTTGTCAGCTAAAGAAAGTTGCTTGCATGAAGGAAAAAGGACAGTTAAAACAGACACTTTGAAAAAAATTCTAATCTTTATTTCTAAGAGAAAAAGAACAAAGTGTGTGTGGGGGGGGGGGATCTATTAAACTACCTAAATCACTCTGTTGTGAGTTCTCTAAGTTCTTAGTTGTCTGTGCTTAGTTTTAATCATTTTTTTAAAATTTATAACTTATTATCATTATTATTTTACACTTTAGATTTTATCCCCACCTCCACACTCCAACTATTCCACATCCCATTTCTCCCCACCCCTGTCACCATGAGGTTGTCCCCACCACCCACCATGCCACCTGACCTCTAAACTCACTGGGGCCTCCAGTTTCTTGAGGGTTATGTGCATCATCTCTAATTGAACACAAACCCAGAAGTCCTCTCCTGTATATGTATTGGGGGCCTCATATCAGCTGGTGTATGTTGCCTTTTTGGTGGTCCAGTGTTTAAGAAATCTCAGGTGTCCAGATTAATTGAGACTGCTGATCCTCCTACAGGGTTGCCCTCCTCCTCAGCTTCTTTCAGCCTTTCCCAAATTTAACCACATAGGTCAGTAGCTTCTGTCCATTGGTTGGGTGCAAATATCTGCATCTGACTCTTTCAGTTGCTTGTTGGGTCTTCTGGGGTATGGTCATGCTAAGTCCCTTTTTGTGAGTGTTCCATAGCCTCAATAATAGCGCCAGCCCTTGGAACCTCCCCTTGAGCTGGTTCACAATTTGGGCCAATTGTTTGACATTCTTTTCCTCAGGATCCTCTCCATTTCCATTCCTGCAGTTCTTTCAGATATAAAAATTTTGATTGTGGGATGGCAACCCCTCCCTCATTTGATGCCCTGTCTTCCTGCTGGAGGTAGGCTCTATAAGTTCCCTCTCCCTATTCTTAGACATTTCATCTAAGGTCCCTCCCTTTGAGTCCTGAGAGTTTCTCACCTCCCAGGTCTCTGGTGCATTCTGGAGGGTCCCCACAACCTCCTTCCTCCTGAGGTTGCCTGTTTCCATTCTTTCTGAAGGCCCTTAGGCCTTCAGTCCTTTTCCCATACCCAATACCAGATCAGGTTCTCCTCTCCAGCAACCTTCCCTCACCCAGTCCATTTTCCCTCCCAGGTCCCAACCTCCCTTCCCACTTGGGATTGCTTTCTTCTTCTTCCCAAGTGGGACTGGGCAATCCTCACTTGGGCACTTCAGCTTGCTGACCTTTTGAGTTCTGTGGACTGTATCTTGGGTATTCTGTACTTTTTTATTTATTCATATTTTTTGGCTAATATCTATTTATTAGTGAGTATATACCCTGCAGGTCCTTCTGAGTTACCTCACTCAGGATATTTTCCAGTTCCATCCATTTGCCTGCAAAACTCAGGATGCCCTCATTCATAATAGCTGAGTAATATTCCATTGTGTAAATGAACCACATTTTCTGCATCCATTCATCTGTCATGGAACATCTGGGTTGTTTCCAGCATCTGGCTATCACAAATAAGGCCACTATGAACATAGTGGAACACGTGCCCCTGTGGCAGGGTGGGGCATCTTTTGAGTATATTCCTAAGAGTGTACAGCTGGGTCTTCAGGTATATCTATTTCCAATACTCTGAGTAACCTCCAAATTAATTTCCAGAGTGGTCCTAACAGTTTGCAATCCCATCAGTAATAGAGGAGTGTTCTACTTTCTCCATATCCTTACCAACATGTGCTGTCAACTGAGGTTTTGATCTTAACCATTCTTATTGGTGTAAGGTGAAAAAGCTGTGTCATTTTGATTTGTATTTAATTCATCACTAAAGACTTTGAGCATTTCTTTTCTTTATTAGAAAATACTTTAATTTTTCTTCTTTTTTTCTTAGATATATTCTTTATTTATACTTCAAATGATTTCATCTTTCCTGGTTATGCCTCCCCTAAAGTCCCATAAGACTTCTCACCTCCCCCTGTTCACCAATCAACCCCCTCCTGCTACCCTGTGCTGGTATTCCTCTATATTGCTGCATTGAGCCTTTCCAGGACCAGGGTCCTCTCCTTCCTTCTTCTTGGGCATCATTTTATATGAGAATTGTGCCTTGGGTATTCTGAGCTTCTGGGCTAATATCCACTTGTCAGTGAGTGCATACCGTGTGTGTTCTTTTGTGATTGGGTTAACTCACTTAGGATGGTATTTTCCAGTTCCACCCATTTACCTAAGAATTTCATGAATTGTTTTTAATAGTTGAGTCGTATTCCATTGTGTTAATATACAACATTTTCTGTATCCATTCCTCCATTGAGGGACATCTGGGTTCTTTCCAGCTTCTGGCTATTATAAATAGGACTGCTATGAACACAGTTTAGCATATATCCTTATTATATGCTGGGGAATCCTCTGGGTATATGCCCAAGAGTGGTATAATGGGGTCCTCCACAGTTTCATGCTCAGAATTCTGAGGAACTGTCAGATTGATTTCCAGTGTGGCTATACCAGCTTACAATCCCACCAGCAGTGGAGGAGTGTTCCTCTTCTCCACATCCATTCCAGCACCTGCTGTCTCCTAAGATTTTGATATTAGCCATTCTGCCTGGTGTGAGATGAAATCTCAGTGTTGTTTTGATTTGCATTTCCCTAATGACTAAGGATGTTGACCATTTCTTTAGGTGCTTCTCAGCCATTCAAGATTCCTCTGGTGAAAATTCTTTGTTTAGCTCTGTACCCCATTTTAAATAGGGTATTTTGGCTCTCTGGAGTCTAACTTCTTGAATTATTTGTATATATTGGATATTAGCTGTCTGTTGGAAGTAGAGTTGTTAAAGATATTTTCCCAATTTGTTGGTTGCCATTTTGTCCTTTTGACAGTGTCCTTTGCCTTACAGAAACTTTGTAATTTTATGAGGTCCCATTTGTCAATTCTTGATCTTAGAGCATCAGCTCTTGGTGTTCTGTTCAGGAAATATTGACTGTGCCCATGTGTTCAAGGCTCTTGGCCAGTTTATTTTCTATTAGTTTCAGTGTGTCTGGTTTTATGTGGAGGTCCTAAATCCACTTGAACTTGAGTTTAGTACAAGGAGATAAGAATGGATCTATTTGCAATCTTCTGGATGCTAGCCATCAGTAGAACCAGCACCATTTGTTGAAAGGACTATCTTTTATCCACTGGATGTTATTAGCTACTTTATCAAAGATCAAGTGACCATAGGTGTGTGAGTTCATTTCTGGATCTTCAATTCTATTCCATTGATCTACATGCCTATCACTGTACCAATACCATGCAGTATTTAACACTATTGCTTTGTAGTACTGCTTGAAGTCCCGGATACTGATTCCCTCAGAAGTTCTTTTACTGTTGAGTATAGTTTTAGCTATCCTGGGTTTTTTGTTATTCCAGATGAATTTGAGAATTGCTCTTTCTAACTCTATGAAGAATTGAGTTGGGATTTTGAGGGGAATTGCAATGAATCTGTAGATTGCTTTTGGCAAGATGGCCATTTTAACATACTAATCTTGCCAATCCATGAGCATGGAAGATTTTTCCGACTTCTGAGGTCTTCTTCGATTTCTTTCTTCAGAAACTTGAAGTTCTTGTCATACAGATATTTCCCTTGTTTGGTTAGAGTCACACCAAGATACTTTATATTGTTTGTGGCCATGGTTAAGAGTGTCATTTCCAGATTTCATTCTCAGCCTGTTTATCCTTTGAGTATAGGAAGTATATTAGTCAAGGTTCTCTAGAGTCACAGAATGTATGGGTAGTCTCTATATAGTAAGGGAATTTGTTGATGACATACAGCTTGTAGTCCAACTTCCCAACAATATCAGCAGTACTTGTGGATGAAAGTCCAAGGATCCAGCAGTTGCTCAGTCCCACTAGGCAGGCCAGGAAAGGCCAGAGTGAATCTACCTTCTTCCAATGTCCTTATATAGGTCTCCACCAGAAGGTGTAGCCCAGATTAAAGGTGTGTGCCACCGTGCCTTTAATCCCAGATGACCTTGAATTAAGAGATCTCCTTATATTAATCTTCTGGAATTCATAGTCACTATGCTTCAAGATCTCCATCCCAAAACCCAGGTCAGAAACATGTATCTCTGAGTCTCCAGATTAGGATTATAGCTGAGCATTTCAATTCTTCACTAGTTCATTCCAGATTTAGTCAAGTTGACAACCAGGAATAGCCACTACAATCCACCCCTTGTCAACTTGACACAAATAATATCTCATGTCCACATGGAACAATAGCAAGATCATGAATACGCCTAATATGATATAACTATTCCTTGTACAATTGCAAACACATTTGTAAATTTACAACGGGTTAATGTCCCTTGGTAACATTCTTTTAAGTGTCTCAATACCAATTGATGTTAAAGAAATTGGAAGAAAGACAAACGTATCCTTAAAAAAATAAGACAGAAGAATTCATACTACTTATAATCCTTATTGCTGCAACTGGTTGCGTGGTTTTAACTGGTATTTATAACTAGCTTCCTCTGCTACCCATTCTGTGTTTCCTTCACCTTCGGCAAGCACCTCAGCAGGTCTTGGCTCTTTTCCTGGAGGATTGACCCATACCTTCATTCCTGATGGATCTGTGTCCTTTGTCATCCTGCTTGTATTAGGCTGTCGTAGTTTGCCATTGACTTTAATCACAGGACATGGTAGTGCTAAAAGACTCCCTAAGGGATCTCCTGCATTCCAGATATAATCCTGCTTACCTCCATTGTGGAGAGCCAATCCAATTTCCCCATTGTAATCTGGATCTATCACCACTCCTAACACTGTTATTCCTTTCTTAGCCTGTTGGTTTAAAGACATTAGAAGCCCAAAATGGCCAGGGGGAAGTCTGAGATTCCAATTCAATGGAATGTTTGTTGTGGCTCCTGGTAGGAGCACTCCCCACTCTGGAACCAAAACTTCGAGGCCAGCAGAAACTAAAGCTGTGGGGACAGGAAGCAAAAGTTTTCCTACAGGGTCACTGGGAGTGATAGTGAGTGGAACTATTCCCTTTTCCACCCCTTGATTCCTGGACCAGTGGATCCTGGCTATGGGAAAAACTGTACCATATATTGAATGCTGATTCAAAGCATATACTGCCTTCTGAAGAACTCTGCCCCAGCCCTTCCTTTTGGTGTAAAAAGACCCAAGCTTCTTATACCTTGTCTTCTACCTACTCCTTGTTGCCATACCCCACCTATACATAGATGGATAATGAATATTGAATTACAAGCCATGCCAGACAGAAGAACAAAGATGGACCAAATGTCATGCTAACTACCAGAAATCTAGCCCCCATCTCTAACTGAGACTTTCTGCTGGACCAAAGGTCAAACTGGACACCAGGAATATAGGCCACAAAAACCAGAAGACCAAAGAGGAAAGAAAAGCAAGGAACAAACCACCATCCAACAACAACAAACTCAGAAATCTGCTCCTACACTGATATTCATCCTAAATTCAAATGAAGAGATGCCAGTGTAAGAACATAATCAACAACAACCATGGCAAAATGGCATAACCACTGTATTAGTTAGGATTCTCTAGAGTCACAGAATGTATGGGTAGTCTCTATATAGTTAGGGAATTTGTCGATGACTTACAGCTTGTAGTCCAACTCCCCAAAAATAGTCAGCAGTACTTGTGGTTGGAAGTCCAAGGATCTAGCAGTTGCTCAGTCACACAAGGCAGCTGTGGATGGAAGTTCAAGGATCTAGCAGTTTCTCAGTCACATGAGGCAGCTGTGGATGGAACTCCAAGGATCTAGCAGTTGCTCAGTTGAACGAGGCAGTCCAGGAAACACCCGAGTGAATCTACCTTGTTCCAATGTCCTTATATAGGTCTCCAACAGAGGGTGTGGCCCAGATTAAAGGTGTGTGTCACCGTGCCTTTAAACCCAGATGACCTTGAATTAAGAGATCTCCTTATATTAATCTTCTGGAATTCATAGTCACTATGCTTCAAGATCTCCATGCCAAGATCCAGGTCAGAAACTTGTATCTCTGAGTCTCCAGATTAGGATTATAGGTGAACATTCTAATTCTTTATTAGTTCATTCCAGATTTAGTCAAGTTGACAACCAGGATTAGTACAGGAAGGCTTCTGATTTGCTTGAATTAATTTTATATCCAGCCATCTTGCTGAAGTTGTTTATTAGCTGTAGGAGTTCTCTGGTGGAGTTTTTTGGGTTGCTTAAGTATACTATCATATCATCTGCAAATAGTGATAATTTGAATTCTTCCTTTCCAATTTTTATCCCTTTGACCTTCTTTTGTTTTCTAATTGCTCTTAGCTAGGACTTCAAGTACTATATTGAATAAATATAAAGAGAGAGGGCAACCTTGTCTAGTCCCTGATTTTAGTGGGATTGCTTCAAGTTTCTCTACATTTAGTTTGATGTTGGCTACTGGTTTGCTGTATATTTCTTTTACTATGTTTAGGTATGGGCCTTGAATTCCTGTTCTTTCCAAGACTTTTAACATGAAAGGATACTGAATTTTGTGAAGTACTTCTTCAGTGTCTAGTGAAATGTCCATGTGGTTTTGTTTCTTTAAGTTTGTTTATGTAGTGGATTACATTGATGGGTTTTCATTTATTGAACAATCTCTGAATCTCTAGGATGAAGCCTACTTGATCATGTTGAATGATCATTTTGTTGTGTTCTTGGATTCAGTTGGCAAGAATTTTATTGAGTATTTTTGCATCAATATTCATAAGGGAAATTGATCTGAAGTTCTCTTTCTTTGTTGGACCTTTGTGTGGTTTTGGTGTCAGCAAAACTGTGGCTTCATAGAACGAGTTGGTAGGGTTCCTTCTGTTTCTATTTTATAGAATAGTTTGAAGAGTATTGGTGTTAGGTCTTCTTTGAAGGTCTGATAGAATTCTGCACTAAAACCATCTGGTCCTGTGCTCTTTTTCGTTGGGGGATGGTCAATTACCTCTTCTCCTTTTTAGGGGTTATGGGACCATTTAGATGGTCTATCTGATCCTGATTAAACTTTGGTATTTGTTATCTGTCTAGGAAATTGTCCATTTCATCCAGATTTTCCAGTTGTGTTGAGGATAGGCTTTTGTAGTAGGATCTGATGATTTTTTGCATTTCCTCAGTTTCTGTTGTTATATCTCCCATTTCATTTCTGATTTTGTGAATTAAATACTGTCTGTGTGCCTTCTGGTTTGTCTGGCTAAAATTTATCTATCTTGTTGATTTCCTCAAAGAACCAGCTGATGGTTTTGTTGATTCTTTGTATAGTTCTTTTTGTTTCTACTTGGTTGATTTCAGCCCTGAGTTTGATGATTTCCTGCCTTCTATAATCTTGTGTGTATTAACTTCTTTTTGTTCTAAAGCTTTCAGGTATGCTGTTAAGCAGCTAATGTATGTTCTCTCCAGCTTCATTTCGGAGGCACTCAGAGCTATGTGTTTTCCTCTTAGCACTGCTTTCATTGTGTCCCATAAATTTGGGAATGCTGTGCCTTCATTTTCATTAAATCTAAAAAGTCATTGATTTCTTTCCTTATTTCTTCCTTGACCAAGGTTTCATTGAGTAGAGCATTGTTCATCTTCCATGTGTATGTGGTCTTTCTGTTGTTTTTGTTGCTATTGAATACCACTCTTACTCCATAGTGATCTGAAAGGAGGCATGGGATTAGGTTAATCTTGTTATATCTGTTGTGGTCTATTTTGTGACCAATTATATGGTCAATTTTTGTACCATGAGGTACTGAGAAGGTATATTCTTTTGATTTAGGATGAAACGTCTTATAGATATCTATTAAATCCATTTGGTCCAAAACTTCTGTTAGTTTCACTGTGTCTTTGTTTAGTTTGTGTTTTCTTGGTCTGTCCTTTGAGGAGAATGGGACATTGAAGTCACCTACAATTATTGTGTGAGGTGCAATGTGTGCTTTAAGCTTTAGTAAAGTTCCTTTTATGTATTAGGTTGTCCTTGTTTTGGACCATAGATTTTCAGTACTGAGAGTTCTTCTTGGTAGATTTTTCCTTTGATGAGTATAAAGTGTCCTTCCATGTCTTTTTTGATGACTTTTGGTTGAAAGTCTATTTTATTTGATATTAGAATGGCTTGATCCTGGGACCATTTGCTTGGAAAACTGTTTTCCAGCCTTTTACTCTGAGGTAGTGTTTGTCTTTGACACTGAGAAGTGTTTCTTGTAGACAGCAAAATGTTAGGTCCTGTTTATGTATCCTTTCTGTTAGTCTATCTCTTTTGGGGGGAATTGAGTCCATTGATGTTAAGAGATATTAAGGAATAGTGATTGCTGCTTCCTCCTACTTTTGATATAATTTTTATGTTTGTGTGGTTTTCTTCTTTTGAGTTTGTTGAAAGAAGATTAATTTCTTGCTTTTTCTAGTGTGCAATTTCCCTCCTTTTGTTGGTATTTTCCACTCATTATCCTTTCAGGGACTGGATTTGTGGAAAGATACTGTGTAAATTTCTTTTTGTCATGGAATACCTTGGTTTCTCCATCTATGGGAATTGAGAGATTTGCTGGATATAGCAGTCTGGATTGGCATTTGTGTTCTCTTAGGGTCTGTATGACATCTGCCCAGGCTCTTCTGGCTTTCATAGTCTTAGTGAGAAGTCTGGTGTAATTCTGATAGGTCTACCTTTATATGTTACTTGATCTTTTTCCCCTTACTGCTTTTAATATCCTTTCTTTGTTTAGTACATTTGGTGTTTTAATTATTCTGTGACAGGAGGAATTTCTTTTCTGTTCAAAACCATTTGGAATTCTGTAGGCTTCTTGTATGTTCGTGGGCATCTCTTTCTTTAGGTTTGGGAAGTTTTCTTTTATAATTTTTTGAAGACATTTCCTGACCCTTTAAGTTGGAAATCTTCACTCTCTTCTATACTTATAATACTTATGTTTGGTCTTCTCATTTTGTCTTGGATTTCCTGAATGTTTTGGGACAGAAGCTTTTTGAATTTTGCATTTTCTTTGACTGTTGTGTCAATGCTTTCTATGGTAACTTCTGCATCTGAGATTCTCTCTTCTACCTCTTGTATTCTGTTGTTGATGCTTGGATCCATAAGAGTTGTTTCCCTTTGTGATTTCTTTATTGTTTCTAGCTCCATTTTTAGATTCTGGATGGTTTTGTTCAATTCTTTCACCTGTTTTGTTGTGTTTTCCTGTAGTTCTTAAAGGGATTCTCCCAGTTTACTTGTGTTCTCCTGTATTTTGACTTATTTATATCCTTCTTGAAGCCTTCTATCAGCATCATGAGCTGTGATTTTAAATCCAAATCTCACTTTTCTGGTGTGTTGGGATATCCAGGACTTCTGTTGTGAGATCATTGGATTTGATTGGTGCCTTATTACCTTGATTTCTGTTAGTAACGTTCTTATGTTTGCCTTTTGCCATCTGGTTATCCCTGGTGTTAGTTGGTCCTGCTGTCACTGACTGGTGCTTGTACCTCCTGTATGCCGGTAAGCTTATTTCAGCACCCCTGGGCTTTCCCCTGGCACAGAGTGCTGTGGGGCTGCCCAGCTCCTGAGTGCAGGTGGTACGCTGGTAGACCTAGTCCCAAGTGATCTTACACTTGGGTGTTCTCTGTGTTCCTGGCTGTAACAACCCGCTCAGTCGCAGGAATGAAGATGGTGGCCTCACCTCTAGCCGCGGGAATCCCTGCAGAGCAGATGTCCCCTAGCAGGATAGGTGGATAGAGGGCTGTGGCAGTGCTGCCCAGCTCTTGGCTGCAGGTGGGGCCCTGGCAGGCTGTGTCTCAAGTGATCTTATACTCGAGTGTTCCCTTCGTACCTGTCTGCTCAGTCACAGGAGCAAATATGTTGGCCTCACCTCTAAATAATCTTTGAACATTTCTTTAAGTGCTTCTCAGCCATTTGATACTCCTCTGTAGTGAATTCTCAGTTTAGTTTTATACCCCATTTTTTTTTGATTGGGTTGTTTATTTTTTTGGTGATTAGTTTCTTGATTTCTTTATATATTTTGGATATTAGCCATCTATCAGATGTGGGGGTAGTGAAGATTTTTTTTCCCAATCTGTAGGTTGCTAATTTTTCTTATTGACTATGTCCTCTGCCTTACAGAAGCTTTCCAATTTCATGAGATCTCATTTATCAAATCTTGATCTTAGAGCAAAAGCCATTGGTCTGTTCTCATTTCTTATATATTTTCTCAGAATATATGAGTACATGGCATCAAACTGAGAAGTTCACTATGAGTTTAAACATAAATTCAAATCACAAATTATATAAGTAGTTTACAATATCCATTTGCCTGCAAAACTCAGGATGTCCTCATTCTTAGTAGCTGAGTAGTATTCCATTGTGTAAATAACCACATTTTCTGTATCCATTCTTCTGTCATGGGACATCTAGGTTATTTCCAGCTTCTGGCTATCACAAATAAGGCTGCTATGAACATAGTGGAACACATGCCCCTGTGGCATGGTGGGGCATGTTTAGGGTATATTCCCAAGAGTGATATCACCTGGTCTTCAGGTACATCTATTTCCAATTTTCTGAGGAAACTCCAGATTGATTTCCAGAGTGGTTATACCAGTTTGCAATCCCACCAGAAATCCAACGACAGGCCCACCATGATATCCAGCTCAAGGGGAGGTCACAAGGCCTGACACTATTATTGAGACTATGGAGCACTCACAAAGAGGGACTTAGCATGACAGCACTCCAGAAGACTCGACAAGCAGCTGAAACAGATGGAGATATTTGCACCCACCCAATGGACAGAAGAAGCTGAATGAAGCTGAGGACAACCCTGTAGGAAGACAAGCAGTTTTGATTAATCTGGATCCCCAGGATCTCTCAAATACTGGAATACCAGACAGTCAGCATACACCAGCTGATATGAGACCCCTAGCAAACATACAATAGAGGACTCCTGGGTCTGTGTTCATTCAGAGATGATATACCTAACCCTCAAGAGTCTGGGGTGGCCTCAGGGAGTTTAGAGGTCAGGTGGTGTGGAGGGTTGGGACATCCCCATGGAGACAAGGGGAGAGGAAGAGGTACAGAATGTGGAACAGTCAGAGGGTGGACAGGGGTCAGCGCGATGGGAAATTAAATATGGAGTGTATTATTTTCTCAGGTTCATTGAAAGTTAAAAACCATAATTTATGTGACTAAATTGGCACTGAAACTTTGTATAGACAATCCCAGTCAATATTTTATCTTCTGTCCTTGCACCTACAATGAATTTAGGACTTTTGGATAATTGTTTTACACCTCTAAGGAATGTACTCTAAGATATAAGTGCCTGCTTTATATCTCAGAAGCAATTAACTTGTGACACATGAAGACCTGCAGAGTTCTAATTGCAGGTTCATATCAAAGACAGCCTTCTTTGAAGTCCTATGATAAAGGACTTAATAATTACTAGTATAATTTTAGGAATTCTTATAGACCATCTTAAGAAATTGTCTATTTGTCTATACAACATCACTATAAGGCAGCACATCTTCATTGATATGCAGACATCTCCTGAAAGAGTGGGCTAACACCTAGTGATTGGTTTTTATATATGATAGTATATCATATATAAATATATATAACAGGATATACATACACATACATATTCATCAGAATATATACATAAAACAAGAAGTGTATATTAATAGCAGGATTCATTTCTCACATATCCCTTTAGCCTTGCCTGGAAGGGTTCATCCATTATTATTTACAGTCAACGGTCAAATCATTTCAGCAAGATCACCTGCTGGCTTTTACCCTCTCCTAGATGGCTCTTGGCAGTCATCTTCATCCTCACTTCTCTTGGGCTCTGCCAGCTTGGGAAAGCAGATTGGTACTGCTGAATTAGCAGGTTAGTGTGTAGAAGGGGCTAGAAAGCAAAACACGTATCCATTCAAATGTAGAAATACAGATAGTACCCCCCAACTAGAAAAGTACAAATTCTGCTTTTCCAGGTATGAAGTAAGTTTTTCTCCCTCTTGACTCAAAAGACAAACAAACAAACAAACAAAAAACTTTGAAGAATTTGCAGCATATAGTCAGTCAATAGTAATAGGTATTGGATCTGAAATATTCCCCTCTCAAAATAATGGATAATATTTTGCTGAACTCTTTCATGGAAGCCTTAAAGAATTGTGTGGTTTCTGAAGTTTTAATTGAGTAATCTACTTAAAATCTAAAAGATAGATGCATTGAAACTAATTTAAAATACATGTATATTAATAGTCAATATGTGTTCATTTTAGCAATTGGAGTATTATTCCTGGGGCTGGAGAGATTGCTGAGTGCTAAAGAGAGAATACTATTCTTACAAAGGACCTAAACTTAGTTTCCAATACCCATGTTTACCAACTCTCAATCATGTGAAACTCTAGCTCCAGAAAATCTGATTCCTTCTCCTGGGCTCCATGGGTATCACAACTCAAGTGTACATTGATATACAGGCACATACACACACACACACACACATACACACACCTTATTAAAAATAAAATAAAATAAAATATTTAAAATTATACTCTCCCCTAGAAGTTAGAGAAATTATTCCGCAGCTTAGAACACATGCTGCTATTACACCTACAATGAGCAACTTCTAGCTCCAATTCCAGGTAGCCAATGTTCTCTTCTGCTCTGCCTAGGCACTAGGTATTTATGTGGATTTATATATATTATTATGTAACATTATTATACATTTATATATTAAATTCAAGCAGGTACATAAGTAATAAATACATACATACACACATACATGCATACATAATACATAATTCAACAAAATGAAATACTACTCAAAATATTCTCATTCTAATCTCTTCACATTTTGTATTTTCTCCTTTGTAGCATTAAGTTGTCCTAGTTACCAAATGTAAGCCCAGAGAAGGATGAAAACATCTGATTTTAAAGCTTTGTCCATTGTCACTGCCTATCCTTAATATATTTTAATGAAGACATAGGGAATCATGAGTGCTTGACTTTTTTACCTATAAAACATGAATTCATATGATTCAAACTAAAACTCTATACCCATGGGGATGCCAGTGTTGGATCAAAGACCCTGGGACATCAGAATCCACCTCAGTTGGGCATCTTGTAGCAAGAAAGTCAGATATTCTGTGAAGATTGATTATTTTTTTTCACTAACCAATAATTTCTCTCTGTCTTATTTTCTGATATACATATATCAACCAGTATAGAATTGTGGTTAAAACAAACAAGTTAGTTTATTTCACCAATCTATCTGCTATATGTAAGGTATTAGGTAAGGCACTGAACAAATTCAAAATCATATCATATACACCTTGGTTCAAATCACACATAGCTATACTGTTCGAAAACTATCAAGCTCTACATGACTAAAGACAATGGCACAGAGGACAAAAATATGACTGAGTTTGAAGACTTATTTAAAAAATATTACATCAATTACATAAATACTAAGTGCACAATCAGCACTTTGTAGAGTTCTGGGGAAGCTATAACAGGGAATGTTAGAACTCTGAATAGCAAGGACTTTGCAGGCATTTGAAGATGGGAACACTCACATATACAGTCAGCTGATAATTCAAACAACAGACTCATTCCTCTAAGAAACAGAGATTTGGAGCCAAGTTTCTGCCAAGTCCTCACTTGAAAGTACAGTAAAGTTAAACATGTTGAGTTAGGTATTGCTCCATGAACTACACAGGTTAGAATCATGTCAGATTGTTTAGGAAGAATCATGGTTTAAAGAGTGCACAGAGGATTAGAATAACTGAAGAAGTCTTAAATAATGATGAGACTTGACTTTGTTCTTCAACAAACAGTATAGAATACCATTAAATTACTTAATTCCTCAAGACAGCAATAAACAAAGACATTCATCCTATATTAGCTGCAAAGACAACCAAAGAAAAACATAATTACACATTTCAATGTATGCTTTCATATTCACATCAACCTTGGCAGTACTGGAAGCTTGGTATTTCTATTTCATTTACTGAAAAACACTAAGCAAAAAGTAACCTCAAATTTGAAAACATTCCTTATAAGGATTCTGTAAAACTATGTTTAAAAAGCCATAGCCCAGAAGCCTGGAATACCCAAGATACAATTCACAGACCAAATGAAATTCAAGAAGAAGGAAGAACAAAGTATGAATACTCTGGTCCTTCTTAGAAGGGGGGACAAAATATCCACAGGAGGAGATACAGAGACAAATTGTGGAGCAGAGACTGAGGGAAAGACCATCCAGAGACTGTCCCTCCTAGGATACATCCCATATACAGCTACAAAACCCAGACACTATTGTGGATGCCAACAAGCGCTTGCTGACAGGAGCCTGATATAACTGTCACCTGGGAGGATCTGCCAGTGCATGACAAATACAGAGGGGGACACTCTCAGCCAACCATTAAACTGAGCACAAGGTCCCCAATGGAGGAGCTAGAGAAAGGACCCAAGGAACTGAAGGGGATTGCAGCACCATAGAAGGAACAACAGTTTGAACCACCCAATACCCCTAGAACTCCCAGGGAGTAAACCACCAACCAAAGAGTACACATGGAAGGATCCATGACTCCAGATGCATATGCAGCAGAGGATGGCCTTGTTGGACATCAAAAGGAAGAGAGGTCCTTGGTCCTGAGAAGGCTCAATGCCCCAGTACAGGGGAATGCCAGGACAGGGAAATGGGAATGGGTGGATTGGTGAGTGTGGGGGGGGAATGGTTTAGGACATTTTCGGGGGGGGGACCAGGAAAGGGGACAATATTTGAAATGTAAATAAAGAATATATCTAATAAAAAAAGAAAAAAAGCCAAAGTCCTAAATATTGCTAAGATTGAGTTGTTTTCTTTTCAATGTCCTTTCAATGTCTCAATTTTCAGATCTTACTATCTTAGACTTTTCAATAACAAGCAGAGATTATCTGGCACAAAGAAATAACTTTCTGTTACTGTGCAAAAGGAGATGGCTGATAGCAGACTTCCAGAATACAACTGCTACCAGTCATCTTTAAAATGGTTAACTAAGCAATCCAAAGAAAAATAAAATAAATTGAGGGCTAAATTCCTAACACAATCAAATTGAAAGGCCTGGTTATATCAAACTGCCCCTCCCCATTTCCTTTAATAATGGTTCATTGTGTTAATAAGAAGTCCAGCTATCCCGCCCCTTCATTGAAGAAGACCTTTCCACAATGTAATTTACATGGTATTAGGAGCTATCTTTTTATCTGCAAACTAAACAAGATGAAATTATGTCAGCTCAAGTCTCTACAGACAAGGTATGTCAAAAAGATAAATTACATAATTTACATTTGCATACCTTTGCATTTTTAATATTGTTACACTCTGCATTTCTAATTATAGTTGCATTTTAAATATTGAATTCGTTTTTAATTTCAGTGGTAAAATGACATGATATAATTAGGAAAAGATGGACATGGGACATGTTCAGAGCCTTTGCTTTTGCCTCTGCTGAAATCGAAGACATTTTCCTTCCCATGATACCCAAGTACCAAAAGACCAACATAATAAAGCTAATCTCTACTGGTTATTAATTTGGTACATCTTAGTGTTGCTAGAAATCATTATTCTGCTCTCTCCTGTAAGCAGATTATACACCTCTATCCTTGTGATGCATTGTTATAGGCAGAATAAGATACCTCTGTTCTACCATTATGCCTCATCATGTTGACAGAAACAGTGGTTGTTCTGTGTCAGCATAACCTCTTGCCATGAGAACAGTATGCTCCAGGTAGGGGCTATTTCTGCTGCCATCATGTAGAAATGAGGTAGGGCTACAGATGACCTACAGAGCAAAGCAGATATTTAGCTAACTCATTGACAATTTTGCTTCTTTATGTAAGAAATAAAGAAACACATGGTAGACTAAGAAATTTATGGAGTAGGTCAAATTATCAAGAGTATATATACTATATGATCATCTCATGTGTACTATACAACTAAACAAAATATTGTCATCTTGTCTCAACTACATTAGGTTTACCAATACAGTTCTCTAGCATTTTTTTTTTATAATGGAGTAGTAGTTTATTCACTTTGAGAATCCTGCTAGAGTTTGAGCACCCTCTAAATATCAGTGAATTAGAGGCCTTGGTACTCATAGCTATGCTGTTAGAATACATTTAAAAGGTGAAGTCACCAATGGGATGTCCAATCCCATGAGTGGTACCACAATAACTCATAAAATTTAAACAAGTATGCAGTTAATTCACCAAAACAGTAGGATACAATGTCAATGCAGAAAAATCATTTGCATTTCTAAAGATTCACAAAGGAGATTAGGAAAGCAGTTTCATTTTCAGTAATTTCAAGCAGAATAAAATGCTTAGGGATTAACTTAACCAAGAAGTTGAAAAACTTGTTCAATGAAAATTACGTAGTAATGGCAAAAGAAATTTGGGATCCAAATAAAAAGAAACATATGGATTGGAAGACTTAATATTGTTGACACCATCAATAGATTCCAAAATTGTCTACTAATTTAGTGTAGATCATTATCAACACCTATTTTTTCCATAAACAAAAAAACTTATGTGGACTCTCAAGAATTATTATCAAGAATACTGAATTACCAAAACAATCCTGAAAAAGAAAAAACAGTGTTCGAGGAGTCATACTTCTGATTTTGAATGTACTTCAAAACTAAATAATCAAAACAATATGCTATTAAATAGACATATGTACATAGAAAAGGCTGCAGAGATGGTTGCAAAGGTAAAGGCACTTTGAGCCAAGCCTGGCAACCTGAGTTTGACTTGCGAACTCAGAATAAAGAAAGAGATGATATACTCTAAAGCTATCCTTTAGTTTCCACACATGGCCATGGCATATACAATAAACTAATTAAATAAAAGACCCTCACAAATAGTCAATAATTTTCTAAAGAAATGTTAAAACTTGGGAAAGTATAAGGATTATTCAGTGGTAAGAACACTGGTTTGATTCTCAACACCCACATTGGTGACTTTAATAGGTATGTGAACATTGTTTTCAGAGCAGCATCACAACTGTCAAAGTAGAAATGACTGTCAAAGTAGTAGACAGTCTGCAATGACAGTTTCAGGGAATCAACACCATCTTCTGACCCTCATGAGCAGCAAGCATACTACAGGAGGTACATAAACATAAACACAAGCAAGACTCTCACATGCAGAGAATAAATAAATTTAAAAATATTTTTAATGAGTGCAAGAATATCACTCAACAGGAAAAGACAATGTTTTGAGTATGAATGTGCATCTGATGCTTGTGTATGTTCTCATGCACAAATATAAAGAAATGAAGTTGGAATCAACTAGCTCCATATACAGAAAGCATTTCATAATAGTTAAAAGTATAATAAAGAGCCTTAAAACTGTTAACAACCCTTGAAAGTAAACATTGCATTTACTTTTCAGATTTGGTGAACAATGTTCAGGAAATGAAGAGAAAACCAGAGACACAGGACTCTGGGTTAGCTTATATTTTATGATTTTTTTTCTTTTTTTAGAACTTCATCTCTGAGTACTATATTTGTACCATTCTGTCCCTCTTTCCCTGCTCCAGCTCTTTCTTTGTGCCCACAAAACTTCATAAATTAGTTTTGTATATCAAAAGACATCATCAGAGTAATGTAGCAGGTCAAGTGATGAGATAAAATATTTACAAACCATGTATATGATAGGTGATTAATATTCATATATATATATATATATATATATACACTTATATATATATGACTCTTAAAAATAGTGATGAAAGAAAGAAATAACCCGAATTTAAAGTAGATGAAGGAAATGAGTTGACACTTTTCAAAGGAGACACACAAATAGCTAATTAGCACATGAAACAATCCTCAAAACCATTAATGTTTAGAGAAATAATAATCAAAATAAGAAGATTCCACCTTGAATCCCCCCAAATAGTGTAAATAAAAATAAAAACAAACTAAATATCTCATATTGATGGGGATCTAAAGTAATTGAAACTCTTGGTGCCTGTGTGTGAAAATAAAAACCAGTACAACTGCAGTGGAAAAAATTGCAAATGTCCTGAATAACTAACAACTAAAAGAATTATCATGTGTCCTAGCAATTCCAGTTTTGGGTGTGTATCCAAAAGAATTAAAAGCAAGGGCTTTAATAGATATGTGTACATTGCTTTCAGAGCAGCACCACAACTGTCAAAGTAGAAACAATATGTACATGTCCATTTCTCATGAATTGGTAAGACAAGTGATCCAAATATATGCAATGGCGTATTTGTCTTGAAAAGAAAAACCTGACATATACTATGCAGATTCATATGAACCTTGATGATTGTATACTAGTGAGAAAAATGAGTCAGTTGTCAGAAATGTGACTATATGTTGTGATTTCACTTAATGAGTTGCATAAAATAATATCACATAGACAGAAAGCAAAGTGGGGATTTGCTTAGTCTGGGAGGGAAATGGGAATAAAAATAGATTTTTAATTACATATGTTGTTCATTTTACAAGTAAAGAGTTCTAGAGATGATACCGGTGAGTGTGTTTAGTGCAGGCACTCATACATACTTACACAAATAAATAAATTTATCAATAAAATGGAAAATGTTCTTGATTCCCAAATGGTGTCTTCTCATCTCCACATATGTCATAAGCATACTTGAGCACACATACACACACACACACACACACACACACACACACACAAATGTACACACACATGTAGAGAAATCCAAAAAATGTAAATAAAATAAAAAGGTTCATGAGATCTAAATTATCATTTAGTGAGAGCCTACTGAGAGCAAAACACTTTGCAATATACATAAACAAAGCAAAATAATATTTCTCTGCCTTGGGACTGTTCATATTAAGTAAATTAAACATTTTATACAAGTTATTCAAAATGCCACCTGTTGAATTATTTATAATAAATAATTAATTTTACTCTTTTCAAAAGAAGGCATTTCCAACTGGAGTGGTAGAAATATGAAGTTTTAATGAAAGATTTCAGTTAGACATTAGACACAGCAGCTATTCTGTGAGCAGAGATGTGTTGTAAGAAGGATAATGTGTGGCAATGCTTGGAGATGTGAAGTAAAAGTTCAGACAAAAGAAAATGCAAGATACATTGAGAACAATATCAAGTTTGTTATTGCCTTTATAATTCTTGTTGAATGAATGAATGAATCAATCAATCAATCAGTCAATCAATAACTCAATCAGTCAATGAACAAATGAAGATATATATTGTGTGTGGGAGTTTGCATAGAGATGTCTTCTCACAATATTGATTACAAGATGAAATTTTAAAAAATATTATTTTACTTGAATCTTGTCACTGGCTTCTTTCCACTTTCAAAATTAAGTTTTAACTCTTGAGTCTTCTGTGCATTATTTACAATATTATATTAAGACAATTGTTTTTCTTCACTTTTCCCCCCTTTCTTTTTTACTTATTCTCTTCCTGCTCATGGCCCCCCTCCAGGTGACCCATCCCACAATTCTTCCCCCATCCACCTACCCCTTCCCCTCTGAGCAGGTTGTGGGGGCCCCTTTGGGTAACCCTAACCCTAACCCTGACATTTCAAGTCTCTGAGAGGTCAAGTGTTTCCTCTCCCACTGAGGCCAAACAAGGCATCCCAGGTAGAAAAAACAGCTTTTCAGTTAGCCCCTGTTACAGTTATTCAGGACCCAGATGAAGACCAAGCTGCACATCTGCTAAATATAAGTGTAGAGGCCTAGATCTATGCTGTGTATGTTCTTTGGTTGGCGGTTCAGTCTCTGAGAGCCCCAGAGTTAGTCTTGGATCTAAGCCTCTTGGTCTCCCTCTAAAGACCTATCCCCTTAGGGGCTGCAATCACTCCTCCTATTCTCCCATAAGAGTCCTCAAGCTCCATGCACTGTTTGGCTGTAGGTGTCTGCATCTGACTGAGTCAGTTGGTGGGTGGAGGCTCTCAAAGGACAGCCATGCTAGATTCCTATCTAAAAGAATAACAGAGTTTCATTAATAATGTTAGAAATTGGTGCTGTCACAGGAGCCTAGCCACAGGAGGCAGATTCACCAGGCTCCATATCCCTAATATTGTGAGCCACAGCTAAGGACACCCCCATTGATTCTTGGGAGATGGGATATTTGTTTGCTTGGTTGTTGTTGTTTGGTTTTTATCATAAATATTTTATATTTTTTTAATTTTTTTTTACTTATTCACATTACGTCTCACTCACTGCCCCTGCCACAGTCCCTTCTATGACCCAAATATAAGGACAAGGACAACTACATTCATAAAAGAAACATTACTAAAGCTCAAAACACACATTGAGCCTCACACGATAATAGTGGGAGATTAAATCACCCCATTCTCACTAATCTACAGGTCACTGAAACACAGTCTTCTGTGCACAGACCCTGCCAGAAGAGAGTTGGTCTCCAAGGAGTACAGACACAGGCTTACAGGCCCATAGGAAGGGCAAGCTCCAGCCAGAGACAACAAGACCAACAAACACCAGAGATAATCAGATGACAAAAGGCAAGCACAAGAACCCTACGAACAGAAACCAAGGCTACTTGGCACAGTTATCCCACCACGGCAAATCAAGGATACCACAACACACTGGAAAAGCAAGAGTTGGATTTAAAGTCTCTTCTCACGATACTGTTAAAGGACATCAAGAAGGACATAAATAACTCCCTTAAAGAAATACAGGAGAATATGGGTCAAATGGCAAATGCCCTTAAAGAGGAAACACAAAAATCCCTGAAAGAAAACAGGGGAGCATGGGTGAACAGATAGAGGCCCTTAAAGAGGAAACACAAAAATCCCTGAAAGAATTACAGAAGAACACAAACAAACAAGTGAAGGAACTGAACAAAACCATCCAGGATTTAAAATGGAAGTAGAAACAAGAAAGAAATCACAAAGTGAGACATCTCTGGAGATAGAAAATTTTGGAAAGAATTCAGGAGTCATAGATGCAAGCATCAACAACAGAATACAAGAAATAGAAGAAAGAATCTCAGGGGCTGAAGATACCATAGAAAACATTAACTCAACAGTTAAAGAAAATGCAAAATGCAAAAAGCCCCTGAGCCAAAACATCCAGGAAATCTAGGACACAATGAGAAGACCAAATCTAAGGATTATAGGTATAGAAGAAAGTAAAGATTTCCAACTTAAAGGGCCAGTAAATATCTTCAACAAAATTATAGAAGAAAACTTCCCTAACCTAAAGAAAGAGATGTCCATAAATATACAAGAAGCCTACAGAAGTCCAAACAGACTGAACCAGACCAGAAAGTCCTCCCAGCACATAATAATCAAAACACCAAATGTGCTAAACAAAGAAAGAATATTAAAAGCAGTAAGAGAAAAAGGTCAAGTAACCTATAAAGGCAGGCCAATTAGAATTACACCAGACTTCTCACCTGAGATGATGAAAGCCAGAAGATCCTGGGCAGATCTTATACAAACACTAAAAGAACACAAATGCCACCCCAAATTACCATAGATGGAGAAACCAAGATATTCCATGATAAAACCAAATTTACACAATATCTTTCCACAAATCCAGCCCTACAAAGGATAATAGATGGAAAACACCAACATGAGGAGGGAAACTACACCCTAGAAAAAGCAAGAAAATAATCTTTTTCCAACAAACCCAAAAGAAAGTAACCACACAAACATAAAAAGAACATCAAAAATAAAAGGAAGCAACAATCACTATTCCTTAATATCTTATAACATCAATAGACTCAATTCCCCAACAAAAAAGATAGTCTAACAGAGATGTTTTTCATGTGGATCTTCGATTTTATCAGAAAATGTTTGTGACTCCTCTTTCAATTTAGTAATGTTTTTTGTGTCTACCATTTTAACTGTATTATTTTCCATGATAATCTTTAATTTTAACATTTTTTTTTCGGTGTATTTCTTCAATTTTGGTGGAGGTGTTTTTCATGTAGATCTTCGGTTTCATCGTGGGGGGGCGGTTTGTAGTTCCACTCTCAATCAATTTAGGAATGTTTTTGTGCCTACCATTTTGTTGGTATAATTGTCCATGATAATGTTCAATTTTAACATTTTTCTTCAATTTTGTCAGAAGTATTTTCTATGTGGAACTTCAGTTTTATCAGACAATGTCTATAATTTTACTTTCAATCAACTTAGGAACATTTTTATACCTTCCATTTTATCTGTATAATTTTCCATTTAGTAGTCAGTTTCAGCATGTTTTTCTATACATTTCTTGAATTTTTTCAGGAATATTTTCCTTGTAGATCTTCAATTTTATCAGAAAGTGTTTATAATTCTACTTTCAAAAAACTTAGGAATACTCAATCTTAACATGTTTTTTATATATTTCTTCAATTTTATCAGAGATATTTTCCATGAAATTCTGAAATTTTATTAGAATATGTTTATAATTTCACTTTCAATCAACTTAGAAATATTTTTATGCCTACCATTTTACCTGTATAATTTTCCATGATAATCTTCAATTTTAATGTTTTCCATATATTTTTCAATTTTATTAGAGATATTTTCCATGTAAATCTTCAATTTTATCAGAAAATGTTTTTACTTCTACTTTCAATCAATTTAGGAATATTTTTATGCCTATCATCTTATCTCTATAATTTTTCATGAAATAGTTTTAATGTGTTTTTCTACATATTTCTTGAGTTTTATAAGAAATATTTTCCTTGTAGATTTTCAATTTTATCAGAAAATATTTATAATTCCACTTTCAATCAACTTAGGAATATTTTTATGCCTACCATTTTATCTGTATAATTTTTCCATGAAATAGTCATCTTAACGTGTTTTTCTATATATTTCTTCAATTTTTTCAGAGATATTTTCCATGTATATTTACACAATGGAATACTACTCAGCAATTAAAAACAATGAATTCAGAAAATTCTTAGGCAAATGGGGAACAGGGAGAGGGAAGAGGGCTTATGGGACTTTCGGGGGGGGGGAACGGGGAAAGGGGAAATCATTTGGAATGTATATAAAGAATATAGAAAATAAAACAAAAGAAGGGAGAGAAAAAAGTGTGTGGGAAGAAGGATGAGGGAGTGCCTTCTTAGAGATAAAGGGGAGGGGAATGGGATAGGGGATTTATGAAGGGGATACTGGGACATATAAATAAATAAAATTATCAATGAAAAATTCTTTTTATTCACTTTACATTGCACTCACTTCCCCCTTCCTAGTCATGGTCTCCAACAATTCTTCCTCTGTCCTCCCTCCACTTCTCCTCTGAGTGGATGGGACCACCCTGTGTATCCCCTCTCCCTGGTGCTTCAAGTCTCTGTGAGACTAGGTGCTTACACTCCCACTGAGGCCAGAAAAGGCATCCCAGATAGAAGAAAATATTGCAATATAGGCAGCAGCTTTTAGGATAGTCCCTGCTCCAGTTGTTCAGGACCCACATGAAGACCAAGCTGCATATGGGCTACATATGAGTAGGAAGGCATAGGTCCATCCCTTGTATCTTCTTTGGTTGGTAGTTCAGTCTCTGAGAGCCCTAACTATCCAGTTAGTTGACTCTGTTCATCTTCCTGTGGAGTCTCTATCCCCTTCATGAACCTGTAATCCTTCTTTCTATTCTTCTGTAAGAGTCCCCCAGCTCCATTCATTGTTTTGCTGTGGGTATCTGTATCTGTCTGAGTCAGATGCTGAGTAGAACCTCTCAGAGAACAACTTACTCCTTTCTGCATCCATAACCATATCATTACTAGTGTTATGGATTGGTGCTTGCCCTTGACATGGGTCTCAAGTTGGGTTGGTTATTGTTTGGCCATTTCCTCAGTCTGTGCTCCATTCTCCTTGCCTGTATTCTTGTAGAGAGAATAAATTTGGGGTTAACAGTTTTGTGGGTGGGTTGGTGTCACTATCATTCCACTGTTTCTTTGTGTGGGCTCTCCCACATACTAAAAGCTCTTAAATAGCCTTAGGATGAAATAGCATGCAAATAATTTTATGTGATTTAATCCTTTCAAAAACATTATCAAATGTATGTTGATTTTCTTATTCCACAGATAAAATCATTTAAGTTGTGGGGTGTAATTTGTTTAAATAGCATTGGCTATAATAATCGGTGTAGGATTGAATAAGTCTTTCTAACCCTACAGCAGTATAGCTGAATACTCTTTCATATTGCTTTATTGTCTATTCCTTGTTTTATCATTTTAGCACCACTCTTTGAGTTTATTTTAGGGTTCTAATTTCAACTGTAACGTGTGAATATGTGGACAAAACAATGAAGAGTAAGCTTCTGAAATTCAAGTCATATTCACTTCTGCAACCCTGGCACTTTGCAAAATGCTTTTTGTATAAATGCATGCTTAGTTGGTTCTGAAAAAATGATTTATTTAATTAAATAAAATTGCACAGGAGACAGCAGTTGTTGGCGAGGATGTGGAGAAAGAGGAACACTCCTCCTCTGCTGGTGGAATTGCAGGCTGGTACAACCACTCTGGAAAGCAGTCTGGCGGTTCCTCAGAAAACTGAGCATGACACTCCCGGAGGATCCGGCTATACCACTCCTGGGCATATACCCAGAGGCTTTACCTGCATGCAATAAGGACACATGCTCCACTATGTTCATAGCAGCCTTATTTATAATAGCCAGAAGCTGGAAAGAACCCAGATGTCCCTCAACGGAGGAATGGATTCAGAAGATGTGGTATATCTACACAATGGAATACTACTCTGCAATTAAAAACAATGAATTCACGAAATTCCTAGGCAAATGGTCAGATCTTGAAAATATCATCCTTAGTGAGGTAACCCAATCACAAAAGAACATACATGGTATGCAGTCACTGATAAGGGGATATTGACCCAGAATCTCGGAATACCCTAGACACAATCCGCATATCAATAGATCTCTAAGAAGATGGAAGGAGAGACCCCTGGTCCTGGAAGGACTGGATGTAGGGGAACGCCAGGACAGAGAAACGAGAGGGGGTTGAATGGAGAAAAGAGGGAGGGAAGGAGGCTTATGGGACTTTCGGGGAGGGAGGAAACGGGAAAGGGGAAGTGATTTGGAATGTAAATTAAAAAAATAAAATAAAATAAATAATAAAAAAATTTGCACATTGGTGAAAAATATTGTCATTTAAGAAATAATGGAATTTTAACCAGTTAGAAGCATAAAACTATTTTCAAGGACCATTTAAGCACTAGTACACATAAGATGTATAATAAATAAATAAAAACATTGGGTAAATGAATTTACTATTTACAGCTCATTAATTTTAACTGCTAAAAGGGACAGTCTGTCTCTAGCATCTGATATAAGTAATAGCTCAATACTTTCTGGACAAATTTTTCTAGTTGGATTATTAGTAGGCTTTCATGTTGCTTTGGGAATCCGCACAGGGTAAGCTCATGTCTTTATTGACTCTTTCATCATGAAATCTCTATATAAGTATTTTCTTGGAGTAGAATTTCCATCCACTAATGGAAACTTCTAGAGTAGGTGGAGATGTAAAATCCAGGGCAAACCTCAAAAAGGCCCCCAATCTGCTGAGGTCACCTTAACTCTACACTCATCGATGGTGACAGTTGATGTCAACACACTTTATGGCAAAGTTTAAATGAGTAAGAGAGGAAACTGAATTATCTTGGGAATATTTACGTGTATTGAGAGAGGCTAGCCTGGTGATATAACTTAATGTCTAAATACTTGTGTGACATTATAGAATATCCATGTACAGCGACCTACTCTGTGCACTTTGTCTATAGGGCTTTTGTTCCCCCTTTTCCATATCCTGTTAGAAAAGTCACCTTCATTCACGAATCTACCTTCAGACACAGAAGATTTCTCTAACAGCTGACCTTGATGCCACCAGAGCAATAACAGTTCTCTGCAAGAAGTAGGGTAAAGAATTATAGTTTTTTACAAAAAAAGGGAAGTGATCATAAAAGTAACAGTTCTCTGCAAAAAGGGCATGACCAAGGGAAGATGTTACCTCTGGCTCCATAAGAGAATTCTGTATTCTTCCAAATCAATTCTTTGTGCTTAGACTAATGAAGGAAGAAAAATGGATATTTTTTAAATTAAAACATCTACAGTAATACAATTGGTGCATAGAAATAAATGAGACATTCTTTTTGCTTCTAAAGGTAATGGGTGAATAAGGGACATTGTAGAAAATTATGCAAAGTTTGATATAGGCAATACATGGTATAGGGAAGATCCATATAGCTGTTATAGAAGTCCATGAGTGTGTTGCTATGTGAATGCCCTGCCCCTGAAAATTTTAAAGCAGAGACTTTGTCTTGATTGGTTAAATATGTAATTAAGAAGAATTCTGATTTCTACAACTTGGTGGGATAATTTGTAAGGCTCTTTCCAGCTATAGTTTCCATGAGGTCTTATGAGGATCCACGTTCAATCTCTGTTCCCTTGGCACATACCACAGATACAAAATTAAGATTAACTGTCTCCTACTGCTCCAGCTTCTCCATTTCTATCACTCCCAGTTAGATCCTGAGATCATCCCAAAATCTAGTTGATAAAATAGATATAGGAACTAACAATGTTGATATGATGATGAGAACTAGAAAGGAAATGCTAATTTGATATTAATAATCTTGCAGGGGGCAGTGCAGAAGTTAGACAAGAAAAGTGCCAGTAACTGAGTGAATGAGAGGATACCACAAACCATAGATAGATGGTTGTGAGGACCTACCAGCTCTACGGCAGTATATTGAGTATTTCTGGCACCCAGAGAGTACCTGGCACATAGTAAAAGATTAGGAAAGTTACTTGTCAAATGGATAGACAAATGGATAAAGGATAAGTAAATGAACAAATGACTGGAGAGAAGAAGCAGGCAAGAAATTTAGACAAGAGAATGTAAGAAATATCTTAACACAGAAACTAGAAATTAACTGTCAGAGGTTAGCCCAATCAGTGAAAAGAATTCCCCTCTGTACATCTGGATTGTGAACACATGGCTTAATTTGTTATTTCAAGGTTCCTTGTGTTCACTTGGTTTTGAAAGCACTTGTCAGTCTGATCACTGATGTAAAAGCCCCTACTCTCCTTTTAGACATTAGATATATAATCTATACATCCCCATCATAGCTAAAAACAGAGACTCCTTACTGGAGCTCAGAGCAATAGACTACAGAAAAACAATGTTACTTCCCTGTTTTTAGATTTGAAGCAAATTTTAAGTGGGCAAATAATCTCTGAACTAAGCAAGTGGTTTGGATCCAATTCTGATGGCTGAAAACAAGTGAAGATGATTAAAATACCCATTGAGCTCAGAGAAAAGGTTCAGTCATGCTGCCAATGATATAGAAATCAGGCATTTTGGCATCTGAAAACCCTTGAGTCATGTAAGTGACCCAAGAGTGCTGGGAAGAAAAACCCCCAAGTACCTTAGTTAGATGCCTATCTCCAGATCAGATGCTATGAGATTAGGAACCAATGAGCTGCTCCTTACCAGCAATAGTTTCTGTTCACCTTCAGGACTTAATTTCTACTACCTTAGTCATCATACTTCCTGTGTTTCCCTGATTCACCTATTTCCTATTACCGTTATTAAATTGTCTTAGTTCAAACAGAGGAGAAAATATAGATCCTCTGTTTTATCATGGCAGCCAGTAATAAAGGCAATATACAGAGGAAGAGACAGAGAGAGCCTAAAGACCACATGAGATGCTTTCATTGGCTGTCTTAAGTAGTATTGTCCTTGCTTCTGCCTAGAAGCCATTTTGTACAACCTAGTTTGATAGTCTCAGAACAGAATACACAGTAGCACTGTGCTCAAGATCAATAACAATAACAACCACAGAAATGAAAGAAAACTAGATAGATTTTGCTATTCATAATATTGAAGTACAGCAATGATTCAACTAATATCTGACATATACTGAAAACAGCCTTCATATCAAATATTGTGGTTAGAACATTAAACTTGTTGCTTTATTAATCAATAATATTCTCAAAAATGAAATTCAGGGAGACAGTGTGGGAAACTCTGCTAATAAAGGCTGGAGTCTACTGTGACTAGATAGCTCTTCTGGCTTGGTGCAAAATGGAGAACTCCCTTTCACAGCAGAGTTTCCTCTTCTCTGACTTTGTCTGAAAAGCCTGACTCTCTGCACCTTCTACCTGGAGAAGGTCAAGTAGTTCTTGGCAGACCTGCAAGTTCAACATCTTTCACAATAAGAACCTGCCCAGCAAGTACCTGGGATTCCTGGAATGCCTCTCCATACAAATGAAGCATTCATAGTATTTTAACTCTATGATTATCTATGCAAATCCAATTATTTTCATTTACAGTGAAAACTCTTTCCCACTATCAAAGGCCTTTTCCATATATAGTCCTCTTCCACCATGAATAAAATGCATGCTTACAATCCCACTCATAATAAAGGTATGCACCCAAGCTAAGATCATCTAAGAGAGCCATTTCAATGAAGATTGTCAGAGAAGGCCTGTGTATAAAAGAGATGTAACATTAAGATCCCCAAAGAACAGGCCAGGGTCTTGAAGATACTATCCATTCCAGACTCTACTTCATCCTTTTCCAGCCTGATATGCAATTTTTCCTAGACACCCTTGAGAAGTAGGAAACAGAGAACATGGAATCACAGATGTCCCCTGACATGCATACAAAGACGTGTCTCATTATTGATACCCCAGAAAGGTAGAGTATGAAGCTGAGGAGTAATGTAATCAAAATTAGAACAAGACTGGGACTGGAGCCTAGATAGTGTTTCTGGGGCAATGTGCTTCAGTGCATTCAAGAACTCTGGTGTCCTCAGCCACCTGCACTCTGTACGTTCATTATGAAGTTTCTACTTCAGCCCTAGGACAATATTATTTGCTTCCTAGGCCATCTCTTCCTGTCTGGTCTTTCCAATGTAACTGAATGAACTAATCATTTCTTCAAACATTAAAATGGATTTTCAGTGCCAACAGCCCCTCTCTAAATCTATTCAGAGATGATTGAAAGCTCCAGTGATCTGTTCTAATTTATGGGGCAGGTATAATACAGACATAAATGTAGCCTACTAATTAATTTTGATGTTGGGAATAACTTCTGAGCTGATGGGCAACCACAGAAATCATTCTCCATTGTGCTTATCTAGTCTCCTCCTTCTTGGCCTTCTGCAGAGATTGCATGTGTCCTCTGCATTATCTCACTTCCTCCGTCTCTGTCTCTGTCTCTGTCTCCATCTGCCTCTGTCTGTCTCTGTCTCTCTCTCTCTCTCTCTGATCTATGCCTAATTATCTTTTTCCCTCTCTCTTTCTCGCTGTTTTCCCACAAACAAGACCAAAACTTCCCAACAAGAGCTGGAGGTTTTTTTGTTTTTTTTTTCATCCTCCAAATGCCCTAACCTTACTTTTGTGGATTACATCACCATGTACATGAGAAATAAAAGAGAAGGTAATAGGATGATATTAACTCTAACTGCTGTGACCTAGGTTCTCTAGAACAGTTCTTAAGTGTTGCACTGGGATGGAACTGAAGCTAAATAAAAGACATTAGAGACAAAGGGGGAAAAATGGTTGGTTGCAGCTTTTGAACTAATTCCCAGATTCCCATCATCCTCCAAATAAAGAAAGTGCTGCCTGAGGCCATGCGATTTCAAACCAGCTAAGTGAGCCTGAAGCATCCTTCACAGAGCACTGAAATTCACAGCAGGCTCCAGAGAGCCTTTTAATAGATTCAAGTTTTAGACTCAAATGCAAAGGTGAACTCATAGAGGTTTCACTAAACCTGAACTGTTAAACAGGCAAGAACAAAAGCTCACCCAGAGCCTCTTTCAAGCTGCTCTCAGCTACAGTACAGCTTTCCCCCTCACACTTACAAAGATGCTTTGGAGCAGCAGACAAGGCTTCTCTGTTTAAACTCAGGCAGGATTTTCTGAGGACTCATGTTGTGAGAAAACACAAGTCCCATATAGTACATTTTTAGTGATTATCTTTAACCCATTAAAAAGGAAAGTTGTTTGGGATGTCCTACCCGAATTGTATATGGACGTTTGTAGAATGAAAGCATCATAACTGTTTAAGTGGACTAAACTATAGTAATGAGGGCAGCTAGGGCATGATGTACTGAATAGGGGAAGCTGTGAGGAAAGCAAACCTCAGGAATCTAGCTCTTTCCTGCAAATTAGCCATTGTGCACTGAAACCTCTAAATAGTGGATATCTCTAATTAATGTCTCAAATCCAAACTGCTTTAAAATTTAAAAGATTTTGAGACCACATGACAACACAACTGGAAAATTCCATAGCTGAGTTCATGTGAAGTGCTTCAGGCAAATCTAAGGTATACAGCAAATTTATATAAAAAGTATATAATATTTTTATAATATAAAATATAGTATATATTACATGTATAAAATTACCTCCTAGCTATGTGCATAAGGTTGTATAAACTATTTAAATAAATTTTGTGTTTGGACTTCAGTCTCATATATAGAAAATTTTCAAAATCTGAAAACATTAGAAATCTGAAGCACTCACTTACTCTTCAAGCGAATTTGATAAGGATTCATCACCCTGCACCATAAAAAGACTGAAGAGGTGGTTTTCATAAGAGAACTCAGAAGTAAAATATACAATCTCAAATGAACCTCTTACTAAAGCTGGATTCTGTACTCTGCACACTACAGGAAGGGGGTCTTCTCAGAACACCAAAGGAACAGAAAGGATGTAAATAAAGAGTCAGAATCATTCCCATCCATCACTACCTGAGTGGACATAGGCAAGTCCTTTTACCTCATGGTCACCATCTTTTAAAGGCTAACAGAAATATCAGTTACCATTTTATGAATTAATTTTGTATGTGTATCACATACACGCCACTTCCTAACCAATTAAATTAGCAGCTAAGATTTAAGGAAAAGTACCGTAACATAACATTGACTGGCTTGCCATAAAACTCTGCAATGTCAGCAGTCTGGTATCCTGAGGACCAAAGAAAGGAGGCATTACTGATTAGAACTTCTATTTTGTCATACTGAAAACAGATCTCTTGAATTAATGACTATGTTTCATTTATCTCCACATTTCCTGTACTTAGAATATAATAGAAATAATAAGTGCATAGAGACTACACAGATATGTGAATGAATGATTGATATCAGCACCTTATAAATCACCCACAATTTTTAAATCAGTTTGCTCAACTTCCCCTCATCCAGTCTATACCATAAAAAGATGGGGAATGCTCATCTGCTGTAAAAGTAAAGCAAATCTGATAGAAACAACCAAATATATCTTGTAATCTGAGTCTCTTTCACAAATTCTCTGGACTTCAAAACTGGCATAAAACAAAATAACGGCCAATTTGGAGAAATTCTACTGTCCGATAAACAAATAATGAATAATTTTAAAATAAATTATGAAAGGGCATAGCTGATTAATTAGTATCGATGTTTCTAGCCTTCTCTCCCTACCTGTCAAGCTCGCACGCATGTTAAGTTTCTCTTTCCACTGTATTCCTGAGCTCAAGGGTGTGCTAAGCAGAGCTGAGCTGTAAGCAGGCTGCCTTTGTTGGGACTCCTCCTCTGTAGTAGAATACCACCAGAGACTTGCTGCAAACAGAGAGAGCTGCAATGCAGTGTTTTCCTCTGTAACTTTGAAGCTGCATTAGACTGCAGGTGTATAGTGTCGGCATATTGTTTTCAGTGTTCAAAAGCAATATACAGATTCAATGCAAAACCATCAAAATCCCAACTCAATTCTTCATACAGTTAGAAAGAGCAATTCAAAAATTCATCTGGAATAACAGAAAACCCAGGATAGCTAAAACTATTCTCCAGAGAAAAAGAATTTCTGGGGGAATCAATATCCCGGACCTCAAGCTGTACTACAGAGCAATAGTGTTAAAAGCTGTGTGGTATTGGTACAGTGACAGGCATGTAGATCAATGGAACAGAATTGAAGACCCAGAAATGAATCCATACTCCTATGGTCACTTGATCTTTGACAAAGGAGCTAAAACCATCCAGTGGAAAAAAGATAGCCTTTTCAACAAATGGTGCTGGCTCAACTGGAGGTCAACATGCAGAAGAATGCAAATTGATCCATTCTTGTCTTCTTGCACTAAGCTCAATTCCAAGTGAATCAAGAACCTCCACATAAAACCAGACACACTGAAACTAATAGAAAGGAAACTAGGGAAGAGCCTTGAACATATTGGCACAGGAGAGAATATCCTGAACAGAACACCAATAGCTTATGCTCTAAGATCAAGAATTGACAAATGGGACCTCATAAAATTACAAAGTTTCTGTAAGGCAAAAGACACTGTCAAAAAGAAAAAGCGGCAACCAACTAACTGGGAAATGATCTTTACCAACCCTACATCTGACAGAAGGCTAATATCCAATATATACAAAGAACTCAAGAAGTTAGACTCCAGAGAGCCAAGTAACCCTAATAAAAGTGGGTACAGAGTTAAACAAAGAGTTCTCACCTGAAGAATATCTAATGGCTGAGAAGCAACTAAAGAGATGTTCATCATCCTTAGTCATTAGGGAAATGCAAATCAAAACAACCTTGAGATTCCATCTTACACCAGTCAGAATGGCTAAGATCAGAAACACAGGAGACAGCAGTTGTTGGAGAGGATGTGGAGAAAGAGGAACACTCCTCCACTGCTGGTGGGATTGCAAGCTGATACAACCACTCTGGAAAGCAGTCTGGCAGTTCCTCAGAAAACTGGGCATGACACTCCCGGAAGATCCGGCTATACTACTCCTGGGCATATACCCAGAGGCTTTACCTGCATGCAGTAAGGACACATGCTCCACTATGTTCATAGCAGTCTTATTTATAATAGCCAGAAGCTGGAAAGAACCCAGATGTCCTCAACGGAGGAGTGGATTCAGAAGATATGGTATATCTACACAATGGAATACTACTCTGCAATTAAAAACAATGAACTCACGAAATTCCTAAGCAAATGGTCAGAACTTGAAAATATCATCCTTAGTGAGGTTACCCAATCACAAAAGAACACACATGGTATGCAGTCACTGATAAGGGGATATTAACCCAGAATCTCGGAATACCCTAGACACAATTCGCATATCAATAGATTTCCAAGAAGATGGAAGGAGAGTCCCCTGGTCCTGGAAAGACTGGATGTAGGGGAATGCCAGGACAGAGAAGCGAGAGGGGGTTGAATGGGGAAAAGAGGGAGGGAAGGGGGTTTATGGGACTTTCAGGGAGGGAGGAAACGGGAAAGGGGAAATGATTTGGAATGTAAATAAAAAAAAACTTTGAAAGTAAAAAAAAAAGAAACACACATGCACAGACACACACACACAAGCAATATAAATGTCAGAACTGTTAAGCTTTTCAAGCTGACCAATCATAACGATATAATGCTGAAATGAACGATTTTAGATTGTCTTGAAAACTTTATACCTCTTCCCTGTGTGTGTGGGGGGGGGGGCAATTGGCTGATAATAACTGGAAATCTTTGGTATCGTTATGAAAAACAAAGCTATAGTTAATTACAGACAACAAATGTTTCTGCACATTTCAGTACCCAGAAAATACTCTGCAGTATGGAATGCAGAGTAAAACAATGGTAAGTTCCAAGCTACTTTCCCTCCTAGAGGTCATTTAATCTATTCCTATTTATCCCTGTGCTAAACATGGGAATTCTGATTTCTCACTGGGTACTTGTGTTTGGCTACTCAGGGATTCCCTCCTCCTTCTGTACATAGTGTGTTCCAGGCTCTACATTGCTGCCTTCTACACCAGCTAGTTCCTGTTCCTTCTGTCTTGCCTGCACTCTCCTCTGTCTGCTGCTAGAAACTCTCTTATTTCAATTAAATACAAATATGTTCATATCACTTGGTGGAATATGCCTCAACTCCCAACTCCAAAGTACTGTTTGCAGAAAACAGAGGACAGGTAAGATGAAGGAAAACCTCTGAGGTATCAAAGCCATCAGTGATTATGGAAATACTACAAGAAGAAAATCCACTTACTTTCATTTAGTAAATCGTTATGTACTGCTCTAAAGATGAAGTTTGATCCTATACTTTGGAAGATAGATATTTAAGAGGACATTAACCTTTCTGCCTCTCAGTGTGATAAGCAGCCAAAAATGTGAACTTGGCTTTATAAATATGGAAAGAAATTCTAACAGGTTAAGAAGCATAACAAATACTACTAATCAAATTAATACAGAAAATGTGTGTGTGTGTAACATTAAGATTCATTTTTTTTTACTCTTTTTTTATTTTTTATTGTCCTCCATTAGTTTTGTTTCTCCATTATTTTCTTTGAACTCTTAAAATAATCTAAACATGATACTGTAGTCTAACTTTATTTACACAGATGTTTCCTGCTTTCTTCCTTTGTCTGCCATGCATGTACATAAACATATAGAATTTTTTTGTAAGAACTATGACTTAGCAGCATCTTCCCATTTTCAGACATCCTTCAATTTTAACCAAAATATGATCAACTATAAATTTCTTTCAGGGATAATCATTTTTGGATTTCTTCCTTTGTTTTATATTTTTCCCTCTTCTGTCATCTCACCTCCCTAATCCTTTCCTAATCTAGGAAAATGTAAAAATGTGATTTTGTTAGTTAATATCATTTTGCACTCAGGAATAAAATGTTGAATTTTTAGTTAATTTGGTCTTTCCTCAAGACAGCTCGATTGTTTCCTCCCTGAATGCTAGTGACTAAATGTTAGTTTCTATACTAGTATCTGGAAAGAATGTTTTACAGAAATCAAATCATTTCCCAAGTAGACTTTCTGCTCTCAATTCAAGTAACTTTTTCATGGAGTATTTCAATGATCTTTCAAGTGATGTACCTGAATGAATTAATTCATAGATAATGTGTGAGAGCAGCCACAAGCACACACACACACACACACACACACACACACACACACACACACACACACACACACACATATATATATGAGAGACAATACAGCTCTTTGGCCCATGTATCCATGAATGTAGCTATCGCTTAAACTAACTGGACTGTAATAACATTAGCAAGTTGGTAGTGTGTTTGATGGGCAAGATAATGGCTGTCTGAGATGGTCGCCTTGACTTCTTCCTGCCCCTTACTTCTTTTAGCTTATGAATATGAGGTAAAAATATGATGAAATTTTTCATCTTATTCTTATTTCATCTTATTCGTATTCATAGAAGTACAGAAACTGCAGAGGATTTCTGACTGCTGTAGTATTATAATCCAAACACAGAGCTGATTGGTCTTCTGCAGGAATCCTAACTCATGCCTTACTGGCTATAGAGTCAAAAGAAACCAAGCACTGTAATTCCTCACCAGATTGGTATCTTAAGTTTTTACCAACACTCTCTCATCTTCTCTTCAGAGTACTGATGCTGTGCTCTTCAATTTGAATGTCTACAGCTGAAAGATAGCTGGGAGCACTGCTTGCATCCATAGTTATTCAATGAAGCCAGATTTGTTATAGAGTCTTGTCTCAAATTGAGTTACTGCATATTGTTCAATAAGTCAGAACTACATCAACTACATGCTCCTTTATTTCATCAATATCCAGATTTAGCTTTCTTGCATAATTGTCCTGAAGTGTGCTTTTGTGATTGGCATATTTATAGCATGTTGAATATATCCTGACTCATTCCTATATTCTTCACATTAAGATATTTCTCTCTCTCTCTCTTTCATGTATATAGTGCATGTTTACTCTATACAAGTACATATATATTGTGAAGAATAAATACATACACAAGTACATATATACACAGTGATGAATGTTTGTTCAGGTGTGTGTGGAGGCACAAGTCTTCCCTCTAGTGCTGTTCCTATGGAGATATCTGCCTTACTTTTAGACGGTGTCTCTAAAACCTGAGGCTAACCCATTAGGTTAAACTGCCTAGTCGGTGAACATCAAGCATCTTTCTATCTCCTCTTCCCCAATACTGGGTTTATAGGTATATGGGTTTATAGGTAAACAGGGCCTTTTACACAGGTGCTAAGGATCAAACTTACATTTTCACAGTTGCATTTTAACAACTGAGATATCTCCTCAGTCCCAGTTTTGCTTTCTATACTCATACAGCATCTATGGTTAATCAAAAATAGTCAGGCTGAAGGAAAATAGGCCAAAGAATTTCTTTCAAATAAGAAACCCTAGCCAGGCAGTGGTGGCACACGCCTTTAATCCCAGCACTTGGGAGGAAGAGACAGGCGGATTTCTGAGTTCGAGGCCAGCCTGGTCTACAGAGTGAGTTCCAGGACAGCCAGGGCTACACAGAGAAACCCTGTATTGAAAAAACCAAAAAAAAAAAAAAAAAAAAAGAAAAAGAAAAAGAAAAAAAAAGAAACCCTAAATATCAAAAGGAAACAAACAAGAATCTTGGGAAAGAATTCTAAGGAAAAGCAAAACAGAATCATCCAGAAAACCAGGTAAGGTCAACAAAAACATCAAGTAAAGTCACACGTAGCTGAGAGCTTGGAGGGAGTCCTCCAGTCAACCCTGTACAGAAGCAACATCAGAACACTAGACTGGGGCCAATGGCTCTGTGAGTGAGGGTCAGGGATGCCTTCCCAAACCCACTGCGTTCCTACAACACCATAAGCCTCCATTTATAAACAGTACCTTGGGGACTATACACTTGCAAAAGAAAGTGTTGAGGAAACAGTAGATATGCATGATTTCCATAAAACAATTTTGATAAGTGATAACTTTTAACCACTAAAATCAGCTGGAAGTACAGTATCCAGGTGATAATACCAACCTAGAAAGATGTACAGCACTAAGCTAGCCCAACAGGAGTTCAAAAGCTTCTGAAACTCTCCCATCTTTCCTCACTGATGCATCATGATTATGTCCCAGAAGCCACCTCAATAAGGGACAGAGGTAAAAATGTAAAGACTAATCATCTGCCTTATAAATTTACCTATTCAAATATACCACTTAACCCAAAAGACTGTGGATTATCAACTTTATATTTCTTCCATATGAACAAGTTCATGAAATGACTGGTATAGGAGAGGTGAACTAGGATAGGCCTTTTAAAATGTATTTATATAATTTATATAATGAATAAATAAAATTTAAGATTGGTAAATCCTACTTTTATATAGAAACGGCAGGAAAAAATCTTGCTCACAAATGTAGACACATTATAGGTTGATTATTACAAAAAAGGTCATATTCAGTCTATTACAAAAAAGGTCATATTCAGTCAAATATCCAATAAAAGAAAGCTAAGCACATCAGTTAGACACAGAAGTGCATGACTGAAATCTGTACCTATGGAAGGAATAGGACATGTCTAAGACAATGTCTCAAAAATAAAATAACTTTAAAAGGAAAAACAGGAAAAAACCACATATATCATGATAGATTTAGTACTTTGCAAAGAGTTATGACATAAACATATTTACATCACTCAATCACTTGTATAAACTTTTATTATTTAAATTTATTTATTTATTTTTTACACTCTACCCCATCCACCCTTTGACTGTTCTATATACCATACCTCCTCCATACCCTCCTGTCTCCACATGGATGTCCCCACACCCTACCCCATCTGACCTCTAAACTAACTGGAGCCTCCAGTCTCTTGAGGGTTAGGTGCATCATTTCTGAATGAACACAAACATATACAGTCCTCTGCTGTATATGTATTGGGGGCCTCATATCAGCTGGTGTATGCTGCCTGTTCAGTGGTCCAGTGTTTGAGAGATCTCGGGGGTCCAGATTAATTGAGACTGTTTATCCTCCTACAGGGTCACTCTTCTCCTCAGCTTCTTTCAGCCTTTCCCTAATTCAACAAAAAGATCAGCTGCTTCTGTCCATTGGTTGGGTGCAAATATCTGCATCTGACTCTTTCAGCTTCTTGTTGTGTCTTCCAGAGTGCTGTCATACTAGGTCCCTTTTTGTGAGTGCTCCATAGCCTCAGTAATAGTGTCAGGCCTTGGGACCTCCCCTTGAGCTGGATCCCACTTTGGTCCTGTTGCTGGACCTTCTTTTCCTCAGGATCCTCTCCATTTCCATTCCTGTAATTCTTTCAGACTGGAACAATTACAGGTCAAAGTTGTGATTGTGGGGTGTCCCCCACCCTCATTTGATGCCCTGTCTTCTTGCTGGAGGTGGGTTCTACAAGTTCCTGCTCTCTACTGTTGGGCATTTCATCTGAGGTCTCTACCTTTGAATCCTGAGAGTCTTTCACCTCCCAGGTTTCAGGTGCATTCTGGAAGATCCCCACAACCTCTTACCTCCTGAGGTTGCCTGTTTCCACTCTTTCTACTGGACCTCAGGACTTCAGTCCTTCTCCCTCACCCACTAACAGATCATGTTCCCCTCTTCCCCAACCCCATGCACTTTTCCTCTCAGGTCCTTCCCCCCCTCCTCACTTGTGATTGCTTTTGTTTCCCTCCCTTCAGCTTGTTGATCTGTTTGAGTTCTGTGGACTTTATCTTGGGTATTCGGTACGGTTTTTTGTTTGTTTTGTTTTGTTTTGTTTTTGGCTAATATCTACTTATTATTGAGTACATACTGTGCATATTCCTTTGGGTCTGAGTTACCTCACTCAGGATGATATTTTCTAGTTCCATCCATTTGCCTCCAAAACTCAGGATCGCCTCATTCTTAAGAGCTGAATAGTATTCCATTGTGTAAATGAATGACATTTTCTGTATCCATTCTTCTGTCATGAGGCATCTGGGTTGTTTCCAGCTTCTGGCTACTACAAATAAGGCTGCTATGAACATAGTGGAACATGTGCCCCTGTGGCATGGTGGGGCATCTTTTGGGTATATTCACAAGAGTGGTATTGCTGGGTCTTGAGACATGTAGAATTATAGAATAGTTGGAAGAGTTTCTTCTGGAACTCTGTATGTGCCCAGTGCTATTAAGATTTTTATATATACTAAATAAGTTCTTCTCTGTAACCTTAAGATATTGGCAAAGAGGGCACTTGAACTTCATAAATGCATTTTAAAAACCAAAATATGCATAAAGATGTTATGCGATCTTTGAAGGAATCAGAGCAAATAACTGGGATTCCTGACATTCAAATCCCAACGGTCTGATTACAGAGTCTGTACTCTGAAGCACTATTTTTAACTACCCTCAACTTCTAACATTGAAAGTTAAATAAAGAAATAAAAATAAGATGAGGTGTGTACAGAATGACAAAGTCAACTGTCAGAACAGATTTAGTCCCTGAGGTAAGGTAGAGCAACAATGTGGGAACAGGAGGAAAGAGAGCTTTAAGGATGAATGCCATTTTACTTCTTAGGTCAAGTGATGTCCATCCTATTACCCTATGCCCTTTATAGCAAGATATCTGAAATATTTTACTGAAAAGTAGTAGGTAGTTTTTTCTTCAGATTTCAGTATAAAGTATGCTAAATTAAATATATAGCAGCAGCTCCTAGATACCGCTAGATTATGAAATCTATATTCATATCAGGATAAAGTCTGGGAAAGGTGGTTTAATATCAGTGAAGTGAATAAGAGTGATATTTGCAGAAGAAAGTTAAATTGCCCTTTAGTAGTGGCCCAAGTGAAGAGAAGTTCATGGACACCACTAAAGACATATTCAGTATTTGGAAGCACACAGTTCAGAGCAGATACCATGGGAGGCTAGAAGTGTCTATATGTTCTCTATGAAATGTTGAAGAAGAAACCAAACATATTCAGCCAAAAGCAATCAATATGTAAGCTGAGATCTGGTACATTTAACCTTACTGCAGCCCACCACAAACATCAGGCCACTTGTTCAAAGTGGAGGAATGCTTTATCACTTGTCATGCAACATGGAATATTAGCTTCATTAAACGAAAGCTGAAACATCCATCTCTTCAGTAAGGAGGACCTCACCAACCACAAAGAAGATATTCAGAAGACTGGCCTTCTTCATCTCATAAGTAGTGATACACATATCCAACATATAATGAATACTATATCAACAGAATCAATACACATTACTTCAGTTTTTAATGAACATTTCTAATTATCCTAAATTCCTTCAGTGTAACTGTCTATATTAACGAAAAGAAACAAATAATTGTAAATTAGCACAGCATTCACTATGTGCTGGTGAGTTTTTGTCAAGATAACATAACACATCTTAGAAAAGGGTTTCTAAACTGAAGGATTGACTCTGTCAGATTGGCCTGGGGAAATGTCTGTGGGACATTTTTGAAGTTGATAATTAATGTAGGAGGACCTAGGCCCTGTGAGTAAAACACTACTAAGCAGTGGTTTTAGGGGATATGTGGGACTGTGGTGTGAGACAGACTGTAGCTTGGTTAAGTAAGGACTCCTCAACTCCATAATCCTGTGGCCATCAGTCATGTGTGGCCATGCCTCAGGCCCCTAGTGGTCTGGCTGGACTCCATCTCTGCAGTCACCTGGCTACAGCCAGGCTTTTTCCACCCCCAAGTAACCCAGCCCACTATGTAAAGAGGTTTCTCACACCTCCTCACTCTCTTATTTTCTCTCTCACCCCCACCAGTCTCTTTCTGTTCCCCAACTCTTTCTATTCTTTCCCCCCTTTCCACGTGGTCATGGCCTTCCCTCATCTCTCTATCTTCTCTGTTCTTTATACTTCCCTATCTCTTTTTCTCATCTTATTCTTTTAATAATAAAGCATAAAACTGTGAGTTGTCTCTTATTAAATCCACCGCATAAAAGCATGGAGCAGGCCTCAGCATTTCCAACTGCCAGGGAAAGGATCGAGCAGCCTTGTCTCAGCCAACCAAGCTTCTTTAACAGGCACCGCCTTCTGAGCAGGACCTCCCTCCCACTAGTGGAACAATCTCCTGCTCCACAGATACCGGGCGCCAGCATTCACTAGCGCAGGGTGCAGCGTGAGGTCTTGCCGGTGTTCCCCTATCCCCCATGCAGGCTGGGCCTGTCAGTGTTTCTCCTGTCTGTAAAACTGATGTTCAGGCTTTCCTATTCACATGTGAGTCCTTTTACACACAGTATTTTGCTTCATCCTGAGTGCCAATGTAAAGGAAGGATAAATCTGTTTCTTCTTGGGCATATATTCACGATACTTACCCAATACAATCCATGAGGTACAGGCTGATAAATAATGTATCTCTAAAAGCAAAAAAAGGTAGCACCTTCCAAATCTATTAAAATAGATTGGAACCATGTAAAGAAAAACAGACCCAAGAACAAGAACCAGCCCCCCATAAGAAGGAAGATACCTAGCATTGTCATAAGGAATAGACAGAAAACACACAACTGTTGAGAACTTGAGTTCAGCCCACATAGCTGATGTAAGCTAACTGAACTTCTATCTGTTCATTCACCCTTTTATTAATTTGGTCCCTGATTTCTAACATTCCTCTATGGGCCTGGGTTCCTGTACTTTACCTCCAAAACTCTACTCTGCCATGAGACAATGAGGCCCTCCTCAAAAGAGAGATGTGTAGCTCTCCAACCAGTTCATTATCTAAATACTTCAATGGTTTGTCTCTTCTAATGCCTTTTGATTACTTTTAAAAATAACTCTTTAGGAAATTCTCCCCTGTGCCCATATGTTCAAGGTTCTTCCCTAGTTTCCTTTCTATTAGTTTCAGTGTGTCTGGTTTTATGTGGAGGTCCTTGATCCACTTGGAATTGAGCTTAGTGCAAGGAGATAAGAAAGGGTCAATTTGCGTTCTTCTGCATGTTGACCTCCAGTTGAACCAGCACCATTTGTTGAAAAGGCTATCTTTTTTCCACTGGATGGTTTTAGCTCCTTTATCAAAGATCAAGTGACCATAGGAGTGTAGATTCATTTCTGGGTCTTCAATTCTGTTCCATTGATCTGCATGCCTGTCACTGTACCAATACCATGCGGTTTTTAAGACTATTGCTCTGTAGTACAGCTTGAGGTCTGGAATAGAATTTCCTGAATAGAACTCCAAAAGCTTATGTTCTAAGATCAAGTATTGACAAATGGGACCTCATTAAATTACAAAGTTTTTGCAAGGCAAAAGACACTGTCAAAAAGACAAAGCAACAACCAACTAACTGGGAAATGATCTTTACCAACCCTACATCCGACAGAGGGCTAATATCCAATATATACAAAGAACTCAAGAAGTTAAACTCCAGAGAGGCCAGTAACCCTATTAAAAATGGGGTACAGAGCTAAACAAAGAGTTCTCACCTGAAGAATATCTAGTGGCTGAGAAGCACCTAAAGAGATGTTCATCATCCTTAGTCATTAGGGAAATGCAAATCAAATCAACCCTGAGAGTCCATCTCACACCAGTCAGAATGGCTAAGATCAAAAACACAGGAGACAGCAGTTGTTGGCGAGGATGTGGAGAAAGAGGAACACTTCTCCACTGCTGGTGGAATTGCAAGCTGGTACAACCACTCTGGAAAGCAGTCTGGCGGTTCCTCAGAAAACTGGGCGTGACACTCCCGGAGGATCCGGCTATACCACTCCTGGGCATATACCCAGAGTCTTTACCTGCATGCAATAAGGACACATGCTCCACTATGTTCATAGCAGCCTTATTTATAATAGCCAGAAGCTGGAAAGAACCCAGATGTCCCTCAACGGAGAAATGGATTCAGAAGATATGGTATATTTACACAATGGAATACTATTCTGCAATTAAAAACAATGAATTCACGAAATTCCTAGACAAATGGTCAGAACTTGAAAAATATCATCCTTAGTGAGGTAACCCAATCACAAAAGAACACACACGGTATGCAGCCACTGATAAGGGGATATTAACCCAGAATCTCGGAATACCCTAGACACAATTCGCATATCAATAGATTTCCAAGAAGATGGAAGGAAAGTCCCCTGGTCCTAGAAAGACTGGATGTAGGGGAACGCCAGGACAGAGAAGTGAGAGGTGGTTGAATGGGGAAAAGAGGGAGGGAAGGGTGCTTATGGGACTTTCGGGAAGGGAGGAAACGGGAAAGGGGAAATGATTTTGACTGTAAATAAAAAAAAACTTAAAAAATAAAATAAAATTAAAAAAATAAAAAAAAATAACTCTTTAGCCCATTCCCTTCTCCCTCTTGCCTCTATGAAGGGACTCTTCCAGTCACTCACCCACTGATGGTATGGGGGGTTTATGGAGGGGTAACTGAGAAGGGGGATATCACTTGAAATATAAATGAATAAAATGATTTTTTAAAAAAGATTTTCAAGTAAAAAACACTCTGGGCAGACATGAATTAATATACTGAACTGTTTAACAATAAAGAAATTTCTTTAGTAGCCTTCTTGTAACCTACATAGGAATAGTTAGTATTTGATATTATATGTATAACCTGAGGGTTAATGTTAGTAATTAAGATTGGAATAAAAAAGCGATGTTTGCCAATGATCTGTTACCAGAAGAAATTATACTGTGTGGCAAATTGCAGCCAGCTTGTCAATTCACCTCAGTATTAGAATCCAATAAATTCTAAGACTGTGAAAACACAAAGATATGTGCATCTATATCTCTGCTAAAGAACATTCATAACAACAGCTGAGGATCTCAATGAACCCATCATAAATATGTTTGTTACAAAATATGTAACACTGGGAATTTTTCTTCTGTTAGACCACATGTCTGTACGCAGCACTGGCTGTCCTAGAACTGGCAAGGTACATTAAGCTAGCCTCAAACTCACAATGATTCAGTTGCTTTTGCCTCTTGAGTACTGGGGTTAAAGATGTGGTTCACTACAACTCACCCAAGACTGCGTAATTTATATTAGAAATAGGATTATTTTGGCTATGAGATCTAGATCATGTTGCCAGATCTGATGGGGACTTTAGGTTCTTTATAAAATGATAGAAGCTGAGGAAAAAAATCAGGCAGATGAAGAAGAAAGAACAAGAGAGGCTGGACTTCGGTAATAGTGAATATCCACAGAAAAATAGAAGTTTTTATATTTCAAAAGTACTTCAGAAAGATAAAAAGAAAATAACTAAAATTAACAGCTTCTAAACTGTCTGAGCAGCTGACACAAAATAATAAGAAAAGAGCATTGTAATTGAAGATAGGTCCATTTAAATGCAAAAAAAAAGATTCACTAATGAGTAAAACTGTAATGGTGCTTCAAAATACCCTGAGAAGAGGACAGTGGTGTTCATATAGACTCAGAGAAAAATCAGTTTGTCTGAAAATCAAAATGTCTGCAAATTTTTCTTATTTATTTACAAACAATGTAAGTCTCAGAATCTTCCGAATCCTAATCAGAACAAACACATAGAAAGTCAAGAGGTATAGCACTTTGGTCATGTTTATCTAGTATGCACAAGGCCTCAATTTAAGTCTAGCACAAAATCACTCCCACATGTATTATAATCAAATTCTTGGAAGTCAGAGATAAATAAAAAAATATTCAGTAGTGGTGATGGGAACAACTACAAGGGAAGCTAAGATCAGATAAACAATATAAATCTGTAGTTATCAATGAGATGGAACCATTAATAAAATATATTTCCTAATTACAAGTCTTCAGGTCCAGATGGATTCATTTCTCAGTATCAGAACTCTAAAAGATGAAATTCTACAAATTCCTCTCAAATTATTATATAAACTAGGAGAAAGAAGGTGCTGCCAAAGCTTACGTACAGAGCCCCCATTACTCATACCAAAAACAGGTAAGAACACAATAAAAAAAGAAATGTATAAACCTGTGTCCTCTATGAAGATGAATACCAAAATATTCTCAATGTTCAATATATATTTGTATGAAAGTGCTCCTATTTAAATATTAGGGCTTTCAGAGTGAGGGAGCAAGGCAGACACAATGTAGGCTGGGGGCCGTTAGTTCAGGTGGCAGATCCACTCTGCCACTGGAAGATTTCTAACATAGAATATTTGATATATTTAGGGTGCTGAGATGAGTGATTTCTATTATCTGTTGATTCTAAAGTAAGATTGTCTGGTGTCTTCCTTCTCACAGGATTCAACTGAGCTCCAGGGAAAGGTAACCATGGCAGAGTGTGGGTTTGGGAGAATGCACCCCGCTAGCCTCAGAAATTTTGAGACTGCCAAGCAGGCTTGGCAGCAGCCAGCTTCAAAATAGAGAGAGCTTTTTTTTTTGGAGCTCTGGAGAGGCAGAGCCAGCCTTGGTAGAACAACCATTGGCTAAAGGAAAAAAATGCAGTCTCGTACCTGGCTAGGAACTGACCAAAGACCACTGGCTGTTGCTCAGCCAGCGATTTCGCTGATTGTTTTTTAAGATTACATGCTAAAAAGGTGACAAACACATAAAGGTAGGAAGGCAAGAAAGCTGCATAGAGAAGGTTAAACCAAGTTCTGTGTCCAGGCGTGCTAGTGTCTCAGGGACAGCAGCACATTCTCTGCCTCTCTGCTCCAGGCTCTCCAAGTGGCCCTACCACACTGCAATAAATTATACTTGTTTTGTTTCCTAGGAAATGCTGAAAAATAAGCGGAAACCAAAGTCCTTCTTACTCAAGTGACAGCGTTTTCTTCAGGGGGAAAATAGTTTCTTCTTGTATGCATAATTTAGAAGAAATGCTAGCCCCTTACTGTATTGGTGACCAAAGAAACTTATAGAAGACAGAGTTTATTGGAGGTTTACTGTTTCAGAAGATGAGTCTTTGACCATCATGGTAGGGTGTTGGGCTGTGTGTCTGCCTCGCTGATGGGTTACCTCGAGGGCCACTGCCATGGCACTCAGGGGAGGTAGAATGAAGTCCGGAATGGGGGTCCTCAGTCCATGCTTTCCAAGAGTGGGACACTGAGGAGTCTGGGATGATTGCTATTGTTCTCTGTCAGGAATGGGGATCCCTGGTCCTTGCTTTCCCCTCAGGGTGGCTGTATACCAGAAAGGAAAGGGAAGGCAGAGCCCAGGATGAGGGCAGAACACAATTTGGTTCCCAGTGAGAGTATGGAGGGGCTGGGAGAGAGAAGAACTTCTGGAGATTTAGGCATGGCTTTTTATGATAAAGGCCTCCACAAAATTGATCCTTGATGCAGAGACAGTCGTGTTTTTAATGTAGGATGTGAACGCACACATCTTACTCAGAGTAAATCAGGAATTAAATATCTTTTGCAGAAGGAATGTCCAGGAAGGGACGTTCATTGGTTGAAAAGTCAGGGCCTATCTAGATACCTCATTAGCATGGAGAACTCCAGGTTTTTATGATAAGTGACTAAGGACTGCCATGGTCCTCAATGGAGTGTCATGGATACAAGCAGAGATAGGCAAGAGTGGCTCCACTCCTACTGTTCATTATGAGATTCACAGGATTGAAATCACTCAACCTTACTAGTTCTTCTGTCTGGTGGCATGGTCTACTTGCACCACAGTAGGAATTATGACTGCAGGCAGACAGGCCTCTTGCTTGGTCAGTAGCTGAGAACTCACATGATGAATCGACAGTGAGGAGACAGAGAACAAGAACTAAATAGGAATAGTGTGGGCTTTTGAAACTTCAAAGCCCACTCCCAGCGACACACCGCCTACAAGGCCACAGCTCCTCATACTTCCCAAACAGTTCTAACAACTAGGGACCTAACATTCAAATACATGAGTCTACGGAGCTATTCTCTTTCAGACCACCCACTCCCTCACCTTCCATTAACCCATAGCCCTTCTTCCTTTTGTTGGTGTCAGGGAGTGGGGGAGGGAGTAGCACTTTATACTTTTTTTTCCCTAAGCTATTGAATTTAATACGTTGCTTAGGAACTTTCAGTCATTTTGTCTTATGCATATAAATATTTAGGTTTGCTTATCTTTCTACTTTCCACAATGTTCATATAGTATTTCCATGTGTGTTCTATATAGAGTATTTCCTAAGTTCTTTTTTTTTTCTCTTTAGACCTATGCATCATTTAGAAGTGCTTTTTAAAGTCATGTGTGTCTGGGAAGATAAGATGCCTCACTGATGCCTCCCTGTTTGCACTGTCTCTGAATGACACACATTCTGATCTGCTGAGATATGCTCTATGATGACAGCTGGCATCAGAGTCCACAAATATTCCATATGTGTTTGAGAACAATGTCTGTTTGATTGTTTCCATTGGTTTAAACTAGTCTTTCCCACTCTGTAGAGTACATGCTGCTTAATTTTATTTGTTTCATGATCTATCAGTTTGGGCTTTTTAAAACTTTTAAGATAGGGTGTCTCGCTGGCATGTCCATTGCATAATACATTCTTTTGTGGAACCTTGAACATGGTAAATACCCAACAGTAAGAACACAGGCTATTTGTATATTTATCACAGCTCTTTTACAAATAAATAACAGAAACTCAGCTTTAGCTGGTGTCAGTAAAAAGGGTTATACCTTAGCTCAGCTAGATGAGAAATCCTTAGTTGGAAAATCCCTGTTGAAGTGTAGCTGGATTCATATTGACAGGAGAGACCATTAGAGTCAGCTACCATTAATCTCTTTCATCTACAATTTTGTTTTGGAGACATCTTGTTTCCAAGCAATCCTGGTCAAAGAGAGCTGCCCTCTTCCAGTCCAGCAGCTGTGGGCAAGTGACATCTGTCAGTCACCTGTCCCTGACCTGTTCACCTGACTGGGTGTGCTCATCCTGCAATACCTAACCAACCTCTCATGAGATAACCTCTCATGGATCTGGGGTGGGTCTGGGTCAAACTACCCTCCTATGACTAAAGATGTAAAGGGTTAGTTCTCTGAGAAAAATCTGGAAATTAGACAATGGAAGCACAACAGATGTTCACATCATCAATATAATTTCCTGCCTGTTTGCTGATCATGTCAGCATAGCATAGAATTTAGAGACATCTGCAGTCACTTGGCTCTGCAGATTGAAGGACAGCACTTTGGCAGAGACTTGAATGCCGCTCACCAGTGTCTGAAAACGATAGTGAAGAGGCTGATCCAGTCACTTGCTAATTTCCCATCAGATGCCCATGTGGTTGCCTGTGCTTCCTTGAGTTAGATTTTGCAGAATATCCCAGATGTATGAGCACAAGAGACAGCCACACTACTGCTGGCCCTGCCAAGAAAACAGAATCCTTCAACTTCTAAACATCAGCAGCAATGGCTTCTTACATTCCCAAAAGGACTTGATAGTTCATGTCTATGTCTGACCAAGAGCACTTGTAGCCTTCATCATGATAGCATGTAGTGCACATATTATTAAAGTTGTAGAGTATATTTTTAAAGTATACTTACTTATTGCTAACTTTATAAAGTATAGTTATCTTTGTGGAACTTATTAGCATATATATATATATGCCATCTTAAGCCTTGGTTTTGAATGAATGGTATTTGAATTATCTGTATTTGTATTATCATCAGCTATAAGGCTTAATAGGAACATTTACAGTATAAAGATTATAGCTCTTCATATGATTTTGAGTAAATGGGGCATTTAGTAATGGACACAATCTATTTGCTGGGCACTTCATTGTAGACATTGACAGTGATCTTTAGTTGTAGAACTATAGATGTCAGTCATTGTGAGTCCAGCCCTGTAATTGACCACTGGGCAGGAAGAGCTGCTTTTAAACCATATCACATACTGCTCTGTACACTAAAATGATAATGAACTATGGAATACCAAGCATATGTAATATGTAAATACAAATACATACTATTAAAATCTCAATGTGGAACCAATAAATAAATAAATAAATAAATAATGCTATCTACAATTAATATATACAATTTGAAGTGGAAAGATAAGAAACAACCAAAGGACAGGGAAAATTTCATTTTAGGCCCTACTTATATTAAGTACAAAATAAATGCATATTAATTTAATATAAATGTATCAAAGTAGTTTAAATATAGATTTATCATTTGAAAATTCAAAATCACAGCTTTCTTGAGTAATGCTTAATATGGAAAGTCTACATGATATTAGATGAAGGAAACCTGGGAGGGGTTGGAGAGAGAAATTCTAGTTGACAGTTACGTGAACATAAGCTGGGAGATGGAGCACTTGCCTCACATGCTTGAGTCCCTAGGTCCTATCACCACTAAAACAATATCAAAGCAATAGAACAAAAACAAATGGAACCATTAGAAAAGAAACACAATTGTAGTATGATTGTAGGGTATGCCTGGGTGGGCCTATGCCAAATCATTCCTTATGAGAAATCTGCATTAAGACAGCCTTAGTATAAATTGGAGTTTATTTGGGACCTAGGGAATCAGGTAGAGGCAGAGAAGTGGGGTCAGAGAAGAACATAAACAGAGAGGAAGAGGGAAAGAGGCCTGCAGGGGGAGAGGGCATGCAAAGAGAGAGGAGGAAGGGGAGGAAGAGATAGATAGGGGGAAGAGGAAGAGGAAGGGGAAGGGGAGAGGGAAAAGGGGAAGAGAGAGAGAGAGAGAGAGAGAGAGAGAGAGAGAGAGAGAGAGAGAGAGAGAGAGAGAGAGAGATGCCCCAACTGTCCTTATTGTCTAGCTTCTGGCTCATACCTGGCCATTGTTAGGTAATTGTTGGGCAGAACGTAGAAGAAATGCTAACAATCTGGGCCATCCTATATCAATTAGCTATTAAGAAAATGTTGCATAGATGTGACCACTAGCCAATCAGATGGAGACAATTCTTCACCTGAAGTTACCTCTTTTGGGGATTCTCTAGTTTGTATCAAGTTGACAAGAAATCTTCCAACAAATTTACCAAATGTAACAATACATAGATGAAATTACCAGACATTGGAAAGAAATGCAAGACTGGATTAACATTTAAAAGTGAATCAAGAGACTGGAGATATATATAGCTCAGAGCTTAAAAATATTTGAGCATGTCTAGATGAGGAGTTTGGTTCCTATCATCCACATCTGATTGTGTGTGCGCACGAGCAGTGTGTGTGTGTGTGTGTGTGTGTGTGTGTGTAAAATTAGCAAGCAAATGAGTGTTTAAAAGATTCAGTGGTGCTCTCTCATTTTTGTGTGCTTGCCTTGTGGAATGGAACAACTTCTAGATCCTTGTATTTCCATTCACAGCTTCTGCTGACCATTGTTGGAGAGCTGGACTACAAACTCCAGTAGTCCAGTTCAAACGTGTCACCAAATCAACAACAGCAGCACACTAGAGCAAAAAGCACCAGGTCTCCGTTGAAACAGCAGGACTCAGCAGGAGCAACCAGAACCAGCTGCGATGCCAGGGGTTCTCTGCCTTGACTCTTTCAACGAAGCAAAGATGAGCAAAGAACCAAGACTAACGAAGAATTTCACAGCTAGCTACGCATGCACCCTGTCACTACCCATTGAGTCCTACTTATACTCTCTCTGAACATCAAGTCCTCTCATAAGTCTTGCCTCATCAATACATCATATCACTCTGATTTTGCAAAACATCAAGTTTGCATCAAATGATAAAACCAGAAATATACACTTCAGTGTCCTTTGCCTTACAGAAGCTTTACAGTTTCTAAAGCATTTCAGTTTCACTGGGTCCCATTTATTAATTGTTGATTTTAGTGCCTGAACTGTTGGTGTTCTGTTCAGAAAGTTGTCTCCTGTGCCAGTGTGTTCAAGGCGATTCCCAACTTTCTTTTCTATCAGATTTAGTGTATCTAGTTTTATGTTGTAATATTTTGACTATGATATGCTATGGGGATTTTCTAATCTGGTCCTGTTTATTTGATGTTCTATATGTTTTATATATCTGCATGCATGTGGATTTCCTTGGCTTGTGGAAGTTTTTTTCTTTAGAGGTTCCTTTTGGAACCAGAAGGAGAAGCCAAAATAAGTTGAGACACTAAATGTGAGACAGGAGCTATTTTGTGCTGTTTAGAGAGAAATTCAAGATGGGATGGTCAGGGAGATTTACCAGGGATGGAGAGATAAGGGATGTTTACTAGGCTAGACCCTGCAGTTTAGTTTGGTTATATGAATTAATTATTATACTCCACCTTTAATGAAAAATTTTTATCAGGTCTGTTTTATGGTTGAGTCTTTTTAGAGTACTATAATACCATCTGTAAATAAGGATATTTTTCCTATTTCTTTTCTTATTGATATCCATTTTATTTCTTCCTATCTCCAAATAGTTTCATAGTTCTTTGAGAGCTTAGAATGCATTTGTTCATAATTACCTCCTTCCCTAAATCCTTCCAATTTCATGTTCTTTTTTAACCCATCCAGTCCAATATCAGCTACCCAAGTATTCATGGATGTGTATCCTTCCATGAGGGCATGGCCTGAACTCTTGGCGAAAAGTTAATCTCCCTATCTTAGTAACTAATGGTAGTTTTTGGATAGGGCAAGAATTTCATGCCTAACTTCCTCTATGTGATGATGTGATCTGATTTGGACTTGCCAAAATACTATACAATATAAATAGAGTAAAATACATAATCCACATGATCATCTCATTACATGCATAAAAGGCCTCTGACAAAATTCAGATTTAGTCATGATAAAAGTCCTGGAGAAACTAGGTATACAGTACAACAATTTCAGCATAATAAAGGCAATATATAAAAAGCAAGATCCTAAACAATACCATTAAAATCAAGAATAAGACAAAGGTGTCCACTCTATGTCATCCTACTCAGCATAGTAACTGATGTCTTAGCTAGAACAATAAAGTGAAAGAGATACATATAGAAAATGAAGAAGTCAAAGTATACTTATTTATGGATGATGTTTTTCTATCTATACAAAATAGACTCCACCAGAAAACTCTTTTTTTAATTAATCATTGCATTCATTTACATCTCAAATGATATCCCACATCCTGGTTATCCCTCCACCAATCCCCCAACCCACATTTGCTCTCCACCCTCCCCTTTCACTGTTTGAAGGTGCTCCTCTACCCATCCACACTCTCCTAACTCACCGCTCCAGCATCCCCCTATGCTGGGGCATCAAACTCCCTGGAAACAAGGGGCTCCCCTCTCATTATTGTCAGGTAAGGACATCCTCTGCTACATATGTATCTAGAGCCATGGATCCCTCTGGATACACTCGTTGGTTGATGGTCTAGACTTTGGGAGAACTGTGTGGTCAGGCTTACCTATGTTGCTATTCCCCTCTGATCCTCCAGTCCTTGATGGCAGGAGCCATAATAAGACAAGCTAATAACTAGCAGGTAATCTTCCTGAGATGGCCTGTTTCAGATTATTTTATAATCTGTGACAAGTTCACTCTTATTGTCAAGACCAAAGGAGAATTCATTTTAGGAAAGTTTCCTGCTATTAATATAATTTTCCTGCTATTATTAAACATATATGACAATCATTAAGTAATAGCACAACCCTTTGGAGCAGAACTCTGCAGATCCATGAGGATGTACTGTATTGTGTCTTGTAAGTGATATTATATAGACAAACAGATGACTTCTTAAGTCTTAATGATGATCCTATAAGATTTCCTAAAATTATATCAGTGATTTTTAAGCTCTTTTATAGTGGAAATGCTATTAGGTCTTTTTCTGACAGTCAAAACTGCAGTGAGAACTCTGCCAGTCTCCCAAGTATCACCAGTTAATTGCTCTTAGGTAGTAGCCAGACTTTCTCCTATTCAGAGCACATTCCAAGAGGTTGTAAAACAGTTAACCAAAGTTCATTAAAAGGGAATTAACAATTTATTGTAGGAGCTAAGACAGAAGATAAAATATTGACTGGGTTTATCTATATAAAACCACTAAAAACTTAGTTATCGTTTTTTTTTTAAAACCTTCAATGAGCTAAGACCAGTGATGTATATTTACCCAGATAATTACTTCTAATGGATATGCATGTAAACATTCACTGCTGTAAACTTCTATTTCAATTTATGATTTGATTTTTTTGTTCCACTTTCCCCTTAGAAAGTTTTCATAGGAAATTTTTAAAACTTAGTAATATATGCTATAATCACTTTTCTTTTTTCTTTTCTTTTCTTTTTTTTTGTTTTGTCTTTTTTTATTTTCTATATTTTTTTATTTACATTCCAAATGATTTCCCCTTTCCCGTTTCCTCCCTTCCCGAAAGACCCATAAGCACCCTTCCCTCCCTCTTTTCCCCATTCAACCCCCTCTCGCTTCTCTGTCCTGGCATTCCCCTACATCCAGTCTTTCCAGGACCAGGGTACTCTCCTTCCATCTTCTTGGAAATCTATTGATATGTGAATTGCGTCTTGGGTATTCCGAGATTCTGGGTTAATATCCCCTTATCAGTGACTGCATACCATGTGTGTTCTTTTGTGATTGGGTTACCTCACTAAGGATGATATTTTCCAGTTCTGACCATTTGCCTAAGAATTTCGTGAATTCATTGTTTTTAATTGCAGAGTAATACACCAGTCAGAATGGCTAAGATCAAAAACACAGGAGACAGCAGTTGTTGGTGAGGATGTGGAGAAAGAGGAACACTCCTCCACTGCTGGTGGGATTATTGCAAGCTGGTACAACCACTCTGGAAAGCAGTCTGGCGGTTCCTCAGAAAACTGGGCATGGCACTCCCGGAGGATCCGGCTATACCACTCCTGGGCATATACCCAGAGGCTTTGCCTGCATGCAATAAGGACACATGCTCCACTATGTTCATAGCAGCCTTATTTATAATAGCCAGAAGCTGGAAAGAACCCAGATGTCCCTCAACAGAGGAATGGATTCAGAAGATGTGGTGTATTTACACAATGGAATACTACTCTGCAATTATAATCACTTTTCTAAGTGTCCCTTTTTCTTTCTGCGACTTCAGACTAGTAGGCTGAAAGGTAGAGCTGCACAGTTCCTGCTGAAATAGTGGAAAGGCTATTTACTTAATGCTTTGCTGTTTGAGGAAGAGGTGCTAAGTGCAAGAAACTGCAGTTTCTGGCCTCAGAGGATCACAGAAGGCAGGTCATCTAGAGAAGCGTAGTAACTTAGATAAGTAAACTTTTTATTATTATACAGCAACTCTAAATATCTCAAAAGACCAAGTCTTACTCTTTGCAGATGTTCTTCCCCTTCACTGCATCAAGAAGAACGAACAAGAAAGAAGACCCCACACCAGGGCTGGCCCCGGGCACCTTCTGCCCGTGTCCTTATCAGTCTGATGGCTGGCTCCAAGCATCCACATCCTCCCAGGGAACTTCCACAATAGGTTCTTGTCAGCAAGAACCTCTTGACCATGTTAACAGTGTTGGGTTTGGCATCTGCAGTCATAATGAATCCCCATGTGAGGCAGTCCCCATTTGACCCCTCCTTCAGTCTCTGTTCCATTCTTTGTCCCTGTTCCTCCTTTGAACAGGAACATTTCTAGGTTAAAAACATTGAGATAGGTAGCTGACTAATACATTCATGAACGTATCAAGATACAAAATTGACACAGAAAAACCAGTAGCTTTCCTATATACAAACAACAAACATGCTAAGAAAATATTAAAAGAAATATATAATTTAAAATTGCCCCCCCAAAAGATAATACAGTTTAAAGTAAAGTAATCAAGGAAGTGAAAGACTTCTCCAAAATAACCTTAAAGAATGATGGAAAGAAATTGAAGATGATACTAGTAGATTAGGAAACCTAAAGATTGATAGGATTAGTATTGCAAAACTGGCTATTGTAACAAAAGCAACCTCCAAATACAGCACAATCCTAATTTAAAAAAAAAAGGACAAAGAAATCCCATAAAAACAAAAAATCAGAAACCAAAATATATATGCAAAGTACCTGTAAAGTACCAAAACACTACCCTGACAAAAGATTATGAGAAAAGAACAAAAACAAAAGCAAAAAAGCAAAAAAATCCCAAATCAAAAAAAAAAATGGAATACCAACCCTAAGGTTTTCATTGAGTTCATTTTCTGCTTGCCCTTTATACTATATGAAAAAAGTATTTTCAATAATAGAAAAAAATTAAATTTCAACATAGTTCTTCACAGAAATTGAAATTACAGTCTTCAGTTTAATACGAAAATACAAATGACCCAGGATAACCAAGATAATCCTGAAAACATTCACAGATTCAAAGATATATTACAACATCACAGTAATAAAATAAAATGATACTGCCATGAAAGCAGCTTTACTGATTAATGAAGTAGAATTAAGTACCTGTATCTAAACACACACTCCTACAGCCACCTGATTCTTGATGAAGATACAAACAATACATATTGTAAAGATGACATCATCTTGAATAAGCGGTGCTGGTCAAACTGTATAGCTACATATACAAGAATAAAACTAGATCTTAAGTTCTCATCCTGAACAAATCTCAATGTCAAATAGATTAAAGACCTTACATAAGATCTTATATTGTGACTTTTACAGAAGAGAAAGTAGGGAATAGGCTTGAACTTATAGACACAAGAAAGGACTTTCTGAATGACAACCTAGTTGCATAAGCATGAAGACCAATAATTTACAGGTGGGACACAAGAAACTAAAAAGCTTCATTACAGGAAAGAACACAATCACTTGAATAGAGGCAAACTGCAAAATGGGAAAAAGTCTTTATCAGCTATACATCTAACAGAGAGTTAATATATAGAATATACTGTTGGATATGAGGGAAATGGGGGGGGCAGATTTGAAAACGCATTATTCAATGTCCATCAGATAACAGTTATGCCCTCACTCTTCTAGATCTCAAGTAAGCAGCAGTGAGTGTTCAGAAAAGACTATTGAAAATAAAACAACTCTCTCAATGTAAGTCCACAGAGAAAATAAATCACAAATACAGATACTGTATTTATTGCACTTTTTTATTCTTATGGTATACACTTTCTTCATAACTCAGGTTCATTGGAAGACTTAGGTTCTAAGTATAGAAAATATAAATTCCCTATTCAAGAATAGGCTCCTCCCAAACATGTCTCCTAAGAATACATAATTTTGTAGTAGGATCTGATGATTTTTTGAATTTCCTCAGTTTCTGTTGTTATCTCTCCCTTTTTGTTTCTGATTTTGTTAATTTGGATACTGTCTCTGTGCCCTCTGGCTAGTCTGGCTAAGGGCTTATCTATCTTGTTGATTTTCTCAAAGAACCAACTCCTAGTTTTGTTGATTCTTTGTACGGTTTTATTTGTTTCTACTTGATTGATTTCAGCCCTGAGTTTGATGATTTCCTGCCTTCTACTCCTCTTGGGTGTATTTGCTTCTTTCTGTTCCAGGGCTTTCAGGTGTGCCATTAAGCTGCTAGTGTATGCTATCTCCCGTTTCTTTTTGGCGGCACTCAGGGCTATGAATTTTCCTCTTAGCACCTCTTTCATTGTGTCCCATAAATTAGGGTATGTTGTCCCTTCATTTTCATTAAATTTTAAAAAGTCTTTGATTTCTTTCTTTATTTCCTCCTTGACCAAGTTATCATTGAGTAGAGCATTGTTCAGCCTCCATGTGTGTGGGGGCTTTCTGTTGTTTTTGTTGCCATTGAAGACCACCCTTATTCCATAGTGATCTGATAGGAGGCATGGGATTAGTTCGTTCTTCTTATATCTGTTGAGGTCTGATTTGTGACCAATTATGTGGTCGATTTTGGAAAAGGTACCATGAGGTGCTGAGAAGAAGGTGTATTCTTTTGCTTTAGGATGAAATGTTCTATATATATCTGTTAGTTCCATTTGGTCCAAGGCTTGAATTAGATACACTGTGTCCCTGTTTAGTTTCTGCTTTCCTGAACGATCCATTTCAGAAAGCGGGGTGTTGAAGTCACCCACTATTATTGTGTGAGGTGTGATGTGTGATTTGAGCTTTAGTAAAGTTTCTTTTACGAATGAGGGTGCCCTTGCATTTGGAGCATAGATATTCAGAATTGAGAGTTCTTCTTGGTGGATTTTTCCTTTGACTCAAAACCTATATTTTTGTGAAAATGTCTTAAAGACTAGGCTAGAAGGAGACATTTTTAATTTTAAGAATATTTTACTTTGTGTTGTATAGCTTTACATTTTATAGGTAATCTACAAAAAAATAAAATGTTAATGTGTGTTAAAATAGAAGATGTGGTATATTTACACAATGGAATACTACTCTGCAATTAAAAACAATGAATTCACGAAATTCCTAGGCAAATGGTCAGAACTTGAAAATATCATCCTTAGTGAGGTAACCCAATCACAAAAGATCACACATGGTATGAAGTCACTGATAAGGGGATATTGACCCAGAATCTCAGAATACCCTAGACACAATCAGCATATCAATAGATTTCTAAAAAGATGGAAGGAGAGACCCCTGGTCCTGGAAAGACTGGATGTAGGGGAACGCCAGGACAGAGTAATGAGAGGGGGTTGAACAGAGAAAAGAGGGAGGGAAGGGGGCTTATGGGACTTTCGGGGAGGGAGGAAACGGGAAAGGGGAAGTGATTTGGAATGTAAATTAAAAAAAAATAAAATTAAATTAAATTAAAAAAAAATATGTCACTGTTGTTATCCCAATTGAAATGATACTAAGATACCAACTCATATTCACTAGAATAATTAACACAAAACAGATTACACTCAAATACTGTCATGACATGGAGTGAGCAGACTTGTTCCTACTTATGGGAATGGAGAATGATCATTATAGAAAACATTTTAGATGTTTAGTAAGATTAACTACAACTTATTATGCAAGCCCAAATCCCACTCAAATCTCTGATATTATAACAATGATACATAAGAAATAAAAGCAAAAGTCCGCATAAAGACAGGTATCCAAATTTTTTTGCCCCAAACCTGTGGAACAGTCCACAGGGGTCCCTGAATCACCTGGGAAAGAATAAGGTGGGAGACATGGAAAACCGGACAGCATGTCAAGTTTCCTGATCAAGTTGTCAAATGTTATTATTCTCATACTGGGTTATAAAGGGTAGCAAGCAGGAAATGGGGAGGGGGAGTGGGACAGAGCTAAACAAAGTGTTCTCACCTGAAGAATATCTAATGGCTGAGAAGCACCTAAAGAGATGTTCATCATCCTTAGTCATTAGGGAAATGCAAATCAAAACAACCCTGAGATTCCATCTCACACCAGTCAGGATGGCTAAGATCAAAAACACAGGAGACAGCAGTTGTTGGCGAGGATGTGGAGAAAGAGGAACACTCCTCCACTGCTGGTGGAATTGCAGGCTGGTACAACCACTCTGGAAAGCAGTCTGGCGGTTCCTCAGAAAACTGGGCATGACACTCCCGGAGGATCCGGCTATACCACTCCTGGGCATATACCCAGAGACTTTACCTGCATGCAATAAGGACACATGCTCCACTATGTTCATAGCAGCCTTATTTATAATAGCTAGAAGCTGGAAACAACCCAGATGTCCCTCAACGGAGGAATGGATTCAGAAGATGTGGTATATCTACACAATGGAATACTACTCTGCAATTAAAAACAATGAATTCACGAAATTCTTAGGCAAATGGTCAGATCTTGAAAATATCATCCTTAGTGAGGTAACCCAATCACAAAAGAACACACATGGTATGCAGTCGCTGATAAGGGGATATTGACCCAGAATCTTGGAATACCCTAGACACAATCCGCATATCAATAGATTTCTAAAAAGATGGAAGGAGAGACCCCTGGTCCTGGAAAGACTGGATGTAGGGGAATGCCAGGACAGAGTAAGAGAGGGGATTGAATGGAGAAAAGAGGGAGGGAAGGGGGCTTATGGGACTTTCGGGGAGGGAGGAAACGGGAAAGGGGAAGTGATTTGGAATGTAAATTTAAAAAATAAAATAAAATAAATAATAAAAAAAAGAAGAATATGTTCTAACTTGTTCTTAACGCTCTGACGGTCCTAGGCAATAGCTACAGATCATTGGGAAGCCATTGTTTCAGAGGAGTCGCTATGACATGTTCCCAGGACCTAAGAAGAAAGTTGGCCACGGCTGTAAGATATTGGCCACCAAAAAGTCCAGGTGCGTGCTGTGTTACTATGCAACCCAACCGTAGTCAAGCTGTGTTTGTTCTGCAAGCGTGTAACCTGTTTGGCTAAGGCTTGTAGTAGTAGTTTTCCAATTAACAGATATGTAAGTCAAGGTAAGGAGCTATGAGTTGCAAAGAGGGTGACTCCTGGCATTTTTATATCTTCATTCAAAATATTTAGAGAGTAGAAATTAACCAAACATCCATTAACTACGGAATGAAAACCTTTTCCATGCAATGAAGAACTACTCCAGAATAGAGAAAATAGGCTAATGTATTTCCTAACAGTGTGATTCATAACCGAAGGTATGACTCTCAAAGCATTTAAGTGAATGAAACCAGACAAAAGATACACATTTCTATAAAAGAAATATATACTAGGTAAGAATGTACATTCTTGGACTCCTGTGGAAGTAATTGTCAATCCCACAGAGAAGCATTGAAATAGGGTATCCTTTCTCATGGGTCCAGGGATATAATATCTATAATCCCAGTGCTTAGGAGATAGAGACAGGAGAATCAGGAGGTCAACTTTAGCTTGGGATACGTAGTAGACTTGAGACCAGCATCAGGTACTTGAGACCCTGTGTGAAAAAAAAATAGATAATGAAACATCTTAACAAAATATTTTCTAAGTTTTATCATTACCACCACACACATAACACTTTGGTATGAGTCTGTTGCAGCACCTGAGAAAGAATTGCTGTGACTCTTGAAGCTGCTGCACTGTCTTCAGATACATCTCAGAAGCAGGGGAAATGAATGACTTACCAACCACATGTCAACAGCATAAACGCTTTTGCAGTTTCAGACTCCTTTTACTTTTTCAGTGTAAATTTGGTAAATACCTTTTGTCCCCATTGTTCTCAATTATTTTGGAAACTTTTATTTTAGCACAACTATACACAAGCTTATCTTCTCTGTCACCCTCCTTTTTTCTCATTCAAAAGTCCAAATTAATGATTTACTCATCATAAGTATGTGCTCTACCATTTACCCATATTGCCAACCTTTTTCTAATTTTTATTTTCTTTTTTCATGATTTATTATCTGTCTTATTTTGGGAAGTCAATAGAAAAGGCAGTGTTCCCCTCATCTTGCTGTCTGAAGCACAAAAAAAATGGATATAGAGAAGAGAGAGTTGAGATTAATATTTATTCTTTACTGAATATCTAAGCTGGGCATAGTTATGCATGTCTTTAATCCTAGCATTCAGGAGTCAGAGAAAAGTGAGTCTCTGTGAGTTTATGGCCAGTCTGATCTACAAAATTAGTTCCAGGACAGCCAGGAGAGTTATACAGAAAAACTCTGTATTGAAAAAAAGTAGATAGATAGATAGATAGATAGATAGATAGATAGATAGATAGACAGACAGACAGACAGATAGATAGATGATATATAGATAGATAGAGAAAGAGAGAGAGACAGAGAGAGAGAGAGAGAGATTTGTTTACAAGAAATTTAAACCTCTGAAACTATGAAGCGATAAATACCAATTAAGATTTACAAGCTTTGCTCTTATCTGTAAAAAATATCTGCTTCATGATTTGGATAGAAAAGCCTTAGTCTTGAAAACATTCTCTAGGTTTGGTTGTCTATCTGAAAGAAGGGAGAATGTGATATACCCTGTACAAAAGACATAAAAGATATTGACGAATATGATGGGCAAGAAGAACAGATGCACCACATGCAATCCTCTTCCACCCCCTAGCCTACACTGTCACTGACTCTCCTCACTCAGTGAAACCCTTTGCAAGGTTTGAAACAAAATCAGAATTTGTATATACTTTTTGGTTGTGAGCCTACCCTTTAGGGGCTCACCCACCTCTGCGGCCCACACTATAACCCACAAACCTGAAGAAGCTAAGTAGCAAGAGCCAAGGGAGGATATTTAAATCTCATTGAGAAGGGGAAATAAACAACTGGGGTAGAGCGACGAAGAGAACTTGGTGGGAGAGGGACTGGGGAAGGAAACAGGAAAGACCAAGTATGGGAAGGACAGCAGGAGAGAGAAAACCAAAATCAGTCGGGAGGTCTAGAAATCTAAGAGAGTGGAAATTCTCAGGAATTTCTGAGTGTTACCCTATCTAAGATTCCTAGCAATTAGAAATATGGAATATGAAACCTCCTGTAACCAGGAAAGATTTCCAATGGAGTGATCTGGAGACCAATCCAGCCTCAAAACCTTCAACTAACAATTTTTCCTGCCTATAAGAACTGCAGGGATAAAAAGGGAGCAGAAAACAAGAGAATGGCCAAGTAGTGACTGACCCAACATGAGTCCCATGACAATGGAGAGAACCTACCCCTGACACTATTAATATTCTGTTATAGTTACAGACAGAAGGCTAGTGACTTCATCCAGCAGCTAATGAAAACAGATGCAGAGTCCCACAGCCAAACATTAGATGGAGCTCAGAGAATCTTGTGGAAGAGTGGAAAGAAGGATTGAAAGAGCTAAGAGGTCAAGGACACTACAAGAAAACTTACAGATCAACTAACCTGAACACATAGGGGTTCACAGAGACTAGAGAGCATGCACAGGATGAATCTAGTCCACTTACACATATGTAACATATGTGCAACTTGTTCCTCATGTGGGACCCCTAATGGCAGGGGCAGGGACTATCTCTGATTCTGTTGCCTGCTTTAGGATCTCTTTCCCCAAAATGGATGGCCTTGTCTAGCCACAATAGAAGATGCACCCAGTCCTACTACAACTTTATATGCCAAGAAGGGTTGATATCCATGAGAGGTCTCCCCTTCTCTGAGGAGAAAGAAAGGAGGTCATGGAAAGAGCAATTCTCATTTGAACATGAAAAAACAATAAAAACCCAGGATAGCGAAAACAATTCTTAACAATAAAAGAACTGGGGGAATCACCATCCCTGACCTCAAGTTAAATGACAGAGCAATAGTGATTAAAAAACTGTATGGTATTGGTACAGAGGCAGGCAGTTTGATCAATGCAATAGAAGTGAAGACCCAGAAATCAGCACATACATCTAAGGACACTTGATCTTTTACAAAGAAGCCAAAACTATACAATGGAAAAAGAGAAAGCATCTTCAATAAATGATGCTCGTCTAACTGGCAGTCAGTATGCAGAAAAATGAAAATAGACCCATATTTGTCGCCTTGCAAAAAGCTCAAGCCCAAGTGGATCAAGGACCTCAACATAAAACAAGGTACACTGAATCTAACAGAAAAGAAAGTGGGAAAGAGCCATGAACTTATTTGCAAACAGGGAGGCGGGGAAAGGAGATTTCCTAAACAGAACTCCAATGACTCAGGCTTTAAGATCAAGAATTGATAAATGGAACCTCATGAAACTTAAAAGCTTCTGTAAAGCAAAGGACATAGTCAATAGGACAAATCAGCAACCTACAGAATGGGAAAAATACTTCAATAACCCCATGTTCAATAAAGGGATAATATTCAAAATATATAAAGATGTCAAGAAGCTAGCCTCCAAAATAACAACCCAATCAAAAAAAAATGGGCTATATGAAACCGTCTGCGGTTTCACATGAACTCGGATTTTCTGTGGACGGAGAGCTGGGAAGATAAAATGGGGTAATGAGAGAAAGAAATACACGAGTCAAGACACCATAGCTGTTCAAAAGTCTCTCTTTTACTTGGGGGTAAAATGACAATATATGTTTTGGGTGCGTGACCCTCCCTCCCAGATTTGCGAGTCTTCTCAGCGGGGCTCCAGCTCTGCTGGAAGATGTTAGTTCCACAGCTCTGCTGCTCTGTGGGAGACTGAGGTGTCATTCAGAAGGATGCAGACAGCTGGCTCCTTGAAGAACAATGGATATCACCCTGGTCCTGGAGCTCTGCCAGGTGGGAGAGGTGTGGCTCACTGAGGTCTGGGAGCTCCTGCTCAGAAGGCGGAAGGGCCCAGGTATATAGCTAAACAGAGAACTCACAACAGAAGAACCTCGAAAAACTGCGAAGCACTTAAAGAAATGTTCAAAGTATTTAGCGATCAGGAAAATATCAATCAAAATTCCACCTTAAACCAATCAGAATTATTAAGATAAAAAAACGTAGGTGTCGGCACATGTTGATGAGAATGGGGAGATAGAGGAACACTCCTCCCTTACTTGTGGCGTGGCAAACTGGTAAAACCACTCTGAAAATCAATCTAGAGTTTCCTCAAAAACTTGAGAATAGATCTACCTGAAGATCCAGCTATACCACTCTTGGACATATATCCAACAGATGCCCCACCATGCCACAGGGATACGTGCTCCACTATGTTTATAGTGGCCTTATTCTGATAGCTAGAAGCTGGAAACAACTCAGATATCCCAAAACGGAAGAATAGATACAGAAAATGTGGTTCATTTACACAATGGAACACTATTCAGCTATTAAGAATCAGGACATCATGAGTTTTGGAGGCATATGGATGGAACTAGAAAATATCATCCTGAATGAGGATGGTATGTACTCATTAATAAGTGTATATTAACCAAAAAATTACAGAATACCTAGGATACAATCTATAGAACTCAAGCAGGTTAACAAATATAAGGGTCAAAGTGAGAGTACTTCAATCCAACTTGGGAGTGAGAAGAAAGAAATCATGTGAAACAGATGGAGTGAGGTACCTTGGTTGGAGAGGATTTGGAGAGGAAAAGGAGAACATGATCAGGTATGGTGTAGCGGGTGAAAGGATGGGAGAGACTGTAGAGAAGCCCTGAGGACCAGCAGAATGAATGGAAATATGCAAACTCGGGTGGATTTTCTGATATGGGCAAGGATCTTAGTTTAATTTCAGCACTTTAAGGTGAAGAAAGTACTCTGGATGATTTGGATAGATCACAAATACTGTTTTGAACTACCAATATCTCCTCAGAAAGAGGTGGGGTCTGAATAGCACTTCAACCATCTATGTCAGAATTTTGGCTGACTTAATCTTGTGCAGGTTTTGTGTGTAAGCACAGAAGCTATGAGTATGTGAGTGTAATGACATTTGTCATGTCCAGCAGAGAGCATTCCTTTCTATCCACTGGCTCTTATACTCTACTTATGTTCCTATTGAATACCTGCATAAAATTCTCATGAATAAAGTTAAAATTAATGAACAAATAAAACTCATTATGAAGGTCTTAGATGGAGTCTGGGGGATACATACTCTTGTGATACAAAGGGTAATAGAAAAACTAATCCAAAAGACAGGTTATTGAGTCTGGAAAAAAATGTGAGAAATGTAGACAGGTGCATCAGAGCAGAAGGTATATATCTCTGGTGTTTCACAGGGACTCCTGTCTACATCTTATTTTTGAACTAGTTATTATTTTAACCTAATGCAAATTCTGACACCCATAACTATAATAGTACAACAATGTGCCTTGTTTTAAATCACTGAGGTTATAGTAATTGTGACAGAATCTATAAGAAACTACTATACTTTGGGACAAAACTTTTAATGATATTGTTTTGGCATTTCAAATAGTAAGTTATTTGAAGTCATTCTTCCATTTCATTCAACTCTAAAAAAATTGAACTGTCATAGCAAGATGCTGCTATATACATGAGCACACAAGTACACATTTAAAATGCAAATGATCATTGGTACTAAACATTTCAAAAATTTGAAAGCCCAATAGCAGGCAAGCTACCCTAAACCAGATGGCTAACTAATAAATTCAGTAGTGTCCTATAAGAATATAAAATTCAAATATCAAAAGCTGTAATATCCTGAGTACTATGACTTGAATATTTTTTAAAAAATGCAATTGTTAACAAAGAAATAAAGTGAACTAGCATATGTGAAGGGTAAGATAATCATATGGTGTGTGAAATATCAACACTCTATTATGTTCTGGTCAGAATTTCCATATTCTGTTATAAACCTCATGTATACTCAAATTTTTGTGTTACCTGTTTTTAAAAATTGTGATAGATGCTAATATGCTTACATTTTGCCCTTGATGACTTGCCTAGAATTAGGTAGTAAACATACTTTATTCCCTGTGTGTACAGGCTAGATACATTTCAATTTTAATTTATTCATAAACACACACACACACACACACACACACACACACACATACACACACACATACACACAGTTTAGCCATTTTAGATTAGAGCAGGATTTTGCCCATCTAAAACCTCTGTTAAATCATTTCAATCTATTTTCCACTATAAGATTTATCTGTTAATATTATCAAATTAGTTATATAGGTGTAGGTTATTAATATTGCCCTGACGTTCTACAAAACAGCTATATCAGTACAGAAAGTCTTGGTGACTGACTTTAGCTCAATAGATGTCAGTGATATAAACAGATGGAGACTTGCTATGTAAAAGCCAAGTGATCCTGGGCTACTTCAGGCCTTTTTATAGTTTTTTACATAAATGTTTATATCTGGCTTAACATTCTTGTCAGCAGAATGTTTCAGAAGATAACACAATGCTTAGTGACCTCTAGTTCTTGCCAACTCTAAAGCTAAGAATATTTGGACTTAGTACCCGAATCCTATAGGTTTTCATTTGTTGCTTCAAATCACCTACCTGACACTTTCAACAGTGGAATCGGAGTGTGTGCTCATTTATGACATTCACTAGTTGTATGACTATAAAAGTTAATTTCATTTCTTTAACATCACAATAGGTCATTTGGTGTAACTTGAATATATGTTCCTGGCCATGGTCATTGACTTTCTATTCACAGTAAATTATCTCTCGATTCCTTTAAAGGAGAGTCATTATGGATTATGCTGGTTTACAGAAATTATGGTTTAAGGTTATCTTCCAATATTCATGACTTCACAAATACTGAGTAGTTGCCTAGGATTTCAATACTAGGCATGATTTTCCATTAGTTATTATCAAGTAGTTACCAGTACTGTACCCTTAGAGTTATCATGCCATGTTGGTCATTGATGTGCTCCATAGACATATAACAGGGCAAGATGGGGGGTGTTATGCTTCCTTTGGAATCTTGCATGACACCTTCAGTACCATGAAAGCTAGTCCTCAAGGAGGAGGCACTCTGATAAGCTAATTTCTAAGGACAATATAAGCACTTGTCCTTCTACATACAGGTAATTGTAGTCCTTATCTTTTATCAAGGAACTTCCCTTTTAAAATGGAAAGAAACCATTTTAGAAAACCATAACCACTCAAAACATTGAGTTGTAGCACCCAGTCCCAGTGGATACATCAACAAAATGCTCTTGTATCTACAGATCTAAAAACATTGCAAAAGAGAGGGTGAAAGGATTGTAAGAGATGGAGGATCAAGGAGTTTGCTGAGAGACTGTGTCTCTTAGTAATGTCTCACCAACATGATTGCCTAAACATGAAATGAAGGAATACAACAAATACAGGAAAAAACAGAAACAAAAGAAAAAACAGAAACAAACAAACAAAAAAAAAGGCACAATGTCTCAATTCAATTGAAGAATGTTGAAAGAGAAATAGTCTTCTCCAGGGAAGAGTATACCAATTGGTTATCCAATACCAAGTGATTAGTCCTAAAAACATACATATCAATAAATTAAACAGACAGAATAGGATGAATTTACTAGTGTGTGATTGTGTGTGTGTATATGTGTGTATGCTTCTGTGTGTGTATGTGTATGTGTAACAGCAATCTTAAAAAGTAATCATGAATTTAAAGAAGAGCAGGGAGGTATTTCTGAGAAGGATTGGAGAGAAGAAAGGGAAGGAAGAAATAATGTAGTTATAATCTCAAAAAAAAAGAAAATAACAAATTAAATTGGAAAAGAACAGCATGTTAAATAAAGTTAACATTGTTTTTTAAAGGGAGAGTTATTATTTTGTATTAACACTATTCATACAGTAACATACAAAAAATGAATGCAATAGTTTATTTTTTAAACACTAAGCTATTGGAGTTGTCAAGTATCCATCCAGTATCATTTTCCTCAGTTCTACTTTTGTGATAAAGTTGTCAAATTCTAATTTTAAAACTTATATTGTTTTTAAAGTTTTTATTAGTTCTTTGAGAATTTTCTATATTTTAACCATGTTCACACCCATACTACACTCTTCTGAAATGTAACCCCTTTTCCTTTATCACCTAGCTTGGTGTTCTTAAAAAAATAATCCAATCCAATGCAAAAATACATTCTTGGATATGTGACTTTATTTATGAATCACTAGAGAATGTTTTATACTCTATTATTATTACACTGTATTAATTATGTGAAAATTACTGGGACACCTATGAGCCTAATTTCAATGATAAATAAAGTAAAACATTCCAAACACTGCAGTGTGTAATCATTGATAGAAGGTGCTCAGTGTTAATTATATTTACAAATAAATGCACTCCAGTAAGCATCTTCAGTCTAACAAGAGATTTAGAACCATGTCCATCCAAACAAACTTCGCACTTTTATGTCCTTTTGCTGAGCTTAGTGAATCTGGAACGAAAGTATGGCATCAAGTTCTACCAAGTTACTAGCAGAATCTAGTTATGCAAAGACCCACAAAGACACACTGACACCTCCACTGATCTTTAAATATTTACAATTTTTTCACTTATACACTTCAAAGAAACATTCAAATTTTCTTTCTCAAATAACAGATTATAGAATTTTTCAAAATCTTAACATAATATCTAGAAAAGTCATTTCTTTACAGATAAAACAACTATTACATTAATATTTGATTACCAATTCAATGCGAATTTTAACAGTTTCTTCAATTTTAACAAAATTGGATGACACCAGATTAAAGATATTCAATAAGATTTTAAGTTAATTACTAGAAATTTTTACAAAACTGTCCTATTCCTTCAGGTACCTACAAGTCTGTAGGTGTGGGGGTCAGCCTAGATGCATTTTTTTCCTACTAGTGGCTACCTCTGAATAGAAAAAAGAGAAAAACTCTCCCTCAGTTTCAGCTGACAGTTCTGAGATAAGTAGAGTCACTTCCACCATTGTTTGCATGGAAACCAGTAGCTTATAGCCAAGAAAGCCAAGAACCTGGGGTAAGACTTCCCAGATAACAGCAATGCAAGCTTGATTTGGTTGAACAAAGACCATAAAATGTATGTTAATGAAATCCAAGGTCATGATTTTATAAAATTAAATTAGTGAGGGGTGGTCTCAAGCTTAATTTTTCTACTTAGTAGATTATTGGCTTTCTACCATCTACCCCATAGGCAGAGGGTTTACGGCAGCTAAATAAGCAAAGGCTGAATCTTTGAGTGGTTTCTTCTGCTTTTGCTTTCTAAATGAACATACTTTCTTCCAAGGAGACCAATAGTTTTACTACTCCAGTTTTAAACATGTTTTTAATTCCTCAGATTGTAAAATTATGCAAAAATCTATGATTTAAAAACAATTTCCATTTATTTAAGTAGTTTCACTTTAATTCATCAAAGGCAGTGTCCTTGTTTATTTCTTCATAAAAATATTATAATAAATTTGCAGTACTTGAGTTGTATGACTTGTAGCAAACACACACACACAAACCCTACATGTGCCTTTATTGTGACCAGTTAAAAGGACCTTATTTTCTTAAAAGTACAGTAGGCCAGGCAAGACTATAGATTCCACATCAGTGATCTAACCAATTATACTATAAATGCTTAGAAGAAAAATTACACTTATGTTAAACATGCCCAGATTTCTGTTTTATTCTCCAAACAATGCTGTGTAATAACTATTTACTTAATATTTACAGTGTATTAAAGTAAATAATCTGAAGATTAATGCATATGGGAACATACGCATTTCTATGCAATTAAATGTTACATCATTATATCTAAGATATTTGAGCATACATGGAATTATTATATGTAAGATATCCCAGAACCTATTGCCGTGGATACGAAAGGTTGTACCTGCTAAGTGCATCCACTACATGCTAAGAACTGTAATAAATGGGAATAAAACAGGCATGACCATGCCTTCATTAAGTTGCAGTCTTGGCTGTTCCATAAAGTGACCCATGGTTTTTAATATTTTGCAAAATTCATAAAAGAAATCAAGGTCTATAGGTCTATGAGCTATAGGCCTATGAGCTGGATTAGTAAAGCCCATCTAAGAAATTAATCTTTGTTCTTATCCCATAAGTTGTGTTCTACTCAGGGAAAATAGTTAACTATTTAAAAGTACTATGCCCTGAAATCTCAGTTTAACATTCACCTCACTTTGGGAATCGACAAATATTATATGTTCTGTGATATTCCTTGGTACTTCTATGTCTTCCCTCTTGTTCCTTATATTCCTCAAGCAGTTCATAGAGTTTTTATTTAATCAGAGAGTAGGAGTGGGAATATATGAATGGATAGATTTTGCAAACCAGATTTGACATGGAGCACATGAGTTCTGGTCAAACTCCATTGAAAAGGTAATCCTGAAGCACAGAAAAAATGGTATGAAAGTGTAAAAAGATGTAGTCCAGTTATGTTTGCTTCCAGAGAGCGGAACATACTGTGTGCTTCCCCATGCACATCAGGTTCCCTAAATTCAATGAATTTTACCAAATTATAATGAAATTAGTATTTTTTTTAAATTTTATTTTCTAAGTTTTTTTTTATTTACATTCCAAATCATTTCCCCTTTCCCGTTTCCTCCCTCCCTGAAAGTCCCATAAGCCCCCTTCCCTCCCTCTTTTTCCCATTCAACTCCCTCTCGTTTCTCTGTCCTGGCGTTCCCCTACATCCAGTCTTTCCAGGACCAGGGGTCTCTCCTTCCATCTTCTTAGAAATAGACAAATGACATATAACTCATTGGCTAGAATTCAGTTTCTTGACCACATTTAACTACAGGCAGCATAAAAGTTCAGATTTGTTTGAGACCTCTTCGAAGGAGACCTCACTTTGAGGGGGTCCTTAAAGGTATCATAGAAGGAAACAAATCTGCAAAGACATAGGAAATAAGACTGAAAACTCAGTGCTGATTGATTTCATCAACCTGCATCAGACTTTGGAAAGTCTAGTAACAGATGGTTTGTTCCCAATATATTTAATCTCAGTAAATTTGGGAAAAAAAAAACTTTCCTGGTCTAATACCCAGTACATAAGGCAGTGTAATTATATCAAAATTTAACTCATGATAATGTCCTTTCTTTCAAGAAGATGGTTTCTAGAGATATGCTACCTGTACTAGCTCTAGGGCTTAAAGGTATGACCTGGTCTCAGACATACAGATAGCATAAAGGTCGCTTGGGCTATTAGGTACCTCTGGTCCTAGATGTGGGAGCTTGAAGGAGCCTCTGGCTATAAAAGTTATTTAAATTTCTAGCCACCTCCAGTCTTGGTTGTAGAAGTTTGATGTGCCCTGGCCCAAGAAATAAATCACCAAGCTGTTACTCACTTCGAATACTTAGCTTTTTGGATGGAAGAACAAGTTTTTTGTCTTTCCATTGGAAATAAGTCTTGTGTGCTTAACATTCCTGGTTATTCTGAAGATCATTAGCTCTAGGACCTTCATTCCCAACAACATTTAAAAAAAATGTGCCTCTCATCACTGACAGACATTGCTTTGCCAGCTTCTATGCAGTTTGCTTTTAAGAGAGGCATTGACAATCTTTTTTAATAAGAAATTAAATGACTTAAATTAAAATAGTGAAGCACATACAATCATATAGCTAACCCAAAAGCAAATATGATACCAAATTTCAGATTGCATAATATTTACTGAATTCACTTCAATTAAATACACAGTGTGGCTAGCTCTATACTCAATATTTTAAAGAAGGGCCTAATAGTTTCCCTGAATGACTTTGAATGAATTTGTTCTTGAGAAATAAGACATTTTAAATCATATAAAACGTGTATGATTAAGTAATCTTTAAAGGAAATATCATAAATGTATCTTAAGGTGAAACAATGGCAGCCTCTGAACATATGTTGCATGTCCCTTACATACAGGAGATTCCTTTGTAAAGTGAGACTAAGAACAGATCAATGACATCAATGACTAACTTGGAGAGATGGAGAGCAAAGAAGGAAAGGAACTTCTTGAAGATGGCACTGAGGTTAAAAAGAAGTATGAAGAGAACGCTCCCTGCACCCTTTTTTTAATAAAGCAAGGAGGAGGGTATGTGACTAAAGAGAACTAGGGTTGGTAATGGTGGACATGTGACCGAGCATTAGAACTCTATCCTAATTTAATGAGGTCCCATTTGTCTATTCTTGATCTTAGAGCATAAGCTATTGGAGTTCTGTTCAGGAAATTCTCCCCTGTGCCCATATGTTCAAGGTTCTTCCCTAGTTTCCCTTCTATTAGTTTCAGTGTGTCTGGTTTTATGTGGAGATCTTTGATCCACTTAGAATTGAGCTTAGTGCAAGGAGATAAGGATGGGTCAATTTGCATTCTTCTGCATGTTGACCTCCAGCTGAGCCAGCACCATTTGTTGAAAAGGCTATCTTTTTTCCACTGGATGGTTTTAGCTCCTTTGTCAAAGATCAAGTGACCATAGGAGTGTGGATTCATTTCTGGGTCTTCAATTCTGTTCCATTGATCTACATGTCTGTTACTGTACCAATACCATGCCGTTTTTAACACTATTGCTCTGTAGTACAGCTTGAGGTCCGGGATACTGATTCCCCCAGAGGTTCTTTTACTCTTGAGAATAGTTTTAGCTATTCTGGGTTTTCTGTTATTCCAGATGAATTTTTGAATTGCTCTTTCTAACTCTATGAAGAATTGAGTTGGGATTTTGATGGGGATTGCATTGAATCTGTGTATTACTTTTGGTAAGATGCTCATTTTTACTATATTAATCCTGCCAATCCATGAGCATGGCAGATTTTTCCATCTTCTGAGGTCTTCTTCAATTTCTTTCTTCAGAGACTTGAAGTTCTTGTCATACAGATCTTTCACTTGTTTGGTTAGAGTCACGCCAAGATACTTAATATGGTTTGTGGCTATCGTGAAGGGTATTATTTCTCTTACTTCTTTCTCAGCCTGCTTATCCTTTGAGTATAGGAAGGCTTCTGACTTGCTTGAGTTGATTTTATATCTGGCCACTTTGCTGAAGTCATTTATCAGCTGTAGGAGTTCTCTGGTGGAGTTCTTTGGGTCGCTTATGTATACTATCATATCGTCTGCAAATAGTGATAGTTTGACTTCTTCCTTTCCAATTTGTATCCCTTTGACCTCTTTTTGTTGTCTAATTGCTCTAGCTAGAACTTCAAGTACTATATTGAAAAGATATGGAGAGAGAGGGCAGCCTTGTCTAGTCCCTGATTTTAGTGGGATTGCTTCAAGTTAAATTACAAAGTTTTTGCAAGGCAAAAGACACTGTCAAAAAGACAAAGCGGCAACCAACTAACTGGGAAATGATCTTTACCAACCTTACATCCGACAGAGGGCTAATATCCAAGATATACAAAGAACTCAAGAAGTTAAACTCCAGAGGGGCAAGTAACCCTATTAAAAAATGGGGTACAGAGCTACACAAAGAGTTCTCACCTGAAGAATATCTAATGGCTGAGAAGCACCTAAAGAGATGTTCATCATCCTTAGTCATTAGGGAAATGCAAATCAAAACAACCCTGAGATTCCATCTCACACCAGTCAGGATGGCTAAGATCAAAAACACAGGAGACAGCAGTTGTTGGCGAGGATGTGGAGAAAGAGGAACACTCCTCCACTGCTGGTGGGATATTGCAGGCTGGTACAACCACTCTGGAAAGCAGTCTGGCGGTTCCTCAGAAAACTGGGCATGACACTCCCGGAGGATCCGGCTATACCACTCCTGGGCATATACCCAGAGACTTTACCTGCATGCAATAAGGACACATGCTCCACTATGTTCATAGCAGCCTTATTTATAATAGCTAGAAGCTGGAAACAACCCAGATGTCCCTCAACGGAGGAATGGATTCAGAAGATGTGGTATATCTACACAATGGAATACTACTCTGCAATTAAAAACAATGAATTCACGAAATTCCTAGGCAAATGGTCAGAACTTGAAAATATCATCCTTAGTGAGGTAACCCAATCACAAAAGAACACACATGGTATGCAGTCACTGATAAGGGGATATTGACCCAGAATCTCGGAATACCCTAGACACAATCCGCATATCAATAGATTTCTAAAAAGATGGAAGGAGAGACCCCTGGTCCTGGAAAGACTGGATGTAGGGGAACGCCAGGAAAGAGTAATGAGAGGGGGTTGAATGGAGAAAAGAGGGAGGGAAGGGGGCTTATGGGACTTTCGGGGAGGGAGGAAACGGGAAAGGGGAAGTGATTTGGAATGTAAATTAAAAAAATAAAATAAAAAAAAAAAGAACTCTATCCTAGGAGTTTCCAAAATCAGATCAGGCATAGAGAGTTACACCAGAGACTTAAGCAAACCATAGCATGCCTATGTGAGGGTTTAACAAAACTTGCTCAGGGGACATTGTGACAATGTGCAGAGCACCTTGAGCAGGAAAAGAACACCTTTCCTGAAGCTGAACAACATGGGAGCAAAGGAATAGATTTCAGAAGAGAGAGGTCAGGAGAAAATTGTCCCTAACCACAGATATTGCATTTATAAAATAAGATCCCCACCCAGCCAGTGGCACAGGTTCCTTCTGGTCTGAACCTGTGCCTGGAGCAGACCTTGGGCACTAGATCCTCACCCAGTCCCACACCACACAGAGGAAGCTTGGCTCCCAGGTACTCTAACACACCCAGGATCACAGGTGAGGAGACCACAATATCTGCTGCAACATCGGAGTAAATGAGCCCCGCAGGTATCCACGGGCACAAGAACCCCCACCTGGCCAGAGGCATGGGTCCCTTCCAGATTGAACCTGCACCCAGAGCGGACCTAGGGTTTTGGCTCACACTCAGAGGGAGCACAGCTCCCAGGTGCTCTGAAATGGCCAGGATCACAGGATCACAGAGGAAGCTCATCTTCCAGGTGATTGGACACACCCAGGAACGCTGGCGCTCTGACACACTCAACATCACAGTTGAGGTCACAACATCTTTCCCAACAACCAGCATACTTGAGAACCCCATAGGAACCAGGGAAACACAAAACCCCGCCCAGTCAGAACCAGGAGTTCCTTCAAGCTTGCAACTGTGCCCTGAGCAAACCCAGGGCTCTGGTTTCCCACCCACCTCTGCAACACCCAGAAAAAGCTTGACTCCCAGGTTATCTGACACAACAGGATCTCAGGATCAAAGAACCCCAAATCACAGGATCACAGAGACAGTTGGACTCTGAGGAGTTCTGACATAATCAGGATCTCAGAAGGGACAGGCTCCAGTCAGAGACAGCAAGGGCAGGTAGCACTAGACATAACCAGATGGCAAGAGCCAAGGGTAAGGACATAAGAAACAGAAACCAGGGTTACATGGCATCATCAGAACACAGTTCTGCCTTTACAGTAATTTCTGGATACTCTATCACATGAGAAAAGTAAGATTTGGATTTAAAATCACATCTCATGATGATGATAGAGGACCTTAAGAAGGACATAAATAACTCCATTAAAGAAATACAGGAGAACAAAGGTAAACAAGTAGAAGCCCTTAAAGAGGAAACACAAAAATCCCTTAAAGAATTACTGGAAAACAAAACCAAACAGGTGAAGGAAGTGAACAAAACCATCCAGGATCTAAAAATCAAAATAGAAATAATAAAGAAATCACAAAGGGACACAACCCTGAAGATAGAAAACCTAGGAAAGAAATCAAGAGTCATAGATGGAAGCATTACCAACAGAATACAAGAGATAGAAAAGAGAATCTCAGGGGCAGAAGATACCATAGAAAACATTGACACAACAGTCAAAAATATGCAAAATGCAAAAAGTTCCTAACCCAAACCATCCAGGAAATCCAGAACACAATAAGAGGACCAAACTTAAAGATAATAGATATAGAAGAGAGTGAAGATTCCAACTTAAAGGCCCAGTAAATATCTTCAAAAAAAATTTAGAAGAAAACTTTCCTAACCTAAAGAAAGAAATTCCTATAAACAAACAAGAAACCTACAGAACTCTAAATATACTGGATCAAAAAGGAAACTTCTTCTGTCATATAATAATCAAAATACCAAATGCACAAAACAAAGAAAGAATATTAAAAGCAGTAACAGAAATAGGTCAAGTAATATATAAGGACAGATCTATTAGAATTAAACAAGACTTCTCTCCATAGAGTATAAAAGTCAGAAGATCCTGGGTAGATCCCAAGAGAACAAAAATGCCAGCCCAGGCTACTTTACCCAGCAAAACTCTCAAGTAAAATACATGGAGAAACTAAGATATTCCATGACAAAACCAAATTTACACAATATCTTTCCACGATTCCAGCCCTACAAAGGATAATAGAGAGAAAACTCCAACAGAAGGAGGGAAACTACACACTAGAAAAAGCAAGAAAATAATCTTCTTTCAACAAACCCAAAAGAAGATAGCCACACAAACATAATCCCACCTTTAACAAAAAAAATAATAATAATTAATAATAATAATAATAATAACAGGAAGCAACAATCACTTTTCCTTAATATCTCTTAACATCAATGGACTCAATTCCCCAATAAAAAGAGATAGACTAACAGACTAGATACTTAAACAGGACCTAGCATTTTGATGCATACAGGAAACACACCTCAGTGACAAAGGCAGTCAGACACAACATCAGAGTCAAAGGTTGGAAAACAATATTTGCAAGCAAATGATCTCAAGAAATAAGTTAGAGTAGCCATTCTAATATCAAATAAAATTGACTTTCAACCAAAAGTTATCAAAAAAGATAAGGAAGGACACTTCATACTCATCAAAGTTAAAATCTACCAAGATGAACTCTCAATTCGGAACATCTGTGTTCCAAATGTAAGGGCACTCACATTCACTAAAGCTCAAAGCACACATTGAACCTCACACAATAATAGTGGGAGACTTCAACACTCCACTTTCATCAAAGGGCAGAACATGGAAACAGAAATTAAAGAGAGAAAGGATGAAACTAACAGAAATTATGAACCGAATGGATTTAACAGATATCTATAGAACATTTCATCTTAAAAGAAAAGAATATAACTTCTTTTTAGCAACTTGTGGTACCTTCTCCAGAATTGACCATATTATTGGTCACAAAACAAGCCTCAACAAATATAAGAAGACTGTAATAATACCACACATCTTATCAGAGCATTGTAGTGGGAAATATGAAAAAGAATGGGAAGTTCCCTCGCTACACCCAGCTATTCTCAGCCCTGTGGCCTCTGGCCAGTTCTTATCTCATGGAGACTCTCTGACTCAGAGCTCCAAAATCTCTCCATCAAACTCACTAAAATCCCACTGATAGGTCGCTATCATGCCAGCCCCATGCTTCAAAATCTCCATGGCCTTTGTGGGCACATCTGGCAAGCCCACACTTTGCTGCTGTTCTTTTCTCTCTTGAACCCAGTCAAACTGCTGTTTGAAGGAAAACTCCGCACAAACCTAGTTCAGAAACAATGGTGACTCAATCACTGGGTGCAACTAATAGAATCCTAATCTCGTAAACCATATTAAATCTAAATCCTCCAGTTGCCAATCCACCAGGATTCCCCATATAAGCCAGGAGACACTAGCAGCTCATTTTGTCCTCTCGCTATCCCTGTCCAAAAACCCCTAACTCTCTCCTGCTTCCTCTCTTCCTCCATTCAACCCAGAAGTCCTGCCTACTCGCCCAGTGATTGGTCCCTTTATTCATTCAGGGGAAGGTTCACAAGAAGTCACCTGAGTAAGTGACTCATTCCTCTTCCAGACATCCCCTCCTAGGAAAGTGGAATTGCCATCAAAATACAGGCATCACCAGGGCGATCCACAACACTTCTCCCTTTTTGTTCTAATAAAAATAAATCTTTTCTCTCAAATATAAATTGAGCACAACTATTACCATTTTGTAATTTATAAAGTACAAGATTGAACTAACACCCAGTCCATCATTTTTTCAATAAAATAGAACACTGCCATCTATCCTAAATTAAAAGACTTATTATTCTACACCTAAATTATGTCCTGGCTTTATCTTTATATTGAATGCCATGTGAAAACCATCCTCTCAAATCTGTTCTCTCAATGTAAATAGCCTAGATTGGCCATGAGACTATAAGTAGTCTTTCAACCCCATCAAAAATCTGAGAATGACCAACATTTATCTGAAACTATAGGAAGCCTAACACAAATTCCAGAACTGAGACAAATTGTAGAGACAGCTGCCTACCTATACAGCCCCAGTAAGTCCGGATATTGGAGCATCAGTCTTCAGTTTTCTGGCTCAGAGTCATTTGACAGACCTTTGAGAAACAGGAATTGTTAAGGTCTAGCCTACTATGTCTCAACAGAACTAAGCAGTCCTAACCTGTAAATTGTGTCCTTTCAGGAAGAGTACAGATCTGCAGGAGAGATAGAAAATTTCTGCCTAGTGGCCACCTAGCCACAATATACAACCTTACCTGGAGGTAAGATTCTCAGTTGTTTTCTTTGAATGCATGAACGGGAAGCTCTTAGAACCAGATTTGTCTTAACAATAAGTGAATAAATAACATTAAATGTCACATTCTGTGGATTTCTGATATTCTTGAAAAAGAACTATCTATGTAATTTAGAGTGTTCTCCACTAATTACACTCAGCTATTTCTAGTTAAAATATCTAAATACACCTTAACCATAAACTCACAGCCATGAATTTGCCATTTGGCCCTTAACTCACAGACTTAAACATCTCAGATCGCTTTATAATGGCATTTATAGAAGGACTGAGTCCAAACCTTGTACTTACAAAATTTATGTATCGAAAGAAGAATTTTATACCAATGAAAACCTTGATTTTGTATCAAAATAAATTCTGTACCAATAAATTATGACTTCAAATTAGTAACAATTATAAAGATTTCTACCAAATGAGATTATGGCTATACAATCAATTATAGCTATTTCCTCCCTGTTCCAATTATGACCATTATTAAATTCTCCAGAAAGGCAATCCCACCAGCAGTGGAGGAGTGTTCCTCTTTCTCCACATCCTCACCAGCACCTGCTGTCTCCTGAGTTTTTGATCTTAGCCATTCTGACAGGTGTGAGGTGGAATCTCAGGGTTGTTTTGATTTGCATTTCCCTGATGACTAAGGATGTTGAACATCTCTTTAGGAGCTTCTCAGCCATTCGATATTCTTCAGGTGAAAATAACCACCTCCAACCCCATAGCCCAGGGAACTGGGATGATAACTCTTACCTTCTTCAAGCTGAAGATGGGCGTTGAGATATTTTTGAAGGAGGGTGGGGAAGGTAGGGAAAAAGAGGGAGTTGATTGCCTTAAAGAGGCCACACCAATGCTTGTACTAGTCTCTGATGTCTGTATCCTGACTACATCCAGCTGAAAGTCAAAGATATCAGCAGTTCAAGCAAATCAGTTCAGCCCATCTGATGATGAGACTTCCCAAGGTTGTGTATTATGTAATATACAAAGCTCAAGACAAAATTTTAGTATCATCAAGATAACTTTTTTGTTTGATTCTCTGAAATCTAGTTCTCTGGAGGTCTCCTTTTATCCAATTTGATCCGTATTACTCTGGAAGGTGTATAAATACTAGTCACTTTTTCTAAAAATGCAAAGACAAAATCTTTCTTCCAAATCAGCATATCCTTGAGCCAGTAACCAGAAAAACCTTTATATTGCCCTCTCTCCCAGAAGAATTAGATAACCACAAAACTCAAAATCACACTCATTTTGAAAATTAAAACAATCCCAAATAAGTGAAGTAAACTAAAATACTGTATGTGCCTATTCTTAGGCCTTTTCTATTTTGTCATGCAAGATAATAAAGCAATATTCCCATGGAGGTCATGTTAGAAAGAATTTGAGTATTTTATGTGACATATCAGAGTAATATATCTTTATACCATCTTTAAAACATTTGATACAGATTATCTATACCTACTTATAAACAGGCATCTACTCAAAGCAGGATTTAAACCCAAAATTCCCATGTAGCCCATGTTAGACATAATTTTAGTGAGGTGTATTAGAGCAATATATCTTTGTACCATCCTTCTGTTCAACTCTCTGCCTAGAATAGCCATTTTGTTATATCATCTATCTGTTCAGCTTTCTGCCTGGAGCCACAGACATTAATTTTATTAATTCCTGTTATAATATCTAGCTGTTGAGTTCTCTACCTGGAGCTACAGACATTATTAATTAATACCTATTGAGAGCATGTAATTATCACTGTTCTCTCTACTTGGAGTTGGTGACTAATTTTCCTTATCTTAGTTCTGAACTGCAGGTGAAATTGCCCACTTGATTCAGACTGAATCTGTATATAAATCTATCCTAAAAGCAAATAATCCCAATATTATAAATTTGCAGTTAAATCAATATCTGTCTCAAGATGTAGGCTTCATCATCCTTCTCCAGACTCCATCCTTCTCCTGACTCAGAGCAGCCTGTAGTCTCAACAGCAGGGGACTTCAGAGCCTGCTTTCTTTGTTTCAATTCCCCACATTCTCGAGTCCACATAACTCATTTCAGCATTATCCACCAACTCTCCTAAAAACAAACAAACAAACAAACAAGCAAAAAACCCTCTAACTCTCAAGCTAAAAATCTTAAAGTTCTAATACATTCTTGCCTACCATACTGGTTTGCCACCTGTAGCAGGAAAGGCCATGGGGGTTTTGAAGCATGGGGCTGGCATGGTAGTGATCTGCCAGTGGGAACTTATCGAGCTGGGTGGAGAGATTTTGGAGCTCTGAATCAGAGAGTTTCCATGAGATAAGAACTGGCCAGCGAGCCCACCAGGGTTGAGAGTAACTGGGTTTAGCACATCAGGCAAACCCACGCTTTGCTTCCCTAACTTTTTCTCTTGAAACCAGATGAACTGCTGAGTGAAGAAAAACTCCAGACAAACTTACTTCAGAAACAATGGTAATTCAATCGCTGGGTGCAGCTAATAGAATCTTAATCTTGTAAACCATGTTAAATCTAAATCCTTCAGTTGCCAATCCACCAGGATTCCCCATATAAGCCAGGAGACACTAGCAGCTACATTTTGTCCTCTCGCTATCCCTGTCCAAAAGATCCTAACTCTCTCCTGCTTCCTCTTTTCCTCCATCCAACCCAGAAGTCCTGCCTGTTCCTGCCTAAAGTGATTGGTCCCTCTATTCATTCAGGGAAAGGTTCATAAGAATTCACTTGAGTACATGACTCATTCCTTGTTCCAGACAGTCCCTTCTGAAAAAAAGATTAATTTTTTAAAAAAAATTAATTTTTAAAAATTTCTTTAAAAAATTCTGAAAGCAGAATTAACATCAAAATACCGACATCACCAGGGCCATCCACAACAGATCACAACAGAATAAAGCTGGTCTTCAATAACAACAATAACAAAAAACACAACACAAATCTCACATATACATGGAAGCTAAACAATACTCTACTCAATGATAACTTGGTCAGGAAGAAATAAAGAAATTAGAAAGTTTTTAGAATTTAATGAAAATGAAGGCACAACATACCCAAACTTATGGGACACAACGAAAGCAGTGCTAAGAGAACACCTCATAGCCCTGAGTGACTCCAAAAAGAAACTGAAGAGAGCATACACTAGCAATCTAACAGCACACCTGAAAGCTCTAGAACAAAAAGAAGCAAATACACCCAAGAGGAGTAGAAGTCAGGAAATAATCAAACTCAGGGCTGAAATCAACCAAGTAGAAACAAAAAGAATTATACAAAAAAATCAACAAAACCAGGAGTTGGTTCTTTGAGAAAATCAACAAGATAGATAAATCCTTTCCATGACTAATAAGAGCGCAGAGAGGCAGTATCCAAATTAACAAAATCAGAAGTGAAAAGAGAGACATAACAATGGAAGTCATGGAAACCCAAAAAATCATCAAATCCTACTACAAAAGCTATTATTCAACAAAATTGGAAAAGCTGGATGAAATGGACAACTTTCTAGAGAAATACCAGGTACTAAAATTAAATCAGGATCAGAGAAACCATCCAAACTGTCCCAGAAACCCTAAAGGAATGGAAGCAGTCATTAAAAGTCTCCCAACCAAAAGAAGCCCAGGACCAGATGTGTTTAGTGTGAAATTCTATAAGACCTTCAAAGAAGACCAATAATCTTCAAACTATTTTACAAATTAGAAACAGAAGGAACACTACCCAATTCATTCATATGAAGACACAATTATGCTTAGACCTAAACTACACAAAGACCCAAAAGAGAAATACAATTCCAGACCAATTTCCCTTATGAATATCGATGTAAAAAATACTCCATAAAAGTCTCACAAACTGAATCTAAGAACACAGAAAAAATGATAATCCATCATGATTATGTAGGTTTCAGACCAGGGATGCAAAGATGGTTCTATATACAGAAGTTTATACAGCATAATCCACTGTATAAACGAATTCAAAATAACCACATGATCATTTTATTAGATGCCGAGAAAGCATTTGAAAAATGCTTTCATGATAAAAGTCTTGGAAAGATCAGGAATTCAAGGCCCATACCTAAACATAGTGAAAAACTATATAGCAAACCAGTAGCCAACATCAAAGTAACTGAAGAGAACTTGAAACAATCCCACTAAAATCAGGGACTAGACAAGTCTGCCTGCTCTCTCCCTACCTTTTCAATATAGTATTCAAAGTCTTAGCCAGAGGAATTAGACACCAAAAGTAGATCAAAGTGATACAAATTGGACAGGAAGACGTCAAAATATCACTATTTGCAGATGATGTGATAATACACTTAAGAGACCCCAAGAATTCCACCAGAGAACTCCTAATCCTGATAAACAACTTCTGCAGAGTGGCTGGATATAAAAGTAACTCAAGCAAAGCAATAGCATTCCTGTACTCAAAAATAAACAAGGTGAGAAAGAAATTAGGGAAATGACACCCTTCACAATAGTCACAAATAATAAAATTACCTTGGTGTGACTCTAACCAAGCAAGTGAAAGATCTGTGTGGCAAGAACTTCAAGTCTCTGAAGAATGAAATCGTAGATCTCAGAAGATGGAAAGATCTACCAAGCTCATGGGTTGGCAGAATTAATAGAGGAAAAATGGCCACCTTTCTGAAAGCAAATTACAGATTCAATGCAATCCCCATCAAAATTCTAAGTTAATTCTTTATAGAGTAAGAAATGGCAATTTGCAAATTAATATGGAATAACAAAAAACTCAAGATAGCAAAAACTAATCTCAACAATAAAAGAACTTCTGAGGGAATCACCATCTCTGACCTCAAGCTATATTACAGAGCAATAGGGACAAAAACTATATGGTCTTGGTACAGAGGCAGGCAGGTAGATCAATGGAATAGAATTGAAGACCCAGAAATGAACCCACACACCTATGGTCACTTGATCTTTGACAAAGGAGCTAAAACCATCCAGTGGGAAAAAAACATTTTCAACAAATGGTGCTGGTTCAACAGGCTGTCAGCATGTAGAAGAATGCAAGTAAATACATTCTCATTTCCTTGTACAAAGCTCAAGTCCAAGTAGATTAAGGACCTCCACATGAAACAAGATACAATGAAACTAATGGAGGAGGAAGTGGGGGAAGAGCCTCAAACAGATGGGCACAGGGGAAATTTTCCTTAATAGAACACCAATGGCTTATGCTCTAAGATCAAGAATTGACAAATGGGACTTCACAAAAGTGCAAAGCTTCTGTAAGTCAAAGGACACTGTCAATAGGACAAAATGGCAATATTGGGAAAAGATCTTTACCTACCCTATATCCGATAGAGAGCTAATATCAAATATACAGCAATAACCCTAGAAGTTAGACACCAGAGAATCAAATGACCCTATTAAAGATGGGGTATAGAGCAAAACAAAGAATTCCCAACTGAAGAATATCAAATGGCTGAGAAGCAACTAAAGAAATGTTCAACATCCTTAGTCATTAGGGAAATGCAAATCAAAACAACCCTGAATTCCACCTTGCACCAGTCAGAATGGCTAAGATAAAAAACTCTGGCAACAGCAGATGTTGGCAAGGATGTGGAGAAAGTGGAATACTCCTGCATTGTTAGTGGGATTTCAAGCAGCTACAAACACTCTGGAAATTAATCTAGCAGTTCCTTAGAAAATTGGACATAGTACTGCTTGATGACCCAGATATATGACTACCGGGCTTATACCCAAAAGACGCTCCAGCATATAAAAAGGACATATACTCCACTACATTCATAGAATCATTGTTTAAAATAGCCAGAAGATGGAAAGAACCCAGATGTCCCTCAGCATAAGAATAGATACAGAAAATGTGGTATAATTACACAATGGAGTACGACTCAGCGCTTAAAAGGAATAATTTCATAAAATTCCTATGCAAATGATGGAACTAGAAAATATCATCCTGAGTAAGGAAACCCAATCACGAAATAATACACATAGTATAAACCCGTTGATAAGTGGATATTAGTCCACAATCTTGGAATACCCAAAATATAATTCACAGACCACATGAAGCTCAAGAAGGAAGAAGATCAAAGTGTGGATTCTTCAGTCCTTCTTAGAAGGGGGAACAAAATACTCATGGGAGGAAATATGGAGACAAAGTGTGGAGCAGAGACTGAAGGAAAGGCCATTAAGAGACTGCTCCACCTGGGGATCCATTCCATATACAGACACCATACTCAGACAGTATTGTGAATAAAAAGAAGTGTTTGCTGACAGGAGCCTGATATATCTGTCTCTTGAGAGAATCTTCCAGAGACTGACAAATACAGAGGCAGATGCTCTTGACAACCATTGGATTGAGCCCAAGGTCCCCAATGAAGGGGTCAGAGACAGGACTGATGGAATTGAACAGGTTTACAACCCATAGGAAGAAAAACAATATCAACTAACCAGAATACCCAGAGCTCTCAGGAAGTAAACCACCAACCAAAGAGTACACATAGAGGGAACCATGTCTCCAGCCTCATATGTAGCCCAGGATGGCCTTATTGGACATCAATGGGAGGAGAGGCCCTTGGTCCTGGGAAGACTCGATGCCCCAGTGTAGAGGAATAACAGGGTGGGGAGGCAGGCATGCATAGGTAGGGAAGCACACTTATAGAAGTAGTGGGAGGGGGATGGGATAGGAGGTTTCTAGAGGGGAAGCCAGGAAAGGGGATAGCATTTGAAATGGAAATAAATAAAATATCCAATTAAAAAAAGAAATGGAGATATAAAAAATAAATATACAAGCATCTCAGTGATATGAGCTCAGTACCCAAGCCAGTAATTTAGGCCAATGCCTCTATATGGTGGCCTGTTTTACCATGCATTGCTGCTCTGTTTATATTTTCATTGTGAGAGATTATATAATCACCTAAATAAGATTCTGTGTTTTTCTCACAAAACAATATTTTTGGGCAAGGACATTGAATAAAACTGCAATTCTACTAGAAAATGCAAGATTATATACATTATCTCATACAGGCAGGCAGTGATGTTGATAACACACTGCAGAGATATTTTCAGTTAACAATAGAAATGTAAACATTAGCTTCAGAATTATTTTCCTCATTTGGTCTATCTATTTATTTATAGGTTGCCTTTGATCAAAATAAAAACAATGAATTCATGAAATTCTTAGGTAAATGGTCAAAACTGGAAAATATCATGCTTAGTGAGGTAACCCAATCACAAAAGAACACACATGATATGCAGTCACTGATAAGGGGATATTAACCCAGAATCTTGGAATACCCGAGACGCAATTCACATATCAATAGATTTATAAGAAGATGGAAGGAGAGACCCCTGGTCCTGGATGTAGGGGAATACCAGGACAGAGAAGCGAGAGGGGGTTGAATGGGGAACAGAGGGAGGGAAGGGGGCTTATGGGACTTTCAGGGAGGGAGGAAACAGGAAAGGGGAAATCATTTGGAATGTAAATAAAAAATATAGAAAATAATAAAAAAATTGGACAAGTTCACACAGATAAAGCCAAAACATAAATATAGATTATGAAATTATCATAAAAATATTAAAGTAAAAAAAATAATATACAGCAATGGATATCATTATTGGTGCATTTGAAACAATATATGTATGTACATAATATGCAAGAATATAATGGTGAAGCCCTAGATACTACCTAGAAGTGAATGTTTCTCCAAATCATAATTGTTTACATAGTACACAGTTGATAAACTAAATTATTTACTCAGAGAGGGAAAGGCCATTTCTGGATCTGAGACCCTCCCAAGTACTTTCTCTTAAGAATTTTCTAAAAGAAAATTCAAAAAGTAAAAGAAACTAATATCTTATATCTCCCAGTACTCTTTCTGTTGCAGTTGAACACCCAACTCGACTGGTTCTACTGACTTGAGTACTAAAATTACACAAACTAAACATAAAAATCTAATAATTAAGTTATTAATCATGGTTCTAGGCATTGCCAAATATTACAGCCATATAAGATTGGAATCCTGACCCTCTTTCTCAGATCTCCTTTCCATTGTGTGGCTCACTTGTAAAGAAACTCTTCCACTTAGAAGCCTCAAAGGATAGATTAGCTATTCCAGGAAGAATAGAGCCAAGCCATAGCCTCTTAGGGTCTGAATCTTATACTTTCTAGCTCTTCCACTTCACCATTTGCCCTCTCCCAAGCCATTGCAAAGGTCAAGCTTTGTATACCCTGCACTAGGGGAGACTCAATAAACCCAACCACACATACACCATAGTCAGACACGAGTAGTTCTTTAAAGAACTCTTGGCCAATTCAAAGCCTACTTATGTTCCCCCCACACAAGCTTAGAACTTCTCTTGAAAGACTATTTCTAATACTTTGCTTTTAGAAGAGTAAGTATTTTTACACAAATTCGCTGTAATTTTAAGGATATAATATAGAAATCAAATAGCTATGCCGCTCCTTTGACGTGGCTTAATTGGGCTCTATATGACCAGTTTCTGATATAAATCAATATCTATCCAAGAGATTTAAATTAAGAAAGAAGCTGCTTATAAATACATGGGAGGAGTAAGGGTGTATATTAGAGTTATTGAGGCCCCTATAGGCTCTAGTGGCATTAAGGAATCCTCAAAGTCCAAGAGCAGAAAGCAAGTTGTGAATTGTGGCTGTGTAGGAGGGAGCCCCACAGATAAGACATATGAAAAAGAACTATCCTGACATCCCTCTGCTCTCCCTTTCCACTTTTCCCCTACATACTATTGTTTTGGTGCTCCCAGTTTCTTTTCATAAGGCTATTTGTTGAAAGCCTGGTCCCCAGGTTGGCACTACTTTTAAGAGACAGAGCCTGGTAAAAAAGTCCTTTGATTTTTCCAGTGTACCATGAAAGAGACAGTAGGACCTTCTTTCTTTTTTTTTCTTTCTCTTTCCTATACTTATTTCACCTCCCAACCACATTTTTACTCCCTGGTCATGAGGTAAGAGGATTTTTTTTTCTGCCACAAACTTGATATGACATGCCTTCCCACACTCCAGTGTTAAAAGGCCAGTGAATTATGTACATGAATCTACAACACTATGAAAATGAAACATTAAGCTTCTTTCTTCTAGAATTTCTTAACACAGTTTTGGACACTTGATTTACATCTATAAAAGTTTGCATATATATATGTGCACAAGGGGGCAAAAGACTAAGCTCTGGTGTCATTCCTTAGGATCTCAATCATATTTCTGAGATAATGTCAGTCACTCAACCTGGAGTTCAACAATTTGGCTAGACTTGCTGGCCTATGATCTCACAGGATCCTCCTGTGTCTCTCTCCCTAGCACTAGGATTATAGGGGTTCCCCATGACAACCAGCTTTTTTAGATTTTAAGGAACCAATCTCAAGTCCTCCTGCTGATATAGCAAGCACTTTGCCAAGTGAGCTATCTCTCCATCCTGTAATGTAGATATTTCCTGTACAGATGTACAGCTAGTTAGCATCCCTCCAGCAGAGTTAGCAAATGTAAGTTGGTAATGCAGACTATAGTGCTAAGCTTTGTAAAACATAGAGAAGAGAAAAGCAAAACAGAACTTAGGAGAGGAAATAGAAATGGGAAGAAAATCATCATATTAAGATATTAGAGTGCCCATTCACACATAACTCATCAGCTTTGTTCAAGTGATCTAAGACCAGACATCAACTCCACCCAAGCAGCATAATTTTCCTCCCTGAATTTCACTCCTAATGAAACAGCCTTGACAGTATAAGAACTTAGTGGTCATAAGCAGCTTCTTCTCAAAAAGTCCTCACTGATTCTCCCACTAGAGTCCACATTCTTCCCCAGTCTTCCCCAATTACTGCCCTCTGATTTCTGATCTACTTCTCCAACTGCATGAACTACAGAGGTATTAAAGAAAAGAATCTTGCTTTCAAGTTCTAGCCATGATTATTTTCTATTACTTGCCAGAATTACTGATACATGTGAATAGATGCTATTTTTTTCATCCATTAAAAGGAACAGAGTGGCCCAGCATCCTTCAGTGATCTTTCTAGATGCCAAATAGCTTCAGTGAGCCTTTGATACTGTGCTGCTGTGAGGTTTGACTTGGACATTATGTTGCTCATTAATGTCCTGTCCTGAGCCCTTTGATGTTCAGTTCATTAACATCAGATCAAAATTGAGGAGATAAATGAACACAAGTTCCCAAGCATAAAAGCACTATTTGCAAAATGAAACCATGCAAAGGAAGACAATAGCCAAAGGTGGAAATATTCAGAGACCAATTTGAGTTTAGTTCTAACCAAGGAGAATTAAAAGCCAAGGCCACACTGGCTGAAATATGAAATTATCCAAAAATTTATATTCAGCCTTGATATTCATTTACAAATAGTTTATGCATAATCGCTTCAGCTTGTAGTGTTGGGGATTTGCTTATCTGTCAACAGTGAGCTGACCTATGTTGGTAGACTGCTCTCATCTACCTGCATCTATTGCCTTCTATCCACTAGATGTGGGTTATGGCACTGAGCTGAATGCAGACAAATAAGTGAAGAATGAGCAGTCTCTGGTTTAATAGAGTTAATGGCCTAGCATGTTCTAAAGCCAGCTGATGAACTTATCGGATTAGAAGCAGAGGAAGAGAAATACGTATAGGTGAGAGAACACAAGAAATTTCAGGGAACTCTGTGAAATCAGTTTTAATCCCACACTGAAACTCAAACCATTCCAACCTGAGAGAACTGACTCAGGCAGAGCCTCCATCCACACCTTGGTGTCTATACTTTCTCTCCCTACAAACATAAGCTGCAGTGCTGCCTATCCAATTAAATAAACTCTCAAATAACTAGAACTCCAAATAATTAATTTTGTTGAATCTTCTAGAGTTGAACATGTTTTAATCCAGGCCTTGTATAAAAGTAACTCTAACCAACCCATTTAGCAATCTCTTGTTTTATACTGGTAAGCATGATCTGTGTTCTCTGCTAATGACCACAACACTATATTTCAAAAAAAAACAAAAACAAAAAACAAAAAAATACAACCAGCCTGTTAAATAGAGCCATTATCCAACAAACTGACCTTTGAATCATCCCATATGGAAAACACAGTGTTTCAGGGAAGCTTTGTATGGTCATGTCTTGAATCAGACCAGACTGCACATTTATAGATACCATTCAGTGAAACTCATTCCATCATCTGTAAATGGAAACTGAACCTCATTTGATGAGTCACAACTTCTCTTCTTTTCCCCTGTCCTCTTTCCATCCTAGGAAGTCCTTTCAAGACCCAGAGACTAAAAATGTGGCTTATACACTATGATATGTCTTAGTGCTACCAAGTTTCAGCCACGACAGAAACAATCTGTGACTCTGAGGTATACAACACAGTACCCCAGTCACACCTAACCATTAACATTTTCAATGTGGCTAATGCAAATTAGGACCCAATATTCTTCCTTTCTTCCTTCCTTCCTTCCTTCCTTCTTTCTTTCTTTCCTCCTTTTTCCTTTCTTCCTTCCTTTCTTTCTTCCTTCTTTTCTTTCTTCCTCCTTTTCTTTCTTCCTTCCTTCCTTCCTTTCTTCCTTCTGTCAAGTTGAGTCCACAACTCTACTGAACAGCACAAGTCTAGTCCTAGACCCTATAAAACTAAGAAGTTCTGTTTAGATTTTCCTCCTAATTTCCCATCCCCCAAATTTTCAAATAGTCTAAATCATGGAAGAATTAGAATATTAATGTCTATTCATTTACCAGCAAATTTCATGAGTTTTTTCTTTATTGCCGAGTACTAATACATCATATTTATGAACCATAATTTTCTAATCCATTTCATTTGTTGGTAGACATATAGGCTGAATCATTTCTCAGCAGTATTACCCAGGGATTTCTTGTTTTTTTTTTTGTTTTTTTTTTTTTTTTTTTGGTTTTTCGAGACAGGGTTTCTCTGTGTAGCCCTGGCTGTCCTGGAACTCACTTTGTAGACCAGACTGGCCTCGAACTCAGAAATCCTCCTGCCTCTGCCTCCCAAGTGCTGGGATTAAAGGCGTGCTCCACCACCGCCCGGCTACCCAGGGATTTCTTAAGGAACAGAATTGATAGATTATGTAAATATCAGCATCTGATGAACTTGATACCAAGAATGAGAGCAAAGAGGCAAAAAGTAAAATCATCCTTCTTCTATGTCTTTCTTTTTTTTAAGTAAAATAACTTTAATTGAACACATTGAACACTATTAAAATAAACTTTAACATATTAAAATGATCTTTTAAGATATTACAGTAAATTACCAAATGCATATCTTTAAATATCATAATAAAGATAACAACATCTGGGCATTGGAAATAAATAAATACATACATACATAGATAAATAGATAAACTCTCAAACAGTGAGGTACATCAGGTACATTCCAGGCTTCCTGGGTGCTGTTTGTTTCTTTTCTCCTTGGTTCGTTCCGTTGAGGTACAGCAGCCCACACTCCTTCTTCACAGATCAGTTAGCCTTGCCTTTGTTCAGTATCTTTTGGATGATCCTCGCTTCAAGGTTGAGGCAAACTTCTTGACCATCCTTGAGAGTGGCTATGACTTCTGTCTGGGTGCAGTAGGATCCCGGTGGTGTCACAGTCAAGCTCTGGATATTCTTGAAGTCAATCCTTGATAGAGTCTTCAGGCATTGACAGTGCAGCTCACTGGCCAAAACAGCCCCTGTAGTCTGGTGGTTGGTGGTCAGCAGCAGTAGCAGGACCAGAGCGCAGTGAGGAGTCGGCAGGTGGGAGGGGCCATGGCGCTGGGCTGGACTGTGATTGGAGTCTGGAGTACAGGAGGGAGTTTGCTAAAGGCACTGAGGTGCAGTCCAGGGCTCTGAGGTCTCAGGAGCTCCTTTTATGCTTGAAAAGCCCGGGGACCAGGGAAATTTCCTGAGCTTAGGGTCCCCATATCAGGAAGAAGGACAGTGCCCCGCCCCAAGCTGAGAGGATTGGGGACAGGAGCGCATGAGCTGCCCACCTCATCCTACTGCCCTGCCCTTCCACTATGTAACCCTGGGATGTCCTTCCCCAAACCCTCAAGAGGAAGGAATGAAGTTCTGTGCTGAAGTGACCATGTGCTAGAGGACAGGGGTCACTGAGCGATGTCATCAGTGGAGACTTAAGAGTTTGGGGAACTTAGTCATTAGGACTAGAGAAATAAAGATGTGTGTTCAAGCGTGCGCTGGTGAGGGATGCGGTGCTTCTCTTTTAGTTACATACTCATAATTCTAGATGGAGATTTATTTACATCTGCGTAAGTACACTGTTAAAATAGTCATTTCAGACTGTAGAGAAGAGTGTTCAGCCTGAGTACCTGCTGTGTACCGAGCAATAGTAAATCACATTTTGTGTCATATCCTTCTGTCGTCCTTGGGAAAAAAAAGATTCATCAAAAGCTTAATTCGTGTGTGGAAGTGTAAGCTGAATAAACCCTTTTCTCCCCCCTCTCCCCCCCAAAAAAAGCTTAATTCGTGTTTAACCTAGGAAAAAGTGTTGTAATCTCATATAACTTCCTCTGTGAAATTCTGGAATTTCTGAGGCTCCAATGTGCCAGTGAGCGCCACATATCGGATGTAAGAGATTTTCATGAATTCAGGAAACAGAGACTTGGTGATCTCCTGGAGATCTTCAGCTGGTGGAGGCAAGAACTCTCCAGGGACAGTCTACTCCCCAGCCTGTGCTCACACCTAGAGGAGATAGTGCCCTTCACATGTCTGCTTACCTGTGAAACATCTAAATGCCAGATTACAACCTCTCTCCTCTCTCTCTCTCTCTCTCTCTCTCTCTCTCTCTTCCCCTTCCCCCCCTGTTATCGCGACAAATCTCGTTTTTCTCCCACTGTATACATCCTTTCTTGTCCCACTGACTTGGTTTCTCCACTAGAGGATCATATTGTGCTTTCACTGACTGTAACAAGCTATTGTAAAGCTCAGCCTTTGCCTTTCACTGGCTAGTTTTTCTCACCCTGGGTTTTGATTTTCGGTCACATTACACAAAAGTTTTAGATAGTTGTGGGTCTGGGTACAGCTCTCTGAAAGCCATGTGGTCATTTTACGGAGAAGTGTGTGAAAGACACCCCGAGGCAGGTGGATACTCAGAGCTGCCAGAAAGGAAATGTGCCACCAGGTACCCGGACATAGATTCCCACCTGCAACCAATGCACTAGTTTCTTTGTTCTTTTTTTTCTTAGATTTCTTTTTCTTTTCTGTTTTTGTTTTTTCTTTTTAGATATTTCCTTTATTTACAGTTCAAATGGTATCCCCTTTCCTTGTTACCCCTTCAAAAATGCCCTATACCATCCTCCCTCCCCCTCCTCAGTCCCCCACCCCAATTTCCTGACTTGCATTCCCCTATTCTGGGGAATCAAACCTTGACAGAACCAATGGCCTCTCCTCTCATTGATATCTGAAATGGTCATCTTCTGCTACATATATAGCTGGAGTCATGGGCCCCTCCATGTGTACTCTTTCGTTGGTGGTTTAGTCCCTGGGAGTTCTGAGGGTACTGGTTGGTACATATTATTGTTACTCCTGCAGGGCTGCAAATCTCTTCAGCTCCTTGGGCCCTTTCTCTAGCTGCTCCATTGGGGACCCTATGTGCATTCTATTGGTTGCCTGTGAGACATGGGTATTTTGATCCACCTTCCAATAAGGATCAAAGTATACACACTTTGGATTTCCTTCTTCTTGAGCTTTATGTGGTCTGTGTATTGTATCTTGGGTATTCTGAGCTTTTGGGCTAATATCCAGTTATCAGCGAGTACATACTGTATGTATTCTTTTGTGATTGGGTTACCTAACTCAGGATGATGCTTTTGTCTAGGAATTTCATGAATTCATTATTTTTAATAGCTGAATAGTACTCCACTGTGTATATATACCACATTTTCTGTATCCATTCCTCTGTTGAAGGACATATGGGTTCATTCCAGTTTCTGGCTATTATAAATAAGGCTGCTATGAACATAGAGGAGCATGTGTCCTTATTACATGTTGGAGCATCTTCTGGGTATATGCACAGGATTGGTATAGCTGGGTCCTCAGGTAGTGTTAAGTCCAGTTTTCTGAGGAACTACCAAAATGCTTTCCAGAGTGGTTTTACCAGCTTATAATCCCACCAGCAATGGAGGAATGTTCCTCTTTCTCAACATCCTCTCCAGCAACTGCTGTCCCTGTGTTTTTGATCTTGGCCATTCTGGCTGGTGTGAGGTGGAATCTCAGGGTTGTTTTGATTTGAATTTCCCTAAAGATTAAGGATGTTGAACATTTCTTTAGGTGTTCTCAGTCATCCAGTATTCCTCAGTTGAGAATTCTTTGTTTAGCTTTCAACCACATTTGTTAATAGAGTTATTTGGTTCTCTGGAGTCTAACTTCTTGAGTTCTTTTTGTATATTGGATATTAGCCTTTTATCAGATGTAGGATTGGTAAAGATCTTTTCCCAATCTGTTGGTTACCATTTTGTGCTAATGACAATATCCCTTGCCTTACAGAAGCTTTGCAATTTTATGAGGTCCCATTTGTCAATTTTTGATCTTAGAGCATAAGCTATTGGTGTTCTATTCAGGAAATTTTCCCCTGTGCCCATGTGCTCTAGGTTCTTCCCCACTTTCTCTTCTATTAGTTTCAGTGTATCTGGTTTTATGTGGAGATCCTTGATCCACTTGGACTTGAGCTTTGTACAGGAAGATAAGAATGTATCAATTTGTATCTTTCTACTTGTTGACTGCCAGTTGTACCAGCACCGTTTGTTGAAAAGGCTATCTTTTAGCCGCTGGATGATTTTAGCTCCTTTGTCAAAGACAAGTGACTGTAGATGTGAGGGTTCATTTCTGGGTCTTCAGTTCTATTCCATTGATCTATCTGCCTGTCACTGCACCAATACCATGCAGTTTTTATCACTACTGCTCTGTAGTATAGCTTGAGGTCAGGGATGGTGATTCCGCCAGAAATTCTTTTATTATTGAGAATAGTTTTCACTATCCCCAGAAATATAACAGAACCATATGAAGAAGGTAGAAAGCCCATATACATGTAAAAAAATTGTTTAACAACCAGAGAAGATTAATCCAAAGAATTAGAATTTAATATCAGTCACAGAAAAATGAAGTACACTTTACCTAAGTTTTGACACTATTACATTATTATGAAATTTGATTGTAATATATGTGTGTATTATTTTTCTTTTAACCTCTCCTAGTATCTACTAAGTATGGACCAAAAAAATCTAAACAGAATTTACAATGACCCACTATTCCTTATAAAAATTCAACATGTTAAATTGATACATATACTAAATTAATACCTACAGATCATAGAATTCTGTCTTTAGTACACAGGTCCCTAGTAGTCACAGGGAAAAAAGATATGAGAACTCAAATGGAACAATTTATAATGAACAATAATTAGAAATGTTACTTTGAACAGCAGAAAAAAATTATTTCCTTATTGTCGCACTGAAAAGCACATAACATACACTTTGCCCATGCACAGTTCAATGGCACTGAAAGTACTAACAGTAATGTATAGCCTTCATTGCCTTCGACTCTAGAACTTTCTGAGAGTCCCAAATTAAGCACCAGTCGTCATTAAGCAATGATTTTTGCATCTCTCTTGCAAGTCCCTATCAATTGCCTTTGTTACTTCTCTTCTTAGCATTTAGGGGACGGAGTTGCTAGTGAGATGTCTCAGCAGTTAAGAACACTGGCTGCTCTTCCAGAGATCCTGAGTTTAGATGCCAGCAGCCACATGACCAAAAGGTCCTCTTGTCCTTTTCTGGCATGTAGTTATACATGCAAACAGAGCACACCTACATTTAAAAACTCAAAATAAATAAATTTTACAACTATTTTGGGTATACTATATACCCTGTATAAGGGTAATCACACTTCTGTTCTATATCTAGTTTATTTTGCTTATATAAGGAACAAGATGTAAAGAAACCATACCATGGATGAATGTAACCATGGATACCAAGCCTAGAGTATGTGCATCAGCATGATAAGGTAAATGCCCTATGAACTAATGTGTGAACACCTTCATTATGATTGTCTAAGAGTAGCTTAAATACCCCAGTCTGGCCAGCACATCTTACTCACTCCCAGAGTCCCACGGAGATGCCATAGTCCTGAGATATCAAGTGAACCTATGCTGGAGAACAAGATGACCCGCATTGCAGATAGAGCTCCAGAAGGACCCAAAGCAGAAGGACATGTGTGAACCTTACCTGACAAGCTGCCATCAAGCCAGGCTACAACATCAGGTCAGACCAGAGGTTAGTGAAGTGTGTGTGTGTGTGTGTGTGTGTGTGTGTGTGTGTGTATGAATGTGATCCCATTTCGCTATTTGTTTATTTTTACTTATGAATAAATAAGCTATTATAATCTGACCTCTGAATCCGAGTCTCCCTTCTTGCCTCCACCCTCATTCCTGATTCGTGACAGTTTAGTGTAATGTCTTCAAAATATACTCATCTTGTGATTATATGTGTGCATATCTTGTGTGTATATATGGTGAGATAACAATTATGAGATATATAGATAAATGATAGAGATATATCCTAACTTGCTTATTTTAAGGCAAAATAATATTCCATTCTTACAGATATCATATTTTCTTTTCTCAATCATGTATTGATGGAAACGTGGATTCTTTCAACCTCTTGGCTATTAGAAATAAGATAAATATGTACATACATGTGTTCCCACCTACTTGGTTCCTACTTTTCATTCTTTTGAGATTTATAAACATAAAAACAATGCTGGAGCAGATGATGTGGTGATTTAAATAACAATGTGCCCATATGTTCATACATTTGAATGTTTGGTCCCAGTTAATGAAATTGTTTGGGAAGTAATAAGGGTTGTAGCCTTATTGGAGTATATATGGTCTTTTTGTTGAAGCTAGGTCACTGGAGGTAGAGTCAGAGGTTTCATAAATCTAGAGCAGGCCCAGTCTCTCTCCCTCTATCTGCAAGTCCTCAATAAAATGCTTCATTTTATGCTACCTTTTCCCTGCTTTCTCTTCAGAGCAATAAAATAATAACTCAGACATATGGTAATTAAATGTTTCATTTTCAAAGACTATTGCACTTTTTTGACATTGGCCATTATCACTAGAAACCTACAATGGTTCCAATTTCTACCCATAACTACCAACATGTTTTCTTTTTAAAAGATGGGCCCTCCGCCATCTTTGCTCCAGTGACCAGGTAGTTGGGACCGCCAGGCTCAGAGACAGACAGGCATAATATCGCTTCGGTTTCAGGCAGCTTGTGTGTAACCTGCTCCCAGGTGCTGGGCTGATCTGCAGTAACCAGCGCGCCAGTTCCGCGGTGGGACCTTCTGCCTGGTGGAGGGACCCCGCGCAGGGAGGGAGCCTGCCAGCTTCCCTTCCGCGACCTCTGTTCCCGCGGACTGCGCTGGAGAGACCGGTACCCAGGCTCTCCCCCCAATATAACATCACTTGGGACACGGCCTGTTGGGGCTTCCTTCTGTGCCCGAGGGTGGGTTGGCGCTGTGGTCGTCTGGGTGCCAGATCGGCGGGCCATCGTGACCACAGGGTGAGCGGCGCCACGGAGAGTGCCCTCCGCCATCTTTGCTCCAGTGACCAGGTAGTTGGGACCACCAGGCTCAGAGACAGACAGGCATAATATCGCTTCGGGTTCAGGAAGCTTGTGTGTAACCTGCTCCCAGGTGCTGGGCTGATCTGCAGTGACCAGCGCGCCAGATCTGCTGTGGGACTTCTGCCTGGCAGAGGGACGCCCCCTCCCCCCCCCCAGGAGAGATCACACACCCCTGCACAGGGCAGGAGCCTGCCAGCCTCCCTTTGGCGACCTCTGCTCCAGGAATCCACTAGGCTGAGCCTTTAGATGTGCAAGGCCTCCCCAATATAAGATCACTTGGGGCAAAGCACATTAGGGCTCCAAAGTCACTCAGGAGCAGGCAGGCCCCAGAAATCGGTGCCAGGGGAATCCTGGTAATCCAGGGGGGGCAGAAATAGCTTTGCAGGCTCACAGGAGGTCCAACCAACAGCCAGTGGCAGCAGGACCAACTAACACCAGAGGTATCCAGATGGCAAAAGGCAAACGTAGGAATGTTACTAACAGTAATCAAAGTAATGTGGGACCATCCGAACCCAACTCTCCAACAGCAGCAAGTCCTGGATACCCCACCACACCCGAAAGACAAGATCTGGATTTAAAATCACTTCTCATGATGCTATTAGAAGATCACAAGAAGGACACAAATAAATCTCATAAAGAGTTACAGGAGACCATGAATCAACGGTTAGAAGCCCTTACAAAGGAAACACAAAAATCGCTTAGAGAAATGCGGGAGAACATGGATCAAAAGATGGAGGCGCACAAGGAGACAACACAAAAATCGCTTAACGAGATGAATCAACGGGTAGATGCACTCACAAAGGAATCACAAAATTTGCATAAAGAAATGCAGAAGAATATGGGTCAACAGACGGATGCCCATAAGGAGGCAACACAAAAATTGCTTAAAGAAATGAATCAACGGTTAGATGCCCTTACAAAGGAAACACGAGAACTGCTTAAAGAAATGCAGGAGACGATGGATCAACAGATGGAATCCCATGAGGAGGAAACACAAAAATCGCTCAGAGAAATGCAGGAGAACGTGGGTCATCAGGAAGAAATCCTGAAAGAGGTAATGCAAAAATACCTTAAAGAAATACAGGAAAATACAAACAAACAAGTGAAGGATCTCAGCAAATCCATCCAGGAACTAAAAAAGGAAGTAGAAACAACTAAGAAATCACAAAGGGAGACAACTTTGGAGATAGAAAACCTTGGGAAGAAATCAGGAGTCATAGATGCAAACATCAACAATAGAATACAAGAGATGGAAGAAAGAATCTCAGGTGCTGAAGATTCCATAGAAAGCATCGACTCAACAGTCAAAGAAAATGCAAAATGCAAAAAACGCGTAACCCAAAACATCCAGGAAATCCAGGACACAATGAGAAGACCAAACCTAAGGATTATAGGTATAGATGAGAGTGAAGATTTGCAACTTAAAGGGCCAGTAAACATCTTCAACAAAATTATGGAGGAAAACTTCCCTAACTTAAAGAGAGAGATGCCGATGAACATACAAGAAGCCTACAGAACTCCAAACAGACTGGACCAGAACAGAAATACCTCCCGTCACATAATAATCAAAACACCGAATGTTCTAAACAAAGAAAGAATACTAAATGCAGTAAGAGAAAAGGGCCAAGTAACATACAAAGGAAGACCTATCCGAATCACATCAGACTTCTCACCAGAGACTATGAAAGCCAGAAGATCCTGGGCAGATCTCATGCAGACACTAAGACAGCACAAATGCCAGCCTAGACTACTATACCCAGCAAAACTCTCAATCACCATAGATGGAGAGACCAAGATATTCCATGATGAAACCAAATTTTCACAATATCTTTCCACAAATCCAGCCCTGCAACGGATAATAGGTGGAAACCTCCAATACAGGGAGAGAAACAACACCCTGGAAAAAATGAGATAATAACCTTCTTGAATCAAACCCAAAAGTAGATAACCACTCAAACATAAAGATAGAGTCAAGAATGGCAGATGGCAATAATCACTATGCCTTAATCTCTCTTAATATCAATGGTCTCAATTCCCCAATTAAAAGACATAGACTAGCAGACTGGATACGTAAACAGGACCCAGCATTTTGCTGCATGCAGGAAACGCACCTCAGTGTCAAAGACAAACACTACCTCAGAGTAAAAGGCTGGAAAACAATTTTACAAGCAAATGGCCCCAAGAAACGAGGTGGAGTAGCCATCCTAATATCGGATAAAATTGATTTTCAACCCAAAGTCATCAAAAAAGACACAGAAGGACACTACATACTGATCAAGGGAAAAATCCACCATCAAGAACTCTCAATCCTGAATATCTATGCTCCAAATGCAAGGGCACCCTCATTCGTAAAAGAAACTTTACTAAAACTCAAAGCACACATCGCACCGCACACAATAATAGTGGGTGACTTCAACACCCCGCTCTCTGAAATGGATCGTTCAGGAAAGCAGAAACTAAACAGGGACACAGTGAATCTAATTGAAGCCTTGGACCAAAAGGAACTAACTGATATATATAGAACATTTCATCCTAGAGCTAAAGAATACACCTTCTTCTCAGCTCCTCATGGTACCTTCTCCAAAATTGACCATATAATTGGTCACAAATCAGACCTCAACAGATACAAGAAGATAGAAATAATCCCATGCCTCCTATCAGATCACTATGGAATAAGGGTGGTCTTCAATGGCAACAAAAACAAAAGAAAACCCACGTACACATGGAGGCTGAACAATGCTCTACTCAATGATAACTTGGTCAAGGTGGAAATAAAGAAAGAAATCAAAGACTTTTTGAAAGTTAATGAAAATGAAGGCACAACATACCCTAACTTATGGGACACAATGAAAGCAGTGCTAAGAGAAAAATTCATAGCCCTGAGTGCCGCCAAAAAGAAACGGGAGACAGCATACACTAACAGCTTAATGGCACACCTGAAAGCCCTGGAACAAAAAGAAGCAAATACACCAAAGAGGAGTAGAAGGCAGGAAATCATCAAACTCAGGGCTGAAATCAATCAAGTAGAAACAAATAAAACCATACAAAGAATCAACAAAACGAGGAGTTGGTTCTTTGAGAAAATCAACAAGATAGATAAGCCCTTAGCCAGACTAACCAGAGGGCACAGAGATAGTATCCAAATTAATAAAATCAGAAATGAAAAGGGAGAGATAACAACAGAAACTGAGGAAATTCAAAAAATCATCAGATCCTACTACAAAAACCTGTATTCAACACAACTAGAAAATCTTGAGGAAATGGACAATTTCCTTGACAGATACCAAGTACCAAAATTAAATCAGGATCAAATAGACCATCTAAACCGTCCTATAACCCCTGAAGAAATAGAAGTTGTCATTGGAAGTCTTCCAACCAAAAAAAGCACAGGTCCAGATGGTTTTAGTGCAGAATTCTATCAGACCTTCAAAGAAGACCTAACACCAATACTCTTCAAACTGTTCCACAAAATAGAAACAGAAGGAACACTACCCAACTCGTTCTATGAAGCCACAATTACACTAATACCAAAAGCACACAAAGATCCGACAAAGAAAGAGAATCTCAGGCCAATCTCTCTTATGAATATCGATGCAAAAATACTCAATAAAATTCTTGCCAACCGAATCCAAGAACACATCAAAACGATCATTCACCACGATCAAGTAGGCTTCATCCCAGGGATGCAGGGATGGTTCAATATAAGGAAATCCATCAATGTAATCCACTACATAAACAATCTCAAAGAAAAAAACCACATGGTCATCTCATTAGATGCTGAGAAAGCATTTGACAAAATTCAGCATCCTTTCATGCTAAAGGTCTTGGAAAGATCAGGAATTCAAGGCCCATATCTAAACATAGTAAAAGCAATTTACAGCAAACCAGTAGCCAGCATCAATCTAAATGGAGAGAAACTTGAAGCAATCCCACTAAAATCAGGGACTAGACAAGGCTGCCCTCTCTCTCCATATCTTTTCAATATAGTACTTGAAGTTCTAGCTAGAGCAATTAGACAACAAAAAGAGGTCAAAGGGATACAAATTGGAAAGGAAGAAGTCAAACTATCACTATTTGCAGACGATATGATAGTATACATAAGCGACCCAAAGAACTCCACCAGAGAACTCCTACAGCTGATAAACGACTTCAGCAAAGTGGCCGGATATAAAATCAACTCAAGCAAGTCAGAAGCCTTCCTATACTCAAAGGATAAGCAGGCTGAGAAAGAAGTAAGAGAAATAATACCCTTTACGATAGCCACAAACCATATTAAGTATCTTGGCGTGACGCTAACCAAACAAGTGAAAGATCTGTATGACAAGAACTTCAAGTCTCTGAAGAAAGAAATTGAAGAAGACCTCGGAAGATGGAAAAATCTGCCATGCTCATGGATTGGCAGGATTAATATAGTAAAAATGAGCATCTTACCAAAAGTAATACACAGATTCAATGCAATCCCCATCAAAATCCCAACTCAATTCTTCATAGAGTTAGAAAGAGCAATTCAAAAATTCATCTGGAATAACAGAAAACCCAGAATAGCTAAAACTATTCTCAAGAGTAAAAGAACCTCTGGGGGAATCAGTATCCCGGACCTCAAGCTGTACTACAGAGCAATAGTGTTAAAAACCGCATGGTATTGGTACAGTAACAGACATGTAGATCAATGGAACAGAATTGAAGACCCAGAAATGAATCCACACTCCTATGGTCACTTGATCTTTGACAAAGGAGCTAAAACCATCCAGTGGAAAAAAAGATAGCCTTTTCAACAAATGGTGCTGGCTCAGCTGGAGGTCAACATGCAGAAGAATGCAAATTGACCCATCCTTATCTCCTTGCACTAAGCTCAATTCTAAGTGGATCAAAGATCTCCACATAAAACCAGACACACTGAAACTAATAGAAGGGAAACTAGGGAAGAACCTTGAACATATGGGCACAGGGGAGAATTTCCTGAACAGAACTCCAATAGCTTATACTCTAAGATCAAGAATAGACAAATGGGACCTCATTAAATTACAAAGTTTTTGCAAGGCAAAAGACACCGTCAAAAAGACAAAGCGGCAACCAACTAACTGGGAAATGATCTTTACCAACCTTACATCCGACAGAGGGCTAATATCCAAGATATACAAAGAACTCAAGAAGTTAAACTCCAGAGAGGCAAGTAACCCTATTAAAAAATGGGGTACAGAGCTCCACAAAGAGTTCTCACCTGAAGAATATCTAATGGCTGAGAAGCACCTAAAGAGATGTTCATCATCCTTAGTCATTAGGGAAATGCAAATCAAAACAACCCTGAGATTCCATCTCACACCAGTCAGGATGGCTAAGATCAAAAACACAGGAGACAGCAGTTGTTGGCGAGGATGTGGAGAAAGAGGAACACTCCTCCACTGCTGGTGGAATTGCAGGCTGGTACAACCACTCTGGAAAGCAGTCTGGCGGCTCCTCAGAAAACTGGGCATGACACTTCCGGAGGATCTGGCTATACCACTCCTGGGCATATACCCAGAGACTTTACCTGCATGCAATAAGGACACATGCTCCACTATATTCATAGCAGCCTTATTTATAATAGCCAGAAGCTGGAAAGAACCCAGATGTCCCTCAACGGAGGAATGGATTCAGAAGATGTGGTATATTTACACAATGGAATACTACTCTGCAATTAAAAACAATGAATTCACGAAATTCCTAGGCAAATGGTCAGAACTTGAAAATATCATCCTTAGTGAGGTAACCCAATCACAAAAGATCACACATGGTATGAAGTCACTGATAAGGGGATATTGACCCAGAATCTCAGAATACCCTAGACACAATCAGCATATCAATAGATTTCTAAAAAGATGGAAGGAGAGACCCCTGGTCCTGGAAAGACTGGATGTAGGGGAACGCCAGGACAGAGTAATGAGAGGGGGTTGAACGGAGAAAAGAGGGAGGGAAGGGGGCTTATGGGACTTTCGGGGAGGGAGGAAATGGGAAAGGGGAAGTGATTTGGAATGTAAATTAAAAAAATAAAATTAAATTAAATTTAAAAAAAAGATGAAGTCTGAGTTATCATTGATTGGGAATACATTCTGTACTTACTGCTGCAGTTGAAACATACTCATAATACTGCCTTTATTGGAGGTAATAAGCTCCCCATATTTATCATTCTCTTCCCATCTCCCTGTTATCACCATTACATCAAAGCAGACCAATGAAGTCCAGAGAAAAGTAGAATTTATTTTCTGGGCATCTCAGAAATATATCACAAGCAAACTGCATGTTTTCTTGCTATCCCTAACTCACCTTCTCACAGGCTATCAAGAAATGGTATATCTCTCCCCATACACTCTCTATAAGGCTGGCTTAACCTTCCTAATGCTGTGATGCTTAAATATAGTTCCTCCTGTTATGGTGTCCCCCACCCATAAAATTATTTTCCTACTTTACGACTGCAAGTTTGAACTGTTAAGAATTGAAATGTAAATATATGATTTTTCTCATAGTCTGATGTGACCCCTGTGATTCAGTTGTTCAATGCCCAAAAGCATCTTGGCCCACAGGTTGAGAACCGTTGCTCCAGAATCACTAGAATGAAAACTAAAATAACCTAGGAATGGAAATATGGAGTACATGAGTAGGCTGCAGAAGAGATCAAAAACAAATAAACAAACAAGAATAAACCATGATCTCCAAATTGCTAGAAAACTTTAAGTAAACCATTTCAACTGACTGAGACTTGGTTTTTCTCATTCATACCAGATAAAGTCGTTCAATAAAAAAGCTGGATAATTAATTTCATCTATGTAAACATGAAACATGACATGTATATTAATAAACAAAGTAATTCCAATAGTAATTGTCTTAGGGGAGAGAGCGCACCCGCACTAGGAGAGATCGCACCAGCCTCCCCTTAGCGACCTCTGCTCCAGGATTGACTACACTGAGCCTTCAGGTACGCAGGGATTCCCCAATATAACATCACTTGGGACACAGCCTGCTAGGCTTCCATCTGCGCCCAAGAGCGGGGCAGTTCTTTGGTCATCTGGGCGCCAGCTCCACTGAGGGCCATCTGCCCTGCAGAGTGACCTGCGCGGAGAGGGTGCACAGTACACTCCACCATCTTTGATCTGACAACAGAGCAATTGGGACCTCCAGGCTCAGGGATAACCAAGCACAACGTTGCTTGGGACTCAGCCAGCTTGTGTGCTCCCTGTACCCAAGAGCTGGGCAGTTCTGTGGTCACCTACACACCAGCTCTGCGGGGGGCAACCTGCCCTGCAGAGTGATCTGCACCGAAAGGGTGCACAGTACACTCCACCATTTTTTTTTTTTTTGGTTTTTCGAGACAGGGTTTCTCTGTGTAGCCCTGGCTGTCCTGGAACTCACTTTGTAGACCAGGCTGGCCTCGAACTCAGAAATCCTCCTGCCTCTGCCTCCCAAGTGCTGGGATTAAAGGCGTGCGCCACCACCGCCCGGCCACTCCATCATTTTTGATCTGACAACAGAGCAGTTGGGACCTCCAGGCTCAGTGATAACTGAGCATAACATCGCTTGGGACACAGCCAGGTTGTGTGCTCTCTGCACCCAAGAGCGGGGCAGTTATGTGATCATCTACATGCCAGCTCTGCTGTGGGACATCTGCCCTGTAGAGGGAAACTCACCTGGAGAGAGCACACCTGGAGAGAGTGCACCAGCCTCCCCTTAGCCACCTCTGCTCCGGGGATTAAATACTCTGCAGAGATTCCCCAAGTATAACATCACTTGGGGCAAGGCACCATCCAAACCCAACTCTCTGACAGCAGCAAGTCCTGGATACCCCATCACACACAAAAGGCAAGATTTGGATTTAAATTCACTTCTCATGATACTATTAGAGGAATTCAAGAAGGACATAAATAAATCTCATAAAGAAATACAGGAGAACATGAATCAATGGGTAGATGCCCTTACAAAGGAAACACAAAACTCGCCTAAAGAAATGCAGGAGACTATGGATGAATAAATAGAAGCCCATAAGGGGGAAACACAAAAATCGCTTAAAGAAATACAGGAGAACTTGGGTCAACAGTCAGAAATCCTGAAATAGGAAACACAAAAATATCTTAAAGAAATACAGGAAAACACAAACAAACAAGTGAAGGATCTGAGCAAATCCATCCAGAATCTAAAAAAGGAAGTAGAAACAACTAAGAAATCACAAAGGGAGACAACTTTGGAGATAGAAAACCTTGGGAAGAAATCAGGGGTCATAGATGCAAATATCAACAATAGAATACAAGAGATGGAAGAAAGAATCTCAGGTGCTTAAGATACCATAGAAAGCATCAACTCAACAGTCAAAGAAAATGCAAAATGAAAAAATGTGTAACCCAAAACATCCAGGAAATCCAGGACACAATGAGAAGACCAAACGTAAGGATTATAGGTATAGATGAGAGTGAAGATTTGCAACTAAAAGGGCCAGTAAATATCTTCAACAAAATTATGGAGGAAAACTTCCCAAACCTAAAGAGAGAGATGCCCATGAAAATACAAGAAACCTACAAAACTCCAAACAGACTGGACCAGAACAGAAATACCTCCTGTCAGATAATAATCAATACACCAAATGTACTAAACAAAGAAAGAATTTTAAAAGCAGTAAGAGAAAAAGGCCAAGTAACATATGAAGGAAGACCTATCCGAATCACATCAGGCTTTTCACCAGAGACTATGAAAGCCAAAAAGATCCTGAACAGATCTCATACAGACTCTAAGAGAATACAAATGCCAGCCTAGACTACTATACCCTGAGAAACTATCAATCATCATAGATGGAGAAACCAAGATATTCCATGATAAAACCAAATTTTCACAATATCTTTCAACAAACCCAGCCCCGCAAAGGATAATTGGTAGAAATCGCCAATACAAGGCGAGAAACTACACCCTGGAAAAAACGAGATAGTAACCTTTCATCAAACCCAAAAGTAGATAACACTCAAACGTAAAGATAGCATCAAAAATAACAGGTGGGAATAATCACTATTCGTTTATCTCTCTTAATATCAAAAGTCTCAATTCCCCAATAAAAAGACATAGACAAACAGACTGGATACATAAACAGGACCCAGCATTTTGCTTCGTGCAGGAAATGCACCTTGGTTACAAAGACAAACACTATCTCAGAGTAAAAGGCTGGAAAACAATCTTACAAGCAAATGGTCCCAGGAAACGAGCCAGAGTAGCCAACCTAATATCCGATAAAATTGACTTTCAACCTAAAGTCATCAAAACAGACACAGAAGGACACTACATACTACTGGTCAAAGGAAAAAACCACCAAGAAGAACTCTCAATTGTGAACATCTATTCTCCAAATGCAAGGGCACCCTAGGTCGTAAAAGAAACTTTACTAAAACTCAAAGCACAAAAGGCACCTCACACAATAATAGTGGGTGACTTCAACACACCGCTCTCTGAAATGGATCGTTCAGGAAAGCAGAAACTAAACAGGGACACAGTGAAACTAATTGAAGCCTTGGACCAAATGGAACTAACAGATATATATAGAACATTTCATCCTAAAGCAAAAGAATATGCCTTCTTCTCAGCACCTCATGGTACCTTCTCCAAAATCGACCATATAATTGGTCACAAAACAGCCCACAACAGATATAAGAAGATCGAACTAATCCCATGCCTCCTATCAGATCACTATGGAATAAGGGTGGTCTTCAATGGCAACAAAAACAACAGAAATCCCACATACATGTGGAAGCTGAACAATGCTCTACTCAATGATACCTTGATTAAGAAAGAAATAAAGAAATCAAAGACTTTTTAAAATTTTGTGAAAAAGAAGGTAAAACATACCCTAATTTATGGGACACAATGAAAGCAGTGCTAAGAGGAAAATTCATAACCCTGAGTGCCTCCAAAAAGAAACGGGAGCGAGCATACACTACCAGCTTAATGGCACACCTGAAAGCCCTGGAACAAAAAGAAGCAAATACACCCAAGAGGAGTAGAAGGCAGGAAATCATCAAACTCAGGGCTGAAATCAATCAAGTAGAAACAAAACCATACAAAGAATCAACAAACCTAGGAGTTGGTTCTTTGAGAAAACCAACAAGATAGATAAACCCTTAGCCAGACTAACCAGAGGGCACAGAGATAGTATCCAAATTAACAAAATCAGAAACGAAAAGGAGAGATAATAACAGAAATTGAGAAAATTCAAAAAAATCATTAGATCCTATTACAAAAGCCTGTATTCAACACAACTAGAAAATCTGGGGGAAATGGACAATTTCCTAGACAGATACCAAATAGCAAAATTAAATCAGGATCAAATAGACTATCTAAATCATCCTATAACTCCTGAAGAAATAGAAGTGGTCATTGGAAGTCTTCCAACCAAAAAAAAGCACAGGATCAGATGGTTTTAGTGCAGAATTCTATCAGACCTTCAAAGAAGACCTAACACCAATACTCTTCAAACTATTCCACAAAATAGAAACAGAAGGAACAATACCAACTCGTTCTATGAAGCCACAATTACGCTGATACCAAAATCACACAAAAATCCAACAAAGAAAGAGAATCTCAGGCCAATTTCTCATATGAATATCGATGCAAAAATACTCAATAAAATTCTTACCAACTGAATCCAAGAACACATCAGACAATCATTCACCACGATCACCATCCCAGGGATGCAGGGATGGTTCAATATAAAGAAGTCTATCAATGCAATCGACTACATAAAAAAATCGCAAAGAAAAAAACCACATGGTCATTTCAGTAGATGCTGAAAAAGCATTTGACAAAATTCAGCATCCTTTCATGTTAAAGGTCATGGAAAGAACAGGAATGCAAGGCCCATACCTAACATAGTAGAAGCAATATACAGCAAAGCAGTAGCTAACATCAAAGTAAATGGAGAGAAACATGAAGCAATTCCACTAAAAACAGGGACTAGACAAGGCTGCCCTCTCTCTACATATCTTTTAAATATAGTACTTGAACTTCTAGCTATAGCAATTACACAACAACAGGAGGTCAAAGGGATACAAACTGGAAAGGAAGAAGTCAAATTATCACTATTTGCAGATGATATGATAGTATAGTTAAGTGACCCAAAGAACTGCACCAGAGAACTCTTACAGCTGATAAACAACTTCAGCAAAGTGGCCGGATATAAAATCAACTCAAGCAAGTCAGTAGCCTTCCTATACTCAAAGGATAAACAGGCTGAGAATGAAATTAGGGAAATGACACCCTTCAAAATAGCCACAAATAATATAAAGTAACTTGGTGTGACTCTAACCAAAAAAGTGAAAGATCTGTATGACAAGAACTTCAAGTCTCTGAAGAAAGAAATCAAAAAAGACCTCAGAAGATGGAAAGATCTTCCATGCTCATAGATTGGCAGGATTAATATAGTAAAAATGATCATCTTGCCAAAAGCAATATACAGACTCAATGCACTCCCCATCAAAATCCCAACACAATTCTTCATAGAGTAAGAGAGAGAGCAATTCAAAAATTCATCTGGAATATCAGAAAACCCAGGATAGCTAAAACTATTCTCAAGAGTAAAAGAACTTCTGGGGGAATCAATATCCCTGACCTCAAGCAGTAGTACAGAGCAATAGTTTTAAAAACTGCATGGTATTAGTACAGTGACAGGCATGCAGATCAATGGAAGAGAATTGAAGACCCAGAAATGAATCCTCACTCCTATGGCCACTTGATCTTTGATAAAGGAGCGAAAACCATCCAGTGGAAAAAAGATAGCCTTTTCAACAAATGGTGCTGGCTCAACTGGAGGTCAGCATGCAGAAGAATGCAAATCGATCCATTCTTATCTCCTTACACTAAGCTCAATTCCAAATGGATCAAGGACTTCCACATAAAACCAGACACACTGAAACTAATAGAAAGGAAACTAGGGAAGAACCTTGAACATATGGGTACAGGGGAAAATTTCCTGAACAGAACACCAATAGCATATGCTCTAAGGTCAAGAATTGACAAACGGGACCTCAAAAATTACAAAGTTTCTGTAAGGCAAAAGACACTGTCAAAAGGACAAAGCGGCAACCAACGAACTGGGAAAAGATCTTTACCAACCCTACATCCAACAGAGGGCTAATATCTAATATATACAAAGAACTCAAGAAGTTAGATTACAGAGAGCCAAATAACCCTGTTAAAAAATGGGGTACAGAGTTAAACAAAGAGTTCTCACCTGAAGAATATCTAATGGCTGAGAAGCACCTAAAGAAATGTTCAGCATCCTTAGTCCTTAGGGAAATGCAGATCAAAACAACCCTGAGATTCCACCTCACACCCGTCAGAATGGCTAAGATCAAAAACACAGGAGAAAGCTGTTGTTGGCGAGGATGTGGAGAAAGAGGAACACTCCTCCACTGCTGGTGGGATTGCAAGCTGGTACAACCACTCTGGAAAGCAGCCTGGAGGTTCCTCAGAAAACTGGGCATGACACTCCCAGAGGATCCTGTTCTACCACTCCTGGGCATATACCAGAGGCTTCCCATGCATGCAATAAGGACACATGCTCCACTATGTTCATAGCAGCCTTATTTATAATAGCCAGAAGCTGGAAAAAAAAACCCAGATGTCCCTCAACGGAGGAATGGATTCAGAAGATGTGATATATTTACACAATGGAATACTACTCTGCAATTAAAAACAATGAATTCACTTAATCCCTAGGCAAATGGTCAGAACTGAAAAATATCATCCTTAGTGAGGTAACCCAATCACAAAAGGACACACATGGTATGCAGTCACTGATAAGGGAATATTTACCCAGAATCTCGGAATACCCTATACACAATTCACATATCAATAGATTTCCAAGAAGATGGAAGGAGAGACCCCTGGCCCTGGAAAGACTGGATGTAGGGGAATGCCAGGACAGAGAAATGAGAGGGGGTTGAATGGGGAAAAGAGGGAGAGAAGGGGGCTTATTGGACTTTCAGGGAGGGAGGAAACGGGAAAGGGAAAATCATTTGAAATGTAAATAAAAAAACTTAGAAAATAATAATAAAAAAACCAATGAATTCACGAAATTATTAGGCAAATGGTCAGAACTGGAAAATATCATCCTTAGTGAGGTAATCCAATCACAAAAGTACACACATGGTATGCAGTCACTGATAAGGGAATATTAACCCAAAATCTTGGAATACCCAAGACACAATTCACATATAAATATATTTCCAGGAAGATGGAAGGAGAGATACCTGGTCCAAATGTATGGGAATACCAGGACAGAAAAGTGAGAGGGGGTTGAACAGGGGGAGGGAAGAGGGCTTATGGGACTTTCGGGGAGGGAGGAAACGTGAAAGGGGAAATCATTCGGAATGTAAATAAAAAATATAGAAAATAAAAAGAAAATTGTCTTAGGGTTTTATTTGGCTTAAACTTCTATATCATAATGTAGTATTATGAGAAACTCAGGACAGGAACTCAAGCAGGACTGGCACCTGGAGGTGGGAGCTGATGCAGAGTTCATGGAGGAGTGCTGCATACTAGCTTGTTTTCCATGGTTGCTCAGCATGCTTTCTAATAAATCCGAGGACCACAATCCAGGCATGGCACCAGTCACCTTGAGCTGGGCTCTCCCCATTGATCATTAATTGAGAAAATGTCTTATAGATAGATTTCATAGAGGCATTTTTCACAACTCCTTCCTCTCGGATGATTTTAGTTTCTGTCAGGTAACACACAAAACCAGTCACTACAACTAACCCATTTCAACTTGACATATAAACACACCACTATTAACCCCAACACTTACTTTCTTGTTTATTGCCAAAATCTCACATTAAAAATATAAATAACTTTAAAAGTCCCACACCCTTCACAAGTTAAATACATTAAATTTTCAGTCAATTTAAAATATCTGATCTCATTAAAAATCCAAAATCTTTTTTAAAAGCTCAAATCTTCTTATTTTTAGCTCTTACAAAATTCAAAGTTAAATTAAATACCATCTTTAAGAGAGGAGAACCATAGCACAATCACGATATGAATCAATCCAAATTCAAAAGTATAAATAGTTCAATGTCCATTGTATGGGATCTGAATGTAATCTTCTGAGCTGCTCCAAAGGACTTATTCCAGCTCTTCCTCTCTGATGACTCTAACTTGTGTCCAGTTGACCCATGAAACCACTCAGATCAGAAATAAACTACAAAACCCATTTCTTAGGTTTTTGCTGTCGAATATGAGACAACTGGCCATAGTAAAATTTGGAGCCTAAGCAGACAGAGAAAAGCAGAGCAGTAGGCACAGAAAGGAACCAATGAACACCACCTAAATGCTGAGCAACACTGAGCCACACAACACATGTAGGATATGTGCCTTGTGTGCTAGCTTTCCTCAGCTTAATGCTTAATTCCTGAAACATGTTAACTGATGTAAAAAAGGGTAATTTATTGAGAAAGTAATGGATTTCTTTTATTTATTTTCCTTCCTTTTTAATACTTCTTGGAACTTAACCAAAAGCAAGCTTCACCTAGTCTCTACCAGGGGAACTTAGCAGGGTTGTATTGCTAAATTCTAGTCAGAAGTTATGGCAGTGATGCATATTTGGCCTCCAAATTGCAAAACACAAAGATAGGTTATTTTTACATATGCAAATAAAATAATTGTGGCCAACATTTAAAATTAGGCATGTTTAATGTTTTGTTTTGCTTTGTTTAAAGATCTAACATTTTCAGTTCCCTTTTGAAAAGAAGAACAAAAGAAAATAAGCAAAAAGCCAGACAGCTGGGCAGAAAGATAGCAAAGTAGACACTGGGGTGCTTACAAGGCATAGAGGAGCTTCTTGAATGTCTTTTTCTCTAGAACACATGGATAGTGCCCAGAAAGACTACTCACACCTAACCACTCACCAACCTGAGTAGAGATTAAGAACTTGAATTTTTCTCTAGCATTCCTGGAGGAAGTGTCTCATAGATTGTTTTATGGAATCCTGACTTTCACTATTGGCTCACTTAGACCTCCAAAATTCCATGATACAAACAGCTCTTTTATAAGAAAGTGTACTATCAAATGGGCAAATGTTAGGAGATTTGAAGATATGAGTGTGGCTCAATGGTTGCCCAGGCAACGATGAACAAATGATACACCTGGATTGGTTACTGGGGCATATGCGAGGAAGGCAGCAATTCCAATCCAGTGAACAACAAATGTGATCACCAGAAGTTAAAGGTACCTTTAGTTCATGAGCTGTTAATAACATTTAGCAATAAATTATGAATTCCCCCTCTTAATGGGACCTTGATATAGTTTTGGATCTAAATGGTCAAGTAATGGCTGTGATCTCAGAACACAGAGTCAAGCCGGGCAGTGGTGGCACACGCCTTTAATCCCAGCACTTGGGAGGCAGAGGCAGGCAGATTTCTTAGTTTGAGGCCAGTCTGGTCTATGGAGTGAGTTCCAGGACAGCCAGAGCTACACAGAGAAAAAAAAAAAGAACATAGAGTCAAAAACAGCCTGTTTGAATAGCACCAGTTTCTCTCACATTGGAGATGGTAGTCCATATTTGCACATAGCTCAATGGTGTTGAACACATGGAGTTCAAACAAAGATGATCTTGCCTACTTCCATATTCAACCATAGAAAGAAGAGAAGGGGGTATAGGTAATTTGCTTGTGAAGATTACAGCTCAGACAATACAAACTATTGTAACTTATCACATCCCATTGTCTAGAATTATATTGCCTGTTTTGGGGTGAGGCACACAGAAAAAATATAATAGTCCAGAGGAAACTTCTGTTGGTTAAGAAGACCCTGGAGAAATAGTAACTATCTCTGTCACACAGAATAAATTCCTGGTGCCAGTTTCCATTAATAAAGCAAAATGGCCTCATCCATTGTTGATCCTATTCAGTCAGGAAGCAGGCATCCTACTAAACATGGCCAACTGGAAATGCTCTCTAATTCCGAATATAGGAGGCAAATAAGGACAGAAAGCTGCTTCAGAAGCCCTGTGGTAGAAGGTTCCTGTGGAGCCTATTTGCTGCAGAAGATGTTGTGTGCTTCCCTCTCAACACTGAAAACTGTGTATTCCTGCCAAATCCAAACCCTGACTCAGTACTATTGTGGGTTCTACAACCACTCTGCCTCACCAACCCATTTTGGATGTCTTTGTAGTACATTTCTGCTTGCTCTTTTGGCTATGTTCCATGCCCATTACACCACTGAGGAACACCAACTTAATCACAGTGTGAGAAAATAAAAAATAACTCAAGTCAAAAAGGTTGGGAAACACTGGTCCAAAACTTCATAAACAGTGGTCTTGGAATAATGCCATCATGATGCTCTATATTTTCAAAGACATAGGATCCTTCCTGGAGTTTATCACTGCATTGTAATTTCCATCTGTTATTACCTACTGCTGCACAAAATATAGTTCCAAATTGCAATATTTCAGATCATTATTTCACTTCTAAATCTGTTAATCTTATAAATCTGATTGCCTGTGGTTCTTGAGATAAACTGTCAGAAGTGGCCAAGAATTTGGTCTTCTCTGGATTTACAGCTGGGAGAGGAATAGGTTTCCAATTAAACCATGTATTTGCAGGCAACTATGGCCCTTCTAATGTTTCATTTACCTCGGGATGGCTCAAAACCTGGTATTAATTTCTCCCCAGCAATCAGGAGAGAGAACCTAAAGCAGAGGTCACCATCTTTTACAGACCATGTATGAGATAAACCCTAATTTCTGTTATATCCCATTTGTGAGACAGATCTACTAGAGCAGAGTATGGAAACATATCTCTGATTTCAACACTTGGGAGGGTGAGGCAGGAGGACCATTTCCTTAGCTTCCATTATGTTTTCCAAAAACAAGTTCAATTACTGGAACACTACCCATCAAATAAGAATCTATAAGTTTGCCAAAAAATACTAATTTATTATGTAGAAATGAAGAGCATAAGCAAAGATGCCACTACCTGACAAAAGAAATTCCAAATGTTTAACACCTTTTTAAAGCCATGGTAAACAACAGAATTAATTGTTAAGGGCAAAAAGCCGACAAGACATAAATAACTAGAGTTCTGCAATTATTTAACAAAAGTTGATATAGGCAAACAAAGTAACATCACTATGTGCCAGTTGTCCCTTGGACTTCCTTCATCCCTACATCTTTCTCCTTAACAAGATGAATCTTCCCTGTGAATTTCTCTCTGGGGATTGTGATCAACATTCAAGCTTATGCAGGGTAAAGAATTTTATTTTATTTTATTTTATTTCAAGGAAAGGAATTAAATGGAGAGAAGAGGAAGAAAGGGGGACAAGAAGGAATATAATGGAGGGGAAGGGAGGGAAAGAGAAGGGAAGGGAAACAAAACAGAAATAACAGAAAGGGAGGGGACGAGAGAGGAAGGGAGGAAAAACTTACTGACAAAGCCTTTCACCAACACAGCATCTCATCTAATTGAAGCTTATATATCTCTTACATATCAAAGAAAGCTTCCAAAAGTACCCTCTCTAAAGATCCTCAGACGTCCCTCCTGCTTGTTCTCTACCATAAAATTACTCATTTCCTTCATATATTTTTACATATAATCCGCACTCTTTAACTTCTCATATATAGTCTACCTAAATTGTAAGCTCCAGGATGATGAAGTCCTACCTAATGCCATAAACCACTGCAAGTTTCTCTCCTGGATTCGGATTAACTTTGTGAATTCTAGTCAGTAGACAACCAAATGATTGATTTTTCCAAGTTTTATAATTTCTTTGAGTCTTATAATTTGTAAAACAGTAATCAAAGCATAAGGCTTAGTAAACTATGCTACTTTTATCAATAATTTACCATATATATTAATATATATATTTATATATATATATAATATACTAAAAACAGTGTTTATCACTGAGTGCTTTGCTTAGCAATCAATAAGTATAGATTGATTAAAGAGGTCAGCTGTCATGACAGTTTCACATACACCACAGAGTCAAAGCCTAAACACCTCAACCAGCCAGGTCCAGCTGCACGTTAGTCAGCTGAATAGTTCTAGATCAGACATATGTGGCTTCAAGCAAGCTCTATATTCTAACCTATATCAAATTGTGCTATCTTTTTCTTAATCCTCAAGCCTTTAGTGAAGCTCTCCAGTCTTAAGTTAGCTGCCAGTGAGGTACTAAAAATACTAACCAAGATATAGTATTTTCAACTAATTATGGAAAGACTTCTCCTAACAGAAATCAATATTGTTGCTTTGACAGCACAGTGGAAAGGTTTAGTAACTTTTCTGTCACAACTATGAGGAAAGCTTCCAAACTAAAATGAGTCTGTGAATGAGCTTCAGAGTTAGACCTCTCAGGCTTTGCAGCCTGAAACATTGACTTAGCAGCTGAAGTGAGTAAATTTGTATCTCTTGCTTAGTTTGATAATTCTAATATCTACTTGCTAGATATCAGAATAACTGCCTTGTGTGGTATAAACAACATGCATGGAAAGAGGACAGTATACTCCCTGTCACATTATGTATCCAATCTAGATATCATATGTGGTAGTTGGAGGTGGTGATAAAAGGCAACATTAACTTTTCTACCACATGTGCTATGACTCTTGAAAAATGAGATGCCTAGGTTCCCAAAACAAAAATCATAACAAAAATGAACGAACATACAAAAATCAAATATGAAGTCACTCTTACAATAGAAATGGAGATAACTACACAGTGGAGAAGGAAAGTCAATAATAAGAACATAGGAAAGAACACATTTCATAAAAGAAATACATGAGCATTGGAGGACTAGAAACATCATGTCCAATTTGATAAATACAGATAAATCCAGAATGCAAAGAAAGAAGGATAAAACTATAAACAGTATCAAGCAAACCAAGAAAATCACAGGCATCAGAGCATCTCCATTAATAATGACTCTAAATGTAAAAGGACTTAATTAAAAGATACAGACTCTAGCCCTACACTGTAATCCATGTTTATAATGCAAATATCTAGTAGGCAGAAACAAGAAAATGGTTGGAAATTCAAGACTAGCATGGTCTATTTAATAAATTCTGGACATAGGAGAGCTTCATTGGAAGATTATCTCAAAGAAAGCAAAACACAAATAAAATTGAAATATGATAGGTACAGATTGGCTGATTGATTTAAGAGTTACTTATTTTTACAATAACATCACCTCACTGATGAGGACACATACAGGCTGACAGCGAAAGGGTGAAATCAATATGCCAAAAAAATGAAAGCAAAAACCAAACAAATAAAAAAGCCAGATGATGTTTATGTCTGTTACATCTGACTGCAAGCCAAATTCTGAAAAGATATAGGTTAAGATACATTACTAAAGAGAATAATCAACTACAGAAGTAAAAGACTTCTACACTGAAAATGATAAAACAGTGAAGAAGTTGAAAAAGAAGCTGCAAGAGAGGAATATCTCCAATGTTCTTACCCTGGCAGAACTGATATTGTAAAAATGATTATATTCCTAAAAATGATCTACAGAGTCATTTGTTTCACCCAAAATTTTAAATTCTATGAAAAAAAACTAAAACTGGCAACATCAAAATATCTAACATAAATTATACCACAAAGGCACAGTTAGAAAAGCAAAAAAAAAAGAAAGAAAGAAAGGAAGGAAGGAAGGAAGGAAGAGAAAGAAAGAAAGAAAGAAAGAAAGAAAGAAAGAAAGAAAGAAAGAAAGAAAGAAAGAAAGAAAAAGAAAGAAAGAAAGAAAGAAAGAAGACAAAACAAAAAACAACAAAAGCAGCATAGTGGGGTAGAGAGATTGAACAAAATAAAAGAACCAGAAATAAACCTACAGCATAAGAACCAAAAACATAAATTGGAGAAAAGTCTATCTTGGCAATAAAAAACTCCTGGAAAATTAGATACACACATATCAAAGAAGGATACTACTTTCAACACTCTCTTCCAGTAGAAAGTCATTTAGGATATAAAACTTGAAACTGCTAGAAGGAAACATAGGTACATACATCAAAATGTAGACATAGGCAAGGACTTACAGAAAAGGATTACAGTCTCTGAAAATGATAGCAAAAATTGAAAAGCAGAATTACCTAAAATTGCAGACTCTGAGGATGATAACAAGAAATAAAAAACCAGGATTATCTAAAATGTAAAAGCTTCTATAAAGCAAAGAAAATAACTGGGGAAGAGACAGCTTATAGAATGGAGAAAAAAATGACAAAATATCTAACAGGAAATTCATATTTATAGCATATAAAAGAACCCAAAGTCTTAATTTAGCTAGCAGTGAGGTACTAAAGATACTAACCAAGATTCAGTATTTTCAACTAATTATGGAAAGACTTCTCCTAAGATAAATCAAAAAGAAAAAAATGACAAAATATCTAACAGGAAAGTCATATTTATAGCATATAAAAGAACCCAAAAATCAAAACACCAGAAACCCCCAAAACATCCAATTAACAAATGGGAAAATACACAGTTCTCAAATAAAATACAAATAGTGACTGAATGTCTTAAAGGAACCCAGTGCTTTAATTGGAAGGGAGGTATAAATTAAAACTGCTTTAGGATTTCATCTCCCTCCATCAGGATGGTAACTACCAAGAAAACAAAGGACAAAAATAGTACTAATGTTGTAAAGAAAATAGAACCCTTATAGCTTGCAGGCTGTCATGCGATCTAGTGCATTCACTATGGAAACCAGTCTGCAAGCTTTTCAAAGTAAAACATAAAATATATGCATATATGGATATGGTCTAGCTATACTACTCCTGTATGTGTGCATAGATTCTCATCAACAGATGAACACATTTTTAAATGGGCATAGATAGTTTGTTCAGCAATGAAGAATTAAATCAGGACATTTTCAGGAAAATTAGTAGAATTGGATATCATTGTTAAGTGAAATACCAAGATTTCTCTTTTTCTCATGTAGAATTTCTCTCTCTCTCTCTCTCTCTCTCTCTCTCTCTCTCTCTCTCTCTCTCTCTCTCTCTCTCTCTCTCTCTCTCCCCTCTCTCTGTGTGTGTCTCTGTGTGTGTGTGTGTGTGTGTGTATGTATGTGTGTGTGTATGTGTCTGTGAGTGTGTGTATGATGTTAAAGCTGAAAAACTATGTTCTGAAACAATAGATTTGAAATGGCATCTTGAAGGAGTAATGGTTGTGAGATAACAGGCATGTGAATTGCATAGGTGTTTGGAAAAGTATAAATGTGTGATATTATCTTATTGTACCTCATTAAAAGATACAACTTTTATCACAAAAAAAATAAAAGTTGAAAAACAAAAAGAAAAAGAGCCGAAGGAAAAGCTGTTGAAATTCAAAACCCTCTATAAGTACCTAACTCCTGCAGGGCCTAAAGCAGTTACAGAGTCCTAACTATACAAGTTTTCAGACAGATGGCAGCTTCCTTGATCGTGGCCTCTCCAGGACAGTTTGCAGTATTCATTCTCCACTGAGATGCTTCCCAGCGGCCCAAAGATATTTCCACAACTTCCCTGCCATTTAGTGACCTCATAACCTGGCCTTCTCCAACAACAACTTGGTTATTCCTGAAGATAGTGAAAAAAGCTCTCCCATGAGTGCCCTACCTCAACCCTGGCCAGTCTACTCCATATACCTGCCACTTCTGTATTCTTTGTGATTTGCTAGTTCCTACCCAATCTCTTAAAGACCTAATTCCTTAATATAAGTAATAATTATTGAAACCTTATCTGCTTAAATGTCTTTTGTGTTCTCTTTCCTGATAGGTCCTAGGTACATCTTAAAACCAAGCATCTCCAAAAACTTCTTTCATTTCAGCTATGCTGGACATTACCCTTTAAAACACACAGAGCAGAAAACATGCAAAGGATGCTATAACTTTTCTTTGTGATGGATCACTTTGGCTAAAACAAATTAATATTATTTTTAAAAAGTCAATTTGTGATAGTCAATGAATAGTTCAAATACATTTTACCTTTTCTCACAAGTTCTTACGGACTCATTCCACAGTTTCCATTTCTTAGGATTTGGAAATCTCCTAAGTGTGGTGAGAGACTGTGATCTCAGACAACCAGACACAGTGCTGTGTATTTCTGTTTACAACAGCTACATTCCCTCAGATTATAGAAAATGAGAAGAAACACCTGAATACAAAGACATAATTAGTTAAGAGGTAACATGTGCTCTCTTTCTCTCATCTCTATTAAAAATGGAAGTGGCCAAACAAGAGAGGTGAGAAAATATTAACGAAATGGAAAAGTATCTGGTGGTCCCTGAATAGTTTAATAAAACAATTGAAATAAGGGATGTATGAAGCTTTGATATCTAAGCTCTGAGTTTTGTTTTGTTTTGTTGTTCACTGTTGTGGGACATATTAAAAAGATGACCCAGCAGTCCCACGCTTATGCTGGCAACTCTCGGGCTGGTGGCCTGGCCAGCCATGCCCTGGAGGGAAATGGCCGACCTGGTTTTATCTCGAGAGTTCTGATTCTCACTCAGAATTCCACAATCTTTCCACCCAGCCCACTAGGTTCCCACCAGCAGGTGGCTACCATGCCAACCCCATGATTCAAATCCCTCACGGCCTTTGTGGTGCACATCTGGCAAACCCATGCTTTGCTTCCATACCTTTGAACCCCGACAAGACCCTGCATGAAGGAAAACAAAACACAAACTTAGTTCAGACACAATGGTGACTCAATCTCTTGGCACAACAACTAAAACCTAATCTTGTAAGCCTTATTAAAATCTGATTCCTCTGGTGCCAGATCCTTGAGGATCCACCATAATACTGGGAAACTCTAGCAGCTACATCTTACTCATATGCTATCCCCATTCCAAAAAGGACCTAACTCTCTCCTGCTTCCTCTCTTCCTCAGTCCAACCTGGAAATTTTGCCTATTTGCCCAGTGATTAACTCCTTTATCCATTAGGGTATTTTTTTCACAAGAAGCCACTTGAGTACTTGACTCATTCCTCATTCCAGACAGCAGAATTAACATAAAAATACAAGCAGCACAGATCCATTCACAACAGTTCATTTGCTTTTTTTAACATTCTGCTGGCAAATAGACCCCAGTACATATTAACCTGCCATTTGAGTTAATCCTGAATTTGTCTTTCTCTGTAGTATCAAGTCCAGAGAATTCAACACATCAAGCTAATTTTCTGTGGCAAGAGCAATAGCATTTGGCAGCCAGGGTAAGTTGACTTGCATCAGAAATAACACTAAGCCATCTGCACCCTGCATTTAGTATGCAAATGAAAGAAAACAATGGAATAGCTTTAGTTGCAAAGACTTATAGTCTATCCTGGTAGCATCTAACTCCTTCATTCTCGTAGTGGAAACTAAGGTTTCTTTGGAAAGTCAGTTGTGTCAGATGATGATTTGCTAAAGTAGACATGTGAAGGAACAATTTGCTGAAGCACACAAAGGTAAAATTTTGTTTTGCTAAAACAAACATATGAAAGGACAAGTGATGATGGACTAATATAAATATAACCCCACTGACAGTGGGAGCTTAAGCATTGCTTTGCTTTGCTCTGCCTCACTATTCTTTGCTAATGGCACACATGTATTTGTTGACTTTACATCGCCTTGATGAGCTCTGTTTGTGGTGATTCCATAGGAAAAAAATGCACAAAAAAAACTTCTGGTGATATGCTGTTGGCTTCTGACTGCTTCCCTGGAATTGGGCTGATTGGAAGAGTGATGTCAGCTGATAGAGACTCATGTTGAAAGGCCCTCAAAGTGAGAGGAACCCCCACGCTCTGACTTAGGAAAGATGACAGCTCGAAACACTCACAAGAAATAGTCTTGATGCAACAGCAAGAGGACTTTAATACCAAGCGCGCTGGAGTGCACAGTCGTACGCCACGCAGGGGTAGAGGACTGTGGACCCCGAGTGCAGAATTGGGGCAGCTTCTATAGGGTTACAACAAAGTCCGCACCTACCAAGCCAATCATTTCATAGCATCCAGAGCCCGCGCGGTGGTGGCCAATTGATTTGTACCATTCTATAGTTTCTAACCCAATCATTCATTTTGTGAATCAATCAGTTTCCTATCGTCTCAGAGGATCGCATTTGAATGGGGGTAATAAATTACAGTTTAGATAGGACCGGAGGTTTCAGCATGTTATCTTCCCTCTATGGTGCCAGCAATTTACAGAAGCCAGATAAGCGGTTAGTCAGCTCATTTCCTGTTATCTTACTAGGCAGAATCGAGTATTCAAAGGTCTGTCTAACGCCCTTTCACCTAGTTCTATACAGAAAGTAGTCTCTGTAATAGCAAGAAGTGTGACCTTTTATCCACTTCACTGGCAGAGAGCAGGGTCTGGAATTTGTGGTATTTATGGCTACTTAGGAGTGAGAAGATATTTCTAAACTTCTGACTTATTGGAGTCATTGGAGGGCTAGGCTGCATTTTCTGTCCCTTCAATGTAAAGATTTGCTAAGACAGACTCACATGGAGTTTTGTTGAGGTGAGACCCATGTGAAGACATGTGATATTTAGAGGGAATATAAATTAGACTCAACAGACAGTGACAGTAGGCTTACATAGCTAACTTTGCAGGACTTAATTTGTCTCAAATCTTCTTCACTGATCTTTACTTCTTTGAGAGAGGCTTAGCAAAGAACTTGGTGTCCCTGCTGGTTCTGGTTGCTCCTACTGACTCATGCCAATTTGACGGAGGCCTGGCTGTTTCTGCTGGAATCCTGAAGGTGTTTGCCAGTGGATCGAGCTGCTGCTGCTGATTCATGTTTGCTATCCTGAAACTACCAAACTGGACTGCTTGCATATATTCTCACAATGTAGATTGACTTTGCTCCAAAGAACTATTTCTAAACAGCTTTACTTCTCCCATATCATAATACTCTGTTTTCCAGTACCTCTGGTTGGTGGTAGGCTAGAAGGGAGGTTAAAGAGTTTAAGAACTGAGGTGGGATGGGATAGGGGATTCGCAGAGGGGAAACCAGGAAAGAGGATTACATTTGAAATGTAGATAAATAAAATATCCAATTAAATTGGACGTTGGTTGACAATATAAAGCAACTTATTTTTTTTAAAGGCTGAAGAAATTTCAGACTCTGTCTACATTCTTCCTGATATTAATAAGCTAGAAGTTAAAGGCAATTGCTCTTTTATATAGAACCAGACCTCACAATTCCTTATTACCACCCATGCTTACCTGCTTCAATCTTTTGTCTTAAGTATCTTACCCTGTATGTGTTTTCAACACTTACCTTGGAAAGTAGAAGCTTCTTCTCACAGTAATTATATGAAGAACCTATACTATAGATAAATATTAAGAAAAGTAATCTGAAAAAGGCTGCTTCAGAAAGACATCCTGTGTGACTACAGAGGAGACACAACCATCTATGGGTATAAGAGTAGCACAACTCTAGTCCATTTCCATGATCTTCATGCTATGGTGATATCATGAACCCCTTAGATATAAAATACTCGTTGTAACTTTTTTAAATTTATATTTATCAAGAAACACTGGGGACCTGACCTAAACTTCATGGCCAATGGAACAAAGAGGCCCTAGACAGCTATCAATGGAAATGGAATACATAGTTGCTAGAAACCTCTATTGACATAATCATGTTCAAAAAGGGTTCTTTGAGCTCCAAGAAAGGAAAGCATTATTAAGAAGGTTTACATTTGCCTAAAAGGAATAGAGAACAGACACAAAAATTGCCTAGGAATTTTTTTTAATTATTTTATCTACATTCCAAATGTTGCCCCCCCCCCCACATCCTAGTTCCCCCCAGCCAGAGTTCTTCACCCACATCCATCTTTCCTTTTGTCCCCACCCACCTACTAACCTCCACAAACCACGTCACCCAACCTTCCCAATCCCAGCATCCCCCTTCCCTTGGCCATCAAGTCTTTACAGGATTAGCCGCATCCTCTCACCCTGAGGCCAGACAAGGCAGTCTTCTGCTACATATGTGCCACCAGTCATGGAGCAGCCCGTGTATGCTCTTTGGTTGGTGGCTTAGTCTCTGGGATCTCCCAGGGGTCCAAGTTAGTTGATACTGTTGGTCTTTCTCTGGGGTTGCCACTCCCTTCAGTTCTCTCAATCCTTCCATACAGGTCCCCAAGTTCAGTCCAATAGTTGGCTGTAAGTAACTGCATCTGTCTCAGCCAGCTGCTGGTAGAGCCTCTCAGATGATAGCTATGCTAGGCTCCTGTCTGCAAGCACAACATAGCATCAGTAAGAGTGTCAGAGTTTGGTGGCTGCATATGGGATAGATCCCAAGTTGGACCAGCCATTGGATGGCCTTACCTTCAGTCTCTGCAACATTTTTGTTTCTGTATTGCATTTACACAGGAACAATTCAGGGTCTAAAATTTTGAGGGTAGGTTTGTGATCTCATACCTCCACTGGGGGCCCTGTCTATCTACTGAAAGTGGTTCCTTCACATTCCATCTCCACACTGTTGGGAAGTCTGGCTAAGGTCATCCCTATTGAGTCCGGAGAGCCTATCACATCCCAGGTCTCTGAGACTTCATAGAGGTGCACACTATTCCCACATCTACCTCAGCTGCATATTTCCATTAATTCTCCAGACACTCTGGGCTTCTTTCCTGTCTCCCTACTACACCTGGTCCTGTTTCACTTTTCTTCTCCTTCTCCCCTCTCCCATGCAAGTAGCCTCCCAAGATTTTTGTTCCCCCTTCTAAGTGATATTAAAACATCATTGTTATTTGGGCCTTCCTTTTTGTTAAACTTCTTGCAGTCTGTGGGTTATATCATGGGTATTCTATATTTTTGACTAATGTACATACCATGCCTGTCCTTTTAGGTCTGGGTTATCTCATTCAGGATATTTTCTAGTTCCATCCATTTGCCTGCAAAATTCATGATGTCCTTGTTTTAATAACTGAATAGTACTCCATTGTGTAAATGAACCACATTTTCTGTACCCATTTTTTGGTTGAGGGACATCTAGGTAGTTTCCAGCTATACAATTACAATAAGGCTGTTATAAACATATTGGAACATGTGTCCTTGTAGTATCGTGGAGCCCAAGAGTGGCATACCTGGGTCTTAATTTGGAAGTATTTTCAATATTTTGAGGAACCACCAGATCGATTTCTAGAATAGTTGTACCAGTTTGCAATTCCACTGGCAAAGGAAGAGTGTTCCTCTTTCTCCACATTCTCACCAGCATGTGCTGTCACTTGACCTTTTATCTTTTCCATTCTGATTGATGTAAAGTATAATTGCATATCATCTCGATTTGCATTTCTCTGATAACTAAGTATGTTGATTATTTCTTTAAGTACTTCTCAGCCATTCCAGATTACTTTATTGAGAATTATCTCTAACTCTGTAACTCATTTTTTTTGAGACAGGGTTTCTCTGTGTAGCCCTGGCTGTCCTGGAACTCACTCTGTAGACCAGGCTGGCCTCGAACTCAGAGATCCATCTGTAGCTCATCTTTCAATTGGGGATTTTGGTTTACCAAGATATTTTATATTATTTGTGGATATTGTGAAGGGTGTTGTTTTCCTAATATCTTTCTCACACTGTTTATTGTTTGTATAAAGAATGGCTACTTACTGGTTTAAATTAATTTTATATCCATCCACTTTGCTGAATTATTTGTCACCTGTAGGAGTTCAATGGTAGAATTTTTGAGGTCTCTTATGTATACTATCATATAATCTGCAAAGAGTGATAGCTTGATGCCTTCTTTCCCCATTTGTATCCCTTTGAACCCCTTTTGTTCTGTAATTGCTCTCGCTAGAATTTCTAAACCTTGACATCTTCCTTTCCCATTGCATCCCTTTGAACTCCCTTTGTTCTCTAATTGTTCTGGCTAGAATTTCAAGTACTCTATATAGAGAGAGTAGGCATCACTATTTTGTCCCTGATTTTAGTGGATCTATGTCTTCAGGTTTCTCTCTATTTAATTTGATGTTGTCTGTTTGCTATATATCCCTTTGTTATGTTTAGGTATGTGTGATGAACTCCTGATTTCTCCAAGACTTTTAACATGAAGATATGGTGGATTTAGTCAAAGGCCTTTTCAGCATCTAATGAAATGATCATTTAATTTTTTTCTTTTGAGTTTGTCTATATAGTTGATTACATTGGTGGATATTCATATTTTTAACCATTACTGCATCCTGGAGTGAAGCCTACTTGAACTTGGTGAATGGAGTTTTTGATGTGTTCTTGGATTCCTTTGCAAAAATTGAGCATTTCCATTTCCTTAAGGGTTGGGGAACTGTTTAGATAGGTTACATGCTCTGGATTTAAATTTGGTACCTGGTATCTGTATAGAAAATTATCCATTTCATCTAAATTTTCTTGAGCACAGGCTTTTGTAGAAATATATGATGATTTTTTTGAATTTACTGTTTCTGTTGTTACGTCTCCCTTTTCATTTCAGACTTAGTTAATTTAGATAATCCCTCTGTGCCCTTTAGTGAGTTTGGCTAAGGATTTGTCTATCTTGATTTTCTGAAAGAACAAGATGTTGGTTTTGTTGATTCTTTGTATTATTCTTTTTGTTTCCTATTGGTTGAGTTCAGCCATAAGTTTTTGTTCTGTGTTTTGATTATTATATAGCAGGAGGATTTTCTTTTCTGGTCCTATCTATTCTGTGTTCAATAGGCTTCTTGTACATTTATGGCCATCTCTTTCTTTAGGGAAGTTTGCATCTATGATACTGTTGAAGATGTTGTCTAGCCCTTTGAACTGGGATTCTTCACCCTCTTATATTCCATTACTCTTAGATTGGATCCTTCCATTATGTCCTCAATTTACTGGATATTTCAAGTCAGGAGTTTTTTACACTTTGTATCTTCTTTGGCCAGTATGTCAATATCTTGTATGGTATCTTCTACATTTGAGATATTCTCTTCCATATCATGTATTCTGTTGGTGATACCTGCATCTGTAGCTTCTGATCTTCTTCCTAGGTTTTCCATCTCCAATGTTGCCTCACTTTGTGATTTCTTTTGCCTTTCTATTTCAATGTACAGGCCTTGGACATTTTTGTTCAATCCCTGCACCTGTTTCATTGTATTTTTTTTTATTTCTTTAAGGGATCTATGTGTTTCCTCTTTAACAGCTTGTATCTGTTGCCTGTGTTCTCCTATATTTATTTTAGAGAGTTACTTATATCCTCATTAAAAGCCTCTATCATTTGTATGAGATAACATAATTAAGTCAGAATCTGGCTCTTTAGGTGTGTTAGGGTAGGCAGAGTTTACTGTGGTAAGAAAACTGGGTTCTGATGATGCCAAATTATATTGGCTTCTGTTGGTTCTGTACTTGTGCTTGCCTTTTATCATCTGGTTATCTCTGGTGTTAACTGGCCTAGGTTTCTTGGACTGGGGCAGACCTACTTGTAGGCAGGCAGTGCTGTCTCTGGTTAGGGCAGTCTTCCTGTGTCTCTGGTTAGAATAGGCCTCATATGTGCCTGGGTCACTGGTTAGGGCAGACCTCCTGGGACACAGGCAGGCTATGGGGTCCTGTATGGGTCAGGGAGGGTGGTAGCAGGCTTACCAATATGCCTCAACTTCATTTGGAGGTGCAGACTGGAAGGTGCCTAGAGACTTTTTTAAAGGTGTTAATGTATGCTTATCTAAGTTTGTGAGCAAGTATAAAAGCACATGAGGATCTAAAAATAACTATGCATTTACCTTGAAACATACAGGATAAGTGCCTCTAGGAATAGGATACTAACACATGAGCATTGTGATTTACAACACCATCACAAGTTCATTTGAGCTATAGTCCTGATACCAAGATGGGCAGGTTCTTAAAGGAAAAAGGAAGACAATAAGGTGACTATGGAAAACAGGGTGAGGGGAAGGAATGTACATGTAGGCAATATATAGCAACCTTTATTTTCCACAAGTTGAATCAGGAAGAGAATAAAAAACAGTAAATTCAATTTTATACATGCTGGTTTTGAGATCTCTCCTGGATGTCCATGTTGCTATTCCATGAATATAGATAAACAAATGAGTCTCAGGACAGCTGCATTTAGCAAAATTAGAAAATATTTAGCCATTGTGAAGAATTGCCAGACAGCTGGCTGTAGAAACACATAGAGTTGTCTGTTTTACATCCAGGTGAGGCTTTGTATCTATATGGGTAATACAAAGCATGATTTACCATGTGTATACAACTTCCCTTTTACACCACCCATTCCACCTTAATGCAGACAGAGAAGAATTATTCCAGTGACTTATTTGATGCTGGTCACAACGAACCACAGGCCTGCCTATTCAGGGGTTTGTGTCAGATTTCTACTGGCAGAGAACTAGGGAAGAAAGAGGAGACTAGGCATAGTGGTGTGGAAATGGAGGATGGAATGATCTGGGAGTGGAAAAGGATTGACACTGAAGGAGTCAGACACAAGCAAGGCTCCAAGGTTTATACAAGGTAGTTAGTTTAGAGTGAAGCCACTGCTTCCTCCTTTAATACTGAAGATGTGTGTGGAAAGAGGCATACAAAATGACTAGTGCACAAAATTATTTCTGAAAACCAAGATTTGCTTTAACATAAATTTTCGCTTTGTAGGAGAGACATAGAGACTAATGATATGGAGAAGGCAAGTTAGATTGTAAGTGTCCTTCTATTTGCTGTTTGAATCTTTAAGCATATACATGTATATTTTTCTTATTTTTGTAGGAACCCTAAAGTGAGAGTGAGTACATCTTTAACTCTCATTCCTGCTCTTAAGACTAATTGCTTCCTATTGAACTGCATTGCCCACTCTTGGTATGAGGGTTTTCACCTTGTTGTATTGTATCTTATCCTGTCCTGATTAGTTTTCACCTCTTGGAGGCCTGATCTTTTCTAAAGAAGAAACAGAGGGGGAGTGGGTCTAGGAAGATAGGAGGTGAGGAGGATCTAGGAGGACTGGAGGAAGGGGAAACTGTGATTGGAATATATTATACGAGAGAAGAATCTATTTAAAAAATTAAAACACAATACAACAAAGCCAGGTATAATGGCACATACTTGTAATCCTGGCACTTGAGAGGTGAAAACAGGAAGACTGTATAGTTCAGTCTAGGCTGAATTAAGTATCAAGACCATGTTTAAATACATGCATCAATAAATAAATTAAATGTATGCATACCTACATACAATTTGGTAAGGAAAAGAACAAATGAATGGCAGGTAAGAAACAAAGCCAAGGGCCCTGCTTAGATTTGCTATGATGGGAAGAGAATCATTTTGGGGAGCACCATGTATAAAGTTGTAGAGATTGTTGCCACAAGCAGCACTTTACTGAGTAGGTGACCATGAGAGAGATGCCATGCATATGCAGTCTGGGATCCATGGGAAACTTGTAGTGTGCTTAGCACATGAAAAGAGCAAAGCTAGAAAATAGAAAAAGTGGAGTCTTCTGAGGCTTTGAGGTTAGAAGAAGCATTCTTTGTTCATTTGCTCTTTTCTCAGAAATATCACATGACTATGACTGTGGAGGATCTGTGAGAGAGAAAGCTGGTCATTCTTGTTTCCTGTATAGTTTATGGCAAACTTTGTTTCAAAGACAGTATGAGGAGAATGTGTATTGCTCAGCACTGAAAGAAGTAGTCAAATGCTTGGCCACTGCTGGGTTTAAAAGATACTGTATTAACTTCTTTTGATTATTTTTCTTTTCTGACATTTTCTATAGACTCAAAATATAAGGATGTAAGTACACTGGTCCTACTTAACCACAGTTGTACTTTCTAAAATTTCACTTGTAAGTTGGCTACCATCCAAAAATGTTAAGTGAAAAATATCGAAAACAAACAAGTTTCTTATTATACAAAAATTGCAACAGAAGACGTCGTGCCCACTATATCTCTCACATATGGGAATGATCCTACCTAGATCTGTGTGGGTAGAATTATATATGTTAGTCAGGGCAGTAACTAAGGTATTGGAGTACTATTGGGATATCCTACTGATAATAAAATCAGTTATTTTATATTCCTCATTTTACTAAATAATGTCCCAGAAACAGGAATAGAGTAATACAAAGGAATTATCAGTCAGAAAACATGGAAGAACAGAATAATTATGATACTGTCTGGCAATGCTTTAGTGCTCATTAGGACAGTACCTCAAATATAAAGCAAGTACACATGACAATAATGTAATATATCCCAGGAATAAGGAAAAATTTTCAAAGTTTTGGGTAAATTATATCAGCTATGTGGCAGTGACAAACATTACTTTTATCTAGCTTTTAATGTTATATTCAGTGCTGTGAACTCATGCCAGAAGAGAACACTGGCTAAGGTGAAAAATGCATAGTTAGTTTCCATCCTGTCTAGTTCAGTCAGCAACACTTGCCTTCTCCAATACCAATAAGAGGACATTCAAATAACAATCATGCAATTTTTAGTATATAACTCAATGGTAGAATACTTGCTCAGCATGCATGAGACAGCATCCCCAAAATTCTCTGTAAGCATCAAGGCCAGCAGGGAAACGAACTGTGAAAAGGCAAGAAGGAAAACTTGGTTCACCTCAACTTGGTCAATGCTGGTTCAAACTTTAATAGAAATAAATAATTTAATAGAAATAAAAATTGTTCGTTGTAAGCACAGTTAAACACAGTACAATTGGAGGGGGTGGGTTCTGTAGGGGGAGGAGCTGATAATTAAAATGTGCTTCCCTGTTTGATTGGGTCAATAAAAACGGAAGAAGCTAATCATTGAGCTAAGGTACAGAGGTGTGTTTTCTGGGTCCCAGGAGGAAGAAGATGAGACAAGATAGAGAAGGGGCTTTGGGGCCAGGCTTTGGAGGGAAAAGCATTTAGGCCTGGCGGACATTAGAACTGGTGGTAGCATCTGCCACTGTATGAATTCTAATATAGAATAGCTGATGAGTTTAGGACAATAGATTCTGAGCCTAGCAGTTGTGTCATCTGACTAATTTTAAACTAGTAAGATTGTCTGATGTTTCCATACACAAAGATTCAAGTGGGCAAGAGAGAGAGAGAGAGTGTGTGTGCAGCCCTGGTGTAGTCCTTGGCAGTCAGTGGGGCCAGCTGTGGGGAAAAAAAAAGAAAAGTGCGGGGCCTGGACCCGGAGGTTCCTGGGGGGGGGGGGAAGAAGCAGGCAAGATGCACACGTGCCTCAGCCTAACGGGGAGCGGGCGGTCACACCGCAGGTCAGTCCCGCACATGGCGCGTGGGGGCGCAGAGAAATGGCACACAGAAGGCCTTCTGGTGTGGATTTCTCTGCCTGCAACCTGTGTTCAGACTGTCCGAGTGGCTGAATCCCAGAGTCTCAGACGGCACGTACCAGCTAGCACCGTGTGGCAAATTTAATAAGGGGCGGCCCATAGCTTTGATGTTTTATTATTAAGAAAATAGAAAGAGAAAAGAGATAGAAAGATAAAGAAAGAGGAGAAAATAGATAAGAAAAGCCATGACCACGTGGAAAGGGGAGAAAATGAAGAGACAGAGAGATAAACAAAGAAGAGGGCCAGAGGAGAATAAGGGGGGAGGGGGCGAGCACGCACTGAGGTAGTAAGTTGGGTGGTCAGGTGACCCAAGAGGCGGGGACAGTGTGGCTGCAGGCTGGTGACTGCCTAGGGGGAGTCTGGCTAGAACCTGGGGCGTGGCCACAAGTCTCATTAAGGTCCCACAGCCAGCCACAGGGCAGAGAGATTGCTGCTCTGGTGTTTATGGGAAAAGCATTAGCTAGCTGGTGTGCAGTTGCTGCTCCCAGAGCCTAGCCCGAGCAAGCACGCATTTTAAAATCACATGCAACAGGCTTCCTTTTATAATACAATCCAAAGTGTACAAGGAGGCATAGTTACATTGAAACTCAATTCAAAGTACATCACCTTGAAGATGGCTTCTACAGCTTAAGGGCCTAGGATATAGTGTAGTCTCAGACCAAGACAGCATAGAGGGCAGCAAGCTACAGAATACATATGGCATTTCCTCTGAGGATGAGTTCTACTGACTGAAAAGCAAGATAAAGACAAAGATCTAGGAAGAATCTAGGATAAACTTTCTGGGTGATTTGGGTCAGGCCTGTCTTTACAGATAGCAGCATTATATAGCTCATTAGTAATATCCACACCCAGCCTTCTAGATGGAAAACAGATATTCATTTCATCCTATGAGGAGAGAACCCTGTGTGATTAACATTTCTGATTTCCTTAATAGTCTGTAAGCATTTGTTCTTCCTACACCAAAGATTAAGAAACAAAAAAGGCAAAAAGGAAAATCTGGAATACACATGACAGCATTTCTTCCATATGAGTAGCATGTAGGACAGAAGAATGCCTATCAAGGACATCAAATCAGCCTCTCAGAAAGGGATTTCAGGTTCCGGGAATCCAACCAGTAATCTTCCATCACTCTTACTAGATAACCCATAACACACAGGCTCCCTAGGGGTTCCTTAAACCAGGGAGTGTTCCTCCAAAGGAATTACAAGATATGGAAGGAAATATCCACTTAACAGACATTTTCCAACAAGAACATGTCAGAGATACACCAAAGCCAGAGAATACTTGGAATATAAATAATGAAAGTGGACCAAAAGGATTTGCAGTCATGGGACCTAAACCAATACAACTCTTCAGAAGAACTGCTATGCAGAATATGTTTGCACCTTTACCTTTTGATGCTTAATTTACATACTAAGGAAATTTTCTGTCATGTTCAACATGTGTTTTACCTGTGGTCATTCAGAACTGTTGGAAGCAAACATAATCTTCAAACTAAGGTAGAAAATAAACTTTGCATTCTTCTCTGGTTTCAGATGCTAACTAATCTAGATTCTCTAATTTATGTCTAGGGATTCAAAGTCATGCTCTTCGAAATGTTAGGCCAGGATTGAAAATCAGAATAACCACTCAACAATCATGCCATCTCACACTTCCATTGCTCAATCTCAAAAAAGACAAGAGAGAGTAAAGGCTGTTGAATTTCTCCTTGAAATTGACAAAGAAAAGTTAGTAGTTATGCATTTTAAATAAAAATAACTTTAGAAGTAATAGATCTCCTTAAAATTGGTTGAACTGGTAGAAAATGTGTCTTTTATTACCTCTGAACTCCGGGAATCTGAACTGAATGAATGCCTATATTGAACCAAGAATAGCTGTCTATTTAAACTATATAAAAGAGTGCTGATTTTCATGACTCTTAACTAAAAATTCATCTCCCTCACTCTTAAGCCTAAATCATATTCAATTCCATTACTGTCTGCAATGACTGCAACTTGAAGGCTCTCTAAAATCTGGCTTTTGCTGATTTTTAGAACTATGACCTGCATAGTTCTAAAAAGCTTAGCTGCCTCCTCCCTAAAACAATTGGCACTAAGGTTAATCCAGTTTATTCAAAGGCTTCTAACTCCCTTCTCCATCCACTGAGGCTTAATTTGGACCATAGGCATAAGCATTTTTCTTAGAGCCTTTGAAGTACAGGAGGCTTCAGATAACAAACCCAAACTGTGGCACATTTGTCTCAGCAATCTCTTCCCGTGGCTGTAAAACAAGGTACAAAAGAATATTCTCAAAGAATCAAAAGTATGTGACTGTATATACAGACCTAGAAACCATCTTCCTGTCAGCAGGTAGATAGAAGAAATTCCTGACATTTTTGTTTAGTTTTGGAAGTTAAGTTCATGCTTATCAGATGTTAATTGTATTTTAACCCAAGTCAAAAAATATTTATTGTATAACATTATTGATGAACATATATATGCTACTGTCATAAAAACAGTGTCTTTTCCTGCCTAACAGCACCCCTGCTCCCTACACCACACATACTACCTGTGGTCTCTGCATTTTACCTCCTCCCCTTCTCCTGAGAGAAAGAGAAGTCCCACATAGGTACCACCTCACCTGGGACATCTAGTCCCAGCAGGACTAAGCACCTGTCCAGCTGAGGCACAACCAGGCTGTCCAGCTAGGAGAGGGGATGCAATGGCAAGGGACAGAGTAAGAGACAGCTCCTGCTCTAATTGTTAGGAGACCTACATGAAAGCCAAGCTGCACATCTACTACAAATGTAGCAGGGGCATAAGTCCAGGTCCTGGATGCTTTTTGGTTGGTGGGTCAGTCTCTCTGAGACTAGCAGGGCCCATGTTGCTTAACATTATACATCTTTCTGTGGTGTCCTTAACCACTCCAGTTTGTTCAACCTTGTCCCCTACTCTTTCACAAGAATACCCGAGCTCTGCCTGATGTTTGGCTGTGGTTCTCTACATCTGCTTCCATATGCTGCTGGATGAAGCCACTCAGGTGACAGTTATGCTAGGTTCCTGTCTGCAAACATAGCAGGATATCATTATTTATGTCAGGGGTTGGCTGTCTCATTGGGATGGGTCTGAAGTTGGGCCAGTCATTGATTGGGTGTTCTCTTAATCTCTGATGCATCTTTATCAATGTACATCTTGTAAGCAGGAGAAATTTAGAGTTAAAGGTTTTGTGGGTGGGTTGATATTACCCTCCTTTCACTGGAAATCTTGCCTGACTATAGCAGGTGGCCATTTCACTCTCCAAATCCCCTAATTGTATGATTCTCATGTAGGGTCACTGCTATAAACTCCCTGTAGCCTCCCCATTCCAGGAAAAAAAAAGGGGAGCTAAACAGAGAACTCTGCACTTCAAAAGCTGAGAAGCACTTTAAGCACTTTAAGAAATGGTCAAAGTCCTTAGCCACCAGGGGAAGCACAAATCAAAATGACTCTGAGATTACATCTTGCACCCATTAGAACAGCTAAGATCAAAAACTCAAGTGACATCACAAGCTGTCCAGGATTTAGAACAAGGAGTATACTGCTTCTTTGCTGGTGGGAGTGCAAATTGTACAACTATTTTGGAAATCAATCTGGTGGTTTCTCAGAAAATTGGGAATAGTTCTACCTCTCAATACTACTCCTGGGCATATACCCAAATGATGTCCTACAGGAACACTTGTTCAATTGTGTTCATAGAAGCTTTATTTGTAATAACTAGAACTAGAAACAACCTAGATAACCCTTGATTGAAGAATGGATCAAGATAATGTGGTATATCTACATAATGGAACCTAGTCAGCTACTAAAAACAAAAACATCATGAAATTTGCAGGCAAATGCATGAAGCTAGAGAATGTCATTCTGAATTAGGTAACCTAGACCCAGAAAGACACATATGGGCTGTACTCATTTATTTTTGGATATTAGCCTTAAAGTGCAGGATAGCCATGCTACAATAACAGACCCAATGAAACTGGGTAATAGAGAGGTAAAAGAGAATATGAATGACTCTCATTCAGAAAGGGAAACAAAATAGTCATCAGCAGTGGATAGAGGAAACTTGGTGGGAGAGTGGTTGAGGGGGGCATGGGGATAGCAATCAGGTGGGGAAAGGAGAGTAGGAGAAAGCTGGGAGTGAGAACGTCAATAGGTAGGGAGCATCACTGGTCTTTTCAATTTATAAAACCAAACTGGAATTCTAACCTGAACATGTTTTTGCCTAATAGTCTAATGGCACTATTTAAATGTGTGAAGGTTTAAAGCTTAATGTCCCACAATGATCATGAGTTAAAAATCTTCTTAGGCAGCCTGTAGTGCTGTTGGGAGACAACAAAGACTAATGAATGGAAATTGTACCAGTCATGCCTCTACAGGGGACTCTGGGTCTCTGGGTCTTCTCTCCATCTATTTCACTTTCCAGCCACTGAATTTCTTCCACTATACACTTCTACCAAGACGTCCTGTTACACTACAAGACCAGAGCACTAAGGTCAAGTGTCCACGAAGTGATATCTCTGAAACTGTGAGTCAAAATAAACTTTTTCTTGCTTATAATTTACTTATCTTGGGTGTTTTGTCACAGTGACAGAAAGCTGACTACCACAATAAACCTACAAGGAATATAGATAGACCTTTGACACTTTCTCTGTAGTCATCTCTGGTTCAGGCACTCAGAATTTTATCTTTTAATACAGAAAAGACGTTTAGATTATTTGTAGTCCTCTATTTTTTTCATGTCCCATGTCAACCTTGTCAACAAATTCTATTAATTGACCATAATAAGAATGATGGAGGTCCACTGTGCCTCACCATGCCCCTCATTATCACTGTAATACAAAGCTCTCTCAATTCTGCCTGGAGTATTGCAGTATATCTCAATAAGATTTTTATCATTCTACCAACTCTCCACACAACCAAAATATGGTAAGCTTTCTTTTTTTGTCCATTTGGATTTGGTGGGAGTGGGGGAGGGGCAGTTGGTGCGGCAAGAGGGGCTGAGTTTTTGTTCGTTTGTTTGATGTTTTCCTTGGCTTGTTATTTTGCTGTGATTTTTTTGTTGTTGTTGTTTTTGTGATATAATCTTACTATGAAGAGATGCAGGAAGGCTGCCTATGCACTTTCCCACCTCTCATATAGAGCTCCCCTCTCTTCCTCCCCTTTTCCCAGCAGAAATGCCTCCAGCCTTTCAGGAGGAGCAAGCAGATATAGCCCAACCTGGGGCCAGAATATTGCAATTCTCTCTTTTCATGGTGGTACTCTCTAATGGCCCCTCCCCCGGGGGCGGGGGAAGCAGCATATACTGCCTTTAGGAATACATATCCCAGCCTTCCTGAGGCTGGGATACTCCCTGATAGATAACTAGCACTTCCATGGTGCAGTTGGCTCATATCCTTGAGAAAAATGAAGACCAAACATCCTTGAAAAGATAAGTGCCCCACTTTTGGGACATGAGAGAAGGGCAAGTAAGTGTTCCCCGACAGTTGTGGCCGGTTTGTAAAATCACACTAGTTCCTGATAGCACCCAGGTCAAAGGAGTCCCCCTTCCAGATGCACGGTTCCGCCCCACTGTCTGAACAAACAGTATTGAGGGATGGTTTCGCTTCCACCTCCCCATCATGTAACCCCAAACCCCGAGGATCCTGCACATACATGTATAAAAACTCCCAGCCTCTAGACTCGAGCACCGCCCTACGCAGTGGGGAAAGTTTTCGATCTGGGTCTGATTCCAATAAAGGCACTTTTGTTATATTACATCGTGTTGGCAATTCTTGGAGTTCTCATAGGAATCCTGAGAGGCCTGGGCATAACAACTACATAGACCATGGTGGCCTCATGCTCTCAATTGTTTCTCCTCTGCCTCCTAAGTGATGGAATTATAAGAGTAAAACACCATGCCTAGAAAATCTTTTCAGAGAGGCAGGTGGATTTTTGAGTTCGAGGCCAGCCTGGTCTACAGAGTGAGTTCCAGGACAGCCAGGACTATGCAGAGAAACCCTGTCTCGAAAAACCAAAAAAAAAAAAAAAAAGAAAAGAAAAGAAAAACTTTTCAATTTGTCTAGTATTTGTAATATCTATCACAGTATCTTCTTGTGAAGTACTTCTACTCCAGCGAGGGAGACCCTCTGCTTAGAATCCTTTCATGGCTTCGCAGCTCAGTCAAATTAAGTTGTTTTTCCAATGCTGATACATGAGGCCTCATATTAGAGGGATGTACACAAGTATGCATATTTGTCCCACAGTATGAAAATAAGACAATCATATCCCTTTCTGTTCTTTATTTCAAACTTGTCTATACTCAGCTACTGGTTGTATGTCTTTGACTTAAGAAATCCTCCTGCTTTCAGAGACTCTTACCAGCTATTCGCCCTGATTTTGATCTGTTGTTCACAAAACTGACTCCTTCATCTCTTCTGCTCTGACACTATACTCCTGCCTGCCCTGCTTACTCCACTTGACAGCAGCCAACTCCTGGTATCCAAGACACTTCTGTTGTTATAGGCTTTGACTTTTCTCAGAACCTACTTTTGATATGGGTTCTTAAATGCTTTAACCTCCCTTCTAGTCCACTCACCACCCAACAGAATTAGTGAAACAGAAATGTTATTAAGGTACAGGAGAAGTAGACCTGTTTAGAAATTGTTCTTTGGAGCAAATCCAATTTGTGTTGTTGGAAAATCAGCAGTTCAACCCACAGGAATCAACAGTGGCAATAACCACTTCACAAAGATATCAGCAGTCCAGTTCAGTAGTGTCAGGAGAGCAAATATGAATCAGCAACAGTGGCACCAACTAGCAGAAACAGCCAGGCCTCGGCTGAATTGACACAAGTCAGTAGGGGTGATCAGGATCAGCAGGGATACCAGGAGAAGTTCTTTGCTAACCTTTCTCAGACAAGTGAAGATCAGCAAAGTGGAGATGTGAAACCAAAAAGCATTACAAAGTTAGCTATGTCAGCAAGCCTCTTGTCACTGGCCATTGAGTCCTGTTTATACTCCCTGCCAAATATCATGTGTCCATCCATGAGTGTTGTCTCAGCAAAACTCAACTTGAGTTTGTATAAGCTGACATCCTTCTTCCAATCAGAAGGAACAAAAAGCCAGAACACCACCAGAAGTTTTTTGGTGCATTTCTCAATATGGAGTCATGACTTATGGAGCTCATCAACGAAATGTGAAGCAAACCAATATGCATGCATATTGTTAGTAAAGAATTCTGTATCACATGTCTTTTCACATGCTTGCTTTAGCAAAACATCCTTTCACCTGTGTCTGCTTCATCCAAACATTCCTTCATGTGTCTGCTTTAACAAAACATCCTTTCACCTATGTCTGCTTCAGCAAAACATTCCTTCATTCATCTTCTTTAGCAAAAAAGATATCACAAACAACTGAGTTTCCAATGAAACAAAAAGTTTCCGCTTCATGCTATGGTCTAAATTTCTGTGTGCACTCATCTTTCATATATTGAACTGAATTTCCAGGGTAATAAAAATTAGAATATAGAAACTTTGGAAGATAATTCAGTCAGCAAAGTGCAGTCCTATGATTAGAATGGCTACTTATACAAAAGGCCCCACAAAGTTTACTTGTCTTTCTTCATGTAAAGAATGCTAGAAGAAGCCATCTACAGTCCATAAAACAAACCTTCATTAAATACCAAACACTCAGGTATCTTGATCTTAGATTTCTCAGCATCCAGACCTGTCAAGAATAAAGTTTTATTGTTTATAAATTGCTTAGAGTATGACATTTTGTTATAGCCATGCAAGTTACCAGATAACTTCATGCTTATTTTTATTTTTCTTTATTTTAAATGTAATTTTATTTTTATTTTGTGAGTTATGGCTGTTTTGACTGAATGTATGTTTATGTATCACATGTGTGGGCCTGGAACCTAAAGAAAAACATTAGATGCCCTGGAACTGGAGCCACAGAGAATTGTGAACTGACATGAGGGTGTTGGTAATCATGCCCAGAAAAACGTTCAACCTCTGAGACACCTCATAAACCCCACAATTTCTATTTTCAACTATTAGCTTTAAGTATATTATACAAGTTACATGCTGAGTTTATTTTCATTCCCCACTAGAAAGAGTTGGAAGAGAATGCCAGGTTTACTTTAACTTTAATTACAGTTGTTGAACATACAGGTATATGTATATGATGGGGATTGTGGTTTAATGGGTACGTTACTGGATGCATATGGTGCTCAGAGGACAAGAAACTGGTGCCCTCTGGATGTGGATCCTAGGAACTAAATTCAGGTCAAGCTTGATGGTAAATGCCTTCATGCTCTGAGCCATCTCTCACTCCAACATTTATTTCGTTCCTTTTGAAGGAGAGTCTAATGTACTACAGGTAGGTCTTGAGCTGGCTTAAGCCAAAGGTGAACTTCATGTCTTGATCTTGCTCCTTCTGTTGGTAGAGTAACTGGAATTACAGGCCCATGTGGCTGTAGCAGTCTGATTCATACAATGGTGGGGATCAGAGCTATGGCCTCTGCTGTAATAGGCTGGTACTCTACCCACTAAGCTGCATGCCCAGGTTAGTTTTTATTTATACAGTCAGACTTAATCATCAGATTCAACTGAAAGTAATTTTAAAAGGTATTTAATAGGCAGTTTTTCTTTTCTTTGCTTTTTCAACTATATGTAAGTTCATAATTTTTATTTAAAACTTATAAAATATATTTTGATCATGTTTTTCCTTCTTCTAACTGTAACCATATATACTGCACCTCACTACCTACTCAAATTTTTCTTGATCTTTGTGTGAAAAAAGTACAAAGTAGATAAATAAACAAACAAAACAAAAACAAAAAACCAAAAAAAAACCTAAATAAGAGAAAAAATTCCAAAACAAATGAAAACATCTAAAAAAAAAAATCTATAGCAATAACATGGAGTCCATTTTATATCGGCCAACTTCTGTACACAGGGCTTGCCCTGGAATGTGCATCATCTGTCCAGTGACATGTTCTTGAACAAAACTGATTTTTCCATTGCTGGTGTGTATCAGTTACAAACAGCTTCTTGTTTAAAGTTGGGACCTGTGTCCACTTTCCCCACTCTCAGTCCTAGGAAAACGTCTTGAACCTATTCAGGTCTTTTACAAACTGCCACATTCTTTATCAGTTTATACGTTCATCTGTACTGTTGTGTCTGGGGCGTATTACTTCCTTGTAGGCATATACCACCTGTGGCTCTTACTAGCATTCAGTCCCTTCTTCTAAGCAGATCACCGAGCCTTCAGGTGTTATGAAAACAACCTATCCAAAGCCTCTCATTCTCTGCAAGTTGCCCAGTTGTCGATGTAGGTGTCAATTACTACCTACTGCAAGAAAAAGCTCGATAATAAAGGTTGAACAAGGTTCTGGTTTAGGTATATTAGCTATATAACAATTTTTCATTAGGAGGAATTTTATTGCTATGTTTCTTTTCTTTTTTTTTTTAATTTTTCAAGACAGGGTTTCTCTATATAGCACGGGCTGTCCTGGAACTCACTCTGCAGACCAGGGTGGCCTCGACCTCAGAAATCTGCCTGCCTCTGCCTCCCAAGTGCTGGGATTAAAGGCATGTGCCATCACCACTGCCTGGCAACTATTGCTATGTTTCTTAAACACAATAATAGTAATGGATTATTTCCTAGGACTCATGGCCTATCTAATCTCAGGCTCTTGACCACTTTAGCAGTGTGAGTTATGGATTCCATTTCATAGAATGGGCCTTACATCCTTAAATCTTCAAAAACAGGATGGAGGGTGATATTACTTCCATAACATTTGTGCTATTGCACCAATTAATCTTGCACGCAGGTAACTATTGTACTTTTAGAGTTTGCAACTGGGTAATATTTGTGATTACTGTTTCCCTCTAGTAGTGTAAAGAATACCTGTCAGCACCATAAGCACTAATAAATAGGGGTGAAGTTTTGAGTTGGGCACCAGCTCAACTTCTCCATGATGGATAACTTAAGTGTTGTCTTCAGCACTAAGCAGGCATTTTTGTTTTCTAATTGTCAGCACTTAATATAAGAACTATATATACAATATTTAAATAACAGTAAATATTTATATAAAAGAAGTGACTGAAATAATTTGTCTGAATAGAATTTGCATGATGTGTCTTAGGATTTCTACTGCTGCGAAGAGACACCATGACCATGACAACACTTATAAAGAAAATCAATTAAGTGGGACTGACTTACAGTTTCAGAGGTTTAGTCCACAATCATCATGATGGCAAGCATGGCAATGTGCAAGTGGACATGAAGAAGCTGAGACTCACATATCCACATGGGCAGGAAGTAAGAAGTCAACTAGTTTTGAGCTTTTGAGACCTCAAAGCACACTTTCTACTGATACAACTCTTCCAACAAAGCCATACTTACTCCAGCAAGGCCGCATGTCCTAATAGTGTCACTCCCTGTAGGCCAAATGGGGGCTAATTTTATTTTCAAATGACCACAGTATGTGCAAATGCTGTAGGATTAATTCTGTTTAAAAGAATCGTATGTCCATAGGATGTGGATCCAGTGGGATTCTTGGAACTATTTTCTCTTGAAATAATAAGAACATTGTCTCTGTGTATTTCCCATTGAGAAAATAGCCTAACAATACTCAATAAGTTATTACTGATGTGAATTCAAATGTAAATTTTAAACTGCAAATATGGGTAAATTTTATTGTTTTAAATTTAGATACTTTTGAGATTATAATAATCTACTCTTTAATTGTTCATAATGTAAAGACTCCTTATTTTCAGCTATCTATAAATAAAAAAACACTAACATAAAATAATGGTTTTTTTCTAATTATGTGGCTCAAATTTCTTATTAGATATTTTATTTATTTACGTTTCAAATGTTATCCCCTTTCCCGAATTCCCCTCTAGAAACCCCCTATCCCATCCTCCCTCCCCCTGCTTCTATGAGGGTGCTCACCTACCCACCCACCCATTCCCACCTCCCTTTCCTGGCATTCCTCTACACCGAGTCATCGAGCCTTCCCAGGACCAAGGGCCTCTCCTCCCATTGATGTCTTACAGGGCCATCCTCTGTTGCATATACAGCTGGAGACATGGGTTCCTTCATTTGTACTTTTTGGTTGGTGGTTTAGTTCCTGGGAGCTCTGGAGGGTCTGGTTGGTTGATATTAGTGTTTGTCCTATTGGTTGCAAATACCTTCACCTCCTTCCATTTTCCTCTAACTCCTACGTTGGTGACCCAGTGCTCAATCCAATGGATGTCTGTGAGCCTCTGCCTCTGTGTTTGTCAGCTTCTGGCAAAGATTCTCAGGAGCCAACTATTCCAGGCTCTGGTCAACAAGCACTTCTTGTCATCCACAATAATGTCTGGGTTTGGTGTCTGTATATGGGATGGGTACCCAGATGGGACAGTCTCTAGATGTCCTTTCTATCAGTCTCTGCTCCTAACTTTGTCATCGAATTTCCTCCCTTGAGTATTTTGTTCCCCTTTCTAGGAAGGACTGAATTATTCACACTTTGATCTTCCTTCTTCTTAAGCTTAAAAATTGTATGTGAATTGTACCTTGGGTATCCCGAGATTTTGGACTAGTACTCACTTATCAGTGAGTACTTAACATGTGGGTTCTTTTGTGACTAGGACGCCTCAATTGGGATGATATTTTCTTTTTTTTTCTTTTTTTTAAGGTATATTCTTTATTTACATTTCAAATGATTTCCATGTTACTGGTTCCCCCCCTCCCCAAAAATCCCATATGGCCTCTTCCCTCCCCCTGCTACCCAACCAACCCACTCCTGCCTCCCCTTCCTGGTATTCCCCTACACTGCGACACTGAGCCCTTCCAGGACCAGGTGCCTCTCCTTCCTTCTTCTTGGTATCCTTTGATATGTGAATTGTTCTTTGGGTATTCCAAGCTTCTGGGATAATATCCGCTTATCAGTGAGTGCATATCATGTGTGATTTTTTTGTGAATAGGTCATCTCACTCAAGATGACATTCTCCAGTTCCACCCACTTGCCTAAGAATTTCATGAATTCATTATTTTTAATAGCTGAGTAGTACTCCATAGTGTAAATACACCACATTTTCTGTATCCATTCCTCCGTTGAGGGACATCTGGGTTCTTTCCAGCTTCTGGCTATTATAAATAAGGTAGCTATGAACATAGCATGTGTCCTTATTGCATGTTGGAGAGCCCTCTGGTTATATGTCCAGTAGTGGTATATCTGGGTCCACTGGTAGTATTTTGCCGAGTTTTCTGAGGAACTGCCAGACTGCTTTCCAGAGTGGTTGTACCAGCTTTCAATCCCACCAGCAGTGGAGGAGCATTCCTCTTTCTCCACATCCTCGCCAGCACCAGCTGTCTCCTGAGTTTTGATCACCTGACTGGTGTGAGGTGAAATCTCAGGGTTGTTTTGATTTGTATTTCCCTGATGACTAAGGATGTTGAACATTTCTTTAGGTGTTTCTCAGCTATTGGATATTCCTCAGGTGAAAATTCCTTGTTTAGGTCTGTACCCCATTTTTAATAGGGTTATTTGGCTCTTTGGAATCTACCTTCTTAAGTTCTTTGTATATCTTGGATATTAGCCCTCTGTCAGTTGTAGGGTTGGTAAAGATCTTTTCCCAATTAGTTGGTTGCTGTTTTGTCCTTTTGACAGTGTCCTTTGCCTTACAGAAACTTTGTAATTGTATGAGGTCTCATTTGTCAATTCTTGATCTTAGAACATAAGCTATTGGTGTTCTGTTCAGGAAATTTTCCCCTGTGCCCATGTGCTCAAGGCACTTCCCCAGTTTCTTTTCTATTAGTTTCGGTGATTCTGGTTTTATGTGGAGATCCTTGATCCACATGGACTTTAACTTAGTCCAAGGAGATAAGAATGAATCAATTTGCATTCTTCTGCATGCTGACCTCCAGTTGAACCAGCACCATTTGTTGAAAAGGCTATCATATTTCCACTGGGTGGTTGTAGCTTCCTTGCCAAAGATCAAGTAACCATAGGTGTGTGGGTTCATTTTTGGGTCTTCAATTCTGCTCCATTGATCTACCTGCCTGTCACTGTACCAATACCACGCAGTTTTTAACATTATCGCTCTATAGTACTGCTTGAGGTTCGGGATACTGATTCCCCCAGAAGTTCTTTTACTCTTGAGAATAGTTTTAGCTATCCTGGGTTTTTTGTTATTCCAGATAAATTTGATAATTGCTCTTTCTAACTCTATGAAGAATTGAGTTGGGATTTTGATCGGGATTGCATTGAATCTGTGTACTGCTTTTGGCATTATTATTTATATAGCCATTTTTAATATAGCCATTTTTACTATATTAATCCTACCAATCCATGAGCATGGAAGATCTTTCCATCTTCTGAGGTCTTCTTTGGTTTCTTTCGTCAGAGATTTGAAGTTCTTGTCATACAGATCTTTCACTTGTTTGGTTAGAGTCACACCAAGATACTTTATATTGTTTGTGGCTATTATGAAGGGTGTCATTTCCCTAATTTCTTTCTCAGCCTGTTTATCCTTTAAGTATAGGAAGGCTACTGATTTGCTTGAATTAATTTTATATCTGGCCACTTCGCTGAAGTTGTTTATCAGCTGTAGGAGTTCTCTGGTGGAGTTTTTTGGGTCGCTTAAGTATACTATCATATCATCTGCAAATAGTGATAGTTTGACTTCTTCCTTTCCAATTTGTATCCCTTTGAACTCCTGTTGTCTAATTGCTCTAGCTAGAATTTCAAGTACTATATTGAATAAATTGGAGAGAGAGGGTAGCCTTGTCTAGTCCCTGTTTTTAGTGGGATTGCTTCAAGTTTCTCTCCATTTAGTTTGATGTTGGCTACTGCTTTGTTGTATATTGCTTTTACTATGTTAGGTATGGGCCTTGCATTCCTGTTCTTTCCAAGACCTTTAACATGAAAGGATGCTGAATTTTGTCTAATGCTTTTTCAGCATCTAATGAAATGACCATGTGGTTTTTTTTCTTTGAGATTGTTTATGTAGTGGATTACATTGATGGATTTCCTTATACTGAACCATCCCTGCATTCCTGGGATGAAGCCTACTTGATCATGATGTATGATCATTTTGATGTGTTCCTGGATTCTGTTTACAAGAATTTTATTGAGTATTTTTGCATCTATATTCATAAGGGTAATTGGTCTGAAGTTCTCTTTCTTTGTTGGATCTTTGTGTGGTTTTGGTATCAGCGAAATTGTGGCTTCATAGAACAAGTTGGGTAGTGTTCCTTCTGTTTCTATATTGTGGAATAGTTTAAAGAGTACTGGTGTTAGGTCTTCTTTGAAGGTCTGATAGAATTCTGCATTAAAACCATCTGGTTCTGTGCTTTTTTTGGTTGGAAGATTTTCAATGACCACATCTATTTCTTCAGAGGTTATGGGACCATTTAAATAGTCTATCTGATCCTGATTAAACTTTGGTATTTGGTATCTGTCTAGGAAATTGTCCATTTCCTCCAGATTTTCCAGTTGTGTTGAGTATAGGCTTTTGTAGTGGAATCTGATGATTTTTTTTTTAATTTCCTCAGTTTCTGTTGTTATTTCTCCCTTTTCATTTCTAATTTTGTTAATTTGGATACTGTCTCTGTGCCCTCTGGTTAGTCTGGCTAAAGGTTTATCTATCTTGCTGATTTTGTCAAAGAACCAACTCCTGGTTTTGTTGATTCTTTGAATAGTTCTTTTGGTTTCTACTTGGCTAATTTCAGCCCTGAGTTTGATGATTTCCTGCCTTCTGCTCCTCTTGGGTGTATTAGCTTCTTTCTGTTCTAAAGCTTTCAGGTGTGCTGTTAAGCTGCTAGTGTATGCTCTCTCCAGCTTCTTTTTGGCAGCACTCAGAGCTATGAATTTTCCTCTTAGCACTGCTTTCAATGTGTCCCATAAATTTGGGTATGTTGTGCCTTCATTTTCATTAAATTCTAAAAAGGTTTTGATTTCTTTCCTTATTTCTTCCTTGACCAAGGTATTATTGAGTAGAGCATTGTTCAGCTTCCATGTGTATGTGGGCTTTCTGCTGTTTTTTTTTTTTTTTTTTTTTTGCTGTTGAAGACCACCCTTACTCCATAGCGATGTGATAGGAAGCATGGAATTAGTTCATTTTTTTTGTATCTGTTGAGGTCTGTTTTGTGACCAATTATATGGTCAATTTTGGAGAAGGTACCATGAGGTGCTGAGAAGAAGGTATAGTCTTTTGATTTAGGATGAAATGTTCTATAGATATCTATTAAATCCACTTGGTCCAAAACTTCTGTTAGTTTTACTGTGTCTCTGTTTAGTTTGTGTTTCCCTGATCTGTCCATTAAGGAAACTGGGGTGTTGAAGTCACCCACAATTATTGTGTGGGGTGCAATATGTACTTTCAGCTTTAGTAAGGTTTCTTTTATGAATGATGGTGCCCTTGTATTTGGAGCATAGATGTTCAGAATTGAGAGTTCTTCCTGGTAGATTTTTCCTTTGATGTGTATAAAGTGTCCTTCCATGTCTTTTTTGATGACTTTTTGTTGAAATTCAATTTTATCAGATATTAGAATGGCTACTCCAGCTTGTTTCCTGGGACCATTTGCTTGGGAAACTGTTTTCCAGCCCTTTACTCTGAGGTAGTGTTTGTCTTTGACACTGAGATGCATTTCCTGTAAGCAACAAAATGTTGTCTCTTGTTTACATATCCAGTCTGTTAGTCTATGTCTTTTTATTGGGGGATTGAGCCCATTGATGTTAAGAGATATTAAGGAAAAGTGATTGTTACTTCCTGCTATTTTTGATATTATTTGTATGTTTGTGTGGTTATCTTTTCTGTGTTTGTTGGAATAGGATTAACTTCTTGCTTTTTCTAGTGTACAGTTTCTCTCCCTTTGTTGGTGTTTTCCATTCATTATCCTTTGAAGGGCTGGATTTGTGGAAAGATACTGTGTAAATTTGTTTTTGTCATGAAATACCTTAGTTTCTCCATCTATTGTAATTGAGAGAGTTGCTGGATATAGCAGTCTGGGTTGGCATTTGTGTTCCCTTAGGGTCTGCATGAGATCTGCCCAGGCTCTTCTGGCTTTAGTCTCTGGTGCGAAGTCTGGTATAATTCTGATAGGTCTACCTTTATATGTTATTTGACCTTTTTCCCTTACTGCTTTTAATATTCTTTCTTTGTTTAGTACACTTGGTGTTTTAATTATTATGTGATGGGAGGAATTTCTTTTCTGGTCAAATCTATTTGGAGTTCTGTAGGCTTCCTATATATTCATGGGCACCTCTTTCTTTAGGTTAGGGAAGTTTTCTTCTATAATTTTATTGAAGACATTTACTGGCCCCTTAAGTTGGAAATCTTCACTCTCTTCTATACCTATAATCCTTAGGTTTGGTCTTCTCATTTTGTCCTGGATTTCCTGGATGTTTTGGGTTAGGAGATTTTTGCATTTTTCATTTTCTTTGACTGTTATATCAATGCTTTCTATGGTATCTTCTGCATCTGAGATTCTCTCTTCTATCTCTTGTATTCTGTTGTTGATGCTTGGATCCATGACTCCTGACTTCTTTCCTAGGTTTTCTATGTCCAGAGTTGTTTTCCTTTGTGTTTTCTTTATTGTTTCTACCTCCATCTTTAGATCTTGGGTGGCTTTGTTCAATTCCTTCACCTATTTTGTTGTGTTTTCCCTTAGTTCTTCAAGGGCTTCTCCCTGTTTACTTGTGGTCTCCTGTATTTCTTTAAGGGCGTTATTTATGTCCTTCTTTAAGCCCTCTATCAGCAGCATGAGCAGTGCTTTTAAATCCAGTTCTTGCTTTTCTGGTGTGTTGGAGTATCCAGGACTTGCTGTTGTTGAAGAATTTGGTTCCGATGGAGCCATGTTGCCTTGGTTTGTATTGGTGGTGTTCTTGTGTTTGCCTTTTGCCATCTGGCTATCTCTGGTGTTAGCTGGTATTGCTGTCTCTGACTGTGGTTTCTCTGTGCTCCTGAGAGACCTGTTCTCTCTGTGTCCACTGATATGTAAGTACATTCTGCAAGACCCACTCTTTTATAGTTGTATTAGGTATGTACCTCTGTGGCCCAGATCAACTCTGGATGCAAGTGGTAATCAGAAGACTCCTGTCCCAGTTTGTTCCTAGGCTCTTGTGTCCTCAGGGTTTCAGTCTGATTCCTCTTAGTAGCAGGGGTAGTCCTATTGTACCACTGTGCCTTTCTGCATTCCTGAATGGTAAGTTACTTCCTTGTATCCCTTGGATATGGTACCCAGTGGCAGAAGATGGCTCCTCTGCTCTGCAATGCAGGTCTCTCTTGTGCTACCTAACTCCTCCCCACAGCTGGGTAGAGGGCTGGCTTCCTGTGCCAGGTGGAGATGGTGCACTGGAGTCCCTGTCTGGTCTATCACCAGAGCAAAGATGGCAGAGGCTGAGGCGCTCCCTCCAGGTGCTGATCACTCTGCAGGGCAAATGTCTCACAGCAGAGCTAGCACACAGATCACCACAGAGCTGCCCCACTCTTGGGCGCAGGTGGAACCGTGGTTGGCTGAGTCCTGAAATGTTATACTTTGGCTATCTCTGTGTACCTAGAGTTTCTGTCTGTTTTGTCACCGAAGCAAAGATGGTGGAGGCTGCTGCACTCCCTCCAGGTGTGGGTCACTCTGCAGGGCAAATGTCCCTCAGCAGAGCTGGCACACAAATGACCACAGAGCTTCCCAGCTCTTGGGTGCAGGCAGCACCTTGGCTGGCTGTGTCCCAAGCAATATTATACTCAGGATATCTCTGAACCTGGAGTCCCTGTCTGCTCTGTCCTCAGAGCAAAGATGGCAGAGCAGGATGATATTTTCTAATTCCATCCATTTGCTTAAGAATTTCATAAAGTCATTGTTTTTAATAGTTGAATAGTACTCCATTTTGTAAATGTACCACAGTTTCTGTATCCACTCTTCTGCTGAAAAATATCTGGGTTTTTTCAAGGTTCTGGCTATTATAAAATAGGATGCTATGTGGAGTATATGTCCTTGTTACATACTGGAGCATCTCTTAGGTATATGCCCATGAGTGGAATAGCTGGGTCCTCAGGTAATACTACGTCCAATTTTCTAATGAACCAGCAGACTGATTTCCAAAGTGGTTGTGGCAGCTTGAAATTCCACCAACAATGGATGAGGGTTCCTCTTTCTCCAGATCCTTTCCAGCATCTGCTATCACCTGAGTTTTTGATCTTAGCCATTCTGACTGGTGTGAGGTGGAATCTCAGGATTGTTTTGATTTGCATTTAACTGATGACTAAGGATGTTTGACACTTCACAGCCATTCATTATTCCTCAGTTGAGAATTTATTGTTTAGCTCTGTACCCTATTTTTAATAGGGTTATTTGGTTCTCTGGAGTCTAACTTCTTGAGTTCTTTGTATATATTAGATATTAACCCTCTATCAGATATAGGGTTGGTAAAGAATTTTTCCAAATCTATTTATTGCCATTTTGTTCTGTTGACAGTGTCTTTTGACTTACAGATGTTTTCAGTTTTATGAGGTCCCATTTGCCAAGTGTTGATCTTAAAGCATAAATCATTTCTGTTCTGTTCAGGAAATTTTCCCCTGTGTCCATGTGTTCTAGGCTCTTCCCCACTTTCTCTTCTATTAGTTTCAGTGTAAGTGGTTACATGTGGAGGTCCTTGATCTACTTGGACTTGAGCTTTGTACAAAGACATAAGAATGGATTAATTTGCATTCTTCTAAATGCTGACTGCCACTTGAACCAGCACCATATGATGAAAATGCTGTCTTTTTCCCACTGGATGATTTTAGCTCCTTTGTCAAAGATCAAGTGACTATAAGTGTATGGGTCCATTTCTGGGTCCTCAACTCTATTCCATTGATCTAGCTGCCTGTCTCTGTACAAATACCATACAGTTTTTATCACTATTGCTCTGTAATACAGGTTGAGTTCAGGGATGGTGATTCCCCCAGAAGTTCTTTTATTGTTGAAAACAGTTTTTACTATCCTGTTTTATTGTTTTTCCAAATGAAGTTGCAAATTGCTCTTTCTAACTCTATGATTTAGAATTTTGATAGGGATTGCATTGAATCTGTAGATTGCTTTCAGTAAGATGAGCATTTTTATTATATTAATCCTGCTAATCCATGAGCATGGGAGATCTTTCCATATTCTGAGATCTTTGATTTACTTCTTCAGAACACAAAGATAAGTTCTTGTCATAAATACCTTTCACTTTCTTAGTTAGAGCCACACCAGGGCATTTTATATTATTTGTGACTATTGTGAAGGGTGTGATATCACTAATTTCTTTCTCAGATTAGATATCACTAATTTCTTTCTGTTTATCCTTTGAGTATAGGAAGGCTACTGCTTTGTTTGAGTTGATTTTATATCCAGCTACTTTGCTGAAGTTGTTTATCAGGTTTAGGTGTTCTCTCGCAGAATTGTTGGGGTCACTTAAATATACTATCATATCATCTGCAAATAGTGATATTTTGACTTCTTACATTCCAATCTATATTCTTTTGATTTCCTTTTGCTGTCTGATTGCTCTGGCTAGTACTTTGCATATTGAATAGGTAGGGAGAATGAGGGCAGCCTTGTCTAGTTCCTGATTTTAGTGGGATTACTCCATGCTTTCTCCATTTAGTTTTAGGTTGACTACTGATTTGCTTTACATTGCTTTTACTATGTTTAGGTATGGGCCTTGAATTCCTGATCTTTCCAAGACTTTTATCATGAAGGGGTGTTAAAATTGGTCAAATGCTTTCTCAGCATCTAATGAGATGATCATGTGTGTTTTTTTCCCCTTTGGAATTTTTATATAGTGGATTACATTGATGAATTTCCATGTATTGAACCATCTCTGCATCCCTGGCATGAATCCTTCTTGATCATGATGAATGATTCATAGCTGCCTGCAGCTACATGCGAACCGGTGACCTGTGAAAGATACTTAGGTATGGGTGGGGGGGACGACGAAAGAAACTGTTAGGGGCTGACAGGCCAACTGCCAGCTACATAGACAGGCCGCCCCTCCCCTCGAGTGAAACTCCTGACCTTCCTGATGGAACATCAAGACCAAGATAAAAATCTGTGACCTTCGCGGGAAAAACCACAGAATGTCTCAGGCACCTGGCCCAGGGCTTGGCCCATAGCTCACTTCCCCGTAGCTCCCCCTCCCAACTTCCTCATTCAGGTCTTGGCCCATAGGTCACTTCTCCATAGTTCCCCCTCCCAACTTCCTCATCCCTATTGCTTAAAAACTGCTGCTTGTGTGACAATAAATGAGACCTTGACAAATGGAATCTTGCTTGGTCTCGTTCTTCTCTCCCCCCCATGACCCTCAGGTAGTGCCTCTTCGGGACCCTGAATAACTAGACCTGCTGGACGGGTCAAGAAACATGGACCAAGACAACAAAGCTGTTCAAAGTCCACCTTTCCTTAGGAGAAACAGGAGATATAAGCTTTGGGGGCGTGACCCTCCCTCCCAAAGCTGCTAGTCTTGTCAGCAGGTCTCTGCCAGGCTGAGAGATGTTGCCATAACAGTTCTCAGGAAGATGTTAATTTCACAGGGTCTGCTACTCTGCAGGAGATGGCGACTGACCCCCTTTTGCAGGAAACTGCAGCTCTTTTGAAGTGCTGGAGGAGCTCTGACAGCTCCGCCAGGTGGAGGGAGGTGTGGCTGGAATTCCTTAGCTCAGTGTAGATGAAATGCAGGCAGCTGAATTATGCCTAAAGGCTATATGACATTACAATGGCTCTCTACAATGATTGTTTCGATGTGTTCCTGGATTTGGTTTATGAGATTTTTATTGAGCATTTTTCATCAATATTCATAAGGGAAATTGGTCTGAAGTTCTCTTTCTTTGTTGGATCTTTGCATGGATTAGGTATGAGTGTAATTATGGCTTCATTAAATGAATTTGGTAATATTCCTTCTCTTTCTATGCTGTGGAATAATTTGGACAGTATTTGTATTAGCTTTTGTTTGAAGGTCTAATAGAATTCTGCACTAAAACCATAAGTCCTATGCTTATTTGATTGGGAGACTTTTAAGGACTGCTTCTATTTCTTTAGGAGTTATGGGACTGTTTAGATGGTTTATCTGATCCTGATTTAGCTTTGGTTCCTGCTGTCTGTCTAGAAAATTGTCCATTTCATGCAGGTTTTCCAATTGTGTTGAGTATAGGCTTTTGTAGCAGGATCTGTTCATTTTTTTGGATTTCCTTGGTTTCTGTTGTTATGCCTCCCTTTTCATTTCTTATTTTGTTAATTTGGATATGGTCTCTGTGTCCTCTGGTTAATGTGGCTAAGGGTTTATCTATCTTGTTGATTTTCTCAAAAAATAGCTCCTGGTTTTATTGATTCTTTGTATAGTTCTTTTTGTTTCTACTTGGTTGATTTCAGTCCTGCGTTTGATTATTTTCTGCTATCTACTACTCTTGGATGTATTTGCTTCTTTTTGTTCTAGAGCTCTTAAATGTTCTATCAAGCTGCTAGTGTGTGCCCTCTCCATTTTCTTTTTGGAGGCTCTCACAGCTATGGGTTTTCATCTTGACACAGCTTTCATTGTGTCCCCTAAGTTTTGGTATTATGTGCCTTCATTTTCATTAAATTCTAAAAAGTCTTTGATTTCTTTCTCTATTTCTTCCCTGACAAAGTTACCATTGAGTAGAGCTTTGTTCAGCTTCCAGGGGTATGTGGGTTTTCCATTGTTTTTGCTGTTATTGAAGATCAGCCTTAGTCCATGGTGATCTGATAAGATACATGGGATTATTTCAGTCTTCTTATATCTGTTGAGGACTGTTTTGAGACCGATTACGTGGTCTATTTTGAAGAAGGTACAATAAGGTACTAGGAAGAAGAAGATATATTCTTTTGTTTTAGGGTGAAATGTTCTATAGATATCTGTTAAATCTATTTGGTTCACAATTTCTGGTAATTTCACTGTGCCTCTTTTTTGTGTCTGTTTCCACGATCTGTCCATTGCAGAAAATGAGGTATTGAAGTATCCCACTATTATTGTGTGAGGTACATTGTGCATTTTTAGATTTAGTAAAGTTTCTTTTATATGAGTGCCCTTATATTTAGAACATGTATGTTCAGAAATGAGAGTTCAACTTAACAGATTTTACCTTTTATGTGCATGAAGTGTCCTTCCTTATCTTTTTTAATAACTTTTGGCTGAAAGTCGATTTTATTCAATAATTGAATGGTTACTCCAGCTTGTTTCTTGGGACCATTTGCTTGGAAAACTGTTTTTCAGCCCTTTACTCTGAGGTAGTGTCTGTCTTTGACACTGAGGTGTGTTTCCTGTATGCAACAACATGCTGGATACTGTTTGGGGAATTGAGTCCATTCACATTCAGAGATATTAAGGAAAAGTTGTTGTTGCTTCCTGTGTTTGTGTGGCTATCTTCTTTTGGGTTTGTTGAAAGATTACTTTCTTGTTTTTTCTAGGGTGTAGTTTCCTGCCTTGTTCTGGAGTTTTCCATCTATTATTCTTTGTAGGGCTGGATTTGTGGAAAGGTATTGTGGAAATTTGGTTTTGTCTTGGAATATCTTGGTTTCTCCATCTATGTTAATTGAGATTTTTGCTGAGTATTGTAGCCAGGGCTGGAATTTGTGTCTGTATGAAATCTGCCCAGGATCTTCTGGCTTTTAGAGTCTCTGGTGAGAAGCCTGGTGTAATTCTGATAGGTCTGCCTTTATATGTTACTTGACCTTTTTCCCTTACTGCTTTTAATATTCTTTCTTTGTTCAGTGCATTTGGTGTTCTGATTAATATGTGATGGGAGGAATTTCATTTCTTGTCCAGTCTATTTGGAGTTCCACAGGCTTCTGGTATGTTCATGGTATCTCTTTCTTTAGTTTTGTTTTATAATTTTGTTGAAGATATTTACTGGCCCTCTAAGTTGGGATTTTTCACTCTCTTCTGTACCTATTATCCTTAGGTTTGATCTTCTCATTGTGTCCTAGAATTCCAGGATGTTTTGGATTAGGGGCTTTTTGCATTTTGCATTTTCTTTGACTATTGTGTCAATGTGTTCTATGATAAACTCTGCACCTGAGATTCTTGCTTTTATATCTTGTATTCTGTTGTTGATGCTTGCATCTGTGACTCCTTATAGCTTTCCTAGATTTTCCAAATCCAGGTTTGCCTCCCATTGTGATTTCTTTCTTGTTTCTATCTCCATTTTTAGATCCTGGATGATTTTGTTCAATTCCTGTACCTGTTTGGTTGTGTTTTTCTGTAATTCTTTAAAGGAATTTTGTGTTTCCTCTTGAAGGGCTTCTAGCTGTTTACCTGCATTCTCCTGTATTTCTTTAAGGGAGTTATTTATGTCCTTCCTAAAGTCCTCTATCAGCATCATGAGATGTGATTTTAAATCTGAATCTTGCTTTTCCTGGGTGTTAGCATATCCAGGACATTCTGATTTTGGAGAACTAGGTTCTGATGATGCCATGTAACCTTGGTTTTTGTTGCTTAGGTTCTTTTGCTTGCCTCTCACCATCAGGTAATATCTTGTGTTAGTTGTTCTTGCTTTCTCTGACTGGAGCTTGTCCATCCTTTAGGCTTGTGAGCCAGTGATCTTAGTTATGCTAGCTCTCCTGAGGAGACCAGCTCTCTCCTGGGCAGGACTTTGGTGCAGAGGGCTACGGGGCAGCCTTAGCTCTGGGGTGCAGATGAAGACTAGAAGTGTCCTGTTGCCAGCTGCTCTGGTGTTCCTGTGCCCTGTGCACTCCTGGTGGGTCCCTCTTTGGGCAGTTATTGGAGCAAAAGTGGTGATCACACCTTTGGTCTTAGGAGTGAGATCATTCCTAGGAGACCAGCTCTCTCTGGGTAGGATTTGGGTGTGTAGCTCTGTGGAATAGCCTTAGCATCTGGGGCATAGATGGAGACTGGAAGGAGCTGGCTCAAATTTTTATCTTCAATAATTTTAGACAAAATTTTACTTTAACCTGAAGTTTTCCAGATTTAAATTTTTCTTTACTATTTGTGAAGACTACTCTTGGTGATCAGCTTGGCTGTATCTGAAATGAACTGTAATCCAGATATGGAGGGCATACCCATGATATATTTTCTGCTTGGTTTGTGTGGGTAAATCATTTATAGTCTCCATTCCTAATCTGGAATTTTGAGATAGGAAGATACAACTTTAAGCCTCATTTCAAAGAGGTAAAACACACCTTTAATCTGGGCAACACCTTCTGGAAGCCTATATAAGGAAACAGAAGAAGGAAGCTCTTGCTTTTTGCCATCTTACCCTTGTCTTGTTAGCACATCCATTCCAACTACTAGATTCTTAGACTTTGGACTTTCTATCCAAAGCTAGCACTTGTTGAATTAACTAGACTGCAACCTGTAATCAGAGAAAGAAACAGAGAGAGAGAGAGAGAGAGAGAGAGAGAGAGAGAGAGAGAGAGAGAGAGAGAGAGGTTCATTTCATAAGTTCTGTGACTCTGGAGAACCCTGACTAATAATATAATATAACATTCAAGCAGAAGATATGAAAATAGAGAGTTATTCTGAAGCTTTAATGAATGAAGAATATTTGACATGACCTAAAAAGTTTCATTAACTTAAAGACTGTGTTCCAGAAACCTATTACCAAAATACAATTATTGTTATGTTATTGTATGTATATTGAACACTTGAGCTCAAATATTCAGAGTATGTAGTGTTATATTAAATGAAGAAGGACAGTTGGAAGGAATGAAAGAAGGGAGGGAGGGAGGGGGAAGAGCGGAAGGGTAGGAGGGAGATAGGAAGGAAGAAAGTGGAAGAAAAGAAGGAAGAAAGGGAGGGAGGGAGTAGGAAGGAAAGATACGAAGGAAAGAGCAGTACGTATATAAAATATGCTGAAACACACAGTATTGATAGTACCAACAAAGGTTTAATAACGAATCACTGTTATTTATAATTATTTTCTACAGAATAATGTTTAAATATGCATTGTACTTATACTCTGGTTGTTTACTCAAACAGTTTTATTGATATGGCTCAAATTGTTCAGCTCAATCAGGTGTCAAATCTCTTGTAATTTCAAAATCATCAAGCTTCACACTGAATTTTTAAAAGCATACTTGAGTCAAGGTCCATCACATATTTTAACAATATTAACCAAGTTCTCTCAGGTACCATAAAGAGAAAATTAAGTACACAGGTCATTGTACTCAAGAAAACCACAGTTTAACAGAATCAACAATCTGAGAAATCACCAAATTTACTGCTACAACTATCCATGCTGAACTGACGAGCATCACTAAATGAATGGCTGGACTAGAGCTGAAGATCAAGACTTGCTCTGCTGTTATCTATGGTCTGGAACCTGGTATATGACTCCTTCTTTTGGCAGTCAGTTTTATCATCCATGAAACTTCTTTTGATGATATATTAGCCCAACCCAATTCTAGATTTATGGAAAAATACTTACAAAAAATAGAAGTATTATTGAATATATTACTAAGATCAAAGAACTAAGAATGATACAACATATATATTTGGGGGGGGTAGGGAATATTTTCCCTTGCAGGTAAATGAATCACAAATCATTGTCTGGAGAATGAACTTGAAGTATTATGGCCCTGGTGCATCTATATGAAACATATGCTGCGATTTAGATGTAACTTGTACCCCAAGAGTTCAATTATTCTTTTCTTTAAGATTTATTTATTTATTTATATGAGTACATTGTCTTCATTCCATCAGTGATGTTATAAGAGAAGGGCATCACATCCCATTACAGACATTTATGAGACATCATATATTTGTAGGGATTTTAACTAAGGACTTCTGGAAGACCAGTCAGTGCTCTTAACCACTTAGCCATGTTTCCCAGTCCACGAGTTAGATTCTTAATTCCATTAAAGTGGTTTTGAATTATGGAAGAATGTAGCTGTCCCACAGCTACACAGGTTCACCTGGAAGGAAAGCTGGGGCTGAAAGGAGATCAGTCAGGCTGGAGAAATAATGAAGCCAAGACAAATTTCTGTTCAAGGCTCAATGCTTTTAATGAATAAGTGAGAATTTAAAGGGGGAAAATCCTCCCCCAATAAGCTGGGATCTTCTTTGTAAAACTGGTTGGGTTGCTCAGTGGGAGACTGGTTCATCTCAGGAAACTGCAGATCCTCAGAGAACAATAGATATCACTTAGGTTGGAAGTTTCCATCTTAGGTGGGTGACTGTGGCAAAACAAGGTCTGAATTTCCTGCTGAAGGGCTTAAGGAAGGGCACAATTCCTCCCTTTTTATTTATTAAAAATTAACTGGACTGGGGCATAAGGTTTACTTATGCTCCATGATCTTGTCTGGGAATTATGGTGGCTGGCAGTCACGTTGGTCTTAGGTCTAATTCTATACTCTCTCTTACCCGTCCGAAAGGACATGGGCAGCTTGCTTGTGTTTATTTGCACCAACACAGCCTTTTAGTGTTTATTATGAACAAATACGACCTTTTGGCACCTGTCTTTGTCTTAGGTTGATAAAGCATCATAGAATATCACTTGTCCAACTCTGACTGCTGGCCCTCATAGCACACCTTTTCCCCATTCAGACCAAAGCCACAAAAGACCTACAAATATGCACTTAATGCATTTCTTCAAAGTGATGAAAAACTGCCATGATGAGTCACTGAGCTTTGCTTAACATTCCTGTGTGGAGGCAACCAACCTGCTTAAAATACAAAGTCAAAAGTTAAGATCAAAACAGGATTGTCTGCTGATGTCCCAAAGTATTCAATTCAGTTGCAAATTAGCAACTATCAGAAACAAAGCCTGACCTCCCAGTGTTTGGGAACTGGCTTTGAGAATCTACAGAGAAACTGTTACTTCTCAGGAAGAGTGGAGGCTATGCTCCAAATTAACTCAGCTGGCTGATAAAGATTTTTCGCCATCTTCATAATTGGAAACTCCAGTATTGGATATTTCTAGACCAGTCCATGATTGAGTCAGAAATACTGGTCACATTAAAGGAAAGACAAGAGTCATTATAACTCCTTCTTTTGATTAATTTTTCTAAGTCAGTTTTCACAGTCTCCATGTTCTCTGTCCCACAAGGTCTAAAAGCTTGAAGCAAGGCAACTTGTCTATCTGGAACATAGGCAAGCAAAGGTGGATCAAGAACATACAACCAATAAAGATTTCCTGTCACCATTGTCAGGGCACTCAGCAAGCTCACAGGTCAGCATTATCTTCAGCATGCCACACCAATCACTCTGGCAGGTAGCATGCTCCTGTAGCATTCTGCAAAAAAAGCACAAACATGCCCTCGTCCCCATATTAAATACCTGATCAGGATCATGCCACATACCAATAAGTGGATCCTTCCATTTCACCTAGGCATGAATGTGGCTAGTTGTAGGATTCTATAGACACACAGCAAAGTGTTTCTTGGAATCCAAATTTTAAAATTTTAAAAATATAAAAGCCTGATTTAAATAATCTGCACAGGGATATAATTTCACCCTTTTCATTTTTTAACAAGATACTGTTTTATAGTTTCACAATGTCTTGTCCTTAAGAATTATAAAGAATCCCAGTAATATGGTTAATATTAAGTTGTTGTCAAAACATCTCAAATGCTTGACTGTAATAGTCAGTTCCATTATCTGTTTTAATGAGGTGAAACACCAAGCATAGAAAATAATGCAGGCAATGACTAATTACATTTTTAGTTTCTTCTCCTGTTAAAGCAGTTGCAAATAGCCTGAAAAGGTATCATTAGTCACATGTACATATTTTAATTTTGTAAAATCAGAACTATGAGTACCCATTTGCAATAATAAATTAAGTCCTCTAGAATTAACACTATTACATGGTACAGGTAGAAACTGAATACATTGAGAACAAGTTTTTATAATTTGATGTGCACATTGTCTAAAAATATCAAAAATATCAAATTATTGTCTCAACACATTACTATTTTGATGATGTAAAGAATATGATTGCATGGCCAATTGTTCCTATCTAAGGCCTATAGTCTACCTGGGATACAAAGTGAAGCTTCCTGGGAGTTTCACATGAGCGGGTTTTCCATGGACAAAGAGCTGGGAAGTGAAACGATGGGGGTCGAGAGAAAGAGAACACACAGAGACATTAGTGCATGGCTGTACAAAATCTCTCTTTACTTGGGGAATAAGCATGGCAATATATGTGCTGTGGGTGTGAACCTCCCTCCCAGGGTTGCAGAGTCTTCTCAGTGCTTCTCAGCAGGGCTGTTCCTTGAGGAAATTGACCCCATAGGGTCTGTTGCTCTGCTGGAGACTGAGGTGTGACAAAAGGCATGTTCCCGGAGCTCTGCCAGCTCTGCCAGGTGTGTGTGTGGGAGGTGTAGCTCACTGGCGTCTGGAGTTGAATGATAGCTGCCATGTGATAAAGCACTTCAATATGACTCTCTACCACAAACCTCTTGCAGCATTGCCTTAAGAGGTCTTGTCCAGGCAATTCAGTATGACCTCTTTTTAAAAGATTAATTAATTAATTATATGTAAGTACACTGTAGCTGTCTTAAGACACACCAGAAAAGGGCATCAGATCTTTACTGATGGTTGTAAGCCACCATGCGGTTGCTGGGAATTGAACTCAAGACCTCTGGAAGAGCAGTTTGTTAAAGTTCTGTCTAAGCTCTACCCCACAGTTATCTGGCAACAGCCAGGTATGCCATTCCCTACAGTTACCTGGCAACAACCAGGTAGGCCTGGACTACTATAAAGGGGGCTGCTTACCCCCTCCTTTCTCTCTTATCCCTCTCTTATCTCTCTTACCTCTCTCACTCTCAGCTTCTCTCTTGCCCCTCTTGGGCTCTCCTCCCCTCCCCCCTCTCTCCACATGGTCATGGCTAGCCTCTGCTTCTCTACTCTTTCCCTCTCTCTGCCTTTCTATGCTTCTACTACCCCCTTAACTCCCCTCCCCATGCCCTGAATAAGCTCTATTCTATACTATGCCGGTGTGTGTGTCTGGTTCCTTGGGGAAAGGGATGCCTCAGCCTGGGCCTGCTGGAGCATCACCTTCCCCCACACAAATGTATACCAAATTCTCACATCTCTTTTTATGATCACAACATAGTTGGTGTTCTTAACCACTAAGCCATCTCTCCAGCCCCAGGATGATCTCTTAAATGTCCAAAAAACATTCCTTTAAAGGAACAGTACCTTTTCTAAAATTGAATTGTATTTGCATAAATAATTGCAAAACTTACAAATAAGCAGAATCTAAAAAAGGAACAATTTCAAGCAACTGTAAGCCCTGATATACACACACACACACACACACACACACACACACACACACATATATATATATATGATATCAGTTTATCAGTCTGCAAATTAAAAACTTGATTTTTTAACATTTTAAAGATAGTGACTACATCACGCAATTTAATTTTCTGTGCTAAAGCAGAGGAAAACTCAAAAGAATGAACATGTGATCCAATTATATAAGCATCTCTCCCATAGAAGAGCTGTTTATAAATACAGTAGATGTATTCTTTGTGGGATGTATGCATAAATCTATAGGAAATATAAAAGCACTCATGGAAGCAAATTTCAACAACTTGACTTTTGGATAACAATTATCAATTTTGTCTAAAAACATTTGCTATGCAATAGATCAAATATCAATATTCTGAAATAACCATTTTAATTGCTGTTTGAAACAAGAGGTGCAGGAAAGATGGTTCAGCAGTTAAGAGCACTGACTGTTCTTCCAAAGTCCTGAGTTCAAATCCCAGCAACCACATGGTGGCTCACAACCATCCATGATGAAATCTGATGCCTCTTCTGGGATGTTTGAAGACAGCTACTGTGAACTAAATAAATGAATCTTAAAAAAGAAAGAAAGAAAGAAGGAACAGATGTTTCATCAGGTTCTTAAGACATCCTTTTCAAAATGCTTTTATGATTCTATCCTACAATTCCTTATTAACACAGCAACAGCTTTATAATAGAATGTTAAACCTTTATTTGGAGATGTAAAAAGGATGAATCTACATTAATGCTCTCTTTGCCAAGGAATTGCTGTGAACATATAACATAAACAACCAGCAACTGATTACAGTAGCTTCCTCTACTATCTGCAAAACTATTTGTCTCTCATCAGTTAATTTGCATCCCCCTTGAGAATATCAGAAGCTTAAGTTCTCCTATGGTGAGCTTAAGGTGAGGTCTCTTAGCCAATTAATATCTCCTAACAACTTTTGAAAACCATTTAGAGTAGGTAAGTTATCTTTTCTTGTTTGAATTTCCTGTGCCAATTTGTTTAGGATATAATTGATAACTTTGAATCTTTTCTGGAACAACTACTCCAAAATTTTTAAAGTCCATTGTAAGAGCAAAAACCTGTAATCAAATTTCATGAATAATATACACTGAATGATTTAAAGAGCTAGCTTTTTGTATTGAAACAGAGGCAAAACATATTTTCTCACATAAGGTATCACTTCAGTGGTTCTTTAAAATTAGGTCATTAAAAGCAAAACCTTAAAATTAGCAAACCCTTTACAATCATCAGGACGCAAAGGAAAAAAAAAAACAACCTTCCAAATCCATAAAAATTTTGTATGGAGTAGACAGGCCAGATTTTAATGCTTTCATAAGTTCTACATAGCCTTATTAACCTTTCATAGATCTTAAATTTGAACTTTATTTTGAACAACACCTGGATAGATCTGTTAATAATGCTGTTCAGGTCAGAAACTGTTCAGGGTTTGCAAGACAAAAGCAGTCCCACACAAGCCTCCACTGAGGCAGATCTGCATTAACTCAAATGTAAATATTTATGGTAGTCTCCTGAAAAGCAGCAGTCTCCACTTGCTGGATTTTTTCTTAATTGCAAATGTGGGTGAATTAAAATCTTGAGCTTATAATCAAACTGCAAACTGTAGTCAATAGAACACTGGCAATTTAACCATAATTTTTAAGTTTCTCTTGCAATATTAGAGCATGAACACAACTTTGAAGAGCAAAACCCAATTTTAAACAATCCATTCTCTTTAAAATCAATACCAAAAGTGTTGCTTTTACAAGTTTGTCTGTCAGATCTTATATATGAATGCATGACTGTGCAACTTTTAATACCCCATTAAAAAGACATTGTTTCATATCTTATCCTTTATAAATCTAATTTCTAGGATAAGAATTGCATAAACTATTATGCCAATTTAGAAGTATCCTGTTTTTCTGGGTTGGTTCATGAGACATGTTGTTGTTTAAAGTGACTCCAACCCTTCTTTACCAGTTTTAAGCTAGGGTCAGAGAGGCAAGTTTGTGGCTTGTTAGTCATTCAGAAGGATTAGCTACTGCTTGTTAAGAAGGGACAGAAAATGCAGTCTAACCCTCCAATGGCCCCAATAAGACAGAAGTTTAGAAATACCGTCTCACTCCTAAGTAGCCTTAAATGCCTCAAATTCCAGACCCTGCTCTCTGCCAGTGAAATGGGTAAAAGGTCACACTTCTTGCAATTCCAGACACTGCTTTCTGTAAAGAACTAGGTGAAAAGGCACAAGACGGGCCTTTGAATATGTGATCCTGACCTAGTAAGATAACAGGAAATGAGCTGACTAACTGCTTATCTGGCTTCTGTAAATTGCTGGCACCATAGAGGGACGATAACACGCTGAAACCTTTGGTCCTATCTAACTGCAATTTGTCACCCCCACTCAGGAGCCCCCACAAACCTCCGAGACTATAGGAAACTGATTGGTTCACGAAGCGCGGGCTTAGATGTTTTAAAATGATTGGCCTAGAAACTATAGAATGGTACAAATCAATTGGCCCCCCACCTCGAGGGCTCTTGATGCTCTGAAATGATTGGCTTGCAAAGAGCGGGTTTTGTTGTAACCCTATAAAAGCTGCCTCAGTTCTGCACTCGGGGTCCACAGTCCTCTACCCCTGCATGGTGTCGACTGTGCACCCAGCACACTTGGAATTAAGTCCTCTTGCTGTTGCATCAAGACCATTTCTCGTGAGTGCTTTTGGCTGTCACCTTTCCTGAGTCGGAGTGAAGGGGTTCCTCTTGCTTTCAGGGCCTTTCATTTAGAAGTCATACTCTAAGAAGAAACAAAAGGAAATATACTAAATTCAGGGATCTCTCTCTCTCTCTCTCTCTCTCTCTCTCTCTCTCTCTCTCTCTCTCTCTCTCTCTCTCTCCTACATGATTCTTTCTCAACTATGTAATGATAGTGGGATGAAACCATGGGGGAAAGCCATATGAAAAAATGCAAAAAATAGCAAAAGACCAGGTACAAATGGTGCCTCAATATGGGGCTCAAAAATTAAAGATAAAAATGGGAAAACTGATTTCAAACACCAGAGAAAAAATGTCAGAGGATGATAAAATTGATTTTTTTTGTCAAGATACCAAAAAATAATTAATTGCAGCTGCTACTGTTGGGATATCACAAACTTTGCTCCAAAGGTGTTTTTTTTTTCCTTTTCTTCTTTGCATATTGTCTTGCTTAATAGCACCCTAGCATGCTGTTAAGCTTCTAGTATGAGATCTCCCCAATTTTTTTATGAAGGCACTTAGTGAATTTTCCTCTCAGCGCAGATTTCATTGTGTCCCTTAAGTATGGGTATGTTGTGCCTTCATTTCACTGAATTCCAGAAAGTCTTTAGTTTCTTTATTACTTTCCTGATCGAGTTATAATTGCGTTATTATATGAGGGTTTTTGTTGTTTTAAAGTCCACACTTAATCCATTGTGATCTGCTAAAATACAAGGGATTATTTCAATCTTCTTGCTTTGAAGATTGCAAAAGCTTGCCCTGTTTCAATTTTGGAGAAGATTCCATGAGGTGATGAGAAGAAGATACATTATTTTGTTTTGGGATGAGCGGTTCTGTAGCAATTTGTTATATCCATTTGGTTCATAACATGTGCTACTTTCACTGCATCTCTGTTCAGTTTCTCTTTGAATGACCTGCTTATTGGCTAAAGTGGGTTCTTTAATTCCCCCACTATTATTTTGTGAGGTTCAATGTATGATTTGAGATTTGGCAAAGTTTCTTTTATGAATGTGGATGCTCTTGCATTTGGGGCATAGATGTTCAGAATTGAAATGTCATGTTGGATGATTTTTCATTTAATGAGTATCCTGTGTACTTTCCTATCTCTTTTGATTTTTTTTTTGGATGAACATCTTATTTTATTAGATAGAATGGCTACTCCAGCTTGTTTCTTGGGTCCTTCTTGAAAAATTATTTTTTAGTCCTCTACTCTGAGGTAGTGTCTATCTTTGTTGCTGGGGTGTGTCTCTTACATGCTGCAAAAGGATGTTTCCATATCCAGTCTGTTAACATGTGTGTTTTTATTTGGGACTTGAGTTCATAAATGTTGAGAGATACTAGTGACAAATGATTGTTAGTCTCTGTTATTTTCTCCTGTAACTAGGTAGGAAAGAAAAAGAGAGAAGGGATAGAAAGAATAGGGTGAATGAGGAAGAAAGGAGAAAGGATAGGAGGGAAGGGAGAGGGAGGGAAAGAGGATGTTTGTTTGACAGAAAGTAAAAAATAAACTGTGCTAAACTCAAAATGAAGCATGCAAAGTTCCCAGACATACATTCATATATTCTAGTGAATACTTCAACCAAAAGTTGAACTAATTTTATAAACATTTTAATGTTCATTGTTAGCATTCTCTCAACTGTCATGGCACACTGAAGATCAGGGACCAATATGCATCAGTGATAGGAGACATTTCCCCAGCCCTAGCTACAATTAAGGAAATATCACCAAAGTGTTAAAAAACTGGCCCAGCTATTCTGACTGAAGAAGTTATATAATTAGTATTCTCATTCTAAAAATAAAGAGAGGAAAATTCCAGCTTGTCTTTTTTTAAAAAATCATTTCATAATGGAAGAAACACTTGAATTTCTTAACTGGTACCCAAGCACAGGGAAGAAAGCATGATGTGCAAAAATTTAAATTCCATTCTTTCCTTTTGTGTAAGATATGGCATCAACAACTGGCAATTGGGAGTAGAAATACATCATTATACTTATTTATAGCATTAAGTACTTTACATTTATCCAGAGAAGTGAAACTCTTTTTTAAAAAAAAAAAATTATAAAGGGAGTGTGTGGTTCTTTCATTAGCTTGTCTGTAATATGGGATTGGTCCATAAATTAATGTGTATAAGAGGATGAGAGGAAATAAAAATCAAAACATTGCCATTGTAATTATAGCTCTTTAAATATCAAAAGACACAAAGAGAAAGTCCTTTTGAAAAGCCTACCAAATTCCTTGGCAAGACCCTAATAATTACTCCTATAAATCTGAAGTTTGCAAGGCCTGAGCTATGGATGACAACACATTAGTCAAACTCTGTGTCCAGGTTGTTCTCGGTGCAAGGTTCTTAAACTATTGTTTACTGACTTAGCACTACATAAATGTGGGTTTCATTCTCGCAGGAAAGGAGTAGAGCTCTATGACACAGGTAGCTCTGACCCCTTCAAGTAGGCTGCAACTCACACAATCCAATTAGAAAACTAATGTGAATTACTAAATTAAGCTGAAAATTGTCATGCGGAGTTCTAATATCACAATCTTGTTTAAAAAAAAGAAATAAAGTTTCCATAAATGAAGTATTTATAAACAAACCACATGGGCAGGTAGGAGTTATTAAGAGAGCTCTTCACCTAAATTAGTAAGTACAACCCCAAAGTAAAGAACACTCAGAAAGTCCCAACAATGTGAAAATTTGCCTCTACATTTCTCCACACTTTTAGGTTTATAAACACAATCAACATATCTCCTTTGAGCATCTATTTTACAGGAAAATTAATAGAATTAAAATTTGGCCTGTAATTCCACATTTTTATGACAAACACTGACTCTAGGGGGCATTCTCTAAGCTGCATCAAGAAGAGAAGGGAATTGTGTTGCTTAATAAAAGAAAAGGCTAAATTCAATGTAGCAAATATATCTCTTACAGTTCCCAAGCACTAATTGTGAACTTTAACCATACGCAACAAATTATTTCAAATTTTGTGGAAAGGAAAATGAATTCATAACCAAGCTAGGCTGGTCATCTCCTTAGAGAAAGTTAATCAGACATTGAATGCAACAAACTCCAACTTTGTGAAGAAGTTTGTGTGATACAAAAATGTCTGGTGTTCTTTCTCACTATGTGCCTACTGAAAGCCACATCAGAATATTGTGATGAGTGTGTACATTGACCCAGATGTAACTCTATCCACATAGCTGCTAAACTTGATGCTACACTATTTAGTAATGTAAATGTATTATTGCTCCTAATTATCCAACAAGTCAATTAGTTATACATAAGTTTTGGCAAACAGACAAATTGTATTGGTATCAAGAAGCTTGATCATACAAAAGAGTCTTCTTATAGCTTAAATACCCCTATGAAAGCTGACATTTTACAGTATTAAGAGGTGAGTCCAAGTGGGGGCACCAAAGAAGCAACTAAGCCATGAGAATTTCATCCTCATGAATGGATCACACATTTATGGATGAGTGAGTAAATGGGGTATTTCAAGAATGGGTTCAATACAAAGCCAGTTTGTCTCTGTTTTATGGATGGAACCCTCTCTCAATGCATCTTTCCAGTCTTCACCAGAGAAAAATGTCTTCACCTCTCCACTGTTCACAGTCAAAAGGATATGTGTGTGTGTGTGTGTGTGTGTGTGTGTGTGTGCATGTGCATGCGTGTGCCACTCTTTTGGCAATAGAAAATGAAAATGAATTAAGAGACTCTTCTACGTAGCTGCCCTAGTGAATAACTGTAAGTATAACTATCCAAAACAAAAAGTTTATTCTGGAATAGACAAAGTTAACTGACTGGAATATGTATTCAGTAACAGGTCATGGCATATGGAGGCAAAGGAAATAAAAGCTTTTTAAATAAATAATGAGGAAGGTCATAAAAAATTTTTGCAATAATTATATTTTATTACAAAGGATAATAACAAGAGAAATTAGACCACCCCCTCATGAAACTCTCAGTTATACTGGATTGACATCCTTAAAAAAGTGGTTTTACTGCAATACTGTAATACTTGCTGTGAGATTACAGTTCTCTATACACTGCTTTGATTGTCACCACAAGTATATGGGCAGGTACATGTCCTACCACAGACATGTTAGGTTTCATATAAGTAACTCCATTTGGATGTTGATAACTTTTAAAACCTCTGGTGTTTCTAGTCACATAAATAATTACAGGAGAGTGGAAACATGAAAAGTCCTTAAGTATGCATGTACATGTGTCAGAAGATAGGACTGTACATGCAGATCACCCCAATCATAGAGATTATAAGCAAAAAATGGGCTTCATCTTGTAACTTGCTAGGAGCATCCAAGTGCCTCCTAGTGAAATGTTGCCAAAATATTCAGCTAATCAATACTCTGTTGATATCTTCACACTAATCTTTTACTATTTTATTTTTAATTTTTAAAAACAATATTCTATCTTACGTGTAGCAATATGATCTACATATTAAATAACACTGTGAATAGATATGACTTTAAGAGGAATAAAAAGAGAAATTTCATGTTACAAAACCGTTCCCAGTGCAAGTTTAGAAAAAAAAATTGCTTTTTCTATGTAGGTCAATGAGACAAATGTATCTAGTTATTAACAATGTATAATTACTATTCCACTGATGGTTAAAGGAATTCAAAAGAAAGCCAAACTTTCACAAATACTGATTCAAGGAAGCAACCCATGTTGGATTATTTTGTGTGCAAAAATTAAATCTTTTAGTCATAAGGAAATAAATTGTAATCTGTGTCTCACAGCTATATTTTCCATATAATATGTTTATTTTTATGATTGGTTCTAATTTATTATCCTATTTTGTTCATAGTTTCAAAATAAAAACTTTAAAGATTCTACAGGTAAAGGTGGATACCACAAAGTTCATTGACCTGACTGAGTCTGATCTCTCTGACCATGTCAATGGAGGTGGAGAACCAGATCCTGCAAGTTGTCCTCTGACATTCACACTTTGCAAGCAAGTCATAATATTCACACACAATCACACAGAACATGAAATTTCTCTTTTTACTCCTCTTAAAGCCATATCTAATCACAGTGTTATTTAATATGTAGATTATATTGCTACACATAAAATAGAATATGGTTTTAAATAGTCACAGGCACACAGTCACATATAAATAAATAAATAGATAAATAATAAATAAATAAATATTTCAATGTAATTAAAAAATATTTAAATGAACTACTCTAATTGGCACTCAGTCATGTCCTATACTAATCAGAACTGATAGTTCTTAACTACACCATTGATTAAAGAACATGAGGACTATTTCTTATCCAGTAAAGGGAAAGAAACTATCAAGAACCAATTCAACAGCAATTAAACGTGTTGGCCATAGCTGTAGGTTAGGATACTTATGTTTGACAACTTTCCATGACTGTGTCAAAAGATCTGAAATAAGCGACTTGAAAGAAGGCAGTGTTCATCTGAGCTTGTGGTACTGGAAGTCTTGACCAATGATACTTTACCCACTGGAGTTAGACCTATGGATAATCTAAGCAGATCATGGCAGGAAAGCACTGTGAAGAAGACATGTTCATCTCAGAGTGGTCAGAAGAAAATGAGGCAAAGGACTGGAGTTCCAACATCTGCTTAAAGATCATGTCCCCAATGATCTGACTTTCTTTCACTAGGCCCCATCACCTAAATAGTCCACACTTCTGACAGTTCCAAAAGCTGGAGATTATTATTATTAGCACTTGAGCTTTGGAGGGCAATAAGGATCCAGAGAGAGCTTTGGGTTTGCCCATAGTAATCTTCAGATGCATGGTAACAAAATGATATCGTGTGTCAGGTGTGACATGGTTGTCAACACAGCTGCATAACACAGTTTTGGATGTAGGAGTATCATCAGCCTGAATAATATATCTCTGGCTTTCTAGTAGATGGTGTTGCTCTTTCTTGTAAGCTTGTTCATTTTGCCTTTTTCTATACCATATTTTTCCTCAAATGCAACCTTGGTAAAATTTTCTGGGAAAAGGATTGAAGATATTATCAAAGAATGGAATGGCTTTGATGTCCATAGGGACAAACTGCTCTGGCACTGATCACTAAAGCAGTCAACCCAAGTGTAAATGGACAAAAGGCTCTGGACGTGGAGGCTGACTACCCTAATTGTTCTCTGAGAAATCTTAGCCAACTCATGATGGTAAGTTCCACTAGCAAATATTTGAGGGAGGAAATGTTATTTTGAGAAACCTGAAGTTTTAGTAAATAAGAGAATTGAAAACACCAAGGAAAATGAATAATGGGCCTGGGTTACTAAGGACAGGCATGTCCATATAAAATATGAGACAAGATAGAGGAAGAAATAGCTGATTCTACTGGATTAGTGAACAATGGTGAGAACCCCCATGAGACGAGATTTCTAATAAAAAAAAGTTTGATCCAGAAATATTATTTGGTAAAATAGGAGGCTATACGTAAAATAAAAAAGATAAAAGGATGGGTAGAAGGAATTGGACCCCATGAGGGGACCACTGTATTAGTGAGCTTACTTTCCTGGGAAGATTGGGACATAACTGATTTGACCCCCTGACATTGCTTGCCTAAGGAAATTATGGTACAAGTTGTAAGAGATAGAATTTAAGCTTGTGAAGGATTCCTGGGGGAAGTTGTAAGAGGAATTAATAATGCATATGCAAACAAATTTGATAAACATTGTAGAAATAGATATTTGGATGAACTTAATAAAAAGATTTTGGTAATTTAAAATATAATAAAAACATTAATATTATTTAATCTGTTTAGCACTTTCTGTTTTCATGCTAATGCTGTAACTGCAAATTCATGCCTGGATGACCTGTGATTTGGATGTTTTATCTGAGAGTTAAAGGTTAATGTATAACTTCCTTTTGCTGACACTGAACTGTGACTTTGTGTGTACATTGTGTTTTCTGGTGGCATAGTTACTTGCGGTTTTTCAGGAAAATTAATGGGTTTGAGAAAAACATGTAAAGGCTTACAATTATGTATTACTGTGTAACAAGGAAGTGTGTAACCAATAAAAGACTGAGGTAAACTTGAGAGAGAGAGAGAGAGACAGAGAGAGAGAGAGACAGAGAGAGAGACAGAGAGACAGAGACAGAGACAGAGAGAGACAGAGACAGAGACAGAGAGAGACAGAGACAGAGACAGAGAGAGAGATACAGAGAGAGAGAGAGAGAGAGAGAGAGAGTTGTCTCCAAGTGCAGTTTCAGAACAGCAGTCACCTGTCAGTTTGCACCTGCATTTTTGCTTAAGACTCTGAATTCTCACTGATCCAATCATCCCATTCTCCAGAACCCCAAAACAACTGAGGCTGGTCCTCTGCAGTCATTGATTTTTCTCTTAGTACAACTTGATAAAAGTAAGCTGAATTTCTATCAAGAGATAAGAAATCACACAACCTTCAGGGATCATCCAACAAAGCATGAGAGAATTATGTCTTACATACTGATGAAAGCTCACACCATCAATGTAGAAATAAGAGCTAATTGGTCAGCTTCACACAAGCTATTCCATCAGGATCTAGGGGAAAGTGTTGGATACCTTGTCTTGCTGTAGATACTGCTTAAATTCAAACATTTAAATAGTCTTTATATGCAGACTAATATAACATTGACTTTTATCTATTTATTTATTAAAACATAATTACTATATTCTTTTAAAAATTTTATTGTTTATTTTCTTTATGTACATTTCAAATATTATCCCCATTCCTGGTTTTCCATCCACAAACCTCCTATCCCATCCCCCATCCCCCATCCTTCTATGAGGGTGCTTCCCCACCTACCCAGTCACTCCCACCTCATTGCTCTAACATTCCCCTATGCTGGGTTATTTCAGACTTCACCCCAAGGGCCTCCCATCCCAATGATGCAAGATAAGGTCATCCTTTGCTATATATGAAGTTGGAGCCAGGAGTCCCTCCATGTGTACTCTTTGGTTGGTGGTTCAGTCCATGGGAAATCTGGGAGGTGGGTCTCATTTGTTGATATTGTTCTTCCTATGGGGTTGCAAACCCCTTCAACCCCTTCAGTCCTTCCACTAATTCCTCCATTTGGGTCTCTGTGAATAGTCCAATGGTTTTGTGCAAGCATCTGCATCTGTATCAGTCAGGCTCTGACAGAGCCTCTCAGGAGACAGCTATATCAGGATCCTGTCAATAAGCACTTCCTGGCATCAGGAATAGTGTCTGGGTTTGGTGTCTGTGTATGGGATGGATCCCCAGTTGGGGCACACTCTGGATAGCCTTTCCTTCAGTCTTTATGCTAATCTTTATTCCTGTATTTCTTTTAGACAGGAGAAATTGTGGGTTAAAATTTTGGAGATGGGTGGGTGGCCCCATCCCTCAACCAGAGGCCTTGCCTAACCTCTGGTTATGGCCTTTATAGGTTCTCTCACCCGTTTGTTGGGTATTTCAGCTAATGTCATTCCTGTTGGGTCATGGGAGTCTCTTGTTTTCCTGATATCTAAGACTTTCTGGTGGTTACCCCCAGTTCCTAATCGCCCACTCTACACACCTCTGTTCAATTTCCTGACCCTCTGTACAACATACATGTATCTTACCACCAGATCCTGTCCCCCCTTTTCCCCTACCCCTACTATCTCCCTTCAAAGGCCCTCCCTCCCTCTACCTCTTATGATTATTTTGTCCCACTTTCTAAGTAGGACTGAAGAATCCACACTTTGATCTTCCTTCCTTTTGAACTTCATGTTGTCTGTGTTTTTTACCATGGGTACTCTGAGATTTTTTCATAATATACACTTATCAGTGAACACATACAATGTGTGTTCATTTATCACTCACTCAGGAAGAAATTCTCTAGTCCCATCCATTTGCCTATAAATTTCATGAAGCTATTGTTGTTTTTTTATTTTCTATTATTTTTAAATTTACATTCCGAATGATATCCCCTTTCACAGTTACTGCCTCCCAAAAGTCCCATAAGCCCTCTTCCCACCCCCTGTTCCCCATTCAACCACATCTCGCTTCTCTGTCCTGGTATTCCCCTACATCTAGTCTTTCCAGGACCAGGGATCTCTTCTTCCATCTTCTTGGAAATCTATTGATATGAGAATTGTGTCTTGGGTATTCTGAATTTCTGGGTTAATATCCCCTTATCAGTGACTGCATATCATGTGTATTCTTTTGTTATTGGGTTACCTCACTAAGGATGATATTTTCCAGTTCTGACCATTTGCCTAAGAATTTCGTGAATTCATTGTTTTTAATTGCAGAGTAGTATTCCATTGTGTAAATATACCACATCTTCTGTATTCATTCTTCCATTGAGGGACCTGGGTTCTTTCCAGCTTCTGGCTATTATAAATAAGGCTGCTATGAACATAGTGGAGCATGTGGCCTTATTGCATGAAGGGGAAGCCTCTGGGTATATGCCCAGGAGTGATATAACAGGATCCTCTGGAAGTGTTATGCCCAGTTTTCTGAGGAACCGCCAGAGAGCTTTCCAGAGTGGTTGTACCAGCTTGCAATCCCACCAGCAGTGGAGGAGTGCTCCTCATTCTCCATATCCTCACCAACAACTGCTGTCTCCTGTGTTTTTGATCTTAGCCATTCTGACTGGTGTGAGGTGGAATCTCAGAATGGTTTTGATTTGCATTTCCCTAATGACTAAGGATGTTGAACATTTCTTTAGGTGATTCTAAGCCATTAGATATTCTTCAGGTGAGAAGTCTTTGTTTAGCTCTGTACCCCATTTTTAAATAGGGTTATTTGGCTCTCTGGAGTCTAATTTCTTGAGTTGTTTGTATATATTGGATATTAACCCTCTGTCAGAAGTAGGGTTGGTAAAGATTTTTTCCCAATTTGTTGGCTGCCGCAGTGTCCTTTTGACAGTGTCCTATGCCTTACAGAAGCTTTTCAATTTTATGAGGTTCCATTTGTCAATTCTTGATCTTAGAGCATAAGATATTGGTGTTCTGTTCAGGAAATTTTCTCCTGTGCCCATATGTTCAAGGTTCTTCCCTAGTTTCCCTTCTATTAGTTTCAGTGTAACTGGATTTATGTGGAGGTCCTTGATCCACTAGGAATTGAGCTTAATGCAAGGAGATAAGAATGGATTGATTTGCACTTTGCTGCATGCTGACCTCAAGATGAACCAGCACCATATGTTGAAAAGGCTATCTTTTTTCCACTGGATGGTATTAGCTCCTTTGTCAAAGATCAAGTGACCATAGGAGTGTGGATTCATTTCTGGGTCTTCAATTCTGTTCCATGGATCTACATGCCTGTCACTGTACCAATACCATGCAGTTTTTAACACTATTGCTCTGTAGTACAGCTTGAGGTCCGGGATACTGATTCCTCCAGAAGTTCTTTTACTGTTGAGAATAATTTTAGCTATCCTGGGTTTTCTGTTATCCCACATGAATTTTTGAATTGCTCTTTCTTACTCTATGAAGAATTGAGTTGGGATTTTGATGGGGATTGCATTGAATCTGCATATTGCTTTTGGCAAGATGGTCATTTTTACTATATTAATCCTGCCAATCCATGAACATGGAAGATTTTTCCATCTTCTGAGGTCTTCTTTGGTTTCTTTCTTCATAGATTTGAAGTTCTTGTCATACAGATCTTTCACTTGTTTGGTTAGAGTCACATCAAGATACTTTATATTGTTTGTGGCTATCGTGAAGGGTATCATTTCTCTTATTTCTTTCTCAGCTTGCTTATCCTTTGAGTATAGGAAGGCTACTATTTGGCTTGAGTTGTTGAAATATCCGGCCAACTTGCTGAAGTTGTTTATCAGCTTTAGGAGTTCTCTGGCAGAGTTCTTTGGGTCACTTAAGTATACTATCATACCATCTGCAAATAGTGATAGTTTGACTTCTTCCTTTCCAATTTGTATCCCTTTGACCTCCTTTTGTTGTCTAATTGCTCTATCAAGAACTTCTAGTACTATATCGAAAAGATATGGAGAGAGAGGGCAGCCTAGATTGATGTTGGCTATGAGTTTACTGTGAATTGCTTTTACTATGTTTAGATATGGGCCTCGAATTCCTGATCTTTCTAAGACCTTTAACATGAAAAGATGCTGAATTTTGTCAAATGCTTTTTCAGTATCTAATGAAATGACCATGTGGGATTTTTTGAGATTGTTTATGTAGTGGATTACATTGATGGACTCCCTTATATTGAACCATCCCTGCATCTCTGGGATGAAGCCTACTTGATTGTGGTGAATGATCGCTTTGATGTGTTCTAGGATTTGTTTGGAAAGAATTTTATTGAGTATTTTTGCATCGATATTCATAAGAAAAATTGGTCTGAGATTCTCTTTCTATGTCGGATCTTTGTGTGATTTTGGTATCAGCATAATTGTGGATTCATAGAACGCATTGGGTAGTGTTCCTTCTGTTTCTATTTTGTGGAATAGTTTGAAGAGTATTGGTGTTAGGTCTTCTTTGAAGGTCTCATAGAATTCTGCACTAAAACCATCTGGACCTGTGCATTTTTTGGTTGGAAGACTTCCAATGACCACTTCTATTTCTTCAGGTGTTATAGGACAGTTTAGATGGTCTATTTGATCCTGATTTAATTTTGGTATTTGGTATCTGTATAGGAAATGATCCATTTCCTCCAGATTTTCTAGTTGTGTTGAATACAGGCTTTTGTAGTAGGATCTGATGATTTTTTGAATTTCCTCCATTTCTGTTGTTATATTTCCCTTTTCATTTCTGATTTTGGCAATTTGGATACTGTCTTTGTGCCATCTTGCTAGTCTGGCTAAGGGCTTATCTATCATGTTGATTTTCTCAAAGAACCAACTCCTCATTTTGTTGATTCTTTGTATGGTTTTATTTGTTTCTACTTGATTGATTTCAGCCCTGAGTTTGATGATTTCCTGCCTTCTACTCCTCTTGGGTATATTTCTTCTTATTGTTCCAGGGCTTTCAGGTGTGCCATTAAGCTGCTAGTGTATGCACTCTCCCATTTCTTTTTGGAGACACTCAGGGCTATGAATTTTCCTCTTAGCGCTGCTTTCATTGTGTCCCATAAATTAGGGTATGTTGTGCCTTCATTTTCATTAAATTTTAAAAAGTCTTTTATTTCTTTCTTCATTTCTTCCTTGACCAAGGTATCATTTTTTAGAGCATTGTTCAGCTTCCTTGTGTATGTGGACTTTTGTTGCTATTAAAGACCACCCTTATTCCATAGTGATCTGATAGGATGCATGGGATTAGTTCGATCTTCTTATATCTGTTGAGGTCTGTTTTGTGACCAATTATATGGTCGATTTTGGAGAAAGTACCATAAGATGCTGAGAAGAAGGTATATTCTTTTGCTTTAGGATGAAATGTTCTATATATATCTGTTAGCTCCATTTGATCCAAGGCTTCAATTAGTTTCATTGTGTCCCTGTTTAGTTTCTGCTTTACTGAAAGATCAGTTTCAGAGAGTGGGGTGTTGACATCACCCACTATTATTGTGTGAGGTTCGATGTGTGCTTTGAGCTTTAGTAAGGTTTCTTTTACAAATGAGGATGTTTTTGCATTTGGAGCATAGATGTTCAGAATTGAGAGTTCTTCTTTGTGGATTTTTCCTTTGACCAGTATGTAGTGTCCTTCCATGTCTTTTTTGATGACTTTAGGTTGAAAGTCAATATCATCTGATATTAGGATGGCTAGTCTGGCTCATTTCCTGGGACCATTTGCTTGTAAAATTGTTTTCCAGCCTTTTATTCTGAGATAGTGTTTGTCTTTGACACTGAGGTATGTTTCCTCCATGCAGCAAAATTCTGGGCCCTGTTTACCTATCTAGTCTGTTAGTCTATGTCTTTTTATTGGGGAATTGAGACCATTGATATTAAGAGAAATTAAGGAACAGTGATTATTACCACCTGCTATTCTTGATGCTATCTTTATGTTTGAGTGGTTATCTACTTTTGGATTTGATGAAAAAAGGTTACTATCTTGTTTTTGTCAGGGTGTAATTTCTCTCCTTGTATTGGCAATTTCCAACTATTATCCTTTGCAGGGCTGTGTTTGTGGAAAGATATTGTGTAAATTTGGTTTCATCGTGGAATATCTTGGTCTCTCCATCTATGGTGATTGAGAGTTCCACTGGGTATAGAAGTCTAGGCTGGCATTTGTGTTCTCTTAAATTCTGTATGAGATCTGCCCAGGATCTTCTAGCTTTCATGGTCTCTGGTAAGAAGTCTTATGTAATTCAGATAGGACTTCCTTTATATGTTACTTGGCCTTTTTCTCTTACTGCTTTTAATATTCTTTCTTTGTTTAGTACATTTGGTGTTTTGATTATTATGTGTCAGGAGGTATTTCTCTTCTGGTCCAGTCTGTTTGGAGTTCTGTAGGCTTCTTGTACGTCCATTGGCACCTCTCTCTTTAGGTTAGAGAAGTTTTCCTCCATAATTTTGTTGAAGATATTTACTGGCCCTTTAAGTTGCAAATCTTCACTCTCATCTATATCTATAATCCTTAGGTTTGGTCTTCTCATTGTGCCTGGATTTCCTGGATGTTTTGGGTTACAAGGTTGTTGCATTTTGCATTTTCTTTGACTGATGAGTCGATGCTTTCTATGGTACCTTCAGCACCTGAGATTCTGTCTTCTATCTCTTGTATTCTATTGTTGATGTTTGCATCTATGACCCCTGATTTCTTCCCAAGGTTTTCTATCTCCATAGTTGTCTCCCTTTGTTATTTCTTAGTTGTTTCTACTTCCTTTTTTAGATCCTGGATGGATTTGCTCAGATCCTTCACTTGTTTGTGTGTGTTTTCCTGTTTTTCTTTAAGATATTTTTGTGTTTCTTCTTTCAGGATTTCTGCCTGTTGACCCAAGTACTCCTGTATTTCTTTAAGATATTTTTGTGTTTCCTCCTTATGTGCTTCCATCTGTTGACCCATATTCTCCTGCATTTCTTTATGTGATTTTTGTGTTTCCATTGTAAGGACATCTACCTGTTGATTCATGTTTTCCTTTATTTCTTTAAGTGATTTTTGTGTTGCCTCCTTATGGGCCTCCATCTGTTGACCCATATTCTCCTGCATTTCTTTAAGCAATTTTTGTGTTTCCTTTGTAAGTGCTTCTACCCATACCTGGAGACTCAGTGTAGTCAATCCCTGGAGCAGAGGTGGCTAAGGGGAGGCTGGTGTGCTCTCTCCTGGTGCAGGTCCCTCTGCAGGGCAGATGTCCCACAGCAGAGCTGGTGTGTAGATGACCACAGAACTGCCCAGCTCTTGGGTGCAGATGGAAGCCTAGCAGACTGTGTCCCAAGTGATATTATACTTGGGGAATCCCTGCGTACCTGGAGACTCAGTGTAGCAGTTTAGTCAATTCCCAGAGCAGATGTCGCTAAGGGGAGGCTGGTGAGCTCTCTCCTGGCATGGGTCCTTTTGCAGGGCAGATGTCCCACAGCAGAGCTGGCATGTAGATGACCACAGAACTTCCCAGCTCTTGGGTGCAGGGAGCACACCAGCTGGCTGTGTCCCAGGCGATGTTATGCTCAGTTATCCCTGTATCTGGAGGTCCCAACTGCTCTGTTGCCAGAATAAAGATGGCAGAGTGTACTGTGAACCCTCTCCGCGCAGATCACTCAGCAGGGCAGATGGCCCACAGTGGAGCTGGCGCCCAAACAACCACAGAGCTGCCCCGCTTTTGGGCACAGATGTCCCAAGCGATGCTATATTTGGGGGATCCCTGCGTACCTGAAGACTCAGTGTAGTCAACCCAGGAGCAGAGGTTGCTAAGGGGAGACTTTGAAGTTATTGTTTTTAATAGCTGAGAAGCACTCCATTGTGTAAATGGACCACATTTTCTGTATCCTTTCCTCTATTGAGGGATATCTGTTATCAGGACAAAACAGCAACCTACAGATTGGGAAAAGACATCTACCAATCTATATCTGACCAAGAGCTAATATCCAATATATACAAAGAATTCAAGAAGCTAGACTTCAGAGAACCAAATAACCATATTAAAAATGGGATACAGCGCTAGTCAAAGAATTCTCAACTGAAGAATATTGATTGGCCAAAAAGTACCTAAAGAAATGTTCAACATCCTTAGTCATCAGGAAAATACAAATCAAAACATCACTGAGATTTCACCTTACACCAGTCACAAATGCTAAGATCAAAAACTCAGATGACAGCAGATGCTAGCAAGGATGTGGAAAAAGAGGAACACTCCTCCATTGGTGGTGGAATTGCAAGCTGGTACAACCACTCTGGAAATCAATCTGGTGGTTCCTCAGAAAACTGAACATAGTACTACCTGATTACCTAGATATACCACTCTTGGGCATATACCCAAAAGATGCTCCAATATATAACAAGGACACATGCTCCACTATGTTCATAGCAGCCTTACTTATAATAGCCATAATTACTATCTTAAGCATACTGTTTTATTTAGTCTGTGCTGGCTAAATGTTTGCCAAGTCACTAGAAAAGATAGTCATCTGAGAGAAATCAACTGCATTGAGAAAATAACTGCATAAGATTGAGATACGGGGCAGTCTATAGAGCATTTTCTTAATTAGTAATTGATGTGGGAGGATTCAGACCATTGTAGGTGTGCCAGCTATTGGCTGGTGGTCTTGGGTTCTATAAAAAAGCAGGATGAGCAAGCCATATGGAGCAAGGCATTAAGAGGCACCCCTTCATGACACTTCTACCTCTAGGATCATGCTCTCTTTGAGTTCCCATTCTGGCCTCCTTCAATGATGAACAGTGATGTGCGAGTATACGCTGAATAAACTCTTTCATCCCGAAGTTTCTTTGGTCATGTTGATTTATCACAGTAAAAATAATCTCAACTAAGACATACTCCTTTACTCAGATATTGAAAATGGGAAAATTCTGTGTGTGTTTGTATGTGTGTGTGTGTGTGTGTGTGTGTGTGTGTGTGTGTTTGAGAGAGAGAGAGAGAGAGAGAGAGAGAGAGAGAGAGAAGACAGGGAGAGCTATTAAGAATAAAGAGAACGGAAAAGCAAAATAGTGAAAAGATGAGGAGGCTGTGTTGGTTGGAAGAATGCAAGTTGTATCAGAAGATTGACTATAGCGCTCTATAGAAGTTGGTCTTGAAAAGACTCAGTGATAGAGCAATCCATGACAGTATCTGTGAAAAATGAGAGTTCATAGTCAGAAAATAGGAAATCCAATGTGTCTTTAGGAAAATATGTCATTTCCTGTTTTGTTTGTTTGTTTGTTTTGTTGGTTGGTTGGTTGGTTGGTTGGTTGGTTTGGTTTTGGTTTCGTTGGTTGGTTTGGTTTTGGTTTGTTTGTTTGGTTGTGAGTATGTGTGTGTGTGTGTGTGTGTGTGTGTGTGTGTGTGTGTGTGTGTGTGTGTTTAGTGTCTTGGAATCCAATCCTATTGAACCTGAGACAGTGTACAACTCAGCCAAGAGGTGCTTTTCACATGCAAGCCTGCACAAAGAGCATGTGTTCAGCAGAAAATATAATATGAAGTTTGTCTTAGCCCTTGACAGAAGTGAAAGTTTCATAAGGTTTTCCTTGAATAAAACATACTCCTGACAATACTGGACTCTGGTCATAAAATTTAACATTGGAAAGAATGTAGGATTTTACTTCAAATATCATCTTCATCATGAACAGAGTGTTCTATGGGAACTATCTTGGGTCACACATTAAGCTAACAGAAGAGTCATGCATCAAAACTAGAATAAAGGTCAGCCTATGATCTCCCTGCTCTATATTTTCTACTTAGCTTCCCTTTTAACTTAAGCAAAATTCATTTAATTTCATATACATGGCTATTACCTACCAAAATTTTAAGATAAAACTGCTACAGAGAATGGTTAAACTTAATAATATAGCCAGTGGCCTTCCAGTCACTTGGGCTCAAACTCTGTATCCAGTCCTACAACACCCAGAGGAAGCTCCACTGTCAGGTACTCTAACTCACCCAGAATCACAGGATCACAGAATCCCAGGATCACAGGAGCTTGGCCATACCAGGTTCTCAGGGGCCCAGAGGCAGCTTGACTCCCAGGAGCTCTGACACACCCAGAATCTCAGGATCACAAGCTCACAGAATCACAGAATCATAGAGTCACAGAGACGGCTGAACTCTGAGGAGTTCTGACACAACCAGGATCTCAGGAGAAACAGGCTCCAGGCAAAAACAGCAAGGGCAGGTAGCACTAGAGATAACCAGATAGTGAGAGGAAAGCACAAGAACATAAGCATCAGAAACCAAGGTTACTTGGAATCATCAGAACTCAGTTCTCCCACCATAGTAAGTCCTGGATATACCATCACACCAGAAAACAAGAATCGGATTTAAAATCACATCTCATAATGATGGTAGAGGACTTTAAGAAGTAAATAAATGACTCCATTCAAGAAATACAGAAGAGCATAAGTAAACAGGTAGAAGCCCTTGAAGAAACACAAAAATCCTTTAGAGAATTGTAGGAAAACATAACCAAACAGGTGAAAGAATTGGACAAAACCATCCAAGATCTAAAAATGGAAAGATAAACAATAAAATTATCACAAAAGGGGACAAAACTGGAGATAAAAAAAACTAGGAAAGAGATTAGGAGTCATAGATGCAAGCATTACCAACAGAATACAAGAGATAGAAGAGAAAAACACAGGGGCAAAGAAAATGCAAAATGCAAAAAGGTCCTAGACCCAAAACATCAAGAAAACCCAGGATGCAATGAGAAGACAAAACCTAAGGATAATAAGTATAGAAGAGAGCAAAGATTCCCAATTGAAAGGACCAGTAAATATCTTCAACAAAATTATAGAAGAAAACTTCCTAACATAAAAAAAGAGATGCCCATGAATATTCAAGAAACCTACAGAACTCCAAACAGTCTGCATCAGAAAAGAAATTCCTCCTGGCACATAATAACCAAAACACCAAATGTTCAAAGCTCAGATTATTAAAAGTATTAAGGAGAAAATGTCAAATAACATATAAAGGCAGACCTATCAGAATTACATCAACCTTCTCAGCAGAGACTCTAAAAGCCAGAAGATCGAGGGCAGAGGGCATACAGACCCTAAGAGAACACAAATCCAGCCCATGCTACTATATTCAGCAATCACCATAGATGGAAAAACTAAGATATTCCATGAAAAAACCAAATTTACACAATACCTTTCCACAAATCCAGCCCTACAAAGAATAATAGATGGAAAACTTGAGCACAAGGAGGGAAAATACAACCTAGAAAAACCAAGAAAGTAATTTTCTTGCAAGAAACTCAAAAGTAAATAGCCACACAAACATAATTCCTCTTCTGACAACAAAAATAACAAGAAGCAACAATCACTTTTCCTTAATATCTCTGAATGTGAATGGATTCAATTCCCCAATAAAAGGACATAGACTAATAGACTGGATACATAAACAGGTCCCAGCATTTTGTTGCATACAGGAAATACACCTCAGTGTCAAAGACAGACACTACCTCAACGTAAAGGGCTGAAAAACAATTTTCCAAGCAAATGGTTCCAAGAAACAAGCTGGAATACCAATGCAATTATTGAATAAAATAGACTTTCAGCCAAAAGTTATCAAAAAAGATAAGGAAGGACACTTCATACACAAAAAAGGAAAAATCTATTAAGATAAACTCTCAATTCTGAACATGTATGCTTCAAATGTAAGGGCACCCACATTCTTAAAAGAAACTTTACTAAACCTAAAAGCACACATTGCACCTCACAGAATAATAGTGAGAGAATTCAACCCCTGATTTTCATCAATGGATAGATCATGGAAACAGAAAATAAACAGCGACACAGTGAAACTAACAGAATTTATGAACCAAATGGGTTTAACATATATATATATATATATATATATATATATATATATATATATATATATATATATATATGTAACATTTCACCCTAAATAAAAAAGAATATACTGTCTTCTCAGCACCTTAAGGTACCTTCTCCAAAACTGATGATATAATTGGCCACAAAACAGGCCTCAACATATACAAGAAGATTGACATAATTCTATACATCCTATAAGATCATCGTGGATTAAGACTGGTCTTCAATAACAAGAAAAACAATGGAAAGCCAACATACACATGGAAACTGAACAATACTCCACTCAATGATATCTTGGTCAAGGAAGAAATAAAGAATGAAATTAAAGACTTTTTAGGATTTAATGAAAATGAAGGTACAACATACCCAAACTTATGGCACACAATGAAAGTGGTGCTAAGAGAAAAACTCATAGCTCTGAGTGCCTCCAAAAATAAACTGGAGGCCGGGCGATGGTGGCGCACGCCTTTAATCCCAGCACTTGGGAGGCAGAGGCAGGAGGATTTCTGGGTTCGAGGCCAGCCTGGTCTACAGAGTGAGTTCCAGGCCAGCCAGGGCTACACAGAGAAACCCTGTCTCGAAAAACCAAAAAAAAAAAAAATAATAATAAAATAAAATAAACTGGAGAGAGCATACACTAGTAGTTTAACAGCACACCTGAAAGCTCTAATACAAAAAGAAGAAAATACACCCAAGAGGAGTAGATGGCAGGAAATAATCAAACTCAGGGCTGAAATCAACCAAGTAGAAAATAAAAGAACTATGCAAAGAATCAACGAAACCAAGAGATGACTTTTAAGAAAATCAGCAAGATAGATAAACCCTTAGCCAGAATAACCACAGGGCATAGAGACTATATCCAAATTAACAAAATACAAAATGAAAAGGGAGACATAGTAGCAGAAACTGAGGAAATAAAAAAAAATCATCAATCCTACAAAAGTCTATACACAACACAACTGGAAAATCTGGATGAAATGGACAATTTTCTAGACAGACATTGGGTACCAAAGTTAAATCAGGATCAGATAAACCATCTAAACCATCCCATAACATCGAAAGAGATAGAAGCAGAAATTAAAATTCTCCCAACCCCAAGTATAGGGGAATGCTAGGACAGGAAAGCTGGAGTGGATGGGTTAGTGAGCAGGAGGAGGGGTGGAGATGGGATAAGGTGTTTTCATAGGGGAAACCAGGAAAGCAGATAACATTTGAAATGTAAATAAAGAAAATATCTAATTAAAATAAACAAATAAATAAATATATTATATATGTAAATCAAAGTCTCCCAACCAAAAATAGCCCAGGACCAAAGATTTTATTGCAGAACTCTATCAGACCTTCAAACAAGAGCTAGTACCAATACTCTTCAATCTGTTTCACAACATATAAACAGAAGAAATACTATCAAATTCGTTTTATGAAACTGCAATTACTCTGATAGCAAAACCACAAAAAGATCCAAAAAAAGAAAGAGAACTTCAGACCAATTTCCCTTAGAAAATCAATGCAAAAATACTCAGTAAAATTTTTCCCAACCAAATCCAAAAACATACCAAAACAATCATTCACCACAAATAACCCTATTAAAATGGTGTACAGAGTTAAACAAAGAATTCTCAACTGAGGAATAACAAATGGCTGAGAAGCACAAAAAGAAATGTTCAACATCCTTAGTTATCAGTGAAATGCAAATCAAAACAGCACTGAGATTCCACCTCACACCAGTCAGAATGGCTAAGAACAAAAACTCTGGTGATAGCAGATGCTGGGGAGGATGTGGAAAAAGAGGAACACAACTCCATTGTTGGTGGGATTGCAAGCTGGTACAACCACTCTGGAAATCAGTCTGGCAGTTCCTCAGAAAATTGGATGTAGTGTTTCCTGAGTACCCAGCTATACCCTTCCTGGGCATATACCCAAAAGATGCTCCAACATACAACAAGGACATATGCTCTACTATGTTCAAAGCAGCCTTATTTATAATAGTCAGAAGCTGGAAAGAACCCAGATGTCCCTCAACAGAGGAAAGGATACAAAAAGTGTGGCACATTTACAAAATGGAGTACTACTCAGCTATTAAAACCAATAACTTTTTAAAATCTTAGGCAAATGGATTCAACTAGAAAATTTCAGTTTAAGTGAGGTAACCAAATCACAAAAGAACACACATAGTATGCACTCACAGATAAGTGAATATTAGCCCAGAAGCTTGGAATAACCAAGATATAATTTACAGATCACATGAAGCTCAAGAAGAAGGAAGACAAAAGTGTGGATACTTTGGAACTTCTTAGAAGGGGTACAAAATACCCATGGCAGGAAATACAAAGTGTGGAGCAGAGATTGAAGGAAAGACTATCCAGAGACTGCCCCACCTGGGGATCCATTCCATATAGAGTTACCAAACTTAGACATTATTGTGGAAGTCAACAAGTGCTAGTTGTCAGGAGCCTGATAAGCTGTCTCCTGAGAGGTCCTGCCGGTGCCCATCAAATACAGGGGGGATGCTCTCATCCAACCATTGAACTGAGCACAGGGTCCCCAATGGAGGAGCTAGAGAAAGGACCCACGGAGCTGAAGGGGTTTGCAGTCCCATAGAAGGAACAAAAATATGAACCAGCTAGTACCCCCAGAGCTCCCAGGGAGGTAACTACCAACCAAAGAGTACACATGAAAGGACCCCATCGCTCCAGTCGCATGGTTGCTGAAGATGGACTTGTCAGACATCAATGAGAGGAGAGAGGCCTTGGAGCTGTGAAGGCTCATTGCCCCAGTGCAGGGGAATGCCAGGTAAGGAAAGCGGGAGTGGGTGGGTTAGTGGGCAGGGGAGGGGGAATGGGATAGGGGGTTTTGGGAGGGGAAACATGGTAAGGAATTAACATTTGAAATGTAAATAAAGAAAATATCTAATAAAAAAGGTAAAAGACTTCATGAAATTCGTAGGCAAATGAATGGAACTAGAAAATATCATTCTGCATGTGGTAACCCAATCCCAAAAGAACACACATGGTATTCATTCACTGATAAGCGGTTTTAGCCCAATATCTCAGAATACCTAAGATATAAGATATATATTCACAGATCACATGAAGCTCAAGAAGAAGGAAGATCAAATTGTGGATACTTTGATCCTTATCGGAAAGTGGATCAAAATACCCATGGCTCACAGTCAACCAATAGAATGAACATAGGGTCCCCAATGGAGCAGCTAGAGAAAGGACCCAAGGAGCTGAAAAGGTTTACAACCCTGAAGGAGGAACAATAATATATACCAACCAGTATTCCCCAGAGTTCCTAGGGACTAAACCATCAACCAAATTGTACACATGGAGAAACCCATGACTCCAGCTACTTATGTAGCAGAAGATGACCATTTCAGACATCAATGAGAGGAGTGACTACTGGTGCTGTGAAGGCTTGATTCCCCAGAATAGGGGAATGCAAGTCAGGAAATTAGGGGTAGGGTGAATAGGGGGAGGAGCGATGGGATAGGTGATTTTTGGAGGGGTAAGGAGGAAAGGGGATACCATTTGAAATGTAAATAAAGCAAATATCTAATAGAAGAAGAAGAAGAAGAAGAAGAAGAAGAAGAAGAAGAAGAAGAAGAAGAAGAAGAAGAAGAAGAAGAAGAAGAAGAAGAAGAAGAAGAAGAAAGAAGGAAGACCAAAGTGTGGGTGCTTCGGTCCTTCTTAGAATAGGGAACAAAATACTCACAGGAGCAAATATGGATATGAAGGATGAAGCTTGGAGCAGAGACTGAAGGAAAGGCCATAAAGAGTCCTACCTGGTGATCCATCCCATATACAGTCCCATATACAGACACCAAATGCAGACACTATTCTGGATGCCAAGAAGTGCATGCTGACAGGAGCCTGATATTGCTGTCTCCTGAGAGGCTCTTCCAGAATCTGACAAATACAGGGGCAGATGCTTCGAACCAATCACATGACTGAGCAAGGGATCCCCAATGGAGTACTTACAGAAAGGGCTGAAGGAGCTGAAGAGATTTGCAACCCATAGGAAAAACAACAATATCAACCAACCAGACCCCAAAGAGCTCCCAGGAACTAAGCTGCCAATCAAATAGTACACATAGAGGGACCCATGGCTCCAGTCGAATATGTAGCCCAGGATGGCCTTGTCAGATATCAATGGAAGAAAAAGCCCTTGGTCCTGTGAAGATGTAATGTCCCAGTGTAGGAAATGTGAGGGTGGGGAGGTGGAAGTGGGTGGGTAGATGGGGAATCACCTTCATAGAATCATGGGGAGGAGGATGGAATAGCAGATTTCAGGGGGGAACTGGGAAAGGGAATAACATTTGAAATGTAAATAAAAAAAATATCCAGTAACAAAAAAGAAAAGAATATAACATTTGTTAACATATTTGCCTATAATTGCACTACTTTATATTTATATAGTGTTCTAAAGAATTTGTCTTTTTTATTGGATATTTTATTTATGTTCATTTCACATGCTATCCCCTTTCCTCGTTTCCCCTCCAGAATTCTCCCATCCCATCCCACCTCCTCCTGCTTCTATGAGGGTGCTCTCCCACCCACCTATCCACTGCCCCCTTATTGTCCTCGCATTCCCCTACACTGGGGCATGGAGCCTTCACCGGACCAAGGACTCTTCTCCCATTGATGCTAAGGCCATTCTCTGCTACAGATGCTGCTGGAGTCATGAGTACCTCTACCTATACTCTTTGATTGGTGATTTAGGCCCTGGGAGCTCTGTGGGATCTGGTTGGTTTATATTATTGTTCGTCCTGTGGAGTTCAAACCCCTTCAGCTCCTTCATTCTTTTCCCTAATGCCTCCATTGGTGTCCCCATTCTCAATCCAATGATTGGCTACAAGCATTTGCAAGCCTTTTTTTCCATGGCAAAAATGATCTAGGCATAAGTTGAAAGGTTATTCCAAAGGTTAAGAAACACTAGACAAGAAGAATTGGTAAAGAGAAAAAGCTTTGCAAAGATTTAATTGAAATTAAAAAAAAGTTTTGTAAACCCAGAGAGACAACTGATAAATATCTTCTTTCTTCCAACTGATTACTCTGAGACCCACAGCAACTGTCATTGAATTTAACCATCTTTTAAGAAGATTTTCTGATGTTGCCATCTGTTGACAGATACAACAATTCAGCAATGAAAATACCGAAGCAAAAACAGAAAATTAAGGAAACAGATGTGGAAGACACAGAGACTCATTTGGTTTTGCATTTCACATCTGTTCTCTCTGAAACCTTCCCAGTAACACAATTCTAATTCCTAGATTCTAGGATTCCTCAAAATGCTGTAAAGCAAGTAGCTGGTCTGTGACATTCCAACACATCACCCATTTTTTTTTCTCAGTATTGAGTGTCTTGTACCCAGAATTCTGCTTCTGTTACCCTGGGAAAGCCCATAGATGCCTACACAAGCATGTGTGAAACTACATTGAGAAATCCATGATCTTCTTGCCTATACCACTGTAAAACTATGCACATATGTTTTTGGAAGGGAGATAAGAATAACACAAGTATTAATTGGTTCCTATAAGACTTATAAAACTATTCATTTAAATATGAAATTTCCTTTTCACATTTTGAACATTTTGGGTCACGTAACTATAGTATCTACTCAAACAATCTTGTTAAAAAAAGATTATGAGATTGGTATTTAATTATTTCGCAAGACTTAACAACATTTTGCATCAAAATAATTTCCTACATGTTTCTCATTGTTATATTGTTGTTATGAAGGTCAACAATGGGCAAGTTTCTCTTTCTTAATTTGAGACTGATAGATTGAATCTTGAGTTGTGTTTTTTTTTTATTTTATTTTATTTTTTTAATTTACATTCCAAATCGCTTCCCCTTTCCCGTTTCCTCCCTCCCCGAAAGTCCCATAAGCCCCCTTCCCTCCCTCTTTTCTCCATTCAACCCCCTCTCGTTACTCTGTCCTGGTGTTCCCCTACATCCAGTCTTTCCAGGACCAGGGGTTTCTCCTTCCATCTTTTTAGAAATCTATTGATATGCGGATTGTGTCTAGGGTATTCCAAGATTCTGGGTCAATATCCCCGTATCAGTGACTGCATACCATGTGTGTTCTTTTGTGATTGGGTTACCTCACTAAGGATGATATTTTCAAGATCTGACCATTTGCCTAGGAATTTCGTGAATTCATTGTTTTTAATTGCAGAGTAGTATTCCATTGTGTAGATATACCACATCTTCTGAATCCATTCCTCCGTTGAGGGACATCTGGGTTCTTTCCAGCTTCTGGCTATTATAAATAAGGCTGCTATGAACATAGTGGAGCATGTGTCCTTATTGCATGCAGGTAAAGCCTCTGTGTATATGCCCAGGAGTGGTATAGCCGGATCCTCCGGGAGTGTCATGCCCAGTTTTCTGAGGAACCGCGAGACTGCTTTCCAGAGTGGTTGTACCAGCTGAGTTGTGTTTTTTTTTTTCCTTGATGTTTTAAAGATTACTAGAAGTATGTTTGAATTTCCTATGTCTAGGATATTAGTCATTTTTCTGATAAATAAATGCATATTTTTTAAACATGTGGAATAAGTGGATAATTTATTAGGTCTGAGAAACAATATTTTAGCCTTTTAAATACATCTGTGCATGGTCAAACTTGATGCTACATCATTCCTGTAATACTAACACTTACGAAGCTGAGATAGAAGGATTGCAAAATCAGAGTAAATGAGACTACACAGAAAGACCTTGTCTTATACAACTAACCAGTCATGCAAACAACCAAAGGCTCTAGTCAATGGTTAAATTTAAGGGCTGTGGTGAGGTACTCAACCTGGTATTTATCTTCTGAATGTGTTAGCCCAATACAGCTCTAATTGTAAGGCTCATGTATCATCACAAGAAGGGAACTTACATGAGAAGCCTACTTTTGAGACAGAAGAAGGCACTGATGACATCATTAAGCTTTACCACAAAAGGCTTCATGTTTCCCACAGAGAAAACTCTCAGGGACATTAGTATCTGACTGACAAGTGCTAAAAGGAGAGTCTTAGTGCTCTTAGACCCTTGAATCAGGACCACAGTGGTCTACTTGGTTTTCAGATGACACAAACTTAACACCATTCAACACACAATTGAATTCAACATTCGATCTACATCCATGATAGGGACACAAGAATTCTTTTTCCAATCAATGTAGGAGTCACTTCATTAGTAAAGCTCAAGAAAAACATGCACCAAAGTGAACACCTTAACTATGAGACCTGACAAAGATCCTGGACTCCTGAAGGTGCTGGCTCTGCCTGGATGTTTGATGACAGGTTAATTACTCAGTCCCTCTCAATCTATGTCTTCATTGAGAACAAGAAGAAAATAGGCAAACTGGTAGCAAAATCCACAAGAGCAGGGAGACCCATGAATTTTGTTATTCTTTATCCTTCACCATAGAACTCTGAGATCAAGGTTACTGAAATATTTTGCTAGTGAAGAAACTGAAATGCAAGTATTTCCAGGAACAATAAAACAGCCAGAAACAGAAAGAACTGACATTCCACAGTACCACAGATTCAGGTGGTGCTAGAGTCTGCCATCTTCCTACAATGGTACTACTACCCAGAAAGCATCCAGAAGGTCCTTGATAGGTGACCTGGGTGGCCATAAGTCCCTGCTGGAATTTCCTTTAACTTAAACTTGGAAAATGGAGGCAACATTCCTCAATAGAGTGACTGTGGTAGTTTAAATATGTGTGGCCAAGGGAGTGGCACTATTTGGAGGTGTGGTCTTTTGGAGGAAGTGTTCCACTATGGGTGTGGGTGTGGGCTTTAGGACTTTTATCCTAGCTACTTAGAAGCCAGTCTTCTAGAAGCCTTCAGATGAAGATGTGGAATTCTCAGCTCCTCCTGAACCATAAGGCATAAGGATACACACCTTGATGATAATGGACTGAACCTATGATCTTGTGAGCCAGTCTCAATTAAATGTCTTTCTAAGAGTTGCTTTGGTCATGGTGTCTGTTCACAGAAGTAAAACTCTAAGACAGAAGTTGGCCTGAGGTATTGCTGTCATAGGCCTGACCACGCCTTTATTTGGAAGAATGTAATTTGGAGTCATGTAGTCATGTAGCTTTGGATTTGGAAAGCAATGGAATGCTTTATGTGAGGTTTAATGGGCCATCCTAGTAGGAAAATGAAAGAATTTGTTTTTGAGAGTGATTTGAACTAGCAGAGAAGAATTTCAGTATGTGGCCTAGAGATTGGATTTGTGGTATTTTGGTGAAGAATGTGGTGGCTTTTTGCCCTTGTCTGAAGAATCTACCTGAGGCTAAGTAAGGAGATTTATATTAATTGCACTGACACAGGAAGTCTCAAAGGAGCCCAGCAGAGATTTTGTTCTCTGGTTTAGTCTTATGAAGAGTGTTTTAATGAAAAGGAGCAAGCTAATAAAGGAAAAATACAAAGTCTATGGCTCAAGTAATAAAAGGGCACCAGGAAGTGAAATTCAAAACTGAAACTTATGTTCAAGAAGCAAATGAAAGTATGGGAGTGGTGATCTCAGGACAGGACTTTACCCAGCCAAGTTTATTGTTTGTGTTTGCAGTTGACCAAGAAAGAGTTTGGACTTTTGATCTGGAATGAACTACAATCCAGAAATGGAGGGCACACATGTGATCTAGATCTTGAGACTGGAAGGCACAGGCTTTTGATGATGATTTTGAGGAATACTGGCCATGAGAACATTAGACCCAGGCATAAGGATACACATTTTTAATCCCTGGAGATTAAAAGTCAAGCATATCTCTGAGTTTAAGGCCAGCCTGGCACAGAGCAAATTCTAGGAGAAGGAAAGCTTAAGTCCAGATGTTATAGTACGTGCATTCAGGGGACAGAGCCATACAAATCTCTGAATTCAAGTTCAATCTACAGAGCAAGTTTCAGGAAAGCCAAGCTTCAGCACTGAGGAAGTTGGAAAGCAGAAAGCAGGTAATAGAATAAATGGAGGAAGACATGTTTCAGCCTCAGTAGGTAACAGAACTCAGCAGTTTCAGGCATATGGCTCTAGATTTAGAGTTGATAAAAGAAGGGACTACTGGGACAGTTGATGCTGGTTAGCTGGCTAAGAAATTAGTGGTGTGTAGAGAGCCATTATAATGCCATATAGCCTCTAGGCAGAATTCAGCTGCCTGCATTTCACCTACTCGGAGCTGAGGAATTCAAGCCACACCTCCTCCCACCTGACAGAGATGTCAGAGTCCCTCTGGCACTTCAAAAGAGCAACAATCTCCTGCGAAAGGGGGCCAGTCGCTATCTCCTACAGAGGTAGAGACAGGAAAGACTTGAGTTTGAGGTCAGCCTGGGCTATATACATAGCAAGACAGTGTCTCAAAGGAAAATGGCAAATAAAATAAAATAATTTTAAAAAATGCTAAAATCTAAAACCTGTGTCTATTGAAGTTCAGACAAATGTATAAAACTGAGATAAATAGGTATCTGAATTAACTATTGTCATAGTGATGCAAAGAAATTGTGAAATGAGTGTGTATGTAATGTATTGAGGAAAAGGAGGGATATATTTCATATCTTCCTCTATAGCTCTAGTAAAGAGAATGCCAGCTCAGTCTAGGATTGCTGGCAATCTAAATTGTTAGCTTTACTTGTCACTGTCAAAGATATTTAGGAAAGGAGGTTAGTAAGTAGGTGAAAAAGTTAAATTTATCCAGAAAGAGGTTCCCCTCAAGTTGGGAGGTAGATATTCTCAATTGTCCTTTCTACTCTCTTCTCATTATTTCACCCATTTAAAACAAATACTTAGTGACTCCTACTATATTTATAAAACTGCTATGATGTCACCAATATCTAATTCTAGATTACTTTACCACAAAAGGAAAACTCATACCCATTAAATAGTCATTCTTTATCCTTCACTGTTTAAGACTCTGGTAGGTGGGGGCTGAAGAGACGGCTGAGAGGTTAAGAGCACTGACTGCTCTTCTGAAGGTCCTGAGTTCAAATCCCAGCAACCACACGTTATCTCACAACTATCCATAAAGAGATCTGAGGCCCTCTTCTGGTGTGCCTGAAGATAACTACAGTGTGCTTAGATATAATAATAATTCTTAAAAAATAGACTCTGGTAGGTGGTAATCTGTTTCTTTCCCTATGTATTAGACTATCATTCATGTAGTAATGGTCAAACAATTACTGATATTCAGCCATGGAAAGAAATAAAGTACCCAAAATACTATATGGGTCAACCTTGAAAACACCATTCTAACTGAAAGAAAACAAGCCAAAAGCTAGATGGGGGGGGGTCACACACCTTTTAACACTAGGCCTGGGGAGGCAGACACATGAAGATCTCTGGAATTTCCAGGTCTGATCTACAAAGTTCCAAGTCTATCAGGGTTAAGAGTGAGGAGAGGAAGAGAGAAGAAGGAGGAGGAGGATGGGGAGGAGGAGGAGGAACAAGAAGAAGAAGAAGAAGAAGAAGAAGAAGAAGAAGAAGAAGAAGAAGAAGAAGAAGAAGAAGAAGAAGAAGAAGAAGAGAGGAGAGACAGAGACAGAGACAGATAACATTCTGGTATCTGTCACCATGACCCTCTTTTTTTTTTCGCCCTCCTACCTCTATTAAGATGTTCTTCTTCCCCAAATACCAGCTATTCCCTATAAGTCCCTTTCCACCATTCATGGTTGTTGTTTTGTTTTGTTTTGTTATATGAAACACTGAGTTGGAACAAGGCATCTATGTGACCATAGGTCTGCAACATGGTGAGTTCAGCAATTGGTAAACAATTGAAGACAATGTCTGGCCCTCCATCAGAATCTATAAGTGGACCGTAGTTTATTCATCTGGGAAGGATAGGGGCATACAGCTTGTCCATGTGTGATTGACTATTGACAGCACCAGCCTTATATGTGTTCATTGCATACAGGCACTGCTCTTGTAAGATCATGGTTGCAATGACTGTCATGACTTGAAGGTATGTATGCATTTCTCAGCCTGCCTCCCAATCTTCTAGCTCTTACATTCTTCCTATCTACCTCTTCCACATGGTTTCTTAGAGAAACCTGGGCCTTAGAGAGGGTAGGATGAATGTCCCTTAGGAATGAGCACTCATTCTACCAGCACTTATTCTTAGATCTTTGAGCAGCTATGTATCTTCAGATCTACTGCTATTCATTTCAAAAAGAAGTTTCTCTGGTTAAAAATAAAAGTAAAGAAGGATGGCATGGTTGCTCCATAGTTAGTAGCACTTATAAGAGCTCTTCTAAGAGGATCCACATTCAGTCTCTACCCACATTATCTCCACAGATATCTGAACCTCAAGTTCCAGAGGACCTAATACTCTCTTCTAACCTCCTGTCTTAGTGAAGGTTTCAACATAACCAAGGTAACTCTTATAAAGGCAAACATTTAATTGGAGCTGGTTTACAATTTCAGAGTCTTAGTTTATTATCATCATGGATTTTTTTGTATCTAGCATAGAAGGTGTATTGTGTCTTCAGCAGTAGGGTTTTGTCACTTGGTTCTTGTACACAGCCAAGAGGAATGACAAGAGCCTTTGAGCCCCCCCCCAACAAACAACACATTAGGAGTTATCCCACAACTAAAATACACATGTTTCAAGATACAATTTTTGTGAATATTCCAAGTAGGTTTGTTTCTAGAGACAGAAAAGGAAGTTTGAAATTTCTAGAAACTTTAAATATAGAAAAAAATAGGAAATGACCCCATAAGTGGGAGGTTTTTATTTGAAGTAATGAATATTTTCCAGAAGTATATATTGATTGTACAACATTGTGAATGGCACAGAACTGTGTGCTTGATATGTAAATGTATCTGATATATATTTTTTCACAGCAATGGAAAAATAAAAAAGAATAACTGAATCATCCTGTATTCTGGAGGGCAAGAAATTTGAAGGGTGTAGCCATGCTCTGGTGGACCCACAGGCTCTGGAAAACCTATGAAACCTGGAATTATTGTTCTCCTTTCCAAAGATGTGTAGTTTATAATGTGTTAGACAACTTGTATGTGTGTGTGTGTGTGCATTTGTGTTTAGATATGCAGTGACTGTAAATATAGAGTACTGAAGTCAACACTGTTTCCCTCAATCTCTCACAGAACCTTAAATTCTCCAATTCTGCTGGACTAATTAGCCAGGAATCTCAGAGATCTGCCTATTTCTACCTTCCTAACACTACATTACAGACCCATTCAACCATACCTAGATGTTTATATTAGTACTGGGACTCCAAACTCAATTTTTCATACTTGCATGGAAATCAAGTTACCACATGAGGTGCCCCTCCATTATTCAATAAGTCCTCATTTCCTCTCATTCTGTGAACTTTGAGATCTGGCCAAGTGTCATGTGGAAGACAATCCTGCAAGACAAGCTAGCACAAATGTGTAAACCAGTGCCCATTAGACTAAGGTTCCTCAGTGAGTGTGGGGAATCTGATTATATATTCTGATTAATTCTCCATTTTAGTTTAAATATTCTTAGTATTTTTTAAATTATTTTATACTTGTTCAATGAATTTGAAACCAGAGAATGTTGAATGAGGAAACTTAACTATTATGACCAATGGGCATTGAAGTTAAGAAGTCAAACAATCCATGCATACATTGGCTCAAAAGCAAAATTTTGATGTGGAGACTTACAGTAAAAGCCATTATAGGTCACTAACCTACAAAAGAAACAGAGTTGGCTGATCATGTACACACATTTAATTATAGTACTTAGAAATCAAAAGCAAGTATATTTTTATAACTTTGAGGCCAGATGGATTTACATACCAAGTTCTAGGCCAGCCAAAGACACACAGTAATACCTGATTGCAAAACAAAGAAACAAATATATAAACAAAGCAGTAACAAAACCATTAGAATATGTAGAACCAACCAAAGTGTTGGTATAGAGTAAAAATATACAAAGATTTAAAACTAAAGCCTATGTAATGAATATTTGTCAGACACAGACAAAGAAGGTTGAGTTAGAAAGGAGATTAGAAAGCAAGACAGAAAGGAAGGCAAAACAAATGAGTGTGACATTATAGAAGCAATGGATGGAGGGACCAAGTTCCTGCTACAGTGAGTGAGTTGGTGTCCACTACCATCCTATTTTTACTATGAAAACAGAAGCACTAGCAATGTAATAGCAAGAACATTGGAGAAGACCTTGTAGAAATGCTCCAAACAAGACTTATCCAATCTAGAAAGTTATATGTCCAAGGTCATCTGGTTGGGGCCAAGTATCAACAACTGGTTTGTGTGGTTACATACTCAGAGAACTCAGAGAATCTTGTGTGATGACTACTCACCCCTCTCTGTTTCCATTATTCATATAGTGTATGGTATATAGCATTTTACATCATAGAACATCTCTTACCTTTCCCATTTCCTAGGAAATGCTTTCCAAGATACCATCATCAGAGAAGTTGATACTGTGCCAGATGATAAGACAATATAGGAACATGGAAAGAGCTTCATCCTCAAACATATAATATCATTAAGGAATAAAAGTCTAAGGAAAGCTTTTCAGGTATCACCTGTATTACTCCTTTGAGACTGAAATGCACAGTCATTAGAGGCAGTATTCCTCCATCTCAGCACTGGTTGGAGCGCCAATCTATAAAATCAAAAATGACACTGAAAACACCATAAGTCACTTTTATAGTCCCTAGGATCAAGAGGTCCATATAAGAGTCTAACAAGGGAAGTGGGGAGAAGAGGTGGGTTGAAGACCCTAAGGAGCATATAGGATAATTGCATCATGGGCTTGCCACCCAGTTCAGACTGGATTCCTGTATACTAAAGCCTACATCTGTCTAAAGCAAACAAGAATGTAAACAATGAAAAGTTCCATGATGTGCCTAAAATGGACACCAATTCATATGGCCTGATTCTACTCATATTCATCTTCAAAAATCCCGAACTCACTAATAAATAAGGTCCAGAAAAATTTAATCTACAGAAGTAGGATCAATTTTCCTCTCTGACAGTGTTCCTGCCTGAGACAGAATAAACTTCTATGACAAAGCAAGGTGAACTATGAAACAAACCCTCTGTAGATCTCAAATTAGCTTGAAAAGAATAATGAGAGAACACTGCTAGAGAGAAGTGGTACTAGTTTAAGAAGATGGATTTGCCAATTACTCTAGGTCACCTCTCACATTGTATAAGAATGAAGGCATCATATCACATCTCATAGATATGTGCAATTATTAATCAAAATGTTAAATGTAAAAAAAATTACTCTAATAGTCAAAAAATATTTTTCTGAATAAAGACCTTGATCTAATCAAACACCCAGGAGACCTTGAATATCCAACCAGTTTCATCTCAGGAAAACCACTCTCAGCTACAACTTTGTACTAAGTGCCTACTCAGGGCCATCTTGAAAAGAAGTTATGATGAATATCAGCCAAAGTGATGTAGCCCAAGGGAAAAGGAATATATCCCTCACATTTCAAAGAACCACTGTCTTCTTTCTCCTCCAAATGCTTTCCTGTATTCTCTCTACTATAGCCTTTCCATTTGTATCCTTTAGATTAGGATTGACCCACACACTCTCTGAGGCTTTCCACCATAGCTGTGATCTCCTTCCTCCTCAGTTTCTGCTGCAGCTTCCTCCTTATTTTATTCATCTTTTGATGAAAAGGTGTCTCAGGGCAGAGACTTCACTATTTATTATAATCTTATTTACTATGTATTATCTCACTCACATATAAATTATAAAATAGTTATATTACTAAAAATTGATAATCTATAAGAGTTCAATTTCTTGAGGGGATGAATTAAAAGTTCTGTTCCCATCTTTTGTTTTACCCTATGGCCTCTCTACTCAGATTGTACCTCTTCTGTCATGGCTTTGTTTTCTGTGATGTGTCATTGAACTCTGGGCCTTGGCATGCTATACAAGCACTCTTCCACTGAGCCAGAAACCTAGTGGTTCTAACTCTTGAATTCAACAATTTCTTCAATTCTTCTAATTTTTTGCCTTTTCTTTATCATGTTGTTTCCCAATCAGCAGCCCACTGTCTTCACAAATGTCCCTTCCCACTCCCTCTGGAGCTTCCCAAATATATGTTTGTATTGTGAGAGGCACTTCACCTGTCACCTCCAACACACAGGATATAGGGGTCTGGTTTTTCACCACCCCATGACCGCATATATATATACGTGTATATACACACACACACACACACACATATATATATATATATGTGTGTGTGTGTGTGTGTGTGTGTGTGTGTGTGTGTGTATATATATATATATATATATATATATATATATATATATATATCACTAACTTCATTGTCTATGTGATGTTAAAAGTCTAGTTTTCATGAAATGGCAAATGGCACAAGTTTTGCTGAAGTTTGGGTATATAGGTGCATGGGGAGGTACATGTATATGTAGACCTCCAAAGGCCTGAATCATGTGTTTTTCTTCTATCACTCTCTAACTTATTTATTGAGAGGATTATTCACTGAGCTTGAAGTTCACTGATTAGCTAAATTGGCCAGTGAACCACCGAGGACCCAATTGTTGCTGTCTTACAGTACTAAGGGTGCCATACATAGCTTTTCATGTGGGTACAAGTGACCAGACTCAGTTTTCCATGCTTTATTAAAGAGTCCCATACTTTCCCCAGCCCCAGGTTTTTTTACCTAGTACACTTGGCAACACACAAAATGTTTGCAATTGTAAGTCAGTCGTCAAATCTTCTGAAAATTGCCACATTGGGGAATCGCTGTTTTAGGGAAATGATTGAGAAAGGACAATACATAAGACAAGAAGAATGTAGGACAACCAGGTTATGGCACATTTTCAACTAAGGAAAGGTTCAACAAAAAGGAAAGGAGCCATCAGGACATGGTAGCTGAGACCAATCAGGAGTCTAGGGCTATTGACATAAATAAGTATACACAAATGTCACCAGTTCCATGCTACAGATAATAAAACTGAGTTGCAGAGCAACTGTGAAAGTAGTTTACAACCAGTAAGCAGGGAGGTGGAAATGGAGAAAACAGTAAATTGATAAGAGTAGTAGAGTAGGAGTTGGTTTTAGAGGAAGTAGCAAAAACTGTTGGCTCTCTGGATATTGGATGGAAGATTCTCCAAACAAAAAATCTGTACAAAGTCTCCCCTATCTTCTGCGAAGACAAGTAAGTTTACTGAAAATAGAAATCTGTCCAAGATGGGGCTGAAGAATTGGCTCAGTGGTTCATGGCACTTGTCTGGGGGAACTCAGCTTTGATTCCCACTACCCACATGGAGGCTTTCCACCTCCTTAGACACCAAGCATGTGCACAAAGGTACATGCAGGCAAAACACTCACACATGTAAAATAATAAAAATAAATAAAAAAGAAAAGAAAATCAGTCCAAGAGCCTCAGAGAAGTAACCAAGCAAATAAAAAAATATAATCTCATTTCATCACCTGTAGAAACTTGTCTGAACACATTCATATAGATGGTAAGTTAGAAATTGAATTCCCTATTCCCTATCTACCATAGGTTTCTGTTCTGATCTTAGCCACAGAATATTGCTTCAAGTTATCAGGATTTTTTTCTCTCTCTTATTTCCATTATACTGTAGCTAACTCTATGCATACATCCTGACAGAATAATTAAGGGTACCCTGGGGATAGAAAGTCTCTGCATTAGAAAAAATAAGTGTTGTAGACAGATATTTTTAGATTACCCTGAGTGGCTGACAAAAGATTGACACACAGAGCCTGAAGTTAGAGAACTCAAAGAACAAGACAAAGGAAGACTAATGAGTCTTTTGATGATGAGAAACATGTTAAGTCTTGGGTTTGATACATGATGCTCAGTAATGATGGCACTGAAAGAAATATTAACTCTCAGTAGGCTGACTTCCCAGGAAACAGTCTCTTAAGTGCTTGTAAAAAGCTAATCCTTTGTAGAATTATGCACTATGAAGTCTTTTGGGTTTATTTTTTGTGTCTGTTTTGTTTTAGTTGTTTTGTCTTTATTTGTTTTTAATGTGCTAGTTCTATTTGTCAGGTCACACGCTTACAAAATCATCATAGTCAGTTCACCTAGCTCATTACTAGTTTAATGGAATAAAAATAGGCATGGGAAGGTCCAACAACTAATGACAGCCATAATATGAAGCACAGGTGGCTATCTTAAGTGACCCCTTGAAACAATTATTACAAACCATATTTCAAACTGTTCTGTCAGGTTTAGTACTAGAAAGATGTTGTCCATGGTTAACCAGAAATTTCATAATTGACTACAGTAATATTTCCACACCAAAATCAGCTGTGAAAGAAAAGTAGAGGAATGCTTCTTAAAGTGATATTCTAATATATTTCTTAATTTATATGTCAATAAGCTTATAAACTTTCAGCTGTAAAATGGGGCAGTCTGTAGAAAAAAATGTTTAGCTGACTATTCAGAGCTTGTTTGAGGTGATATATTGTTATTGTCATTTATTATACAAGCTTTATCATTACCAATTTTGGATATAGTGCTGAAATGTATTATATAATAAATACTAATTCAAACTAACTTAGAACAATCTAAAGATGTACAGCAATTGAGGCTGGCAAGAGAGTTCAGCAGTTAAGAGGATGAACTGCACTTACTGAGGACACAAGCTCCAGTCACAGAACCCATATCACATCACATCATGCATAATTTACTATAACTCCAGCTCCAAAGAATCTGATATACTTTTCTGGCCTCCCTGGGCACTGTACTCAAGTGCACACACCCCTATTCAGACACACACAAATACACACAATTAAAACATTAACATTAAATCTTTAAAGTGTGCCTGGAAACACAAAGTTCAAAGCCTAGTACAGTGGTACTCAAACTTTCTAATATTGTTATGCTTTAATAGCATTCCTAATTTTGTGGTGACCCCAACAAAAAATTATTTAAGTGCTACTTCTTAACTGCAATTTTGCTACTATTATGAATAATATGTAACTATCTAATATGTGACACCAAAGGAGTGTCAATTCCCAGGTTGAGAGCCACTTGTCTAGTACATTACTGTTGTGAGTGCATTGCAGTCACCTTGGGTTTATTCTGTCTCATAACAGGATAAAAGAAATATTTCTACTTAAAACATTTATTTTCATACTATAAGTAACATGGTAGGTTCTTTTAAAAATAACTTTTAGTTGTATAACCATATCTAGAAATATATTAAATATCATTAATCCAGGTAATTAATCTCAATCATTCAGAGGTCAAGCTTATTTTCTTTAAGTCAATATGAAGTTCAGCTTTCTTCCAAGAAGTGTAAAGCTGTATTTCCATAAAGGACATGTTAAACTTATGAAATTTAAATATCTGGTCTTTGAAGAAATCTACAGTTCAGATTTTCAAAATCCTACATTGCTGCCATCTGGTGGTAAAATGAAATTATCTTTTCTCTTTAGAACTCTAGCCCCAAACCATTTGCACTCTACCAATAAGTGCTGCTTCAGACAAGTGTATGGCAATAAATACTAACAGGGAATCAAGCAATTGTTTTTACATGTATATATTTCTTATATATAGTTTAAATATCCAAGTAAATGCCACTTTTGTACATACTTTCTTACTAATTACTTATTAATTAATTAGGAAGAAGCTCCTAGCCTAATGGTTTTAAACCAAAACAATAAGGAATGGTCTTTGCTAAGCATACTCTATGCTTTCTGTAAGTAAAACACAGTACTTAATAGCTCATATATTTCAGAGCTCAACTATCATAGGCTACCATCAGACCACAACTTACTAGAGACATATCTTTGAACAAATAACCTAACTCTTCTATGCTTCATTTTCATTTTTTTTTACAATTTAAATTTTTTTATTATTTATTTTATTTTATTTTTTAATTTACATTCCAAATCACTTCCCCTTTCCCGTTTCCTCCCTCCCCGAAAGTCCCATAAGCCCCCTTCCCTCCTGGGGATAATTATAACACTTCTCAAAACTGTTATGAAAATAAACTTTAGATGGATATATTACATGTATACAATGTATCTGTATACATTATCTGACACTTACCTTGTCATTAACAGAATCATTAGAATTCCTGTCCAAAACTGTATGGTAAATTAGATAGAAAATAAGTTGCTCAGCTGGTGTCTGCTCTCTAATCCTGAATGTCTACTTTCACTCTACCTAAAATGAAATCCATGTTTTGTATCCTGTTCCTGAAAGGGTCAGGAGGACTTTCTTTGTTACTGCTCCAATTATGAAACTTACCTCTTAAAAGACAAAATATATCCTACCATCTTCAGAGAAATGATAGAAAAAGAAGAACAAAGTTTCATATTCAAATATAGGTGTAAAAAAGAACTACTCATTGAATTCATACTATACCGTCAAAACCCCTCTTAAAGGTTTTATAGCTAAGATCAAAGGCATCGCTTCCATTAAAGAAGAGACAATGATATAATGAAGTGAGGAATACTGATATATCTGATTGAGAAGTCTGAAATAAAGGTGGGATCAGGTTGACTAATTGATGTCCACCTCTTGCCCTGTGGGAGGAAACTTACTGCCTCCCAGGAGCTCACGTTGATCCAACAGAAACTGTTTATCCTATCTGATTTTTCAGAGGACTTGCTTCAGGCAGCCATTCTCAGCTATTAAGCCTCAAACTGATAATTCTGAATTAGGATGTTTTGTAGCAAGAAAATGACATTCGAAGTCTCAGCTTTATGTACCACATTCCAGAGGATAGCACAGCTCCACTGGGAGCAGCCTGTGGAAGCTTGGCTTTGCAGAGCTACAAGTGCATACCAGTCATGAAGAGCCATTGGAGTGCTGAGGTCCCCATTAGGACTCATGATAAAAAGTGAACAGAAAGAGACAACCAAGACATACTTCAATTTTTTCAAAGTATACAATCTCTATCTGATATGATCCCATAGTGGTGAGAGAGAAAGAAATAATTCTAAAAATTACATTAATATAATAAAAGGGGATTCTTTGTAACATAGAAAGGCTGAGAATATGTGCACAGGCATTACTTTATTGAGTGTCTCTCAAAATTAGCAATGGCTATCTGGTATTCGGTGCATTTATATCTACCACACAACATATTCATGGTCTATCCCTCACAAGGAGTTATATCATTTAAAGAATACATTAAGGCTAATCAATTATGAACATGCAGCTAGTATTTTCTGGAGATAATATTTTATTGATCATCATTTATAGACATGAAACAATTCTGCATAATATTGTATGCTCAGGTATCAAAATAGAACTTGTTGTATAAACCTGCATTAATAAGCTTCAAAGCAAACTAGAACCATATTAACATGCAATTCAGGTGTATTGTAACTAAAACCCAGATGCAAAAGTCTAGACAGGCAATAATAAAGATCAACAGTGTTACCAGGATTATGAGTCAGCAAATTATAAAAAAAGATATCTTTAGTTTATTTCATCACCAAAGAACTTTTTTCTGAACTACAGAATAATATGATTCCAGTTCCAGAGAAATCAAAGAGTCAGTTGTTAATCATAGAAATTATTTGTATGTTGATATCTCAATAATTATTTCAACATACAACAAAAATTAATTTTTTTCTATTTATTTAAAAAGTCACAAAATTAAGTTATTAGTCTATATTTACAAAGCATAAACCATACCAGACTGGATCATGTCTTTTGGGCAGAACAGGCAAAACAATATCTGCCTAGTGACAACTTGTCTAGACTTTGACAAAGCACTGAGAATTCTTTTAGTAATTATCCAAGATAACATAGTAATGACAAAACTGTTTCTGGGTATAAATAAGTGTTGGTGCTTACTATCACTTCCTGGAATCCAAATGGTTACACAGAAATGTGTTTCTATACTTCAATCATAAATTAAAAAACTCATCTCAGAGCTCCCAAACTCCTAGTGCATGTGATATATCTTGTTTTTAAATTATCTTTAATCTTTTTTACAGTCCAGTTGTTACCCCCCTCCCAGTCCTCCCTCTGACAGTTCCTCATCGTATTTCTCCTCACCCATCTCCAAGAGGACATCCCCACCAGGAATCCCCACTCCCTGGGGCCTCAAGTCTCTCTAGGGTTAAGTGTATCTTTTCTCACTGGGACCTGACCAGGCAGTTCTCTGTTATATAAGTGTCAGAGATCTCAAACCAGTGAGGGTATGCTGCCTGGTTGGTGGCTCAGTGTCTGAGAGATCTTGGGAGTCCATATTAGTTGAGACTGCTGGTCTTCCTATAAGGTTCCCCTCCTCCTAAGCTTCTTCCTGCCTTTCCTTCATTCAACTACAGGGGTCACAATCATCTGTCCATTGGTTAGGTGTATGTAACTGCATCTGATTCTTGTAGCTGCTTGTTGGGCCTCTCAAAGGGAAGCAATGCAAGACACCTGACTGTAAGGGCACCATAGCATCACTAATTGTGTCAGGGCTAGGGACTCCACTAGCTCTGTATCCACTCTTCCATTGTGGAACATCTGGGTTGTTTACAGCTTCTGGCTATCACAAATAAGGCCACTATGAAAAATAGTGGAACACATGTCCCTGTGGCATATTTTGGGTATATGCTAAAGAGTGGTATGGGTGGAAATTCAGGTAGACCTATTTCCAGGTTTCTGAGGAACCTTGAGATTGATTTCCAGTGTGATTGTATCAATCTGCAATTCCACCAGCAATAGAGGAGTGTTCCTCTTTCTCTACATTCTGACCAAAATCTGCTGTCACCTGAGTCTTTGATCTCAAGCATTCTGGTTGGTGTGAGGTAGAATCTCAGGAACTTTTTGATTTTCATTTCCCTTTGAACATTTCTTTAAGTGAATCTTTGAGATTTCTCTGTTGTGAATTCTCTGTTTAGTTCTATACCACATGTTTTGATTTGGTTGTTTCATGTTTTGGAGGTTAGCTTCTTGAGTTAATTATATATTTTGGATATTAGTCCTTTATCAAAGTGGGGTTAGTGAAGTTTTTTTCCCCAATCTGTAGTAGCTAATTTGTCCTATTGACTATGTCCTTTGCCATATAGAAGCTTGTCAGTTTCATGAGGTAACATTTATCAATTCTTGATCTTAGAGCCTGAGCCACTGGAGTTCAATTAAGGAAATTTCTCCCTATGCCAATGAGTTCAATACTCTTTCCTACTTTATCTTCTATTAAAAATAGAGGATTAGAGGTATACTGGAAATTTTTTAGAGTGGTGCCAAGTGTTGAGAATATTTGAGTTGTAAAGTATTGGTATTTTTCCCAAAAGTACTCTCATCATGCTCTCTCTCTCTCTCTCTCTCTCTCTCTCTCTCTCTCTCTCTCTCTCCTCTCTCTTTCTCTCTCTCTCTCTCTCTCTCTCTCTCTCTCTCTCTCTCTCTCTCTCTCTCTCTCTCTCTCTCTCTCTCTCCCTTCTAGAGTTGAAGCTGACCTCAAACTTATGAGATTCCTGCCTTAGTCTCCAAAGAGGTAGAATTATATATAAATGTCTGTATTTCTGATAGAAAATTAGTATCTTGATTGACTATTGCTATGTCACATCCTGAAGGATCTGAGTGAGCTATAGAAAATACTTGTTCCAATGGCCATCTTACCAAAAGCAACCTACAGATTCAACATAATCTCCATCAAAATTCCAACTCAATTCTTCACAGAGATAGGAAAAGCAATTCTCAAATTCATCTGGAATAGTTAGATAGATAGATAGATAGATAGATAGATAGATAGATAGATAGATAGATAGATAGATAGATAGATAGATAGATAGATAGATAGATAGATAGAAAGATAGATAGATAGATAGATAGATAGATAGATTGATAGATAGATAGATAGATAGATAGATAGATAGATAGATAGATAGATAGATAGATAGATAGATAGATAACCAGAATAGCAAAAACTATTCTGAAAAATAAAAGAACTACTTGGGGAATCATCATCCTTGACTTCAAGCTGTACTACAGAGACTTCACTTCTTTGGGATATGGCAAGACATATTATTAGCAGGAGTAGACCCAGTCTTGCTATAACCTGGTTTCTGTGCCCTTGGCATGGGCAACCAGTGTGTTGATTGTCTTTCTCCGTGATTCTCTGTGTCCTTGGACTTGGACTGATGTTATATTTGGACATGGGACAGACTAAGTCTACCCCGTTAAACATCCTACTTAACCACTGAAGGAAAGTTAGGGAAAGAGGAGAAAACTTCTCAGTAGTAGCAAAGAAAGACAAGTTCCTTACTCTCTGCTCCTCCAAATGGCCCACCTTCAGAATAGGGTGGCCACCCAAAGGGACCTTCAATTTGCAGATGATCAAAGCAGTAGAGGAAAGAGTCTTTAGGTCAGGATCCCTCAGGCACCCAGACCAAGTGCCCTATATAGTTACCTGGAAGAATCTTAGTGGAGGACCACCCTCCCTCTTGGATAAAAGCCTTTTTGTCTCCAAGACTCTTGCAGGTCCTGGCCATGAAGGAGAAGAACCCTGTAGAGGCCAACAAGTCTGTAAAGAAGAATATCCCTCAGGACCCTTCCACAGAGGATCTGCTACTGATGAATCCTCCACCTCCTTACCCCCTACCTTGGCCCTGGTTCCCATGGCCCCTCTTCAAGGATCTCCCTTGAGCCCTCATCCAGAGTCCCTTTACCCCCTTCATCCAGCCCCAGCAAGGGGAGAGGATAGGGAGGGACCCTCAGAACAAGGACTGGTCATGAGGGCCTGGAGCAAAAGGGCCACTTTACCCAATACAACAGTGACCCTCCCCACTGAGCCTGTACATGAGGATGGCAATCAGGCCATGCAATCTTGGCTCTTCTCTTTGACCAACTTGTACAACTGGAAGGACCAACCCCCCACCCCTTCTGATAACCCCAAGGATGTAATTAATCTCTTTGAGACCGTTTTATTTACTCATCAGCCCACCTGGGATGATATCCAACAACTCATGAGAGTGCTCTTCATGACGGAAGAACAAGAGAGTATAATGCAGGAAGCCAGAAAGTATGTCCCCTCAGACACAGGGGGCACCATCAATTGAACAGGTCATCATCAACAGTGGGTTTGCCCTGACCCAACCTGATTGGGACTTTAATTCAGCCAAAGGAAAGGAGCACATTAAGGTCTACTGTCAGGCTCTGTTGACAGAACTGAAGGCAGCCACCCAGTGGCCCACAAATTTGACCAAGGTACATAAGGTTAGAGAGGTAAGGTCAGATTAGGTAAGTAAGGTAAGGTAAGGTAAGGTCAGATGAGTAACCTGCTGTCTTTCTAGAGTGGATCATGGAAGTATTCTGCCAATATCCACCCTATGACCCCAGCAGCGAGGAGCACAAAGCTACTATGACTAGGGTTTTACAGACAGGCTAGTAGAGATATCGGGAAAAAAAAGCTTCAGAGGTTTAGAGGGACTACAGGATAAATTATTGAGGGATTTAGTGCAGGTTGCTGAGAAAGTCTACCATAACAGAGAGACAGAGAAGGAGAATGAGCAGAGAAAGCGAAAGGAAGAAGATGAAAGGGAGATGAAAAAAAGAAAAGCAATAAGAAGGAATTTACAGAGAATCTTGGCTGTAGTAATTAGAGAAAGCAAAGAAAAGTGACTCCAACCAAAGTGAGACAGAAAACCCCTTGAAAAGGAACAGTGCACATATTGCAAAAAGAATGGCCACTGGACCAGGGAATGCCCCAATAAGCAGAAGCAGGGAGGCTCAAAGTCCTTGGAAAAGTGGGCCCAGACCACAAAAGTGTTGGTTCTGGGTGAAGACAGTGATTATAGTTGATGGGGTTTGGACCCCTCCCCAAACCCAGGGTAACTCTGAGAGTGGAGGGGAAACCACTCAATTCTTGGTGGACACAGGGGCTCAATACTCAGTCCTCCTCCAAGCTGGTGACACAATTTCCAAGAAAAAAAATACTGGATCCATGGAGCCACTGCCACCAAAATGTATTCATGGACTACTCGAAGAACAGTGGAACTAGGGATGGGGCAGGTATCCCATTCATTTATGGTCCTCTCAGACTGTAGCTACCCTCTGTTGGGGCAAGACTTACTCTCCAAGATGGAGGCCCTGATACATTTCTTGCCCAATGACCTGAGACTAAATGGCCCAAAAGGAGAGCCCATGGGTGGAGGAAAGACATTTCCCAGGCTATAAAATATTGGCCCTTTTCTTTGGCTGACTTGTACAACTGAAAGGCCCAACTCCTCCTCTTTTCAAAAGGACTGATTAATCTCTTTGAGACTGTTTTATTTATAATGCAGGAAGTCAGAAAGAATGTCCCCTCAGACATGGGAATTGACCAGGCTTCCTCTGGTCATGGGGATTGACAGAGGGCTTCCTCTGACTAAACCTGACTCGGACTTTAATATGGCAGAAGGTAAGGAGCATCTGAAGGTCTACCCCCAGATTCCATTGGCAGGTCTCAAGGGGGCTGCATTATGACCCACAAATTTGACCAAGGTACAGGAGGTTAGACAGGGATCAGATGAGTTGTCAGTTGCCTTTCTAGTGTGACTCATGAAAACATTCCATCAGTATATACTCGATGACCCCAGCAGCAAGAAGCATAAAGAAAGCTACTGTGACTATGGTTTTTACAGACCAGGCTAGTAGAGATATCAGGAAAAAGCTTCAGAGGCTAGAGGGACTACAGTATAAGCAGCTGAGGGATTTAGTGCAGGTTGCTGAGAAAGTCTTCCATAACAGGGAGAACCACTCCAAGTCCTGACTCTCAGGCTTGAAGATGAATACAAGTTGTTTGAGACCTCGGACATGGCACACCAGGACCTAGACTGGTATCTCGAGGCCTTTCCCGAGGCCTGGGCTAAGACAGCAGGGATGGGAAGGGCCACCAACCAGCCTCCCATCCATGTGGAACTCAGAGCCCAAGCCTCCCCAGTGTCTGTGAACCAATATCTGATGTTGAGGGAGGCCCGGGACAGAATCAGGCCCACATTACCAGGCTCCTAGAACAAACAAGGGATCCTGTGGAAGAGCCAATTGGCTTGGAATACTCCCCTCCTGCCTGTGAAGAAACCTGGAACTTAAGACCAATGAGGACTGTCTAGAGGGGACTAAACACCTCTGTGAGGAGCTGGGAGGATTGGGATACATAGTCTCAGCCAAGGAGGCCCAAATCTGCCAGAGAAAAGTTATTTAGGCTACCTGTTGAAAGACAGCTGACCGCTGGCTCCCCAACTATTGGAAGGAGACCATCCTGCACATCCCTCTTCCGCAGAGCCCCAAGCAGGTATGGGAATTCCTGGGCAGGGCTGGGTTCTGCCAGCTATGGATCCCAGGGTTTGCTGAATTGACTGCCCGCACTAGCCCCTTACTAAAAATGGACAGCCCTTCATTTGATGGAAGAAAGCAACAGACTTTTGACTTGACTAAGCGGGCTCTGCTCGAGGCCCCTGCTCTAGGACTACCTGATGCCAGTAGACCTTTCCACCTTTATGTGGTTGGGAACAGGGAGATTGCCAAGGAGGTGCTTACTCGGTGACTGAGACCCTGGAAGTGCCCAGTTGCCTATCTGTCAAAGACATTAGACACTGTCACTGCTGGGTGGCCTACTTGCCTATGGATAGTGGCAGCGATGGTGGTTCTAGTTAAAGATGCTGATAAATTGACTCTGGGGCAGAACCTGACTGTGACAGTTCCCCAGGCCTTGAAAAGCATTGTTCACCAGCCCCTGGAATGAGGGCTGTCCAATGCCCAAATGACTAATTATCAGAATTTGTTGCTAAATTCAGATCCGCTGACCATCACCAATGACCCTCAAACCAGCCACTCTATTAGAGTTCAAATGTGTGTCATGATCTGCCCATACTTCCTAGTCAATAGATTTAAAAGTCAAAATGCTTAGCCAGTAGGTTTGAACTGTAAACTTGCTGATGTAACCTGTGCCCCTAAAAAGTAAAAAACAAAACAAAACAAAACAAAAAAAACCAAAAACAAAAACGGCTTATAATAGCTATATAACAAAAAGAAGTAAACACATAAAAGAGGAGTAGACATCAGGAAATAATCAAACTGAGGGCTGAAATCAATAAAATTGAAACATAACAATACAAAGGAAAAAATGAAGCAAAGAGCTGGTTCACTGAGAAAATCAACAAAATAGACAAACAATTATCCAAACTAAGTACAATGTAGAGAGAAAATATCAAAATTAACAAAATCAGAAACAAAAATTGAGACATTACAACATCAAGGAGGAAATCCAGAGAATAATTGCCATACTTCAAAAACTTACCCTCCACAAAATTGGAAAATCTAAATAGACCTATAACCTCTAAGGAAATAAAATCAGTCATTCAAATCATCCAGCCACAAAAAGCCAAAGGCCAGACAGTTTTAGTAGACAGTTCTACTAGATTTTCAAAGTACTGCTAATACCAATACTTTCCAAATTATGCCATAAAATAAAAGCAAAAGGAACATCATGCAGGATACTTCATCACACTGCAAACACTAATATTGTGTTATTGACTGAAAAACAGATGTTTCTAATTTTGGTGTGGATCATCCTTATCACACACCCATATTTCCTCTGAATACAATGTGAAAATGCCCTCATTGCATACAGACATTCCTTTAGTACATACCTTTAATCTTAAACAATGAAGGGAAAGTTAGTTTGTAGATGGAAATATCCATGTTTGAAAGTGATTTTTAATTGAGTGTCAGATAAAATGACGAATCAGAGAAAAGATTGACAGAATAGGATATACCAACTCTCATGAGTAGAAAAAAGGAAAGCTACTTATGACAGCAGTAAAGAGAGAGAGAGAGAGAGAGAGAGAGAGAGAGAGAGAGAGAGAGAGAGAGAGAGAGAGAGAGAGGAGAAAGAAGCAGTTTTACTGGGAGGGTTTTACAGAGACAGGTTGAAGAGGAAAGAAGGTAGAAAAAGATAAAACAGAACAAGCCATAGAATGAGGAACCAGAAGATTAGAACAGATTGCTAGAGTTAGTTTGAGGTCAAGCAGAGCAATGCAAGTTAGGCAGAGGGTGGAGGGAGGGAGAGAGGGAGAAGGAGAAGGAGAGGGAGAGAACGAGCAGAGACATACAGTCAACAAGGAGAGGAGCTTGAGACGGAAGAGCTGAACCAGCCAGAGATCAGAAGGATCTAGAAAGGGTAAGTATATTCAGCAGTAAGTCTCAGATACTGAAAACATTCTAGCCCTAGATTAGATTATATAGAGTCTAGAAGCTTCCAAGACTGGGTCTAGGTTTGTAGTCTGAGACCTTAAGCCTTAGAGACAATTACTACAGGAGAATAAAATTTATTTTACAGGAACGTTGCCAAACTATTTTATAGGACCATGATCACCCTGATATCCAAACCACACAAACATTTAAAAAATGAGAACTACAGAACTATTTCCTCATAACATTTATGTAAAAATACTAAATAAAATACTCACAAACCAAATACAAGAACACATCAAAAAGATCATTCACCATCATCAAGTAGGTTTCATCTCAGAGATGCAGGGATGGTTCAACATATGAAAATCTGTAAATGGAATACCACATAAATAAACTGGAAATAAAAAGCCACAAAATCATCTCATTGATCATAAAAAGGTCTTTGACAACATTGAACATCTCTTTGTAATAAAATCCTGGAGAGATTAAGGATATGAGTTACATATCCAAACATAATAGAAGCAAGATATAGCAAGCCTGAAGCCAATATCAAAATAAATTTAGAAAAACTCAAATCAATTCCACTAAAATCAGGAATAAGAAAAGGCTGCCCTTTCTCTCCACAAGTACTCAATATAGTACTTGAAATTCTAGCTAAAGCAATAAGAAAACTAAAGTAGATTAAGCGATATGAATTGGAAAAAAAGAAGACAAAGCATCACTAATTGGAAGATGATGTGAGAGTATACATAAGTCATTGCAAAAAAATCTACCAGGAAATCCCTACAGCTTATAAACATCATCAGAGAAGTGACTAGATACAATTAATGCAGAAAATCAGTATCCCTCCCATATACAAGGAACGAAAGAGCTAAGAAAGAAATCAGGGAAAGACAACCTTTACAATAGCCACAAGTAACATAAAATATCTTGGGGTAAATCTAACAAAGCAAGTGAAAGATATATATGACAAAAACTTAAAACTTAAAGTCCTTTAAAAAAAATTGAAGAAGATATCAGATGAAAAGATCTCCCATGCTCATGAATCAGTAGCATTAATAAATTAAAAATGGCCATATTAGCAACAGTAATCTAGATTCAATGCAATCCCCATCAAAATTCTAAAACAATTCTTTTTTTAATTAATTAATTTATTTATTAATCATTTTATTTGTTAGTATTTCAAATGTTATCCCCCTTCCCCGTCTCCCTTCCACAAATCTTTATTTTACATTTTATTTTTCTCTTTTTTTTAAAGTTGATATTCATTCTTATAACTAACATATTTATTATAATTATATCTTCCCTTTGACCTCATGTTATAAATTCATCAAGAACACAAAAGGTGTACATGCATAGTAATATATATATATTATAAAAATGGACATATTATTAAATAAGCATAAATAGATGGTCTTTTTGTTTGTTTTGTTTCTAGTAGAGCTTAAGATCTTGATTTTTACTGTGGTACAAGTCCAAAATAAGAACAATTTTTGGACATTGGAGTTCATTGTACTAAGGCTATACTTCAATATCCCTCATATCACCAAAGGATTTTACCTCCATAGTAGCTAATCTAAGAGTTAACAGTTCTGCTGCACCAAGGAATGAATTGTAGGCATGATTATTTGGATACAAATTCCCTGTTATGGTCAAAGCTATTTGACTTAAGTGATTATCATCATTCTCAGCCCACAGGGAAGAGGTTACATTCATTTAAGAAATGGTGTGTGTATTAAGATTGTCTATCCATGAAGTCATTTATCAACTGTTTCAAAGAACAATGGTTCTGCTTGAAGGGTAGCACAGACGTTAGGTGAGGGTAAGATTCTGGTTCGTTGGCTGTGATGATTTTGAAAAGCATTCATCTCAGAAAAAGTGTAACTTATAAGATCTTCTTCAAAATTGATACAATAGTTATAAATATCAAGCAAAAAATCAGTCTCACTCTGTTTTTCTCTTACAAGCCACCTCCCAAGTTAGTTGTCTATATTTCTTTTGGCTGTATAAATAATTTTGAAATAAATAAGCTGCTCTGAAAACCATAGTGTAGTGTAAAAACATCAAATAAACAATCTTACTAATAGAGAGGCTGAAATAGGAGAAGCGTGATTTTAAGGCCATTATGTAGTACACAACAAGATACTGTCACGAACAAACAAACAGAAAGTGTATATGGACTGTGCAATATTGGGCTTATTTCTTAAATTACCAAATTAGAGAGACCACTGGATGACAGCCAACAAATTTCTAATTCTTCATATCTTTGAATTTCAATCGATTAGGATATGTTGGTAATATTAATTTTCATATTAAGAGACATGGAAAAGTAATTGTTACTTCCTATTATTTTTTGTTGTTAAAGGAGGAATTATGTTTGTGTGGGTTTGTTGAAAGATTATTTTCTTACTTTAGTTTCCCTCCTTGTGTTGCTGTTTTCCATCTATCATCCTTTGTAGGGCAGGATTTGTGGAAAGATATTGTGTAAATTTGGTTTTGTCATGGAATATCTTGTTTGTTCCATCTATGGTAATTGAGAGTTTTGCTGGATATAGTAGTTTGGGCTGACATTTGTATTCCCTTAGGGTCTGTATGACATCTGCCCAGGCTCTTCTGGCTTTCATTAGTCTCTGGTGAGAAGTCAGGTGTAATTCTGATGGGTCTGCATTCATATGTTACTTGTCCTTTTCCCTTACTGCTTTTAATATTCTTTCTTTGTTGTGTGCATTTAGTGTTTTGACTATTATGTGACAATGGGAATTTCTTTTCTGATCCAATCTATTTGGAGTTCTGTAGGCTTCTTTTATGATCATGGGCATCTCTTTCTTTAGGCTAGGGAAGTTTTCTATAATTTTGTTGAAGATGTTTACTGGCCCTTTAAGCTGGAAATCTTCACTCTTTTATATATCTATTATCCTTAAGTTTGGTCTTTTCATTGTGTCCTAGATTTCTGGATGTTTTGAATCAGGAGCTTTTTGTTTTTTGTGTTTTCTTTGACTGTCATGTCAATATTTTCTATGGTATCTTCTGCACCTGAGATTTTCTCTTCTATCTCTTGTATTCTGTTAGTGATGCTTGCATCTATGACTCCTGATCTCTTTCCTAGGTTTTTTAACTCCAGGGTTGTCTCCCTTTTTGATTTCTTTATTGTTTTTAGTTCCATTTTTAGATCCTGGATGGTTTTGTTCATTTCCTTCACCTGTTTGGTTGTGTTTTCCTGTAATTCTTTAAGGGATTTTTGTGTTTCCTCTTTAAGGACTTCTAGTTGGTTACTTGTGTTCTCCTGTATTTCTTTAAGGGAGTTGTTTATTTCCTTCTTAAAGTCCTCTATCATCATCATGAGAAGTAATTTTACATTCTTTACATTCTTGCTTTTCTGGTGTGATGGTGTATCTAAGACTTGCTTTGTTGACAGAATTGTGTTCTCATGAAACCAAGTAACCTTGACGTCTGATGCTTATGTTCTTATGCTTGCCTCCTGCCATCTGGTTATATCTAGTGCTACCTGCCCTCAACATATCTGATTGGAGCCTGTCCTTCTGTGAGCCTGGTTGTGTCATAACTCCTCAGAATCAAGCTTTCTCTGTGATCCTGTGATTCTGTGATCCCATGATCCTAAGATCCTCAGTGTGTCCATGCTCCTGGGAGTCAAGTTGCCTCTGGGACCCTAAGATCCTGGTGTGACCAAGCTGCTGGGATCCTGGAATCCTATGTTCCTGGGCATGTTAGAGTACCTGGGAATGGAGACTCCTCTAGGTGTTTTGGGACTGGCTATGAAGTTTGTGCCAAAGGTCAGCTCAGGGCACCAGACCAAACAGACTGGAAGGAACCCATACTACAATTCTAGCAGAGTTCCTGTGTGCCTGGCTCCTGCTGGTCCCAGAAACTCCTGGTGTTGGGATAGATGTTGTGTCTTCCTCACCTCTGATCCTATGATCCTAGTCAGGTTAGAATGCTAGGAGTGTACCTTCCTCTGGGTTTTATGGGACTGGTTGCAGAGTTTGTCGCCAAGGTCTGCTCAGGGTGCCAGCTCAGACCAGAAGGACCCAAAACAATTCTTTAGAGATCTTGAAACATCAATACTCAACTTCATATGGTGTTAGGTGTGACATGGTTGCCAATGCAGCTACATGACACCGGCAACCTGAATAATGCATCTCTGGCTTTGTAGTATACAGATGGTATTGCTCTTTCTTGTATGCCTGTTTGTGTGTGTGTGTGTGTGTGTGTGTGTGTTGTGAATGTGTGTTTCTATAACATATTTGACCTCAAATATTATTTTGGTAAACATTTCTGAGGAAGGGATTAATGGTATTACTAGAGAAAGTAATGGGTTTGATGTCTATAGGAATGAAGTGTTCTAGAAGGCCCTGGCCAGTCAAGCAGCCAACTCAGGCATAACAGGACGAGGGGTTCTGTATGTGGAGGCTGACTACATCAATTGTTCTCTGGGAAATCTTAGCCAACTCATGATGATAAGTTATACCAGGAAATATTTGAAGCAGGAAATGTTTTTGAGAAACCTGAAGTTTTAGTAGTTAAGAGAATTGAAGACCCTAAGAAAAAGGAATAATGGACCTGGGTCACTAAGGACAAGCATGTCCATATAAAATACAAGGGATAAGATAGAGGAAGAAATAACTGAGTCTATTGAGTTAGTGAGCTGACTTTCCTGGAAAGATTGGAACACACTGATTTGACCCTGTGACATTGTCTGCCCTAGGAAATCAGGGAAGTTCTTAACCAATAAAAGAATGAGGTAAACTCAGAAAGAAAGAAGACAGACCTGAAAGCTGTCTCAGAGTGCATCTACAGAAGAACAATGAGTCACCTGTCAGTTTGCCCTTGTATCATTTCCTGAGACTCCTATTTCACACTGCCCATCTAATTCTCCCATTCTTGAGAACCCCAAAATGACTGAGGCTGATCATTGACAATATGGAAAAAAAAACCTAGGATAGTTAAGACAATCCTGTACAATAAAAGAGTTTCTGGAGGTATCATTATCCCTGATTTCAAACTATACTACAGAGCTACAGTAATAAAAACTGCATTAGCATAAAAACAAAAAGGTTGATCAATGTAATCAATTCAAAGCCCCAGATGTATATCCACACACATATCAACATGTGAATTTTAATAAAGAAGCCAGAAATGCACAAGAGAAAAAAAAAAGCAAGCATCTTCAACAAAATGTGCTGACCAAACTAGATGGTTGCACATAGAAGAATGCAAATAGATATGTATGTATCATCCTGCACAAAGCTCAAGTTCAAGAAGTTCAATGACCTCAACATAAAACCAGATATACTGAACCTGATAGATGAGACAGTAGTGAATAGCCTTGAATGCATTGGCATATAAGATGACTTCCTAAACAGAATTGAAAGAATACAGGCATTCATATTGAAAATTAATAAATGGGACCTCATGACACTAAAATGCTTCTGAAAGAAAAGGACACTATCAATTGGACAAAATGTCAGGATAGAAAATGGGAAAAGATTTTCACAAACTCCAAATATGACAGAGGGCTAATATCCAAAATGTATAAAGGACTCAAGAAAGTTGACATCACAAAATCAAATAATCCATTTTAAAACCTAGGGTACAGATCTAAACAGGTTTTTCAACAGTGGAATTTCAAATGCCCTGATACACATTTAAAGAAAATTTCCATATCCTTAGCCATCAGGGAAATGCAAATCAGTATGGCTCTTAGATTCAAGATTACACCTGTGGAACAGCTGAGATCAAAAACTCAAAGGAAAGCACATGCTTTCGAGGATATGGAGCTAGGGCAACACTCCTCCATTGCTAGAGTACAACATTATACAACCACATTGGAAACCAATATTGCAGTTTCTCAGAAAATTGGGAATCAACCTAACTCAATACCTAGCTATACCACTACAGGGTATATACTGAAAGGATACTCCATCCAACAACAAGGGCATTTCCTCAGCTTATTCATAATAGCCAGAAACTGGAAACAACCTAGATGTTCATCAGCTGAAGAATGGATAAAGAAAATATGGTACATTTATACAATGGAATATATATATATATATATATATATATATATATATAAATGGTTTATTAAGATATATATATCTCTTAATCTATATACTTGATTTCCAGACTTTGGCTTGATTTTGCAGTACAGAAATCATTTGGAGCCATTTTGGAAAAGACAAAATGGCAACCAACAAATTGGGAAAAGATCTTTAGCAACTCTACATTTGACAGAGGGCTAATATCCAAGATATACAAAAAACTCAAGAAGGTAGACTCCAGAGAGCCAAATAACCCTATTAAAAATGGGGTACAGAGCAAAACAAAGAATTTTCACTTGAGGAATATTGAATGGCTGAGAAGCACCTAAAGAAATGTTCAACATCCTTAGTCATCAGGGAAATGCAAATCAAAACAACCCTGAGATTTCACATCACACCAGTCAGAATGGCTAAGATCAAAAATCAGGAGACAGCAGGTGCTGGTGAGGATGTGGAGAAAGAGGAACACTCCTATTCTGCTGGTGGGATTGCAAGCTGGTCAACCACTCTGGAAATCAGTCTGGCGGTTCCTCAGAAAACTCGGAATAATACTACTGGAAGATCCATCTATATACCCAGAGGATTCTTCAGGATGAAATAAGGACACATACTCCACTATGTTCATAGAAGCCTTATTTATAATAGCCAGAAGCTGAAAAGAACCCAGATGTCCCTCAACTGAGGAATGGTTACAGAAAATGTGATATATTTATATTATGGAATACTACTCAGCTATTAAAAATGATGAATTCATGAAATTCTTAGGCAAGTGAGTGGAACTGGAGAATGTCATCCTGAGTGAGGTGACCCATTCACAAAAGAAAACACATGATATGCACTCACTGATAAGTGGATATTAGCCCAGAAGCTTGGAATACCCAAGAAACAATTCACATATCAAATGATGCCCAAGAAGAAGGAAGGAGAGGCCCCTGGTCCTGGAAAGGCTTGATGCAGCAGTGTAGGGGAATACCAGGACAGGGAAGCAGGAATGGGTTGATTGAGGAACAGGGGGAGGGAAGAGGGCTTATGGGACTTTTGGGGAGAGGGGATCCAGGAAAGGAGAAATCATTTGAAATATAAATAAAGAATATATCTAATAAAAAAATAATATGAAGTTTGCATGAAAATGGATAAAACTAGAAAAAAATCATTCTGAGTGAGGTAACCCAGACCCAGAAAGACAAGCATGGTATGTGTAGTGGCTATTCCTGGTTGTCAACTTGACTAAATCTGGAATGAACTAATCAAGAATTGGAATGCTCACCTATAATCCTAATCTGGAAGCTTAGAGATACAAGTTTCTGACCTGGATCTTGGCATGGAGATCTTGAAACATAGTGACTATGAATTCCAAAAGATTAAGATAAGGAGATCTCTGAGTTCAAGGTTATCTGGGATTAAAGACACGGTGGCACACACCTTTTATCTGGGTCACACCCTCTGCTGGAGACCTATATAAGGACATTGGAAGAAGGAAGATTTACTCTGGTTTTTCCTGGCCTGCCTCGTGGGACTGAGCAACTGCTAGATCCTTGGACTTCCATTCACAGCTGCCTTGTGGAACTGAGCAACTGCTAGATCCTTGGAGTTCCAACCACAAGTACTGCTGGCTATTGTTGGGGAGCTGGACTACAAGCTGTAAGTCATTGACAAATTCCCTAACTATATAGAGACTACCCATATGTTCTGCGACTCTAGAGATTCCTGACTAATACAGTATGCATTCATTGATAAGTGGATATTAACTGTAAAGGAGAACTATGCTACAATATACAGACCAAAGAGTCTAAGTAACAAAGAGGTCTCATAGGGGGATGCATGGATCTCCAAGAGAAGGGAAAATAGAATAGATACCATAGGTTCTCTGAGGCCAGGTGAGGTAGCAAACAGGCAGATTCAAGAGATGTGTCAGGAAGATGGAGGGAGAGAGTATAGGGATAGACAGCTGGAATTGGGGGTATTTGGGGGGAAAGGTAAAAACCTAGTGCAAAGAAAACTCCCAGGAATCTATGAAGGTGACCCTAGCTAAGGCTTCTCATAGCACAGATACTACATAGGCCTCAAATTGCAGAGACCCACCTATCTCTGTCCTTCAAGTACTGTGAATTAAGGCTTGCACCACCATAGCCAGTGATACTGATAAATAAAATGCCCAATTGTAGGCTTAGATTTTTAAAAACCTATTTTAATAAGGTTAATAAAAGTTTAATAAGTTTAACAAATCTCCACCTTCTAGCCTACCTACCAGAGGTAAGGGGAAAAGAAAGGGTAATAGGAAACAGGGAGATGTGGACCTGTTTAGAAGTAGTTCATTGGAGTGATTTCAATCTTTGTTGTCAGAATATCAGCAGTCCAGTCCAAAACACCAAGCATGAATTAATACAGCAGCTCGATCCAGAATAAATTGTGAGGCTCCACCAAATCAGATTGTCTGCAGAAGCTGGAAGAAGCAGCTGGATACCAGGAGATGTTACTTAGCATGTTTCTCTTTATGAAGTCACAAATGAAGATCATCGAAACCAGCAAGGCATTGCAAAATGGAACAGTACAAGAACAGTGTTCACTGTCTGTGGGGTTATATTCATATTCTTTCTAAACATCATACAGCCTCCAAGCATCTGCTCCAGCACATCACATGGGCTTTCACAAGACAGCTTCCATAAAACCACCACATGCCACATATCTCCTCTCATTAGAAAGCTTCCAGAAAAACATCACACAACACAACTGGGTCTCCAAAGAAAGCAAAGATTTATACTTTACCTAATTAACAAAACAAAACAAAAGAAAACATGCAGGGACCAACCAAAAGCCAAACAGTAGTTGGATATTAGGAAATCCTGTGGAATACTTCAGGTGATACAAAGATTCATGGATACTTGCATCGATTTGTTGACCCATGCACCTTAAAGTGTGGGTCTCCTATAAGAACCAGCTTGGCCAATGGTTTTGCACTCCTGGTCTTCTAATATAATGGGTTTAGTATTTTGCTGATATGAAGATAACCAGATATAGCCCTTCTCTATTGGAACAGAACCATGATGTAAATGAATTTCTTTTATTTATAATTGCCTTATCTATGGTAATTATTGACAAGGATGTGGGGAGCTAATAGGTGGTGAAATGGCTCAGTAGGTAAAGGGCTTGCTGCACAGACCTGATATTTCATCTCCAGCTCCCATGGTGGGAGGGGGAATAGGCTTCTGAAAGCTGTCCTTTGACCTTCACTTGGGAAACATAACAAATGTGCCTATTCATATCACATCATATGCACATACAAATATACACACAAGTATGCATGCATGAATACACACATACAATAATAGCAAATAAATTTTTTTTTATTTTTTTATTTTCTAAGTTATTTTATATTTACATTCCAAATCATTTCCCCTTTCCCTTTCCTCCCTCCCCGAAAGTACCATAAGCCCCCTTCCCTCCCTCTTTTCTCCATTCAACACCCTCTCTTTTCTCTGTCCTGGCGTTCCCCTACATCCAGTCTTTCCAGGACCAGGGGTCTCTCCTTCCTTCTTCTTAGAAATCTATTGATATGCGAATTGTGTCTAGGGTATTCCAAGATTCTGGGTTAATATCCCCTTATCAGTGACTGCATACCTTGTGTGTTCTTTTGTGATTGGGTTACCTCACTAAGGATGATATTTTCAAGTTCTGACCATTTGCCTAGGAATTTCGTGAATTCATTGTTTTTAATTGCAGAGTAGTATTCCATTGTGTAGATATACCACATCTTTTGAATCCATTCTTCCGTTGAGGGACATCGGGGTTCTTTCCAGCTTCTGGCTATTATAAATAAGGCTGCTATGAACATAGCAGAGCATGTGTCCTTATTGCATGCAGGTAAAGCCTCTGGGTATATGCCCAGGAGTGGTATAGCCGGATCCTCCGGGAGTGTCATGCCCAGGTTTCTGAGGAACAACCAGACTGCTTTCCAGAGTGGTTCTACCAGCTTGCAATTCCACCAGCAGTGGAGGAGTATTCCTCTTTCTCCACATCCTCGCCAACAACTGCTGTCTCCTGTGTTTCTGATCTTAGCCATTCTGACTGGTGTGAGATGGAATCTCAGGGTTGTTTTGATTTGCATTTCCCTAATGACTAAGGATGATGAACATCTCGTTAGGTGCTTCTCAGCCATTAGATATTCTTCAGGTGAGAACTCTTTGTTTAGCTCTGTACCCCATTTTTTAATAGGGTTACTTGCCTCTCTGGAGTTTAACTTCTTGAGTTCTTTGTATATATTGGATATTAGCCCTCTGTCGGATGTAAGGTTGGTAAAGATCATTTCCCAGTTAGTTGGTTGCTGCTTTGTCTTTTTGACAGTGTCTTTTGCCTTGCAAAAACTTTGTAATTTAATGAGGTCTCATTTGTCTATTCTTGATCTTAGAGCATAAGCTACTGGAGTTCTGTTCAAGAAATTCTCCCCTGTGCCCATATGATCAAGGTTCTTCCCTAGCTTCCTTTCTATTAGTTTCAGTGTGTCTGGTTTTATGTGGAGATCCTTGATCCACTTGGAATTGAGCTTAGTGCAAGGAGATAAGAATGGGTCAATTTGCATTCTTCTGCATGTTGACCTCCAGCTGAGCCAGCACCATTTGTTGAAAAGGCTATCTTTTTTCCACTGGATGGTTTTAGCTCCTTTGTCAAAGATCAAGTGACCATAGGAGTGTGGATTCATTTCTGGGTCTTCAATTCTGTTCCATTGATCTACATGTCTGTTACTGTACCAATACCATGCCGTTTTTAACACTATTGCTCTGTAGTACAGCTTGAGGTCCGGGATACTGATTCCCCCAGAGGTTCTTTTACTCTTGAGAATAGTTTTAGCTATTCTGGGTTTTCTGTTATTCCAGATGAATTTTTGAATTGCTCTTTCTAACTCTATGAAGAATTGAGTTGGGATTTTGATGAGGATTGCATTGAATCTGTATATTACTTTGGGTAAGATGATCATTTTTACTATATTAATCCTGCTAATCCATGAGCATGGCAGATTTTTCCATCTTCTGAGGTCTTCTTCAATTTCTTTCTTCAGAGACTTGAAGTTCTTGTCATACAGATCTTTCACTTGTTTGGTTAGAGTCACACCAAGATACTTTATATGGTTTGTGGCTATCGGGAAGGGTATTATTTCTCTTACTTCTTTCTCAGCCTGCTTATCCTTTGAGTATAGGAAGGCTACTACTTGCTTGAGTTGATTTTATATCCGGCCACTTTGCTGAAGTCGTTTATCAGCTGTAGGAGTTCTCTGGTGGAGTTCTTTGGGTCGCTTAAGTATACTATCATATCGTCTGCAAATAGGGATAGTTTGACTTCTTCCTTTCCAATTTGTATCCCTTTGACCTCTTTTTGTTGTCTAATTTCTCTAGCTAGAACTTCAAGTACTATATTGAAAAGATATGGAGAGAGAGGGCAGCCTTATCTAGTCCCTGATTTTAGTGGGATTGCTTCAAGTTTCTCTCCATTTAGATTGATGCTGGCTACCAGTTTGCTGTAAATTGCTTTTACTATGTTTAGATATGGGCCTTGAATTCATGATCTTTCCAAGACCTTTAGCATGAAAGGATGCTGAATTTTGTCAAATGCCTTCTCAGCAACTAATGAGATGACCATGTGGTTTTTTTCTTTGTGATTGTTTATATAGTGGATTACATTGATGGATTTCCTTATATTGAACCATCCCTGCATCCCTGGGATGAAGCCTACTTGATCGTAGTGAATGATCGTTTTGATGTGTTCTTGGCTTCGGTTGGCAAGAATTTTATTGAGTATTTTTGCATCGATATTCATAAGAGAGATTGGACTGAGATTCTCTTTCTTTGTCGGATCTTTGTGTGCTTTTGCTATTAGTGTAATTGTGGCTTCATAGAACGAGTTGGGTACTGTTCCTTCTGTTTCTATTTTGTGGAACAGTCTGAAGAGTATTGGTGTTTGGTCTTCTTTGAAGGTCTGATAGAATTCTGCACTAAAACCATCTGGACCTGTGCTTTTTTTGATTGGAAGACTTCCAATGACAGCTTCTATTTCTTCAGGGGTTATAGGATGGTTTAGATGGTCTATTTGATACTCATTTAATTTTGGTATTTGGTATCTGTCAAGGAAATTGTCATTTCCTCAAGATTTTCTAGTTGTGTTGAATACAGGTTTTTGTAGTAGGATCTGATGATTTTTTGAATTTCCTCAGTTTCTGTTGTTATCTCTCCCTTTTTGTTTCTGATTTTATTAATTTGGATACTATCTCTGTGCCCTCTGGTTAGTCAGGCTAAGGGCTCATCTATCTTGTTGATTTTCTCAAAGAACCAACTCCTCGTTTTGTTTATTCTTTGTATGGTTTTATTAGTTTCTACTTGATTGATTTCAGCCCTGAGTTTGATGATTTCCTGCCTTCTACTCCTCTTTGGTGTATTTGCTTCTTTTTGTTCCAGGGCTTTCAGGTGTGCCATTAAGCTGTTAGTGTATGTTGTCTCCCGCTTCTTTTTAGCGGCACTCAGGGCTATGAATTTTCCTCTTAGCACTGCTTTTATTGTGTCCCATAAATTAGGGTATGTTGTGCCTTCATTTTCATTAACTTTCAAAAAGTCTTTGATTTCTTTCTTTATTTCCACCTTGATCAAGTTATCATTGAGTAGAGCATTGTTCAGCCTCCATGTGTACATGGGTTTTCTTTTGTTTTTGTTGCCATTGAAGACCACCCTTATTCCATAGTGATCTGAAAGGAGGCATGGGATTAGTTCTATCTTCTTATATCTGTTGAGGTCTGATTTGTGACCAATTTTATATGGTCAATTTTGGAGAAGGTACCATGAGGTGCTGAGAAGGTGTATTCTTTAGCTCTAGGATGAAATGTTCTATATATATCTGTTAGTTCCATTTGGTCCAAGGCTTCAATTAGATTCATTGTGTCCCTGTTTAGTTTCTGCTTTCCTGAACGATCCATTTCAGAGAGCGGGGTGTTGAAGTCACCCACTATTATTGTGTGCGGTGCGATGTGTGCTTTGAGCTTTAGTAAAGTTTCTTTTACGAATGAGGGTGCCCTTGCATTTGGAGCATAGATATTCAGAATTGAGAGTTCTTGATGGTGGATTTTTCCCTTGATCAGTATGTAGTGTCCTTCTGTGTCTTTTTTGATGACTTTAGGTTGAAAATCAATTTTATTTGATATTAGGATGGCTACTCCACCTCGTTTCCTGGGGCCATTTGCTTGTAAAAGTGTTTTCCAGCCTTTTACTCTGAGGTAGTTTTTGTCTTTGACACTGAGGTGCGTTTCCTGCATGCAGTAAAATGCTGGGTCCTGTTTACGTATCCAGTCTGCTAGTCTATGTCTTTTAATTGGGGAATTGAGACCATTGATATTAAGAGAGATTAAGGCATAGTGATTATTGCCATCTGCCATTCTTGACGCTATCTTTATGTTTGAGTGGTTATCTACTTTTGGGTTTGATTCAAGAAGGTTATTATCTCATTTTTTCCAGGGTGTTGTTTCTCTCCGTGTATTGGAGGTTTCCACCTATTATCTGTTGCAGGGCTGGATTTGTGGAAAGATATTGTGAAAATTTGGTTTTATCTTGGAATATCTTGGTCTCTCCATCTATGGTGATTGAGAGTTTTGCTGGGTATAGTAGTCTAGGCTGGCATTTGTGCTCTCTTAGTGTCTGCATGAGATCTGCCCAGGATCTTCTGGTTTTCATAGTCTCTGGTGAGAAGTCTGATGTGATTCAGATAGGTCTTCCTTTGTATGTTACTTGGCTCTTTTCTCTTACTGCTTTTAGCATTCTTTCTTTGTTTAGAACATTTGGTGCTTTGATTATTATGTGACGGGAGGTATTTCTGTTCTGGTCCAGTCTGTTTGGAGTTCTGTAGGCTTCTTGTACGTTCATCGGCATCTCTCTCTTTAGGTTAGGGAAGTTTTCCTCCATAATTTTGTTGAAGATATTTACTGGCCCTTTAAGTTGCAAATCTTCACACTCTTCTATACCTATAATCCTTAGGTTTGGTCTTCTCATTGTGCCTGGATTTCCTGGATGTTTTGGGTTACAAGGTTGTTGCATTTTGCATTTTCTTTGACTGATGAGTCGATGCTTTCTATGGAATCTTCAGCACCTGAGATTCTTTCTTCCATCTCTTGTATTCTATTGTTGATGTTTGCATCTATGACTCCAGATTTCTTCCCAAGGTTTTCTATCTCCAAAGTTGTCTCCCTTTGTGATTTCTTAGTTGTTTCTACTTCCTTTTTTAGTTCCTGGATGGATTTGTTGAGATCCTTCACTTGTTTGTTTGTATTTTCCTGTATTTCTTCAAGGTATTTTTGCATTACCTCTTTCAGGATTTCTGCCTGTTGACCCATGTTCTCCTGCATTTCTCTGAGAGATTTTTGTGTTTCCTTTGTAAGGGCTTCTAACCGTTGATTCATGGTCTCCTGTAATTCTTTATTAGATTTATTTGTGTCCTTCTTGTGATCCTCTAATAGCATCATGAGAAGTGATTCTAAATCCAGATCTTGTCTTTTGGGTGTGGTGGGGTATCCAGGACTTGCTGCTGTTGGAGAGTAGGGTTCGGATGGTGCCATATTACTTTGATTTCTGTTAGTAATGTTCCTACATTTGCCTTTTGCCATCTGGTTACCTCTGATGTTAGTTGGTCCTGCTGTCACTGGCTGTTGGTTGGACCTCCTGTGAGCCTGCAAAGCTATTTCTGTCCCCCCCCCCCCGGTTTACCAGGATTCGCCTGGCACATATTTCTGGGGCCTTCCCTGCTCCTGAGTGACTTTGGAGCCCTGACGTGCCTTGCCCCAAGTGATGTTATATTGGGGAGTCCTTGCACATCCAAAGGCTCAGCATAGTGGATTTCTGGAGTAGAGGTCGCCAAAGGGAGGCTGGTAGGCTCCTGCCCTGTGCAGGGGTGTGTGATCTCTCCTAGATTGGGGGGGGGTGAGGGGGCGTCCCTCTGCCAGGCAGAAGTCCCACCACAGAGCTGGCACGCTGGTTACTGCAGATCTGCCCAGCACTTGGGAGCCACATACACACAAGCCACCCGAGACCCAAGCGATATTATGCCTGTCTGTCTCTGAGTCTGGCAGTCCCAACTTCCCGGCCACTGGACAAAGATGGTGGAGTGCACTCTGCACTCTCTCCGTGGCGCTGCTCACCCTGCAGAGGCAATGGCCTACAGCAGATCTGGCACCCAGATGACCACAGCGCTGTCCCGTTCTTGGGAGAAGGCAGAAGCCCCAACAGGCCGTGTCCCAAGTGATGTTATATTGGGGATAACCTGGGTACCTGTCTCTTCAGTGCAGTCTACCAGAACAGAGGTCACAGAAGGGAAGCTGGTAGGCTCCCACCCAGTGCGGGGTCCCTCTGCCAGGCAGAAGTCCCACAGCAGAGTTGGCGCGCTGGTTACTGCAGATCTGTCTGTCTCAGAGCCTGGCAGTCCCAACTTTCCGGCCACTGGACAAAGATGTTTTGTTTTGGTTGTAGTTGATGTTGTCTGAAACCAGGTGATCTTTTTTACTATTCTATGGAGACAGCCTTCATGAATCCCCCAGTCTCCTGAACATTGTTTACAGCCTAATCCCAAACTTTGTCTCTCAGTGAATAAATCTCATCCTATCTAAACTTTACATCTGTCACCAATAGCATCTATCCTTATGATAAGTACACATGTCTCATCCTTGGGTTCCTACTCTGAGTTCTATTTATCATGCAATTGGAGTTTCTATGTAACTATACCTAAAGTTTTGTTATAAAAATTGTCATGTGGAGATGACCCCCACAAAATAAATGTAAGAAGAATAAACCACTGTATCAGAAACTCTAAAAGTTTTGATACAGTCTGACTGACTAACTCTGGCTGTACTAAGTTTTAATTCTCATTTTTTATAGCTTGGTTCCTGCCTGTATTGATACTTGAAGGGACACCATAACTCTTTTCAAAGCTTTCCCTCCCTTTCCTAGGAATTGTCACTGGGTCTTTCTCCTCCTCAGCTATTTTTACACATGATAATTATAGAAGTACCCATTCTAGTTTCACACTTTGATGACTGTCTTCTTTTTCTTCCCCTAGATACTTAGTCCTTTGAACGTAACAGGATGTTATTATATCGACAGTAGTGTTCCTTCATTAGCTTAATTATAAGGATAAAGCTGTCAAACAAATTTCCTACCTTCATATACTGAGGAAAAAGGTGGATGGCCTGAACTTCCACAGTCAATTGATCAGTATATCAAAGGTCTTGGGGGTCTGACTTCCTGTCTCAGATACTTTTCCTTTCATGATGCATCTTCTCTGAGGTATTGGAAAGAGGAACCATAGAGTACTACTGAGCAGACCTGTCTCCTTAGCATCTCAATAAGCTTAGATTAGTCTGGATCCAACCAGCAGCCTGAAATTACACAAAAATAAATCATGTAAATGCTGATATGTGTGTGTGTGTTGTGTGTGTTTGTGTGTGTGTGCGTGTGTGTGTGTGTGTGTGTGTGTGTGTGTTTACCTGTACATGATGCACATATGGAAAGGAAAATTGATGGAGTCTGTTCTCTCCTTCCACCGGGTCGAAGAGAAGTATTGAACTCTGATCATGAGTTTCAACAGCACTTTTATCTACTGAGTCATCTCACCAGCTCAAGACAACTTTAATGTGTTTTTTAAAAGTCCTATACTGTACCCTGAAATTGAAATTGTCTCCACAGAAGAACCAACATGGATCATCAAGGCTAGGTCCCACTGAAGAATGTGTTGCTGCACTCTTCTGGATAGGAAGCAGAGAGTTTTCTGGTACAAAGACAAAGCAACCAGGATGCAATCATACATAGGGACTGATCTTTTACCGGATATAAATCCAGTTCCCAGAACCCATATTAGATAGCTCAAAACTCACTCTAGATCCTGGGGATTCTGCAATCACATGATATATTCTCATACCAACATGTACAAATAAACAAATAAATAAATCTCTCTTAAACAAAACACAGAGCTGGACATGAATAACCATATACTCCTACAACCCCAACACTTGAAAAGTGGAAGCAGAAAAACAAGAGTTCAAAGTTATCCTTGACTATGTAGAGGCAATCTTACACTATACAAGATCTTATCTCAAAACAGAAAATACAATGGCTGATTTGAAAAGCACTGACATAATACAAATAAAAGTCTAATACACTATGGCTTTCAATGATAGTCTACCTAGGTCCCTTAGTGTCATCATTAAAGTCTACTGTATTACTTGTTGGTTTCTATGTATCTATTTCATGAATAAGTAGCTTACATTTATTAAATTTACATTCATTTTGTTTTTTCTTTCTGTGCACAAAGAAGCTAGCTAAGTTCTCAAGCAACTTCAGTGCCACAGCTTCTCATGATGCCTCCATCAAGGTACTGTGTAGGCCTACTGTCTCATCAGAAGTCTCACTTAAGAAGGATTTGTCCCCAAGATCCCTGAGATGGTTGTTGGTAGTATTAGGTCCTAAAAACCCTGTTGTGCTGGAGAGAGACATTTTCTTTAGTTATCTAGCCCATAGCAGGTTGCCCAAGCTACTGTAAATAATTGCTCACTCATGTCCATGTAAAGAACCATAATTAAACTCATTGTTTCCCCCATAAAGATGTGAAATTAGAAAGAAAATTCTCTGGGAAAAGAAAAATATATAATGAATATATGCTTGTAAAATCTGTTTTATAAAAAGGACTGTTGAGCTAAGATAAAAGGTGGAAATCAAGTGCCTAGCATCTGAGGTACAAAATAGAGCCTTGGGTAGCTGGAGGTTACCTTCAGTTCCTTGTTCTATGAGCAGATATAGTTAATTTTCTCAGTACACACACATAAGATGGATCAAAAGAAATACAATGAAAAATTTAAGACTTTGGTGAGCTTCTATCAACTTTAAAGTGTCCAACTCTTTAGAAATACTGTGAAATCCAGCAGTAGGTAAGTTCACAATTGCTCCTGTCTAAAGGAAAAACGGAGACAAAGTGTGGAACAGAGACCGAAGGAAAGGTCATCCAGAGGCTGTGGCATCTGGAGATCCATCCCATATACAGACACCAAATGCAGACACTATTGCAGATACCAGGAAGTGCTTACTGACAGGAGCTTGATATAGCTGTTTCCTGAGAGGCTCTGCCAGAGCCTGACAAATACAGAGGTGGATGCTCCCAACCAACTATTGGAATGAGCGCAGGATCCCCAATGGAGGAGTTAGAGAAAGGACTGAAGGAGCTGAAGGGGTTTGCAACCCCACAGGAAGAACAAAAATATGAACCAACCAGATCCCCCCCCCAGAGATCCCAGGGATTAAACCACCAACCAAAGAGTACACATGGATCGACAGATGGTCCCAGCCGCATATGTAGTAGAGGATAGCCTTATTGGGCATCAGTGGGAGGAGAGGCCCTTGGTCCTGTGAAGACTCGATTTCCCAGGGTAGGGGAATGCCAGAGAAGGGAGGTGAGTGTGTAGGTGGGGAGAGCATCCTCATAGAAACAGGGGTTGTGGGGATGGGATAGAGGGGTTTTTTTTGAGGGGGGGAGAACTGGAAAGGGGATAACATTTGAAATGTAAATACATAAAATATCAACAACAACAACAACCAGAAAAGGAATGAGAAAAGTAGGATCTAAGACTATGGTGAGACTGACAGTAGTCATCTGACACAGTGGCTGATGCTTTTCATTTCCATCTGGAATAATGCATTTTCAAAGTCAAAATTATATAGAAAATGATTCCAAAACTAACACCAAAAGAAAACAAATCCCTTTACAATTAAGTTTGGCTATAAAATGTTTCCTGGAATGTCTATATACTGATTTTATAGAAATATGTAAAGATATTGTATGTTAGCATCTACCTGTTATCTGTGCATGCTACACACACACATTACATACAGCCAGTTCCCAACTTCCAGTGGTTTGACTTATAAATTTTTTTTGCCTTACAATAGTATGAAGGCAATAAACATCCAATAGACGTCAGGGAACAAGTTTAAATTTGATCTTTTCTCCGGCTAGAAATCCATAGTACAGTATTCTGTTGTGATGGTCACATTTGAGTTTCCACAAATGTAGCATAACTTTTGAACATGTTCTAAGTAGGTTTAGTTTTGAGTTCAGTAAACTAGGAGTGCTAAATATATTCAAATTAGGATGGATTTATTAGTATATAACTACATGAGTCAAAGGTCATCTGTACACTATATTCCCCAATCATATACATTAATAAGTTATTTCTCAAAGTTTTCTATTGAGTTATGTATTTCTGGATAAGCAATACAACTGAATACAAAGCACTGTTACATTAAATTGCCGTGATGAAAGAGTATACTTTAAGTATTTGGTTATGCCTGCACTGAGTATGACTATATAAGGGTCTTTCTAAGATTTCACTGTAAGAGATTAAGTCTGATATAACTGCATACTTATGACAGCATTATTGGACTCTACTTTCTTTTTAAAAAGATGTGTGTACATGTGTCTGTGTGTCTGTACCACATGCAAATAGTCAGTGCCTATGGAGGCCAGAAGAGGGTTTGAGATCCTCTAGAATTAACAATACATATGGTTGGTAGCTACGGTGTTGAAAATGAAAGGTCAAAAATCAAGAGTGCTTAACCACTGAGCAGTCTTTCCAGCTTCTCTGCTATACCTTAACTACTCATTTGCAGCAGAGTTTGAGTGACTGAGAAATTAAGAGGAAGTATTCTTGGTACATGGTGGAAAAGGTTGTATGCCTGGGTGGGGGGGGGCATTTTAACTAACTATGATTGGCTCAGAACTAGAGAAAGAATTTGGAATTTAAATATAGAAATGATATGGTAGACCTGTGCTAGGTCTGCCACATCAGAAGACCCCATTTCCCGGTGCTTTCTAGAGACCCAGTAGCAGTGGGGCACTCAGTAAGAAACAGTCCCACCTCTGGAAGCCCAGAGCCACAGGCAGGAACCCCACTACCCAGCAACCATCTAAACCCCCCTTCCCTCTGGATCACCATGCCCCTTCTGTCTCCTCTACCCCTCCCTCCTTTGCTGCCTGTCCTGTTCATTCTGACATGGTAGACCTGTGCTAGGTCTGCCATGGGGGAAGACCCCATTTCCTGGTGCTTTCTAGAGATCCAGCAGCAGTGGGGCATTCGAGATCCAGCATCAGCAGGGCATTCGAGATCCAACAGCAGCAAACATTCAAGATCCAGCAGCCGAGGGGCATTCAAACTGTGCCAGGTCTGCATGGGGGAAGCCTGCATTTCCTGAGATTCAGCAGCAGCAGGGCATTAGACAACCAACAGTTTGCAGGACATTCAACCCTTGCCAAGACTGTCAGAGGGAAGACACCATTTCCTGATACTTCCTGGAAAACCAGCTGTATGCAGGACATTTGAGAGAAAGGGAATCCCAGGAGTTCAGATACACAGGCCTGACGGACAGAGAAGTCACAGTCAGAGACAGCAACACCAGCTAACACTGGAGATAACTAGATAGCCAAAGGCAAACACAATATCATTACCAACAGAAACCAAGGCAACATGGTACCATCAGAACCCAGTTCTCCCACAACAGCAAATCCAGGATACTCTATCACATCAGAAAACCAAGAACTGGACTTAAAATCACTTCTCATGATGCTGTTATAGGAATTCAAGAAGGACGTAAATAACTCCCTTAAAGAAATAAATGAGAACATGGGTCAATAGGTAGAAGCCCTTAAAGAAGAATCACAAAAATCCCTTAAAGAAATGCAGGAGAACATGGATCCACAGGTAGAAACCCTTAAAGAGGCAACACAAAAATCCCATAGGGAACTATGAGAGAACATGGGTCAACATGCAGAAGCCCTTAAAGAGGAATCACAAAAATCTCTAAAAGAAAAACAAGAGAACATGGGTCAAAAGGTGGAAGCCCTTAAAGAGGAAACACAAAAATCCCTTAAAGAATTTCAGGAAAACACAAACAAACAAGTGAATAACTGTACAAAACTATCCAAGATCTAAAAATGGAAGTATAAACTATAAAGAAATTGCAAAGTGAACATCTCTGGGGATAGAAAACCTTGGAAAGAATTCAGGAGAGATAGATGCAAGCATCAACAATAGAATACAAGAGATAGAAGAAAGAATCTTGGAAGCTGAAGATTTCATAGAAAACATTGACTCAACAGTCAAAGAAAATACAAAATGCAAAAAGCTGGTAACCCAAAACATCCAGGAAATCCAGGACACAATGAGAAGATCCAACCTTAGGATTATAGGTATAGAAGAGAACGAGGATTTACATCTCGAATATTGAAATTATTCCATGAACCTTAAAGGGCCAGTAAACATTTTCAACAAAATTATGGAAGAAAATTTCCATAACCTAAAGAAAGAGATGTCTATGAACATACTAGAAGCCTATAGAACTCCAAACAGACTGGAACAGAGCAGACATTCCTCCCGTCACATAATAACCAAATTATCAAATAATCAAATATCAAATAATCAAAACACCAAATGCACTAAACAAAGAAAGAATGTTAAAAGCAGTAAGGGAAAAAGGTCAAGTAACATATAAAGGCAGACCTATCAGAATTACACCAGACTTATCAACAGAAAATATGAAAGCTAGAAGATTCTGGACAGATGTCATACAGACCCTAAGAGAACATAAATGTCAGCCCAGACTACTATACCCAGCAAAACTCTCAGTTACCATAGATGGAGAAAACAAGACATTCCATGACAAAAGCAAATTTACAGAATATCTTTCCACAAATCCAGCTCTACAAAGGATAATGGGTGGAAAATGCCAACAAAAGGTGGGAAAACACACCCTAGAAAAAGCAATCCAGTAATCGTTCAACAAACCCAGTAGAAGATAACTATACAAACAGAATTTCACCTTTAACAAAGAAGATAACAGTAAGCAACAATCACTTTTCCTTAATATCTCTTAACATCAATGGTCTCAATTAAATGGTCCCAATAAAAAGACATAGACTAACAGACTGGATACGTAAGCAGGACCCAACATTTTGCTACATACAAGAAACCCACCTAAGTAACAAAGGCAGTCAGTCACAACTTCATAGTCAAAGGTTGGAAAACAATTTTGCAAGCAAATGTTCCCAAGAAACAAGCTGGAGTAGCCATTCTTATATCAACTAAAATTGACTTTCAACCAAAAGTTATCAAAAAAGATAAGGTGGGTCACTTCATTTGGGTCAAAGGAAAAGTCTACAAAGATGAGCTCTCAATTCAAAAGTCTACAAAGATGAGCTCTCAATTCTGAACATCTATGCTCCCAACGCAAGGGCACCCACATTAATAAAAGAAACTTTACTAAAGTGCAAAGCACATATTGCACCCCATATAATAATAGTAGGAGACTTCAACACTCCACTCTCAACAGTGGACAAATCATGGAAACAGAAACTAAACAGAGACACAGTGAAACTAACTGAGGTTATGGACCAAATGGATCTAACAGATATTTATAGACCCACCCTAAAGCACCTTGGCACCTCATGGCATCTTCTCCAGAATTGACCATATAACTGGTCACAAAACAGGCCTCAACAGATACAGAAATATTGAAATTATTCCATGAACCTTATCAGATCACCATGGACTAAGGCTAGTCTTAAGCGCAAACAAAAACAATGGAAAACACACATATACGTGGACTTTGAACAATGCTCTTCTCAAAGATAGTTTGGTCAAAGAAGAAACAAAGAAAGAAATTAAAGACTTTTTAGAATTCAATGAAAATGAAGACACATCATACCAAAATTTATGGGACACAATGAAAGCAGTGCTAAGAGGAAAACTCCAAAAAGAAAACGGAGAGAGCCTACATTAACAGCTTGACAGAGCACTTGAAAGCTCTAGAACAGAAAAAAGCAATTACATCCAAGAGGAGTAGGTGGCAGGAAATAATCAAGCTAAGGGCCAAAATCAACCAAATAGAAACAAAAAGAACTATACAAAGAATCAACAAAACCAGGAGCTGGTTCTTTGAGAAAATCAACAAAATAGAAAAACCCTTAGCCAGACTAACTAGAGGGCAAAGAAGCACCACCCAAATTAATAAAATCATTAATGAAAAAGGAGACATAGCAACAGAAACTGTGGAAATTCAGAAAAACATCAGATCCTACTACAAGAACTTATACTCAACAAAGTTTCAAAATCAGGACAAAATGGACAACTTTCTTGATACATACAAGGTGCCACCGTTAAAACAGGATCAGATAAGCCATCTACATAGTCCCATAAGTCCTGAGGAAATAGAAGCAGTCATTAATAGTTTCCCATCAAAAAAGAGCCCAGGGCCAGATGGGTTTAGTGGGGGAATTCTATCAGATCTTCAAGGAAGAGCTAATACTGATACTCTTCAAACTATTCTATGAAATAGAAACTCAAGGGACACTACCCAACTCATTCTATGAAGTCACAATAATGCTTATGACCTAAACCAAACAAAGACCAAACAAGGAAGGAGAACTTCAGACCAATCTCCCTCATGAACATCAATGCAATAATACTCAACAAAATTCTGGCCAACCAAATTCAAGAATGCATCAAAACTATAATTCACCATGAACAGGTAGGTTTCATCCCAGGGATGCAGGGATGGTTCAATATACGGAAATCCATCAACATAATCCACTATAAAAACAAACTCAAGGAAAAAAAAACACATGGTCATTTCATTAGATGTGGAAAAAGCTTTTGATAAAATCTAGCATCCCTTTATGACAAAAGTCTTGGAGAGAGCAGGAATCCAAGGCCTATACCTAAACATAGTGAAAGAAATATACTGCAAACCAGTAGCTAACATCAAACTAAATGGAGAAAAGCTTGAAGCAATCCCGCTAAATTGGGGACCAGACAAGGCTACCCACTCTCTCCCTATCTATTCAATATAGTACTTGAAGTTCTAGCCAGAGCAATCAGACAACAAAAAAAGGTCAAAGGTATACAAATTGGAAAAGAAGTCAAAATATCACTGTTTGCAGATGATATGATCATATATTTAAGCAACCCCAAAACTTACACCTGAGAACTCCTAAAGCTGATAAACAACTTCAGCAAAGTGGCTGGATATAAAATTAACTCAAGCAAATCAGTAGCCTTCCTCTACCCAAAGGATAAACAAGCTGAGAAAGAAATTAGGGAAATGACACCCTTCACAATAGTCACAAATAATATTATATACCTTGGTATGACCCTAACGAAGCAAGTAAAAGATCTCTATGACAAAAACTTCAAGTCTCTGAAGAAAGAAATCAAAGAAGATCTCAGAAGATGGAAAGATCTCCCATGTTCATGGATTGGCAGTATCAATATAGTAAAAAATGGCCATCTTGCTGAAAGCAATCTACAGATTCAATGCAATTCCATCAAAATCCCAAATCAATTCTTCATAGATCTAGAAAGAACTATTCTCAAATTCATCTGGAAAAACAAGAAACCCAGGATAGCAAAAATTATTCTCTATAACAAAAGATCTCCTGGAGGAATCACCATTCCTGACCTCAAGCTCTACTATAGAGCAATAGTGATAAAAACTGTTTGGTATTTGTATGGTGACAGGCAGGAAGATCAAAGGAATAGAACTGAAGATCCAGAAAGGAACCCACACATGTAAGGTCACTTGATATTTGACAAAGGAGCTAAAAACATTCAGTGGAAAAAAGACAGCATTTTAAACAAATGGTGCTGGATCAACTGGCTGTCAGCATGCACAAAAATGCAAATCAACCCATTCTTATCTCCTTGTACAAAGCTCAAGTCCAAGTGGATCGAGGACCTACACATAAAACCAGACACACTGAAGCTTATAGAGGAGAAAGTGGGGAAGAATCTTGAACACATGGGCATCAGAGAAAAGTTCCTGAACAGAACACCAATGGCTTACACCCTAAGAACAAGAATCGACAAATGGGACTTCATAAAACTGCAAAGCTTCTGTAAGGCAAAGGACACGGTCAGTAGGACAAAAAGGCAACCGACAAATTGGGAAAAGATCTTTATCAATCCTACATCTGATAGAGGGCTAATATCCAAGGTATACAAAGAACTCAAGAAGTTAGGCTCAAGAGAGTCAAATAACCCTATTAAAAAAATGGGGTACAGAGTTAAACAGGGAATTCTCAAGTAAGGAAACTCGAATGGCTTGAAGCACCTAAAGAAATGTTCAGCATCCTTAGTTATCAGGGAAATGCAAATCAAAACAACACTGAGATTCTACCTCATACTGGCCAGAATGGCTAAGATGAAAAGCTCAGGGAACAGCAGATGCTGAAGAGGATGTGAGGAAAGAGGAACACTTCTCCATTGTTGGTGGGATTGAAAGCTGGTACAACCATTCTAGAAATCAGTTTGGCGATTCCTCAGAAAATTAAACATAGTACTACTACCTGAGGACCCAGCTATACCAGTCCTGGGTATATACCCAGAAGATGCTCCTACGTAATAAGGACACATGCACTACTACGTTCATAGCTGCCTTATTCATAATAGCCAGAAGCTGGAAAGAACCCAGATGTCCTTCAAATGAGGAATTGATACAGAAAATGTGGTATATATACACAATGGAGTACTATTCAGCTATTAAAAACAACGAATCCATGAAATTCTTAGGCAAATGGATGGAGCTAGAAAGTATCATCTTGAGCGAGGTAACCCACTCACAAAAGAACGCACATGGTTTTCACTCACTGATAAGTGGATGTTAGCCCAAAAGCTCAAAATAAACAAGTTATAATTCACAGACCACAGGAAGCTCAAGAAGGTGGACGACTGAAGTGGGGGTGCTTAGGTTCCTCTGAGAAAGGGAACAATACACTTATAGAAGTAATAATGGAGGCAAAATGTGAAGCAGGGACTGAAGTAAAGACCACCCAGAGTCTGCTCTACCTGGGGATTCACCCTACAAACAGTCACCAAACCCCAACACTACTATGAATGACAAGAAGCGCATATCAAAGGAGCATGCCATGGTTGTCTTCAGAGGGGCCCTGCGAGAGCCTTAAATATACAGAAGCAGATGCTAGTAGCCAACCATTGATTTGGGAGTGGGGTTGACAATGGAGGAGTTGGAGGGCGGTCTGGAGGAGCTGGATGGGTTTACAGCCCCATGGGAAGAACAATAATGTTGACCACCTAGATGCTCCAGGACTCCCAGGGACTAAACCAGCAACCAAGGGGTACACATGGTTCCAGCCAAAAATGTGGCAGAGGAATGCCTTGTCAGGCATCAGTGGGAGGAGAGGTCCTTGGTCAGGTGAAGGCTAAATAGATACCCCAACAAGGGGAATTTGGGGAGGGGGGTGGGAGTGGGTCAGGTGGAGGGGCATATACTTGGAGGGGCAGGGAGTACAAGGAGGGGTTGGGTGTTTTGGGGAGCGGGGAAACTGGGAAAGGTTTTACAACTTGAAATGTAAATGAAAATTATAAAAGTATAGGAACGACACAAGCAATTCATATTCACTAAGTCTGATTGCAGTACCATGAATGAACATGTGTCTAAGCTCAATGCGAATGGCAGGCCTAGTGAGGAAGCTGTATGTGGTAGATAGAAGCTGGGCAAAAGAAACTCTAGGCAGATCTCTAACAGAAAGAAACTGGTGGTTTTAACAATCATGTCTGAAGAGTTAGATAAGGATAGAAAAATGACTCTTTTTTTTAAAAGCAGGCATTTATTGTGTTTAAGCAGAAAATGAACAACGCCCCATACCTATGACGACTTCATAAGCAATATGAGACTCTTTTTATTCAGCTAACTAGAATTCATAAAGTTGAACCTCAAGGCACGAAATATGTTGAAAATACCAATTCTAGTGTTATCAGCAAATAGGTGGCATTTTGAACTAAGATAGCCAAAAGAGATATATATGTGGAAATTGTAAATGAAGAAATGGGTGTCCAGGTATAAACCTAATGTATTGAAACATGTGAAGAGCAAATGGGCATGAGGAAGATAGACAGGAGGGGGAATTGGCTTTAAAGATTTGTAGGAAGGAACAACAAGAAAATACAGTGTCAGGGAGTTTGAAGATAGGAAACTCTTTTAAAGAAAAGGTAACAGTATCAAATGATGCTGACCTAACCACTGAAACATCTCCTTCTCTTGTGGCAGGTCACAAGTTTTTGACTTTGGTACCAGCAGATTTAAGGGGAATAGAAACTGATATAGACTCTAGTTAGATTGAAAAGGCACATGCAAGTTAAGGAGGAAATAATTTGAGAAACACTGGAATAAAGGGAATCTTGGAATCAATGGTTCTACCTGAGCAATTCAATTGATAGAGTGCTCATACACAACAGACAGATGTTAGCCAATACTAGTGAATGATAATAAAGAGACTAAGGCAGCCTGCCTCTGCACTTTCTCATGGCTTGCAAAACTTCCCTGCCCCTTTCCCCACAGCTAACACAGGGCTCCCCTCCCTGGCCTTTCAGAGAGGACCCGATCCTGTGCAGAAATATTGCTATCACTGTTTTCATAGAGGCACTCCCTAGGAAAACCACCTAGGAACAACAGATGTTGACTTGAGAATAGACAAATGACAACCTCTCTCAGTCCCCATATTGCTGAGGCTGGCACTCTCACATGTATATGGCTAGGCACTTCCCAGTTCAGTTGGCACCTGTCGTTGGGAAGAGTGAAGACCAAACATCCTTGTAGAGATAAGGGTCTCACATTTGGGCCATAAAAGGAGGGTAATCAAGCATCCATAGACAACTATGGCTAGTTGTAAAAACACTAGTTCCTGATAACACCATAAAGTTACTTCCCAGGTCAGAAGAGTTCCCCCTCCCAGTTGCACGAATCCACCCCACTGAATGAACAAATGATATTGTGTTTGAAAGATGGCTTCCCTTGTCACCTCCCCTGTCACCCTAAAATTCAAAAAAAATCCCTGATTATGCTTGTATAAAAACACCAAACCCCTAGGTGTGGGGATGCAATCCTTTCCTACATAGAAGGTTTGTGATCCAAATCTGACTCAAATTAATAAAAGACTCTCTTGTTTCATTACATCAGGTCAGCAGTTCTTATAGTTCTCCTGGGGATCCCACAATGACCTGAACACAACAATAATATACAACTACTAATAACATTTAGTATTGTATGCTAATCACTGATGATATTCTGCAAATCAGAAGATGATCTGTTAGAGTTTCTACCACCTGACACATACTTGTCTTTTCAGACAGAAAGGAGCAGCTCCTTCAATACAACATGATATTCTAGAACAGAGACAGTTACATGAACCCAGACAAAGGGCAGCGGCTCAGTGGGTATCACTGGTATAGAAGAGCATAAAGATTAAAAAAAAAAGTATTAAGTACCTACTATATGCCAGATTCTCCTTCAAACACACTGCAGATTCCACACATTTATTCCTGACACTGAGAAAAGAAGGTATTATTATTATCTCCATTTTACGGATCATGAAATATGGACACACAGTTTAAGCTTCCCATGATCCACTCTCTTAACACTGAAGCAGTGTTCAGGATTCAAAGCTGTGGGTAAGAGTTAGCACTACATCTTTGCCATCATATCTCAAAGTGTGACCCAAGAGCAATTTCATCACCTGAAAGCTTGTGACGAATTCAATTGTGGGATCTTACAATGGCTCGCCAATCAAAAATGGTAGAAAAGGTACAACAATGCCCCTTTAATAACTCTCAAATTATGGTCATACTGAAGTCAGCTTGCTAATGATCCTTGACAGTTTCTCAAAAAGTTCTGTAACCTGACAGGTAAACTAAGGTGGCAAAGCAGTCAATAGAAGAAAGCAGCAGAGGGAAGAGAAAGAACACAGCATATGCAACATCTGGTAGTCATGAACTAATCCCCTTTCTTCATACACCTTAAATCCAGTCACTGAGCTAGCAATCAGTTCTGTGCAATGTTGGCCCAATTGTTACAGGTGTACTCTTTCTCCGTATGCTTTGCATTTGCTGCAGTAGGGGCTAATCAGACAACTGGTTATCGAATGCCCATATAAACCTCCTTGACACCCACACATTCTCCATGTAAGAACAAACAAACCACCTTCCCAACAACAGAGCAGACAGAATGAATGTTGACTAGTCAGTGAGGCCTTTTTTGCAGTCTCTTAGCAGACAGGTCTGGGACCTTTGCCAGGAGTTTGAGAAGGGAGAATATAAACCAGAACTATGAAGAAGTCAACATTTAAATGACACATAGGAGTCAGGGAGACAACAAAGAAGCCTGGAAATATGGTGACAGGAACAGAATTAATACTGCAGAATTTAGTTTCACATGAGACAGGGGGGCATATCCTTTCTGCCAAGACAAAGCAAACAACACCGAAAATTCAGGGAAGGTAAGAACTGCAGAGCATGAATGTAGGAACACATTTTGGGCAAATGCAGTCTCTATTAGATGCAGTTTCCATTGCCAGCATGAAGGGCAACCATTACAGCGTGCCAAGTCTAGGAAGAAATGTCTATTGTAGAATCAAGTACCAGCACATGCAAACCTTGAGAAGATTGTCTGTTTTATCCAATTGTATCTAATTGTTTCATAAGAATCACACGAGCTTAATGTAGACTTTCCCCCAGATCACAGGGGCAGGAATATGTGACTATTTCACCCAGTATGGGCTGTAGGAAGGGAAGGAACAAGGTGAACAGCTTCTGACCTCTTTACTCTTACTGACACTATCATCTGGGTTTTTCACAAAATGCTCTTTTATCTGTAGTCCCATCTCTTGCCCCAAAGATTGGCTATTTAAGCAAGAAAACACAAAGCTGATCTGCAGACATGTAACACAGGTCAGTGTGGGCTTCTTCCTCTGACACCTTTATTTAGGGGTAGATTAGATTTCTCTTCCTGGGTATAACATGTGAAGTGTGAGGTTGGTTGTTTGGAGGAAGAATCTAGTGGGTAAAAGTTTGAATTGCTAGCAGACACACACACACACACACACACACACACACACACACAAAATTCAGGATAGGGTTGAAAAAGTTAGGTAGTATAGTGTCTTCATGAACTGTGCTAGCCAGGATCTAAAGAAGTCTGGAAAACCCAGAATTAATATGATTGGAATGGTCAAAAAAAAAAAAAAAGCTTCATCTAGCTGTGAATGAACTCCTAAAAGAAATCTGTCTGCAGAATGATTGGCTGACTATCATTTCAGTGCGTCTGAGAGACTAGAACATTGCAGGTCCAAAGACTAATTACCATATCTTAGGCTAAGTTCTGATGCTGGAACAACCTTCTTTCTCCCCCTTCCACTTGGTCCACCATGTATTTAACTAACACCGTGTGACAGCAGATAAAACCCTTTTAGAATCTATTGACTTACAAGGCAATTAGCTTCTATCAATCCAAAACCTAAGAATGACATCAGCTAGCATCTTAGACCCATAGAAAAGCTTCCCACTATTGTTTAACTGCCTCTCTAATGTACCCACTAATGTATTTTAAACTTGTCTTAATGACTTTCTCTTCTATAAAACTATTAAAAACTTCATCAAAGGGCTTCTACATTAGAACATAGAATTTGAGGTAACTTAAATCTGTTTTCCCAGTCCATAGTCACTGAGAATTGTCCTAGAATATATTCTTTTACTTCAAGATAAGCACTGTGGCTTTTGTGTTGATACTACCTTTGCTTTGAAGTTCTAGGTAATTTTGAATATGTATTTCCCAGAGCAAGAGGAAAAAAAACATAGTATAGCTTCATTTTTTTTCCTGACTTAGGCCTTTTAAATATTTAAACAATGTTTGTATAAGCATCTATTGTTCTCACGCCTCACACAGACTGGAGTAGGCCTGAGTGTCCACACATGTGGTATAATCACCCTGTCCTAATAGGTTTAGTTTGAACACTCTTAATTTGTGAATGATGTTATAGTGCTGTTCAGGCCACTTGAAGAGTCTAAGTTTCAGTGTCTTCAGATCTGGAAGTTTTTCTCTAAAGGTGTGGCTTCCTACACTGTGATTGCTCCACTCAGACTTATCTTCCATGTTCTTTGATACTGGGCACAGCAGTCATTCTAGTTGCTGGCTAGAATTAGCAACTGTTACTTAAATGAGATCTGGAAATAAGGTCCTTCATTCCTGGAAGAAGAGACTTCTAGGCTACTCAGACCCCTCCTGCCATTACAAGTTTCAAATTCAAATAGGAAAAGAAACTTTGGACTCACATATTTCAACCATAAGTTTCAATAAGCTTCTCATTTCACATACTCCCCATCCTCCATTGCACTTTCTCTCATAATTTCTAACATCATTGACTGCTATGATGAAGATCTTCACTTCAGTGACTTAGACAAATATAATGCCTCTAGAGAATGGGGAAGGGTTCAGGCTCATTTACAAGGAATTTGGAAGAATTCTGATATTTCCCATGACATGGAAGGTTTGCAGAAAGATATTGCAGCATTAAGTAAAGCTCATCTTACTGATGATCAGCTTGATTCACTGGCTCAGAATTTACAGTCAGGCATTCAATCCTTGAACACTTATTTGTAGGGCTTTTCTATCTATAACTTTGGTAGAAAGGATATTTATTTGGTACAATCTTAGAAAATTTAAAATAACATTTTTAGGGTTATGCGTTTGGAAGCTTACAAATTTTAATTCAACAACTGACTCAGGGACTTGGCTCCCAAACTATCTTACCTGTTGCAAATTCTGGTCTTAAATGAACTGCCTATCCATTACAACTTTTTTTCATAGCTGAAGCATGAACAGATTATTGCATTATTAAAATTAAAAACAGCAGTCCATAACTATACAATGATATACTTTCCAGAATCTCAGGAGACTGCTACCACACCTCCCTCTCAGAAGCTTGTTGTCATAGCGGTATTTATGTACTCATAAATGCTTCTTGTTCCTTTGTGAAATCACTCCTGAGCTTTTGGGCCAAAGGTGAGCAAGTGTTCTACTTCCACTCTTCATTTAATGTCAAAGTTAATATAAGACATCCTTCAACCAAGGGAGACAGACTTATTCTAGGATCATACTCTTGCCAGAGTCCCCAGGGTTAGTTACATTTATTTAAAAACCAAACAACCAAAACATACATATACTCTTACTTGTAAATGTTAAAAATATTTAAGTATGGACAGCATTATTTCATGGGTAAGAACCTCCCAACTTCATGAAAAGAGAAAAGTGAGTTGAGCACCCTTCATCTCTGTTTCCTGACTACAGACACAAAGTGATCAGCATCCTTAAGTTCATGCAACCATGCCTTCGCCACCATGAAGAACCATGCACTCAATTGGCAATCCAGTACCTTTGTGTACTTAACTTGCTCTTTTGGAGAACATTATCACAGAAATGAGAAAAATAACTGATGAAACATACTTGAATGCTGTCAATGAAAAGTTAACTGTAAGTAATTCTTTGCTAGTTAGACAAACAAGTACATAATACCTATGAAAGGTAGAATGTGTCCATTTCCACTTGTGAACATGAAAAAGATGCCAGGGACCTGCCAGTATGACCTGGTAGCTGGATACTGAAATCTCACCTACTTTTAGTCACTGATGTTCTCTGCTATATTTGAATTTTCATTGTACAAATTAAACTATGAGTTTTGTTAGGTATTTCTATTTGTTTAATATCCTTTCTTCTGCTGCTAACTCTCTTAGAGAAAATGCTTTCAAATAATGAACAATGAAAGACTGCAAGTAAACATGTAAATGTTGAAAACAATTTAAAATAATCCAGTGCCTAAGATCCACTTCTATTCCCTACATATGTATTGTTGAGAAATCAAGCAAACATGCATGTGGTAAAATGTATAAGAATTTCAAAGCAGTCTTAGCTATAATAGCAAGATAAAATGTGAGCAATTTTACTAGTCATTAAAAAATAAATGACTAAACACAAACACAGGAAATATGAAAAGGAAATAACTGAAGGTGTAGCAGGAAAAACTAGGGAGAGATGAGTAAAGAAGTTGGGGATAAATATTACATATGAACTAAAAGTGCATAGATATTTTATGTGTCATTATTTACATTGCATTAGACATTTAAAACAATTTTAATGAACAATAAAAGCAACAATATAAGGGTTGGAAAATGGATCAATGGTTAAGAGCACTGGCTGCTTTCCCAGAGGATGTCAGTTCAATTCCCGGTACCTGTTGTGGGAAATATTAAAAAGGATTATTTGTATCCGTGCTACGCCAGGCTCCTTCGGGCCATATAGCTCCAGTTGGGTCTTCTCAACTCGGCATTCTCTCTTGATTCAGAGCTCTTGAAACGTCTGTACCAGACTCGCTAAGTTCTCTTGAAGGGTTGCTGCCATGCCAACTGCCACAACACCCAGCAACCCAGTAGAAACAAAACTCCAGACACTCATAATCAGTCAGATTTATATATCAATAAATTCTCAATTCACAAGATGCCCAGACAATAATTTCAGGACCAATTTATAATGATACTAGTTGCCTACCTATATTACATAAGTTACCCCAATTATTCTATCCCTATATGATAATATATCTACCTGTGGCTATTGTAAACCACATGGATTCTGAATCATCCTGTTCATCGACCTCCATCTTGCTTCCTCCTCTCTCCTGAGTCACTCCCTCTCTGCAACTCCTAGCTCTGCCTCCCTTTTCCCTGTCCAATCACAGGTCTCCTGCTGCACTAATATTTAAACTAATTGGACAGGGAAAACCTGCCATGAGTACCCACATGATACTAAGAACCATCTGTGCCTCCATTTCCAAGGAATCTGAGGTCCGTGTCTAGCCTCCAGGATCACCAAGCATATGTGTAATACACACTTAAGCAGGGAAACAGGCCACAAACACTAAAAAGCAAACAAATTGAAACAAAAGCAAAAAACAAACAAAAAAAAACTTGGTAAAAATTAGAAAAGAGTTCATTCGTGTATTGTGGAATTAGGCAAAAGCAGAAATGGAATGTTCCAACATACATGGGTTTTGATGGGAATTGCATTGAATCTGTAGATTGCTTTAGGCAAGATGGCCATTTTTATTATATTAATCCTGCCAATCCATGAGCATGGAAGATCTTTCCATCTTCTGAGATCTTCTTTGATTTCTTTCTTCAGAGACTTGAAGTTCTTGTCATACAGATTTTTCACTTGCTTGGTTATAGTCATAACAAAGTATTTTATAATCTTTGTGACTATTGTGAAGGGTGTCATTTCCCTAATTTCTTGCAAAGCCTGTTTATTCTATCAGTAGATGAAGGCTACTGATTTAATTTTATATCCTACCAATTTGCTGAAGTTGTTTATCAGGTTTAGTCATGTTTTGGTAAAATTTTTGGGGTCACTTAAGTATACTATCATATCATCTGCAAATAGTGATATTTTGACTTCCTTTCCAATCTGTATCCCTTTGACTTCATTTTGTTATCTAATTGCTCTGACTAGGACTTTGAGTACTATATTGAATAGGTAAGAAGAGTGGTCAGCCTTGTCTAGTGTCTGATTTTAGTGGGATTGCTTCAAGTTTCTCATTTAATTTGCTGTTGGCTACTGGTCAGTCTCTGCTCTACTTCTTTTCCCTGTATTTTCTTTAGAAAGGAGCAATTCAGGATTAAAATTTTGAGATGGGTGGCCTCATCCTCAACCAGGAGCTGTGCTTAATCTCTGGATATGGAAGAGATGAGGGTCTTGAATTTGAACAGAGGTGTGTAGCAATGTGGGATAGGAAACTAGGGGTAGCCAACAGCAAGTCCCTGATGCCAGGAAAGCAAGAAGCTCACATGAACCAACAGGGATAACAGCTGAAATACCCAACAAAGGGGATCTAGAACCTGCAGGAAGAATGTTAAGAGAGCAAGGCCCCCATTCCCAAGAGGTTGGTCAATGGATGATGTGTTTATCATCATTTGAAGAGGATAGTTTACAAGTCTTGGGCAGAGAGGAACAAAATAAAGGACATTAGATTCAGGAATTTCTTTACCTCTTTTTTTCTTGACTTTACCTTTCTTTTTCTATTGTCTAGTGTTAAGGAGAAAAGATGAAAAAGAGGTAAAGGGGATGAAGTGGAAACTTCTGCTCTCTTGGAAAAGTCAGTTATGCCAAATGATGTTTTGCTAAAGCAGACATGTGAAAGGATTCATGATGTTAAGAAGGAATATAAACATAACCCAACAGATTGTGGATGGTAATGGTACACCTTGCCATTCCTTAGTGGTCATTGTTTGTTTTCATAGAAAGAAATGCACACAAACAAACAAATAACAACAAAAAACCCAAACCTCTCTGGTGGCATTCTGGCAGATCCCTGCCCTGCCACTTGCTCAGTTGTGAAGATTGACAGAGTGAAGTGGAAGTTTCTGGATATGTCAGCTGATACAGACTCATGCACAGTTTTACTAAGACAGACTCATGTGTTTTGCTGAGGAAAGACCCATGGGAGGACATGTTATGTTTGAAGAGAGCATAAATATGACTCAACCTGATAGCGGGCTTCCATAGCTAGCTTTGTTGCTCTTGCATCTTCATTTCATTGAGAGTAGCAGAGAACTTCTCCTGGAGTCCCTGCTGGTCCTCGTCACTCATGCTGACTTGTGCCAATTCGGCAGAGGCCTGGCTGTTTCTGCTTGGTCATGCCACTACTACTGATTAGTGTTTGCTATCCTAACACTACTGAACCAAATTGCAACACAGATTGAATTTGCAGCAAAGAAATATTTCTAAATAGGTCCATTTTCCCGTACTTAATAACCTTTCTTTTCTACTACCTCTGCTGTGGTGGTCTAGAAAGAAGGTTAAAGCATTTAAGAACATGTGGAGCCTTCTTTTGCCTTCACAGGAACCAGGTATGCACGTGGTACACATACCTACATTCAAACAAAATGCCTACACACATAAATAAATACATCTAAAAATTAAATAAAACAAAGAAAATCACTTATAAGCATGCCCAGTAGCTTGACTTTTAAAATGATTCCAGATCCAATTAACAACGTAGATAACCAACACATCCATTCAAACAGAAGTAAAACACCAAATTAGAAATACAAGAAACAGGAAAATAGCAAGTAGCATGACTCTTTCAAAAATTTTATTTCTCATGCTACCAATTCTAAGATTATTAAAGTAGAAAAAAACATAATAAAGAATGATTCTTTCTAAAGATCAAATTCTGGAAGACTTCTGAAAGCTCCAAACAATACAGGTAATTCCTACCCCCACAGGTTACTGACTGTAACTAGATAGTAAGATTCTGCTGCTGAAGATACCATATGCCCTGGTAATAAGACATTAGGAAATCAATCTGGAACTAGAAGTATTCTCCCTGATTGCTAGGCTCCGGTGTCCAAAGGTGCTATGTGGGTTTCATGGAGACAGTGGTCTTAATCATCTGTAGGCCCCGCAAGCAAAACGACTGGGTAGCCTCTACATCTGTTACAGAAGTATCCAAATAATTTGGTTGGATTTGAGACTCACTCCACAGAAGGAAAGCTACATCTAACACACTGTAAACCTAGTAAAAAGCCTGTGACTGTGGTGTTGTGACTTGTAGTGGTTATTAGGCAGGATTTATTACATTGGTTTACATATGATATGGACAGAGTAGTCTAATAGTTGCTAAGAATCTGGTAACTGTCCAGTGTATCACAAGGCTGCAATACAAATCTGGTATTGAAGATCTGTAGGATTTCTTACACTGGTCTACAGGTCACATTGGAAAACAAGCAACAGCAGTGGAAATAATAGTAGCTGCTGTGATTAGCAAGAGATAAAAGCAAGAAAGCAGCCCACTGCTATAACGCAGCTAAACAGACATGCTCTATCCTTTGGATTGCCTCATTTTTAATGCATGCCCATATAATAGTGCTGTTCTCAGCTTTGGTCAAAGAAATATTGGACAGCAGTTACTGCAGAATCTTACAGGTAATCAAAATACTAAAATTAAGGGACTGCCCAACCTTAGGTCATCTAGATCATTTCCTTCAAAGTGCAGAGAATATCATGGAACAGTGGATGGGAAGAATTCTAGAGCTGGGGGGGGGGGGAAGAGGAGTATTGAAGGAGTATTGAAGGGTAACCCAGGTACCCACAGGACCTGATTATCTACCTTCACAAACCTGTACAAGATTGGACCCATCATTATTCCCTCAAGAATTTAGAAGCAGTTTCTAAAGGGTTTCTCTTCTTTGGGCATTTATAGGAGCTACTGGTTGCTAGCAGGGAGGAGCACATGAGGGCCCAAACCTCCCCTGAGAAGCTACTGGCGATTAATTGGGTATTGGGGAGGGGACAAGATAATCTAAGGTATAGCCATCACTATGTTCTCCACTCATGGCTTTATAAATATCCTCTCGCCCATGCTCAAATAAGCAGCCCTAATCAACTCACTGTTGTCCTTTGATGGTCTCCTCAAAATAAAGGACAATCTCTTTTCCCATGATGTCCTGCCCATGCAGATGAGGTCCAATGGACCAAGCCCTTTGAACCCATGAGCCCAAGTAAATTCTTCTTCTATTTAGTAGTTTCCATCAGACATTTTGGTCATAGTAACAGATCGCACTGGTACTTTTTGTTTTGCTCTAAAATCCCCTTAGACAAATTGTGATAAAATATTTTGAGTTTGCAACCTACCAGGTATGATACTGGGAAAGAAACTTTCTTTAGTAAGTTATCTCACTTGTTAACAGGAATACTGACATCACTCTTGTGAGGTTGCTGAGGGGAATACAGTGTACACATGTAAAGAGATACTGTCATTTCACAAGGTACAGGTACTGTTTTCTATTTTGTCAACTTCCCGACAAGCTTTCTGACTTCGGAATCACATATCACCTTTTTTTTTTTTTAATACCTTATGCAATTCTCTCGAGTTGAGTCTTCCTTAACAATTTTTTTCTTTCTTACGTTCTTTCCTGTTACTGCTCACTCACCCCAGTCAAGTTCACATATCCCCCCCCCCTTCCAGTAACAACCCACTTCAAAGAAATGTATTCTTGTGTTCTCTAAACCACAAAATAAAGCACCTAAGGAACAATCATGCTGCTATACTCTCTCACTTTTCTGCAGAATGAACAAACTCAACAGAGATAGGGAGGTGACTAAAGCCATTTAAAGGTTTTCTTGGGTTCTGAGATGAGTCTGGGCGTGTGTATGCAGTATCATGTGAGTTCTCCAACAGGATAGTCAAATTTATATACAACCAAGTAGGTATCCCTAAACTACAAAACTGGAAGCTGACAATTGAACTCTTGGAGTCACTAGGTAAGATTAGCCCATCCACTATGTTCTTTTGCTTACACAGTCCCAAGGAGACTGAATGGGGAACCAGGCATGACAAAGTAATTATGGGGAGTTTTATCCATTGATGAAATCCCAAAGGTTTAACAAAAACACCACAGAAAATAGCTACTACTATATTAGTATACTGACCTTGGCAAAGGCTTTGGCCATGGTGACCCAAAGGTATATACCAGGGACCTCCACAAACTGTGTTTCAGATTTATTCAGATATACTTTCTTTGACTACATTTCCCAAGACATCTCAAATATAAAGAAAAGCGGACCTTTAATTTGCTCTTAAGAGAGACATGTAGCCAAGATTTAAAACAAAAAATGAGATACCAACTACCTACCACCTTGATGCTGATAAAAAGCAAAGGGTAAGGGGTACGGTAGGGATGAACGGCACATGTCCAGCTCTTTACTGTGAGGAACTGTAGCAGCAGGCACTGAATTGTTCTAACATCTGTTTCTGCAATGCATTTCACTCACCTTGGGATGGCAGCTTTTCATACTGTTGTAGAACTGGGTGTGGGAAGCAAGTCACAGCGAAGTGAAGTCTGCTGAGGGTCTAGCTGTAGATCAAACTACTTCTCAATGCAGGAAGAACAGCCTGACTAGATCACTTTACATAAATGACAGCAATTAGATACTTGTAAGAATTATCAGACTTGGATAAAAGCTATTGGTTGGTTCATTTATTGTTCACTCAAAAATGTGTGTTGAGAAGATTCTGATACTGGGCAAAAAAATGTGCTTACCATTTCAAAGCCTAAGCATGATGAAAGGTAGTAGTGGGGAAGTGCATCTAAAAAGGGAGACTGTTAAAAGTGCAAGACCACACACTTTGCCTGAACCAGCAGCACCACAGTGACCTCTCTGCTTTCTTTCTGTAAAATAAATCCTCATGCCCCCTAGAGACCACATAAAAAAATTAAAAAATTAAGTTTTCTTCCACCAAACCTGAATTCAGTTCCAAAGACATGGTGAGAGAGAAATCAATTCTGACAAGTTGTCCTCTGACTTCTGCATGTGCATTATGTTCTCATGCAACTAGACACACCCACACAAAACATAAAATTTTTCAAGGTTTAAACATCTGGTTTCTTGCTATTTGGATAAAAAAAAACAGTAAACATAAACATCTAAATGACCACAGTATGTTCTTTAACTATATTCCCAACAGGGTGCCTGAAGCCAACATTTACAATCACCTTTTAACAAACATAGAAGAGGGTTCTGGAAGACATATGAGCAGGGTAACGTATTAAAGCAGTTAAAATTGCTCATCCCAGTAATTGGCTGAGAGCACAGCTAAGAGTGAATGACACAGAAGCACTTGGAAGTTTGGGTGGGTAGGTCTAGCTAGCAACTGTTCTCCATGTGGCAGCAGGGGATGTGAACCTTCAAGTTTCTAAATCTGAGTCACTCAGCACCATTGTTGTATTTTATAAAAAGAAAGGAAGGGGTATGTTTGGTGGAGGGCAAGGTATGGTGTCTGGGGAAGAGAGTGCCTCTTCAGGCCCATGCTAAGGCACCCCTTCTCCCTGAGGAGCCAGACAGTATAGTATAGAATAGTCTATTCAGGGCATGAGTTGAAAGGTGGGGGTGGCTGCATACCATGTGTGTTCTTTTGTGATTGGGTTACCTCACTAAGGATGATATTTTCAAGTTCTGACCATTTGCCTAGGAATTTCGTGAATTCATTGTTTTTAATTGCAGAGTAGTATTCCATTGTGTAAATATACCACATGGATATTAACCCAGAATCTCGGAATACCCTAGACACAATTCGCATATCAATAGATTTCTAAGAAGATGGAAGGAGAGACCCCTGGTCCTGGAAAGACTGGATGTAGGGGAACGCCAGGACAGAGAAGCAAGAGGGGGTTGAATGGGGAAAAGAGGGAGGGAAGGGGGCTTATGGGACTTTCGGGGAGGGAGGAAACGGGAAAGGGGAAATGATTTTGAATGTAAATAAAAAAAACTTAGAAAATAAAAAAAAAAAGAGAAGGTGGGGGTGGGGGGTGGGAGGAAGGGAAGGGGGAAAGGAAGGAGGGAGTGAAGGGATGGAGGGGGGAGGAGGAATAGGAGTAGAGAAGTAGTGGCCGAACATGAGCAAATGGAGAGTGGGAAGGGGAATGGGAGAGAGAGGGAGCAGGAGCAAGAGGAGAGAGCATGAACAAGAGGGTAAGAGAGTGAGGAGGGGGCAAACAGCCTCCCCTTTATGAAGAGTCAGGCACACCTGGCTGTTGCCAAGTAACTAAGGGGTGGAGCGTAGATGAAATGTCAATAGTCAGCAATTATATTTTTTAGTGGTATCCTCCAAAGGGCTAAGGTTAACGGCCAAGTTAAGGGGTAGTAGGATCTGTAAATTAGGCCTATTGGAAGGTCCTTGGGTCACTGGACTAAGCTCTTGAAAATGTCTTTTTGTTTTCTGGCTCTGAACTATGTCCTACTGTTTGCCCTTTGCCACTGTGATTACTACCCCTACACAATACAAGTACATCAATTGTATCAGCTCCTCAAAATGCTGAGACAGAACAGCTTGAGCCGAACACTGGATGGCAGCCTAGGTAAAATAAACTCCACAATGCTGAGACAGAACAGCTTGAGCTGAGGCACTGGATGGCAGCCTAGCGAAGACAAACTCCATCCCAAACAAGCCAAAACACAATTGGGAATAATACCATATAAAGAGACAGACATGGATAATCCAGATTTAAACAATGCAATCATCTCTAAAATTTGGATAAAAGTAACATTACTTTTGTGACACCAATTATGATTATAGGAATGATGAGGATGATTAACAGGGCAGATGGGGAAAGCCTTGTCTTTTTGCTTTTGTAATCCCTCAATATAGCAGAATATACTATGATAAGGCTTTTCCTGAATATTGATAATTGAGATGAGAATGCTTAAATCAAAACATTGTATTTTGGAGATCTGGATATTCCCAGAACACATGGAATACAACATAGTAGTAGTATGTGGCTCTAATTCCACCACTTCAAATACAGCCAGATCTCCCAGGGCACCTTGGCCAGTCAGCCTAGAAAGATGGGTGAGTGCCAGGCCAGTACCAGAATATGTCTCAAATGATTAGGCTGACAGCTTTCATTTCTTGAGCATTCCAAACAATGCCCAAGACACACTTTAACTTCCATGGGTGAGCGCGTGCACACACATACACACACAAGCAAAGTAATGTTTTTAAAAAGCATAATTTGATGAAAAAACAAAACAAAAATCCAGCAATTACAATGGAAAATGTAATTAAGTCTCATAGCTCCCTCTGCTGTACATTTCTGTAACTATCTCTTTAAAATTGGATGCCAGATTAAGCAGATTTATAAAAAGAATGCAATACCTGACTCTTTATCTGGAACTTAAAGTCTGCTCCTGCATCATTTATTCAGCTTTTTTCCTGTATGCTAGAGTACAAATAAAGCGTGGATAGGTTCCTGAAGAGAACCTAGCATAGATTAAATTATGCCTAACTTCCAAATTTCACTTGTGTAAACATATTGGGTCATAAGAATGTTGAAAAGTCACTTGCTGTAAGAAGGATTTGTGGAGTCTACATTTGGATACTGAGAAAAAACCAAACCAAACCAAAACAGCAACAAAAAAACCCAAGCAGTAGCCAGATTAGGAAAAACAAAAATTCTCAGAATTGCCAGAACAATCTCAGATCTTCAAGATGTATTCTCATTTAATTCACTTGTCAATTTTAAATTTGTTCTTTATTTTACAATACACATCTGTCAACAACTGAAAATCACCCTTGACTATAGATGACTTTGAAGTGAGAATTAGAAAGTTTAGGCTTACAGCACTACTGTGGTCACTAGCAGATAGTTAGGACTGAGGCAGATTCTGTACATGATTGTCATGTAATTAAATTCTTGAGGCAAAGAATTCTTGAGGTTCCTTAACCTCGGAGTATGGAAAACTGTTTCCTTTGTCAAACCTAGCTCTTGACATTGACTCCTTGCCTAGAAATTTTTATCTATGAAATTCTAAGCTCAGAAAGGGATTTTCATTCTTTTGACCTTTGTACAGTCATTTTGATTTTTTCTTATGAAAACCAAGACTTAAACAACATCTTTATTACTCTCACAAACACTCCTCTCACTATATAAATTAGGGCAGCAGGTATGCACCTTTAGATCATCTGAACTCAAGAGATCAAGGACAGTCTGGATAACATAGTAAATAATTTCAAAACATGCAAGTCCAAAGTAATTTTGCCCATATGTTGAAATATTAAATGTTATCAAAATGATGGGTGGTAAGATGATCAGAAGCTAAAGGAAAACGCTGCAATAAAAGCTGACTCTGCAAACTCATTGTAATGAATATACTCACTGAAAAGTACACCTAATTTTGTATAACAAGGTCAAGAAGAGGCCCTGTGTATGTTGGAGTTCATATAGCAATGCCAATAATAATAATAATAATAATAATAATAATAATAACAATAATAATCATCATCATCCATCTACACTGAGGAGCATGGATAGCAAGCAGTTCACCAGTGGGCACTAAGAAGAGACACTCCCAAAAGGAGTCCCAGTGCCAAAGAGACCAGAAAGGACACTGAGCTGTTTCATTTGCTTTCTTTCATTTAACAAAAGATACTATAACAGATTGAATGATGTAGACAAGCCAGAACATTCTACTGTTCCAATAAGCCAGTGTTTTAATATTTACTCTAATTTCCAATAAAATAAATGTCAGTACCTAACCCACATGGAAACATCCTCTAGTTTCATAATATAGGGAGGTCTTGGGACAGATCAACTTGAGCTGGATGCCAGCCAGCCTATTATTTAAGAATATTCAACTTTACATCACCATGGAATTATATAAATACAACAAATTTGACATACTGATGTTATTAGCAAATTATATGGCAAACCAATTAAGAGCAGTTAATTGGGGAACAGGGGGAGGGGAGATGGCTTATGGGATTTTTTGGGGGGGAATCAGGAAAGGGGACATTTGAAATGCAAATAAATATATCTAATTAAAAAAAAAAGAGCAGTTAACATAAACAGCAAAGTTACTCAGAAACCGATAGAAGGAAGACTGTGTTGAACTGGGCTAATATAACTGCTTAGATATTTGTGTCTTTTGAATCCTTAATCACCATAATGCTATCCAAAACAGATTTTGTAAAAAATCTTAATTTTGATTGCTGCGTTATTCTTGGTTGCCAATTTAACTGCACCTGGAACTAATTAAAACCAAAATGACTAGGCACACCTAGGAGTGAATATGTTCTTAAATCATTTTAAATGGGAAGACCCCCCCCCCCCTTTAATATGGCCCATATCTTCTGCTGACAACCTATTTAAAAGACATGAAAGAATGCTTTTGTTTGTTCTTTGCCTGCTTACTCTTGTTCTCACTAGCAAGCTTATTCCTTCTCTGGCATTAAAGCCTACATGCAGTCTTGAGGACTGAACAATTACTGGATTCTTGGACCTCCCATTGGTAGACAGCCATTGTTGGACTAGCTGGACCACATCCTGTAAGTCATTCTAATAAATTAGATAGATAAGTTAGATAGATAATATAGCTCATATATATATATGCTATATATATATACACACACACATATATGCATAGCATTTAAGTTAATATATAAAATATATATTTAATATATATGCAGAGAAGGAAATACCTTTGTATATGTAAGTTCTGTTCCAGTAGAGAATGCTAATACAATTGTCCAAAACAAATACCACTGAGCAAAATTAGTTTATTTCTATATTATTTATACCACTTTTTTTTTTTTATTATTTCATGACCTTAAAAATAGTACCTGGGAAACAAAAGGGCTCAAAATCAAAAACAACAAAACAAAAACAAACGAAAAAAATAAAACTTAGCTGAAAACCTGAGGCTAATTTCATGCACATGTTTAACCACTAACTCCCTACTACTTGACCAATTGGTAGAAGGAAATAGGTTGTTTTATATAAGTCAAGAAAGACAGAAAATGATTTAATTTCTTTCTTTTTTTTTTTTGGCTTTTCGAGACAGGGTTTCTCTGTATAGCCCTGGCTGTCCTGGAATTCACTCTGTAGACCAGGCTGGCCTAGAACTCAGAAATCCGCCTGCCTCTGCCTCCCAAATGCTGGGATTAAAGGCGTGCGCCACCACTGCCCATGATTTAATTTCTTAAGGTAGTCCCACAAACCTGATACTCTATTGGTGTTAGACACCAGAACTGTTTCCAGGTACATTTCTTCTCTCCAACTTCTAATATGAAAGATGTTATTCAGCATGCCTGAAACAAATATGTAAGGACGAACGTGTACTTTTTAAGTGGCTTAAGTAACTTTCAGTTTTTTGCATTTGAAGAGGCATAACAGTTTATGACCATACATGTACATATGCAGTTGCATGCAAAAGAAGTCAACTTACTAACTACAAAGAAAAAAGTAAACTTCAGAACTTTAGTTAGAATGTAATTAAGTTAAAATTTAACAACAGACAATGTTTGCTGAGAAATGAATTATAAAGAGTGACACATATGAACCTTAAACTGCTTAAAAATATACTTTAATTGCACTGGTTAACATCAGTTCATTATTTTCCTTTGAGTAAAGAATGTGCTGAGTTGATTTCCCTAATATCTTTCCTCTGAAACCTCCTGTATATTATAATCTAAGATTTCTCAGTGCAATACAAACTGAAACAATTAGTTGCAAACACTAAATTGTAAACTGCATTTTACAATTTTCCCACAAGCTTTTTTACAGTTTCAAGTCTACCTCAACAGCTAACCTTTATATAGGTATATCCAAAGCAACCAAATTACTTTATAAACAATTCTGACATACTTGATCAACTTATATACTTACAATTTCTAATGGAAACAAACACAATGGGAGAAAAGAGCTTTAAAAAAAAAAGCACAAATGACTTTTGATAAGGCTAGAGATGCTTTGAGTATCTGCAGGGGATGAGACAAGGACTCCTCCTGGATGCTCAAGTTCAGGATTAAATCACTGCAAGTGTCTTCAAACACACTTCCAACCACCTCTAGCCTCCTGTAATACCTGACACGATACAAATACTGGTAAACAGCTACTATCCTGTAGTCTGGGGAATAACAAGGAATATACAGGTTCTACAAATTATTCTGAATAATTCCAATAGTTGGTTTTCAGACTTAAGAATTAAGCATATGAAGAACAATCTCAGGAGGTCAAAGCACTTCGAGACAACACAAAGCCAATTATCCCAGTGAGTCCAAGTAAAAGCACACTTTTGGAGATAGTATGTTTAGCACTACTATTCAAAACTTTTAAAATGAAGGTAACAATTTCATTTGCAAACAGGTATTTTCCTTAGTACTATAAAATAAGGTGACATTTCACTATGAGTTCACCAATGCCTCATCAATCTAAAACTGCAGGATTCCTCTGGTGACAAATGACATAACACAGGTACATTTATTTCAGCTCTGAAATGTGACTGGTCACAGAGAAGTCTACAGTTTGCCTACATATTTAAATAACAGCATCAAAGGGCATTTGTAGTAAAGAAAACACAAGTTTCTACTCTCCTTTCTGGGAATTCTTCAGTTGCTTATGGGCTTCTCTTAACCATATGCTTCTATATTTACTCCATATTTACAAAAGTCTGTTTGATCTTTCTTTTTAAAGTCAGCTCCAGCAAGACAAAATACTAATCCATTTTTCTTCGAAAGGCAACAGTTACTAAAAGCAGTGTTAAGATATCTGCCTTCAACTCTGCATCAGCTCTCACTCTCAGAAACCAACTCCTTTTCATCTTTATGTTTAGAAGCCTTAGCTACTCTGTACCTGGAACTAGAATGTTGGGTGGGGTGTAGTCCATGGCCAATGTTTGAATGTGTGAGTGTATATAAGGCTATGTGGCCAAAATACAATCTTGTCAGACAGGCCCACCACTAAAAAGAAAATGTAGCAAACAGGATACATAACTAATAAAGCTTTGTAAAACTACAGTCATTGTTTTCAGGTTCTCAATAAAGAAGCAAGAAAGTAGTCCATTTTGACTATAACCTCTAAATTGCATTCATGCAGTAAAGACTGTCCTAAAATAACTTCTAAAGGTAAAACAGATCCTGAATTCTTCATAAATAGAGAAGGATAGTTAATATTTGAGGGCTTAAAGTAAGCCCAAGGATGGAAACTCATGATGACAATGGTTCATTTAACCATTCTGAAATGTTACTATCATTATTTTACTATTTGTTCTCTTAAGGCACCAGAAAATATAGACTGACTTGGGGAACTAACACCTCCGAAGCTCATGTTCTCAGCCACAATATTAAAAATCTGCTTAGAAAGTTCAAAAGAAGTTTATCAACATTATGTCAAGCAAAATAAACAAGACATAGAAAAGTAAAAAAACTGCATGATCTCACATGACCTAAGAGCATAGGAATGTAGTTATTAGAACCTGGGAAGAGTGAGGAAGAGAGGTGGTCAGTGGGAACAGCATCCATTTCTTACCTCCTCTCCTCCTCCTTTCCTTCCATCTGAGCCCTCAGTCTACTAGGTGATTCCCACATTCAGGGTTAGTCCTGCCCATTATTGAATCTTCCCTAGAAAAGCCTCCTCTCACAGAAGCACCCAAAGGTGTGCTTCTAAGTTCAAGCAAGCTGACATTCAGCCACCATTTCCTTTTCTCAGAAGACAGAGGGAAGCTTTAAGTAAGTCAGCAGTAGAGTACTTGAATAGAATATGCCAGACTCGACATTTAACCTCAGGTATGGCAGTACAGAAAAGTAACTTTTTATCTGACAAATACCACCTCAGATAAGTGCTAAGTGTAACATCAACAATCATGTTACTGTATGCTTCCTTGATATGTGAGACAGGAAAAAAAGAGGACAAAGTGTGTAAGTCCTCCTCCCTAAAGCTATAACCCAAATAAATGAGAATTACCAACCATATTCCAGAGGAACATTCTACATACTATTATCATCAACAAACAGAAGCACAAGAAACCATTTCAACCAAGGAGACATGAAAGCTAGAAGTGCCATGGTGATGAGATCCCAACAAAAGGGACATTAGATAAAAACTAAAAACTAATATGCACAGTTTACTAATGAAGAATCCAAACATATTAATTTCTAGGTTATCAGGAATGGTGGGAGATGGGTACAAAATAGGTAAGACCACAAGCTAGTCTCTTTCCAGATTTTCTGTAAAACTGATTAATTAATCTGTCTTTCCAGATTTTCTGTAAACAGTTCTAATCTGACTTATGAAGAATAAAAAGATATTGTGAAATGGCAGAAGGATAAAAATTTGGATGTCTTTGGGACACATGATCAATACATGTTTAAATACAACACATGAAAATCCAATGGGTGGCCAAACTACTTTCTAAGGGAAAGCATTTGACACTGGACTCATGATAGTACAAAATATCTAAATTAACCACGTTACAAAAATCTCAGAAATGCACTATCTTAGCTGTGTTCTATTTGATGGCTAACAAAAAAAAAGACTGGCTCAGTTCTACCCCATTCAAGTATCATATTTCTATGCCTGCTTGATGCAATTCTGTGTATCAAAATGTTAAAATCAAAGCTTAATATATGTAATCTTCAAATGTACGTTCTTTGGAGGATCAGATAAGATGGCAGTAATAGGTTTTCATGAAAATAGTTTTTCACTCATATTTAGCTCCAATATTACATCATAACTAAAATGTAATGTATTCTGGTTTTGGTACACTAACTAAAATGAAATGTATTCTGGTTTTGGTACACTACTTATGAATAAGCTGTACATAACCTACCACCACTATAAATAGGTACACAGGAATTCTGTTTATCATTTTAGCAGGAAGAAAAATCTACTATACTTCTGAGATTATGTACTAGTACGTATTATATAAGTAAAGATAACTACCTTGAGCCATTAACTTCTAATTGTAAATATATCTTCGTTCCTGTAACAGAATCACCAAATTCAACACTAAGAAGCAAGATCAGTGAAGAGTAATCAGGTTCCAGCTACAGGTGAATAATGACTGTCCTCAATTCTAAGTACATTGATGAAATACAAACGTTCTCTTGGGGAGTTCACCAAAAAGTGACTCCTGATAATACTGCAGTCACTGGGGGCATCTGACACAGAGGTAATTTTGTACACACAAAAGTAGTTTTGAGAATACAAAACTAAAGTTTTAATTTTCTCATCTGAACAAATGCCTTATGGAGAGCTAAATAAATGATCAACATACTATCCAGAATTACCATGACCCTATCATATAATTTCATTAATTCTAAAAGATAATGTGAAATCTGTTAGAAAAGTCATCCTTGGAGCCAAAAAATAGGTTCAGCTGGCACCACTACTTCCTTCTACTACATTAAAAATAATAATAAAAATAAAAAGGCCTTCTCTATCTTAAGTATTAAGAACATGTAAACAAACAAACAGGTTGATTAGACAGAGGCATCTTATCTTATCCTTCCTGCCTTTAATTCACTTCATTTAAATGGCTGACTAAATGAAGAACTTACATGCATTTGTCAATCAGGAAAATAATAATAGGCAAAAGTTATTTTCTAGCAGGCAGCATATATTTATAAAGATAGCTAAAAAGGAAAGAACACCAATTAGAGTGAACAATTTTTATTGAAACCCTCAAAGATTAAAGAGGACCAAACGATGAGTTCGGTACCATAACAAAAAAAAAAAAAAAAAATCTCACCTACTGTACCATCATTCACAGGAATGAACAAACCCAAACACGACAAAATTTAAATTCTCATGTAACTGCTACACATGAAAGTAAATGAACTAATCATTTCATCATACCCTTCCTTTAATCATAGGAAAAAGGGAATTTACATGGCATAACAAAAAATACACAAAATTTAATGAAAACACAATTCTCTTAAAATCTCACAAACTTACTTCTAAAGGATGCAGAACGCACTTGAAATGATTGAATGACTTAAGCTGATTAAGTTTTTTTTTTTTTTTTTACTGCAAACTGTTTCAAGATCAGCTTAACCTCACATGCATGGTAGTCAAAAATAACACAGCTTTTCAATTAGAAAGATCACAGGTTAAAATGAGGAATTAAGCACTAATAGGTTGAGTTTTTTGTTGTTTTTTTTTTTTAAATGAAGTTTCAAGTACCAATACGTATAGTGAAAGAATACTAATTTTGGTTACTTTCCCGCTTACTGCTAAATATACAAATTATAATACCATTAAAAATAAAATACCCACATAAAATAACTTTAGTAAGAATCATTCAAATGACAAATTGGAAAAACACTGAGCAAGAAATCACAGGACCAATAATGTCTTAATTTAATATTATTCAAACATTTTATTATATATATACTCTTGTAGAGCTCAGAGTCTCTCCCTTTTGGTCCCCGCAGTTAAGAAACATTCTGTTGGTTGTACTTTAGAGACAACCTGTAATGATTTCATTTAATGGAAAATAATCTTACAATATACTGACTGACCAAGAAGGAAGAGAAGAAGGTTGGTGCTTTGGGGAATACTTAAAGTGAGAAAAACACAAAAATTACCAAGTGGAAGCTTTTGTCCAAAGGAATGCTGCACCCATTTCACATAAGATTAGAAATTCAGGTTAAAGGCACTGGGATGTTCTCCTCACCATGAATAGACTCTCAGCTGAGATTCACTGGCCCTGTCTGAGTCTACTGCAATCAGCCTGCTCATTGGGTATTTCGATGACATTTCTTACATAAAACCTAATGTAAATTAAACAAGACTGAATTAGTTTATATGTATCTAGTTTTATAAAAATATCCAGAGTTGCTAATAAAGCACCAAGAAAAAGAGAACCTCAGGGGGAGGACTCAGCTCCTTCCTACAAGGTCATCCTTTTACAGTTTTCTCTAGTAGGAGCTCCAGAATGACATGTGTCATCGTTAAAATGTCCTACTTATACAATCTTAAGGATATAGAACATTGCTGTGCTGACTATACCCAAATGCCAACTTTCATTATAAATAGTTAAGAGACATATTACAAGATTTCATGGCTTAGTCTCAAAAAGGTAAAATAGGTGCAATTTTCCTTTAAGAAAGTTTTCATTCTGTAATATACCATTAATATTTTTGTGTTCCCTTCAGTAAACACTGACATAACTACACTGGGACTAACAAGTAACTGTGAAGTAGCTATGGTCATCTACAAATACTGTATTTTAATAAAGAAATACAATATTTGTATATCCTAAAACATATAAAAATTATATAAATCAAAGTTGCAAAGAAATATCGGTCACGAGGCTTTCAAATTGAAGTGAGCAAAGACAAGAGCAAATGAAAATATCTCTAAATACGATGTAAACATAAATGAACTAATGCAGATCAAAAAGACATTCAAATCTACTGTATTGCTATTTTCGCCCTTAACATATCATTCTACATAGCTTTCTCCTTTCAAAACAGTAATATAAGGGGCAGGACATTATTTTCATAACCTTATACCATCAAATCAAATACAGATGCACAACACATTCAATTATACAAAATCAATTTGTTTCAAGATACAAAATTAATGTTGATATGTAATTAATGAAAAAAATAGGATGTTAAAAAGATTATCTATAAGAATACCCAGATATATACTGTATTCCCACGTATATAGATCTCATCAATAAAACATCAACACATTCACTTAGATACTGATTTAATTCATGGATCAAGGCCATATTTTCAAAGTATTTTAAGGATGCCAGTACACTGCAAAAGCTGGAGAAGAGTTGAGAAACAGTGTATGCTTACTAAACAAGAACTATATTTATCTAGTGAATACCTAGAGTAATAAATTTTTACTTCATGATAGCAATCAGGCTCGCAAACACCCAGAAATAGAATTTAAGGGTTTTAAATGTAGTTATAAAGGTCATAAAAAGTCTGATTAGACTGAGGTACATTTACTCAAAATGTTGAGATTCATTAAGTGGTAGAAACAAAATAATCCCTTAAACCAACACATATTCTCAGTTACATATAATTGGAGAGGAGGGGGATGTGCATTAATTGGTGAAGTCCACCAAGCTGCATATTTGTTACATCAAATAGTTTGAAAACAAGGGAAATGTTCTAATATATAATTTTAGATTATGTATTGTTTGGCTAAAATAGAGCATAAGGCTGCTTTGCCATATTAAAAGTTTGCTACAATAATTTTTCACATAAACATTCAGACTTGAACTCCAGGACTAAATGTGGCATGATTATTTTGCTTTAGATCTGTCAAATAGCTAAAAATTGACAATTTAAAAACTACAACAATGAAAAGATTGAAGCAGTGAGACTCTTACATCATTGAACCACTTCTAATGGTTAACTGTTAGTACTTAACAAATTCAAAGAGTTAATGAATCCTTACAATCCATTCAGTCTTCTGTGCCTTAGCTAGGATGCATAATTACAAAAGACAGCAGGTACTGGCAAAAGCTTCAGGACACAAAGTGCTCGATGAAGTTACAGTTCTCAAGTGTGTTTGGTGAGAGAATAAGGGCAGATGCGCTGATGAAAACCATTACAAGAAGAATCAATTTCGTGTTAAAGGGTTCAAAGATGTCACCTTAAGCAGAAACAAAAAGCTTTAATAACATCTTCTTTGACTTATTAGGCATTTCCAGAGCCTACATCATTAGTGTTGTCATTTTAATAGGACATCTCCACACGGTGGTTATTGCTTGTTTCTATTTCTCTCCTGAAAGAAAAATATAAATATTATAATAAAATACAATCACTATGAAGTGATTTTAACTATAGGTACATATAACGTAAATCATCCCTAGATAGCTCTTCAAATACTAATTACCTCTCTCTATATATATTAGAGATGATCACTACAAACCTCTTAAATAACTCCAAAACAAAAGACCTATTTCAAGATAGTTTATATCCTTTTTACACCCTTATTTTACTACATGATTTAAGATGAGAACATTATGCTTTTTTTTTTTTTCTGAGTCATTCCAGTTTAGATGTGTGGTATACCAAATAATTAAAGGCTAGGATGGAGACTTAAGTTACATTAAAGGTACATTAAATTCAGTTCAGTATAAATTTTGAAATGAATTTGATTTAAAAAGTCTTCCACTTATTCTCACATTCAGTGTATAACTTTTCAGATCAAGAATAAAGAAGGCCCAAGACTGTCTCTCAAGGAGTTGTTAGCTATATTAGGGGAAGAAGAGGAAGAGGGAATAGAGAGGAGAGGAGAAGTTAGAGGGGTAAACTACTTGAGGCTATATTAGACAGAAATGTATGACAGGTAATCAGTTACAACAATTAGGATAACGTATTATTTTTAAAAATTAGATGTTTCAGTTTAAACTGTAATCAACTTTTACAGAATCACTAACGTACACAGATTATATATTTAATGCATCTCTTTATAAAGCATAACTTTCAGTTCAAGAGACAGAAAAGGAGACAGCAAGGAAAATATAGATTAAAAAAAGAAAACTCATTTAGTCTAAAAGAGTAAAAGATCTTAGAAGTATACATTGATCCAGAAAAATAAAAACTGTAAGAATTCTTTAAATCTGACATTAGATACTTATCAAAAACAAATCCAAAACACAAGGACAAGGAAAAACCAAAATAAGAGAAATGCAACACAAACAAATGTCAAACAAAATGGTCAACAGAGATGACAGCTACTGCTATGGACAGAAGTAGCCATTTAAAAGGTATAAGTGGCACATTCAAGTTTTCAAAAGCAATTTTATACTAAATCAACTTATAAGCAATAGCTAACATTCATAATAGGAGAATGTAGTATGCTTTTTTTAGTAAAACAAATAAGCACATCAAACAAATATATAAAGCACAGAAAACTGAAATTAGGGTATACGATCACACAGCAACCCAGAATGCAAGCCTCATAATGACAGTCCAGGGCTGCCGGACTTTTTAAAAAAAAAATGTGTGTGTGTGTGTGTGTTGGAAATGTTATATAGGATCAAGAAGAGAGCCTCTCCCAAAAACAGTGCAGAGAATAAAGGAAAACACTTGACATAAACTTCTGGAGTCCACATGTACAGGGAAGTGCATGCACATGCACACACATACAACTAATGAATGAATTTGGCAGTTATCAGTGTATAAAAAACATAAGCTAACAGTAAGCAATTAAAACAAACTTAACATTTACAAAAACATGCATACAAATGAATTTAACAAGACAATGAAATTTACAACACTTTCCTAATAGGACACAGATACTGTGTTCTCTACAAAGTAAAGACATATTTGGCAGCTACTGGTAACCTTTCAATCAATATTTACCTGATGATCAAAAGGTGGCAAATACATGTCTAAGAACATCAAACATTCAAATGCAAGTTGAAGTGAGTTGACTTGAATATACTATGTCTGTTAGTAGAATTCTCAAAAACTATCAACAAACCAATGTTCAAATATGTAAGAATGTTGAGTGGAAACGTCTTAGTAAATTAAAAATTTCCTGCCAGGACCCAATAAGTCAATTTCAACCAGAAATTATAGAGCATTAGAGCAAGTCAGTAAAATTTGGTGGGAACTTTTTTTCCTATGAGCATCTAATAAATAATGATTATACATTATTATACACATTATTATATAATTATATATTAACATATAATATTGTTATAGACATTAAAAAGGGAATATTACTTATACTAGTAAAATGGAAAAATAGTAAAAATGAAAGAATACTAAAGTATCATTTTAGAAATATTGTAGCCATTGTGTGTAGCCTCTCTAATATTGGGATTTCACGCCACACCTAGATCTTTCATTCTTTAGAGACTACACCCAGAAATATTGAGGATACCAGGCCAATCTGGGCTACAAAACAGGTCTGAAGCTGGCATAAGCTTCACTGCAAGTCTCAAAAGTAAATACACACACAAAAATGGCTAGAATATTTATAAAATACTTTAATACACCTTTATTACACTTTAATATAGCAAAATGTAATTTCTATGCTTAGATGCTTAAATTATTTAATGAATTCTTTTAATTTGTTCTTTCTTAGTGTCTAATAAACCACAGCTTGTTCAAGAATGTCTGCTGAATAAAGATTTTACAAAGGTATAGATAAGTTTTCAAACTTCATTCAATTTCTATACTACTTTTCTCAAATTTCACCTATTGTAGACTACTTGAGCACCTGTTCTATGTTCTAAAACATTTCTCTTGTCACATCACCCAAAATCTAAGAAACTCACCTTGACTTTATACTTTCAAACAAAAATATTATTCACAAATTTATTTTACAAATATTGGTGTTTTGTTTGCATGTGGTCTGTGCACCACATGGGTATCTGATACCCACAGAAGCCAAAAGAGGACATTGGACCTCTTGGAACTGGAGTTGCAGATGGTTTTGAGCCACCATATGCTGAGAATCCTCTGAAAGAGCAGCCAATGTTCTTATCCAATGAACCACCTTTAGTCCCGTGTGTGTGTGTGTGTGTGTGTGTGTGTGTGTGTGTGTGTATTATTATTAAGACTTTTATCAGGTTCCAAATAAAAATTATCTAATAATCATTTTTAAAATGTTCAAGAAAATCATAAATCAAATCAGGTACCATAATCTGGCTTAACCATATGGTTCATTTGTAAAAAAGATTAAATGCAATTATGACAAGTAGCTTTAGAAACGGCTTTCAGTGTTCTGTAGTAAAGAGTTTGTACAATCAATTTCTCCCTTAAATGTTGATCAGACCTAACAAATACTTCCTTTTAATCAATACAACAGGAAACAGAAATAGGGTGTCACTTCTGTAAACAAGCTGCAGAAGCTTTAATCCTACCTAGCTATACACTGCTTCCTTATGTTGCTATTGTATACCTAACTGCTACCCTTTGTTTGTTTGGGTTTGGTTTGGTGTTTCTTTTGTTTTGTTTTTTCTTTTCTTTTTTGAGAGCAGATCTTGTGTATGCCATACTGGTCTGAAAACACTAGACAGCCAAGGACAACCTTAAATTCTTGATTCTCCTTCCTTTGCTTTATGGGATGCCTCCTGAATACCGAAATTGCAAGCCTATTACTAACTACAAAGCATTGTTTTATTTAGTGTTTCTTCAATGCTGGACTGGCATTCTACCAATAAAACTTCTTCTTCAGCCTGGAAACAAGTAGCTTATGGTCATAAGAACACAAAATAAGGACACAATCCAGCAGGCCTTAAACTAAATTCTGCCCAAAACGCCATGATTCTGAAAGCAAATCTCTCAGTCTTCAGACATTACTCTAGGTTCAGCATAGACTGTCACTTTGTAAGAGACAAAGTGTGTTGTGCTACTGAATTTTATGCTATTAGGTAACCAGAGACAGTAAGTATTGTGATCCATCAGCAGCCAAATGCAGTGCATGTAATAGCATAAATTCAGAAATGCAAAGGAAAAGAAATTGTAAGTCTTTCCCTAACTTTACCAGTATTTCTTTCTGTGCTAAAATAGACAGGAAATATTCCTTCAGATGGAAAAAAAAAAAGTACTACCCTAAAACCAGTAAGTTTGGTTTAGTACCAAGTCAATTTACCACAAGGAATGAAACATACATAATTTCTTTTTCATGAAATATTTTCTGGGCCAGGCAGTGACCTAGCACTTTGGAGGCAAAGGCTGGTGAATCTCTTGAGTTTCAGGACAGCCTGGTCTACAGATTGAGTTCCAGGGCAACCAGGGCTACACAAAGAATCCCTTTGTCAGAGAAAGTATGAACAAAGGAACGAACGAATGAATGAACAAAAGAAGGAAAGGAAAGGAAAGAGCAGGTAGGGAAGAGGAAGGAGGGAGGGAGGGAAAATGAATTTTTTTTCTTTTTTAGGTTAGAAAATGTATTATCTTATATTTATAAAAATTTAAAGGATTAAGGCAGATTCCTATAACCACACATGTGGAAAGCAGAAGCAGAATTACAAAGTCTAAGCAATTTCAGAGTGAACCAGTTTAAAAACAAACCCCACAATACATATGGTCCTCAATTTGCTGAGAAAAACAATACACTTATTAATTGAAATTCTCTTCAGTTTAATAATATATATTCACAATATTCAAGGAAATATTTTCCTCAAGATCTATGACTAATCTGATGAACTAGAGAGGTCATTTGTTTCCCAAGAGCTCCTTTTGATGGAGCAGTAGAATATAACACAACCACCACAATCTGAAGGGAGAAAAAAGAAAAGAGAGCAAGCAAGAGAGTGGGCAAGAGATATTAAAAAAAAAAAAAAAAACTCACAAAATGTTAATCAAAAGATATTCTGTGTCACAGCAACAAAAAATAAAAATAGGTCAGCTATTAAGACTAAAACCTGGGGCTAGAAAGATGGTTCAGTGGTTAAGAGCAGGAGCTCTTCTAAAAGACCTGGGTTAAAATTCCAAGCACCTACATGGTGTGTCTCAAACCATTTGGAATTCCAGACCTAGGGGATTTGATCCCTCTTCTGTCCTCCACAGGAACTGTATACATGTGCACAGGCATACACAAAAGTCAAACACTAACACATATAAAAATACAAAGGTTAAATTAAAAAATACTAAAATTTCATACCAAATGATGTATTTAATTGGATTTAAAAAATTATAAAGGATATAAAATAGAGGATTCATTCAACACTATGACAGAAAAATTTCTAAAGGTTACCTAAATAGTCTATTACAATGAGAGAAACTAAAATTTATACTGAACAAATACACTTAGGTCTTTATTTTCATCTCATTTTCAAGGAATATATGAGCTTCGTCAAAGGGACAGTGCATACAAATAATTCTTCTGGAAGCAAGTTAAGATAATGAAGACCCTGGGCTTGAGTAAACACTTGCCTAGAATTCAACACAGAGAAAAATCTCTTCTCACATTTACATTTTAAATTCCTCTGTTGTGTTGCCATTGTAACTTTGTTACTACTAAAATTCTTGATTCATCAATTGGACACTATAATTTCCTACTACATTTTATGATATGTTTAACAAAATTAGTGTTATGTTTCAGGACTTTAAATTATATGACTAAGGTACCGTTCTTAAATTATCATGAAATTTAACAATAAACTGTGTTACCTTCAGAAATATAAAAATGTGCATATGTCTCCCACTTATCTCCTAATGATCTAGCTAGAACTAAACTTTTATAACTTACTATTTGCGCAAATGGAGAAATCAACAGGTAGCATTTATTATAAACACTGAACTATTAGTAAAGAGAGATTAGACCAATAAGGAAGAAAAATTCCAAGATAGTAACACTTCACTAGAGATTCTTCAGGGCAGTGGTTCTCAACCTGCAGGTCATCACCACTTTGGGTAAGGGGTCACAAATCAGATATCCTGCCTTTCAGATATTTTCATTACAATTCATAACAATAGCACAATTATAGTAGCAAGAAAAATTTTATAGTTGGGTCAACACAACATGAAGAACCGTATTAAAGTGTTCCAGGATTAGGGAAGGTTGAGGTCGACTGTTTTAGAGCAGTTACACACTTGGCAGTATCTGTTAAAACCTATGTGACAGTCATTTTTCTAGATACTAAGAAATGAGCATAGAGCAAACTCTCCTGTTCTCAATTAGCTAATACACCTGTGTCAACAAAGATTGTCCACTGGTTTGTTTTTCCTCCCATATTCCTCCCTCTGCCAAGACCTTCCCAATCAAGTGCTCATTTTGTTTGGCTTAAAAAGACTCCTTCTGCTCTTGAGTAGCAAACCTGTAATTGAAAATGTGTTCAGAGTCCCTTGGTGTGTAGAGGGAGAGGGGGAGTCGGAGGATATTTATTCCAGTATTACCAGTAGCTACCAGAATTTATCAGCATTTCTTCAACTTTTTTCTTTCCATTGAAATGCTTCTTTCACCCTTTCTTAAAAACAAAACAAAACAAAAACAAAGAAACAACAGCAAAAACAAAGAACTATGTAGGCTAAGTTCTCAGAAGCCTCAATTTCACTTTTCATACCTAGGGTCAGAAAGGAGACATTTCTGATTACCCTGCTTACCCTTCCTTTGTAGTGTCTTTTGCTTCAGAAGTTTTAAAGATTTTCTCCTTTCCTGTCTGTCCTTTTTTATTTTAAAACTAACCTGATAATGATTTGGTAGGCCAATTCAATCTGAAAACATGTGATCCTGAAAAGGTTCCTATAATTATCCTTCCTATTGATTCTTTTAACCTGGTGCTTAAAAAATTCAGACCACTTCTCTTTCCACTACATCTTTTTCCTTTTATATTTTCATGTCCATTACTCTGCATTTGGTTAACTTCATCAATTTGAACTTCTAAAACTTCAACAAGATCTACTAATCCAACTAATCTACTTGCTCACATTTTTTAATCTTATAATCATGTGTTAATTTTTCAGTAACAATTTAGTACTCTGTTCCAATTATGCAGGAATGGGAATCCTTCCTCCTAGACAAACTGTTAATCTTTTGTTTTATATGTGTGTGGTACGTACGTAAGTACGTACATATGTATGTTTGTGCATATGTATGTATATATCTGTATGCTTTTGAAGGGTCTCTCTACATAGTGCCAGCTATCCTGGAACTCACTGAGTAGACCAGACTGATCCCAAACCCAAGTATCACCTGCCTCTGCCTAATGAGTGCTAGAATTAAAACCAGAAACCCTATATAAACTATCTTTTGATCCCTGAATTATCCTATTCTTTTTTAAATCTTGGTCATTTCATTAAATTTCATTTTACTCAAATATAATGCAAACTATCTGTTCAAATCTATGTCCAAGATAGTACCTACATAAATACTGTCTGGCATAGATTTCTCACGCAACTTCAAATTCCCTTGAAACTTCTCATTTTGAAATAAGAGGTCCTAACACTCTAAACTTCATATAGCAGACAGGATATTCAAAGTTGGCTCCTCCACAGGAATCTTGTTGCTGAAAAATCAAGCTGGAGAACTTCTATTGCCAGGAATGGGGAAAACTCAGTAAACAAAAAAATTCCAATAATGACAAGAAGATGAACATAGAAGGTTTTACCTATTATAAAGGGTTCAAAATTTTAAAGCAAAGGCTGGGTTCAGTGGAGTACAATTATAATCCCAGTTTTTGAAAAGCAATACCTGGCCCCATTATCAGGGCCGAGAACCTGTTCCTAGATGGTCATTGGCCCTAGGGGAAAACCCACAATTAGTATTCTGCTTAACAGACATAGTATTAAACCGACTAATACAGCCAACAAAACTTTTCATGTATGAGGACTAAAAAAATACATTCACTTTTAATCTAGAAGGACTTTAAAAAATGCATTACTAAATTATTCTTTCTAAAACACTGGAAAATGAATTCAAAATAAAGATGCAAATGTAAGAAATTATAAATGTAAAAATATAAATGTAAAAAATGTAAAAAATTTAAAGTTTCTTTCACTGTTGTAGGTACAGCACATCTGTCATAAAGATCCATGAAGAAAAACATTTAATGAAATACTAAAATTAAAAAAGCCAGAACTAAATTTTCAGAATAGGTAGGGAAGAGATGTAAAAAGATATATTGGTGGTAGAAAAAAGAAAAAGCTTCTAAATATTTCTTGCCCCTATCTTTTCTCCTAGAAAATCTTATTCCATTTCAACATACTTAGCAATGAAAGAACAAAAAGCCCCAAATCTGACTCTCATGCCTTTCAACCATCTAAATTAATGAAGTTCCTACCTGTATTTCTCAAAAATCTTAAAATAAAAATATCCCCAAACACATCTTTCCCCACATCACACCATCCATGTTTCAAACCATTCTCCTGATTCACTGTCTTATAACAATTACAATTTAATTCACTGTTAAGCTAAAAAGACTCACTGGCAACTTTTGATCCTATTTTCTTCACTTCGCACATTTAACTATGAGAAAACTCTAATTATATTTAGCAATTCATTTCAGCAAATCCACTGAGGTGCAAATGGCAGTCTGTATCACTCCAAAGCAGTTTCAGACAGTCCAGCATAGCAAAAGACTAGCACCAGAATTACCTAGGGTGCTTGTTAGAAATGTAGCTAAAGTCCTTTACTAATTACATAAAGAGGTGTTTTCAAAAACACTCCAGTTCTTCTGAGCCCTAGGCTTTGGAAACTAATTAGCTCAACAGAATTCACCATAGTACTCAACATGTTAACTGAAGCAATTTCTTCTGCTGCACATATTTAAGTTCATTAAAAGAAAAATGAATCACTGCCATTTTTCATGAAGACAGAAGTGTGTACCATAAGATTAATTTTCCCACAAATATTTCCATAGTAAATGTTATTTACTCTTGCCTGTTTTCAAAAGAAACGTGCTTTCTGAGTATGAAAAACCCTATTCATTTCCTACTCTCCCCATTCTCTTTATATCAGGCCCCCAAATTGAAGTTGCAGTTCTGAAGAGAGTAACTCAAGAGAACCTTATCCAGAGACCAAATCCTAATCTTATGCAAATATAAATTCATGAAGTTTCTCCAGGTCTCACAGAAGGCACTTTAATGTGAGACAATCAAATGCTACAGATCTAATTCTAAAAAAGCCATGCTCTACCAAATCTAATGTGTCCTACAAATGTTAAATTCTTGCTCTATTTTGTTACACCTGCTATGGTCCTATAAAATTATATACTATAGTTTTATAAAATACATACACACACTCACACTCAGACCACCTGTCTAACAGAACAAAGAAAACATTTGAAAATAGTGCTTCAAACTTCAAGTGTATTTTTTCATCAAGCTAACATTTAAGATCAGTAACTAGAAAGGTTACATAGAGGGGATTAGAGTTCTGTTTCTTAAACTGTTGATTCCTTTCAGAATAAAGTTCATAGACTGTAAGAGCTTTAAAGGGATACCATTCCACATACTCTACCCATAAGGAAGGATTCTCATACAAAAATTACTGGATTCTTTCTTACCCTTCGCATGGCTTCCTCCTCCTCTTGACGCTTTTCATAATGTGCAAAGTCATCAAAGATTGAGGTGGTATGCTTGAAAGTAGCGATTATTTTAAGCACTTGCTTTGCTTTTTCTAAGGGTACTTCTTGAGTGTCCCTTGAATTGGTTACTGGTTTGTTGTCATTATTTTCTAAGCGAATATGTCGTAATTGGTTATTGGGAACATCTTTGACAAAGATCCATTTAACTTCAAATTTGCCCTTCCACTTATCCTGAGACCAGACACCAGCATAAGCATTATAGTCTACAACAGACTTCATTTCAGCCACTCCACAAAAATGTCCACTGCCATTCACACTGAAGAGCAAATAGAGTGGGCCTTTCCCATTCAGGGAACGGTAAGCTGCATCCAAGCGCTTATTACCATGCTCAGTACTACACCAGATAGAGTACTTGATGGAACGATGTATATCATCCTCAGAATAGCTCTTAATTATAAACACACGTCCATTCTTCAGGTTCCAATCAAAGTCTTTGGGATTATAATTGTTTATGGCCTTTAGTTTTTCCAGCACTGGATGTACCTCTACACTAGAAGGTGAAGCACTGACAGGTACAACACCTAAACCAAAGTTTTCATTGCCTGTTCCATTGTTCTGGTTGAAGCCGGTTCCCCTATTCCGAGGAGCTACCCAACGATTCTGCAACTGTGGCTGTTGAGACTGCACTTGGTGAGGCTGGGCCTGTGGCTGAGGTCCTTGTTGCTGTGGTTGTGGTGGCTGAGGCTGCTGTTGAGGCAGTTGGCTTTGCACCAATGGTGGTGGTTGAATTAATGGCTGAGGCTGCTGGATTATAGTTTGAGGAGGCAGAACTGGTTGGGTAGGTGGAGCCTTTACCACTGACCCCTTTTCATCCCAAGTTCCAATATTCATGTTGTGTTTTATAGGAGGTGGTGGCACAGCAGAACCCCCAATTCCCACATTGGCCTTGGGTTTAAGTTTCGGTTGAGGTTTTGCAGGCTTTCTGGCAATAGCAGCCCAAGAAGTTGGTTTAGGTGCTGCACTGCTAACAGGGGGCACATTATTGGTTGCAATACTAGTCATACCACTGCTGCTCAAGGCTGTACCTACAGTTTTTGTCACTGCAGCTGTCAGGTCACCACCAATCTTCAGTCCAGTCATGCCTTGCTCAATACTACTGATGCCAGGCACCTTACTCAAAGTATCATTGCCAAATCCGGCCTGTCCATCAGTAATAGCTCTCCCAAGAGAACTAGGTGGATAGCCGTAACTGCTACTATAAGCAGAATTTTGTGTTGATTGTCCCTGAGATCCACTTGTTCCCCATGTAGAGAAATCAGCATTACCAGGAAAAAAGTTAAATCCATGTTGACCAAGAAATGGAGGGGTATTTCCTAATGCCCCTGGTTGACTAAAAACACCATCTGGTATATAATGATGTTCTCCATTACTCATTTGTCCATAGGTCGTCAGATATGGCATAGGCTGATCTCCAGCCGTGGACCATGCTGCTTCCCCAAGAGAATATGGAAATCCAATGGAAGGAGCATAGTAACTAGGCATATATGGATCTGACATTGGTGGATAGCTGTTATTCTGCAAAACAGAAGACCACAATCAGTAGTGAAACGTTCTCTTAAAGGGAACAAAAAAAAGGTTAACTAAAAGACTGAAAGCAGTGTTAAGTGAATGAAAAAGACATGTGCCTGTTTTATATAAAATTAAGATTTCAAATTAAGCAGAAATATTTACCACTAAGTACCATCATCCTATAGTAAGTCTTGCTGCTCAGCTGGACTCAAATTCACTCTACAGCAGACTAGCCTCAATCTCACAATCCGTTTCTGCCTAAATGCTACGATTATAAACATTGACACCATGCCAGACTATGGCTGAGAAACTTCAAAATACTACAAATTATAGCATTTTTAGGCAGAAAGCATAGAAGTAAAATCAAGATTGTATTTCTGTCCCAATTTTAAAATACTGAAATTTCTACCGAGTGCTAATAAGCTTTACAGGCACAAAATTATAATTACATACAAAATTTAAACAAATATGGAATGTATGTTAAATAGATGAATTAAATTGCAATTTTTATGATGGAATCAATTCAGCCACTTAAATTTTGTACTTTAAGATAGAAATATACAATTGCTATATTCAGAGGAAAAAAAAATCAAGATTATGCTTACACAATGAAACAACTGTTTTGCTCTCTTATATTTCTGAAAGAAAATACAATAAAATATATTATTTATCTTATTGCTGCTCCCAGAAATCATAGATTTAAAATGAAAAAAATCCCACTGCCACTCAGGGAGACCCCAGAGGCCCTCAAAACAATACAAGTAATGGCTAGAGCTCTTTGGTTGCCCACTGGAAGCAGATGCTAAGACCCCACTACTGAAGATACATTTTTGGTTGTAATACACAAAGAAATCAAGAGGGAAATAAATTATAACTTTCCTCTCTACCTTTCTACTGGCTAGCTTTCATAGTGTCAAAAGACACTAACTAGATATTATGGGAGAAAAGGCATCAAGTGTGGACCTAACTGTAGACTTGCGAACAATAATACCAATATGTCAGGCAAGATTTACTCAATGGTAAAATACTGGCATAACTGTTCTGAGAGGTAATCAATAGCTTTCTGCTTAGATTAGATTTTAGGTCTGCGTAATTTAAATGTAGTACTGTAAACCTGGTCAAAAGACCATGGTTGGGAAAGGGAGGTCACAGGCCCTAAAAAGTAACCTATTACTATTCCTTTTCTAAATGGATAAGGTATCAAAATAATTATATTCATAAACTAATAATGCTTTCAGCATTGGTCAGAGAAGCATATTTGTAGCAGGGGGTAATTAATGTACAGGAAATCATAACTGGTACAAGTGCTAAGAAATGATGAGTGCTTAGCACTATATGGGATATCTCTATCATCCTTTCTTGGGCTCTCCATGAATGAAGAAGGCAAAGAGTCTAAGAGCCAGAGGATAGAAAGTACCAAGAAAAATCTATCTTCTTGACACTGTACAGCTGTTATACCTAGGAACTCTCAGGAACAGTGGCTATGTACAACAAAACCCACACAAGATTTGGTCCAAAGCATATTATGTATAGGAAGAGACTAGTCATAACCCATAATTCTTAAAAGAGTTAGAGAGAGATAATGATAGCTGGGGTAGAACACTGTTCTACCCAAGCTCATGTAAGCAACTCTAAATGTAGTAAGCTTCACATACACAAAACTATGAAAGAGGAGGAGAAGACTGGGTAAGAGGGGAAGGGGATAAGAACATAACAGAAGGAAAATTTACCAAAGTATTATATGTTTATGTGCATGCATGTCAGTGAGTACATGCGTGTGTGTGTGTGTGTGTGTGTGTGTGTGTGTGTGTGTGAGAGAGAGAGAGAGAGAGAGAGAGAGAGAGAGAGAGAGAGAGAGAGAGAGAAATTGTGAAAGAGTAAATAATTAAAAAAAATTTGTATTTTACTTTAAGGATAAGATACTAAGGGAATCCGTTTCTTTTATGCTATCTACTACTTACTACATTTTATATTACACACTTACAACTTTTGTTGTTCTTTTGGTGAGATAAGGTCCTGTTAAACTGGCTTCTAACTCTTCATGTTCTCAGAGTAGTCGCAATACTATTATTTCCTGCCTTCCACACCTCAAGTCCTAAGGTAATAGCTATGAACTATCACACTTTTAACTTTCTAAATCAGAGTATTTTTTTACTTTAGAAATAGTAATTTTTTAATTACAATAAAAATAAAACTTGTTTGCATATCAAATAACTATACATTTCAATTTTTCCCAAATTCAAAATAGCAAATTCTAATAATGAAAAAAAAAAAAAAAACCCGAACTGTTCTAAGTTAATATAAAAGATAGTTTGAAAATTTTCCTGAAGATAAAAATATTTCCCCTGGAAATGTCTTTGAGGTGACTTTTGCTTCTTAATGTTCCTCCAGACTCAATTCCTAGCCTCAGACCCAGCTCTGCAACAAAACACCTACTGTACCTGTCCCCTCTGCTGGATCCTACAAATCTTCCCCTTCTAATCTCCCTCCCTGAACTCTTACTTTATCCCAGCCACTAGCCCCAGTAGGCAACTCCTGCTAATCCAAAGGCCACTGTTGCCAGGAAGGCAGGTAGGCTGAATATGTATCTTCACCCTCTTTCTGCTCCTCCAGATTCAATTTCCTCAGTCTTGTTTTCAGCTCTGTAGATTACCTGCCAGTTTCCCTTTCTTCTCTTACTTCACTGCCAAGAGAACACAAATATCTACTCTTCTGAATTCATTGTATTATCTTAGCCTCCAACACCAAAAAGCATTCCGTGGCAACTCAGCAGCTCAACAGGCAGAAATACAGATACAGAGATTCATATTTATTATCTGCACAAAACTGTGTAACAAATGGACCAAAGACTTCAACATAAAGCGAGATAAAATATGAGAAAAAATGAACTTGGGAATAGCCTTGAACTCGTTGGCATAGGAAAAGATTTTTTAAAATCCCATTAGCACAGGCACAAAGATCAACAATTAATAAATGGGGTCATGAAACTGAGTTTCTGCACAGCAACCGACACTGTCATTTAGACAAAGTACCAAAGTATAGACTAAGAACATTTTTACCAACCCCACATCTCATAGAGGACTAATATCCAAAATATGTAAAAAAAAGATTCAAAAAACAAAAAAATAAAAGCAAATACAAAAAACCTAAATATTCCAAATTTAAAATAGAAAACAGATCTGAACAGAGAATTCTCAAGAGAAACCTCAAATGGCTAAGAAACACTTAAATGTTCAACATCCTTTGCCATCAGGGAAATGGAAATCAAAACTACTTTGAGATTCCATCTTACATCTGTCAGAATGGCTAAGACCAATAACAAAGTGACACAGTGGCAAGGCTGTGAGTAAGAAGAACATTCCTCCATTGCTACACTTGTACAGTCACTAAAAATAAAAAAGGCAGTTCCTCAGAAAGCTGGGAACTAATTTACCTCAAGAGCCAATCTATACCACTCTTAGGCATATATACCAAAATGATCCTACCACAAGGACACTTGCTAAATGATGTTCATTGCAGTATTATTCATATTATTCAGAAACTGCAAACAATATAGATATCCCTCAACAGAAGAATAGATGAAGAAAATGTGATACATTTACTTAATGAAGTATTACTCAGCTATTAAAAAAATGACATCATGAAATTTGCAGGCAAATACATGGAACTAGAAAAAAAATCATCCTGAGTCAAGTAACCCAGACACAGAAAGATAAATACAGTACGTATTGACTTTTATATAAATATTAGTCATTATATAAGTATACAATCCATAGACCTAGAGAAGTTAAGGCCAAGATGCATACACAGACCCAGAGGTTAGGTATAATAAGAGCCCAGGAGCAACACATGGATCTCACTAGAGGGAGAGATGGATTTTACGGATGGGCTTGAGGGAGGAGGGGGCAACTGGAATGAGATCATTTGGGGAGGGGAAGGCGATTATAGGACTGAGGGGAAGAATATAAGTGAAGACAGCTAGAACTGAGGGGCATTAAAGGAGTAATAGGGAAACTTAGTGCAATGGAAACTTCCTAAAATATATGAAACTGATCTTAATGAAGTTTCTAAATAATAAGGGAGACAGTCCCAACTGGCCATCTCTGTCACACAAAGCTTCCAATTCCACGTATATGTTATATTCAATTGAGCTGTTGGCCAAAGGGGTCCCATTAATATCCCCAAACAACACAGGGTATTGCCAAGACAATAGGCTGTTCTCCACAAACTGACAAGGCCCCATTGATGAAGACAACACCAACTGAACTCAAAGTTGAGCTAGTGCCTACACAGAATTTTCTCCAAAGTGTTCTAGTGTCTTTGGTACATGACAATTTTCTTCTAGCTTCCAAAAAAAAAAACCAAAAACTAAAACAAAAACAAAACAAAACAAAAAGAAAAAAAACCACGAACACCAACCCAGCCACAAAACTTTTAATCTGCATTCAATCCTGCCTGAAAAATATGCTAAGGCAATGATGACACAAAGCTTATGGGAGTGACCAACCAATATCTGACTTTATCCCTAAGATGGAGTCCATATCCAGCACTACTTGGTTGACCAAGAACCAAAACCCAGACAGCTTAGAGACTTAGGACAAAACCAAATACTACTGCTGTAAACAAAAACAAAAGAACAAGGAAATAACTTATAATAGTCTGCTAGACTCAGATCGGTGCCTTACTCAGCCATTATCAGGGAAGCTTCCTCCTGAAGCAGATGAGAACAAATACAGGGACCCACAGCCAGACATTATGCAGAGAGAGTTCTAAATGGACTGTCTCCATCAATTCTCTGCCCTCAGACCACAGGGAACTGCAGGAAAGGAGGTAGAAGAAGTGTGAGAACAAGAGGGGATGGAGGACAGCAGGCGAATAAGGCCTTCTAAATCCAATGAGCCATGTTCCTATGTACTGGGACTGAAGCAACAAGCATAGGGCCTCACACAGGTCTGTACCAGGTACTCTTGTGTACATATTATAACTAAGTATAGTATTTTTATGGGACTTCTGAATATATAAATGAGTGAGTCTCTGATTCTTAAGACATCTCTTGGAGTTCTTTTCCTTTTATTGGTCTGCCTTGTCCAACTTCAATGTGATGGTTTTTGTTTTATCTTGTTATGTTTTACTTTGAAAAAACTAGAATGCTTTCTTTAAAAAGAGAGGAAGATTAATAAATAGGCAATGTCTTTGAAATAATTCTCTAATTGTCTAAAATTAAAAATCAGTCTCTACTGATGAAAAATAAATAACTCTAGTGACAGATTTCTCATTCTTTGCTCAATGTTTGATTTTTGATACCCACAATACAGCTTTATGATTTGTAAAACCATGAAAGGTAGGCAAAAACCTAACTAGTCAGTCAGAATTTCTAACAGGAATCAGTACCATTACAGCTGACTTTTCACTTACAAAGGCAGATAATTAAGTTCCTTGTAATAAAGTTCTTAGCATATGTTTGGTTTTGTTTTTTTCCCCCAATCATATTAATGAGACTACTCTGTGGAGAGCCACCACCATCACAAGATTGTATATAAAATCTGGGGACATTTGTTCAATGGCACACCACTTACTAGACCACCAGAAGACCCAGCCCCACAAAAAGAAATGCCAATATAAACTTGCCTGTAACACCCCCACATACTATCTGGATATAATTTCCAATTTTTTAAAGAACTTATTATTGGGCTGCAGAGATGGCTCAGTGGTTAAGCACACTGACTGCTCTTTCAGAATTCAATTCCTAGCAACCACATAGTGGCTCACAACCACGTATAATAAGATCTGATGACCTCTTCTGGTATGTCTGAAGGTAGCTTCATTATACTTATATACATAAAATAAGTAACTCAAAAAATAAAGATATTTACTACTACTGTGTTGTTCTCGCTCTCTCTCTCTCACACACACACACACACACACACACACGCACACACACACTCACACACAGGCATGCTTTCACTGATTGGGGGGGCGGGGAGGGCAGTGGAGACAGACTGATTAATCTCATCTCAAAATAAAAAACAATGAGAACAAAAAGACTAGTTAACAGAAGTACGAAATAGAAGAGGTAAAGGAGTATATATAAGTAGCAAAGCAGAATAAAAAGGAACTTCCCCGGGAAAAACAGAACAATGAAGACAAAATATGACACGAATATATAAAGGTGCCAAAGTGATAAATATATCTAGTTACTATCTAGTTCATTCCAAAATGGGTAAAAGTTTCAACTGTTCACCGCAAAAAAAAAAAATTGTTAAAATTATGTAGGTTGATAGTTTAACTACCTTGAAATAATATGAAAGGATCCCATATTGCATATTTAGAAATCATAACCTTATAAATAATCTGTAACTCTAAACATTTAATTCATAAAAGAAAAAGAAATTCTAAAAATGACTCTGGAAGTCAATAAAAAATTAAACTTAAGAACAAAAATTTGTATGAAAGATGGTCTATTTGAACACTGGCTTTGGTTACATGGGTGCACTCGGATTTTGCACATTACATATAAATTTTATTTCTAAAAGAATATTTAAGACTATAGATATAACTGTAAATGCTGACCCACTTAGGAAAAACTGATCCCACTTATGGAGATTTATGAAAACTCTGTAACATTTTAAAATGTATAAAAACAAAGTTTTTAAAACAAGATATAAAATAGTAGGTAGAGAAGACAGTTGAATCTAAGAGGATTTGAGGGATAGGGATGAAAATGATCAAAACATATCCTATAATATAGTTGTTAAAAAGAAAAACATTAAGAAATAAATATGATAAATGAAATATCAATGGCAGATTCTAAGTATGCATATGCTCATTATAACATTTTTTCTTTATATTTAACATTTTATATAATTTCAAATAGGAAATGTGGTGTCACATATATTCAGTTATATTTATTACCAGAACTTAACTTACCTCTTTTTGAAATGTAAACTACTGGATGGGATAATCTCAAAGCTAGTCCAGATCTACTATAAAGAAGGTAAGGACTCAATTCCTTACATTGCCATTTTCAATGTCCATGATCCTAACAGGCCTTTTAATTTCTTTTTGTTTATAAAATAAGGACAACTTTTGCTCTGCATATTGTGAAAATTTGGGAGGGAGATGAAGGCAGGATGATATCCAAGGCCTTATGCATTCTAAGCCCACTTTAAGAAGACAGAACTGTATTTCAAGCCTGTAAGGAATGTCAAAGCTATTCAACATGTGGAGGATTCTCTCCCAGTATAAACATTCTTTTTAAGAATTATTAAAAGCGCTTCTTTGCAATTGTACAATAATTTATAGTCATGATTCTTTAATGTTATTAATAAAGTTTAGTATTTTACTAACTATAAAAAATCCTAAACAATTAAAAAAGGCTAATGTTTACTGTTCTCAAGGCATATTAACATAGCCCAATTTTGAGTTTTCAGTTATAACATTTCTTTTTATTCATATTTATTCAAATATGTAAAATTAAGCATTAGATATTAGATATTTTTAAAAGATTGATAAAAAGTGTTATTACTCACTAGTAACAGTAGTTTTATAACAAGTAAAATGAAATCTACTTCTATTAAGAACGTGATGTATAGTTGGGTATAGTGGTGCACTCCCTGAATCCCAGCACTCCAGAATCAGAGGCAGGCCGTGAAGTCAAAGCCAGCCTGATCTGCATAGTAAGTTCCAGAACAGTCAGAGCTACATGGTAAGACGGTGTCTCAGAAAACAAGCAAGCAAGCAAATAAACAAACAAACAAACAAACAAAACCTGAGGTACTTCAAAGACTGCAGACTTCCAAGCCCAGATTGGTTGTATGCATCTATGAACCTAATAGACCTGGAAACTGATGAGGTTAATATGGGCTACATACACCACCACACCCAATCTCAAACAAAAACACACAAACAAAAAACTGTCCTGTTTTCTACATAAATGGGTTAGTGACTTTCAGTGTATTTTTAGTGGTTATATTTACTTTCTTCTATTGTTCATCTCAAAAACTGAGACTTATTGTAAAAATACAATCAAGGCAGTAATTCCAGTACCTGGGAGGCTAAGGCAGCAAGCAGTCTTAAGTTTGAAACCAGCCAGGGCTATACAATGAGACTGACAAAACATAAGTATAAAAAAAGTCATGAAAATTGTTAAATATAATAAAAATCTGTATGTTTCACCAACTGTAATTCTCATAATTCTACCAAATATCCTAATGTATTCATTCACTTAACATCTATTTCATGTTCAAATTTCAATCCTTCATCCCTCCCAGAGATGCCCATGACAGGGAATAGAAAGATAAAAGAATTTATTCCCTGTACTGGTGCATTCCACAATACTGCAGCAAGAGCTGACCCTACAACTTAACTGGTATTATATTCGTGTATAAAATTAAGACAAAACACATAAGCAAAGAGTTAACTTCATAGGTGTTGAGTCTGAGGCTTGACATAAGAAAAACGTATGATACAAATACAAAGATTAAGGTGAACTGTTTTAAAGAAATTAAAAATACATTTATATTCTCAGAAATTTAATGGTCAAGTCTTATTTCCCGAGGATGAGCAATGCTGACTAAAGATGAGATAAAGTATGCAAACCATTTTAAATGCTCTCATATGACAAATTTATCCACTTCTCTGGAACAACGGTAGTGGTTTTCTGTGTGTTTTATTTTTTGTTTTGATTTCTGTAATACAATCTTGCTATCTCAACCCTGGCCTTAAATTTGACATCTTCTTGCCTCTTCCTAAGTGCTAAGATTATACCATCACATCTGGCAGGTAATTTTTTTTATTAGTACTGAGAACTACACAATCAGATTTGGATTTTAGGACTCTGGAATAGCAGTTACTGTAATGCCAAGAGAAAAATCACAAAATAGCAAGCCATAGTTAAACTACAGGGCATGTGATGCCAAAACAGAATAAATTCAAATATAATTATTTTCCCAAGCCTCCACAGGAAAAGCATAGGGACTGCTGCTTTAGTAATCTGGGATTCCACTCAGTTTGTGTTATGTACATTCTCCTCTACTAATAATGCACTATGGCCTACCATACATGCACACTCATACATTCCTCTCTGATCAATGCACTAGCAGCCTCTGAGGTTCACTCACACAGACCTACATGAAGATAACTTCTCTGGACAAGGGGATAAGTTTTTACTCTTCTAACAACAATCAAACTTTTGAAAATTTCTATTCAAAAGTAGTATTGATACAATCTAGCCTGGGGATTTGAGGGCAGATCCAGCCAGGGATGGTTCTGGGTTACATGAACAGTGAAACAAAACTGTATCCTCTTAGGTTATTTATCACTTCATTCCTATATATATGTTCATATAGATATAAATGTAGATATATAGATATAGATGAGTAAAAGATGCATTACGGGAAGAAACACATGCAATGAAAAAAATGAGTGTATGATCTAATCTATCAATTAAAAGAGAACCAGTCAAACTACACCCTTAGCAATCAGCCCTTCCTTTTCTTCCTTTAGAGCTCATAAGAGAAAACCCAGACAGCAACCTTGATTATTTCCACTAATGTGCAGTATATGCTGAACTTTTTTATTGCTTTGGTTTAAATAAAACTTTCTTGCTACTTTTGCAAATTTGTGTGGGTTTTAATTTCAATTCTGTGAATATGTGAATAAATGCCCAAGAATATGGAAACAAAACATCAACTCTGACCAACATTAACCACAGATAACATTAGTATTCCAATTTCCTCTTTAAATATATTTGCAAATTACATGGCATATTTAACAAAAAAGCATCTTAGTCATAAAATCTGGACTCAATCACCACCTTATTTGGAAGATCTACAGGGAATCAATAATCTCTTTCCTTCTTCCTTTAAAAATAAAACACTATAAAACAGACAAAGTATACTGCCAGAGAAGTAAGGCCAACAACATATTTTAACACAATCCTAGGGTTAACATATAAATTAGATCCAAGTATATAAAACAATTTAAATCAGTGAAAAGTATTAAAACACTGATTCATCTTCATCATACATACTTCTTTAAAATTACCTGAAGAGATTAATTTTAAAAGTTCATATATAGTCAGGCAGTGGTGGTGCAGGCCTTTACTCCCAGCACTTGGGAGGCAGAGGCAGCCGGATTTCTGAGTTCAAGGCCAACCTGGTCTACAGAGTGAGTTCCAGGACAGCCAGGGCTACATGGAGAATTCCTGTCTTGAAAAAACAAACAAACAAACAAAAAAAGTTCATCTATAGACCTAGAGAGATGATTCAGCAGTTAATAGCCTTCCCACTCTCATGGAAAAACCAAATTCTGTTCCCAGATCCCCAGGTTAGGGAACTCACAACTTTTAGTTCCCAAATCTCACACGAGTACAGCATAAACTAACACACATACACATAGAATAAATCCTAAAAAGAACTGCATAATTCATCCGGTTGAATTTTAACTGAATACTTTAGTTAGACCAGCATGGAAGGAGCTAAATCATTTAATACAGAAATTCTTGCACAACTTAAAGTTTGTCAATCATGATTGACATATTCTAGCAAAAAACTTAAGTTTCCACTAAACTGATATTCTTGAATTACTTCAGATTTGTAGTTCAGCTGAGAAATTCTGAATTACTTAAAATCTTATATAACTTATCTCTAAGATTTCAGACAATTTTCTACTTTCTTCTATACAACAAACCTAATTTTCAACATTTTATATTGTTGTTGCTCTTAAAATACATGCTTTGTTAGAGGTCATCATTTTTGGTACTGTGAAAAGGCAACTAACTACTGACATCTTCTCAGTAGTAGCAGGGTATATAATACCCTTTCTGCCCAGCATTCACAAATCCTACCATTTGTTTTCATTCTTCTTCATTTATTTATTCCTCTCCAATTCTAAGATATATTCTTCAAAACAGAAAACATTCTGTTCAAATTTTCTAATTCCATCACTCAGTTCTACGGAAACAATGAATACCTTTCCCCCTCATGCTTTTAAAAATCTAACATTTCAGAGTACATGATTTATACATCTTTTTACAAGTGACAGAAACAACAGTAGAGACTTCATTCCAGAATATTATAATAATGTAGTGAGGACTGAAATTTTATTTTCAAAATTTGATAACAATAGTGCCACAAGTTGAAAATAAACATGACAGCAAAAATTATATCTAAAAATTAAATCCAATTTTTCTGTTTCTTAACTCTTATTACCTTTATAAATGAAAGATACTAGAGACTAGGCATGTAGCTCAATTGTGGTACATGACTTAGCATATACAATATCATAGGTTCAAATTCCAGAACTGAGATATGTACAACAATCTATGTCCACAATAAGGAAGTATTTATAAAATCCTTAATTCTATTCAATAATACTTAGATACTAAAAATTTCAGTAACTCTCAATAGAATTCAAATTTGAATGCCTTAAAATAAGAAAATACAGTTAACTAAAAATTATAAGATACAAACTTAGTCATTATCCCATAAAAGTTTCCAACTGATTAAGACTAATTTGCTTTAGTTAAAAATGCATGGTTGTAATAGTAAAAAGTTAAACTACCTTAATGTTCAACAATTTTTAGTGTAATATATAAAAATAATGTTTATCTTTAAATATTTTAGAACCCCATTCAGTTACCTACCATCTCTATAGTCTCCAAACTCATAAACCTGCAAGTGTTATTCACCATATGTAGGTACACTAAATGAATTTATTCACATTATTTTATCCTCCTATTAAATTAGATATCTACTTGGAAAAAAAAAAAATCAGTAAAACCTAAAAGAAGTTTAACTTCCTAAAATCTGATTCTACAGACTACTTACCTGATTTGTCTGGCTATTTAAGTATGGCTCAAAATCATCATCATTTACAGCATCTTTTTGATGAATCGAACCATTTTGTACTGAAACTAAAAAGACACATTTATATTAGAAGTGTTGTAAATATCCTTATGAAATTCATAGAACAATCTAACATTTGAAAAAATTTTCAGACGAACTAAAGAAAAAAATAATCCTGAGTTCCTTTATGTTTTGGCTTAAGAGCAATCTTAAGGATAACCTATAGAAAAAAAAATGTAATGTGTGCCACAGAAAACTCAGAAATTCTGTGATCCATAAGCTCAACACTATAAAAGCCATATGTACATATACACTCCCTCTTACTAAACTCTCAAATATCCCAATTTTAACACTGTAGTGAGCCAAGTAACATAAAAATATTGGAAAGGGCTCCCTAAAATTGTTTTAATTTAAAATAAGTAATGCTGTAGACAATACATTTGAGTATGTGATATAATTTTGTAAAAGTCTATTAATCTGATAATCGTAAGAATTTATTTCTTCTGTAACCCAGGCTATCCTTGAATTTTCAATCCTAATTCACCTTGTGAAGCAATGGAAATACAACACCAGGCCCAACCTTCAAATAATTATTTGTAACTTAAAGTTCCAGTATGAAAAAAATCGACAAAGGGCTGGGTATGATGCCCTATTGAATTTATTACAGTACTTGAGAGGCAGATGCAAAAGGATCTCAATGTCAAAACCAGTATGAATAACACAAACATTTACCTAGCAGATTGGGCTACGTAGCAAGATGCTATCCTTGAAAAAGTAAAATAAAAAAGGCCTTATGTTGTTCTGGTTTGTTTTTCTGGCAGTCCTGGGAGTAAAAATCCAGGTCTCTGTGTATACTATATAAGCATTCATATTTAAAATCTATAAAACTTCTGATTCTCTAATACACGTGTGTGCATACACCTTGATTCTCAAAGCCTGAAGTGTGTGTTTAGCATGCACTGAGGTTTTGAGTCAAATTCAAACATCAATAAGTAAGACTTTCACATGAAAGCAAAACTACAATTAAGACGCCATAGATGAGGATGATGATGATGATCACTCATGAAACAAATGAGAACACAAAGTACGAGATAAATTAGAATATCACACTAGTTCAAAATTTATTTCATTTATTTCATAAACACTTTAAAATATATAATACTTTGGATTCAAGAAAAACTAAAACAAAATATATGTGGTTTGTCATGCCTGAGTGCAGCATATACAAACACCTCCTGCATTTTAAGTTCAGGTCTACTACCAAGGAGGGAGGTGGAGTAGCAATCGGAGCTCACTAATCTACTGATGATTATTTATGCTATTCATTGCCTATTTCATCTCATCTTAGTATTAAATGGACACGTTCAATAATCTTTATAATACGAAATATTACAATATCCCAAATGAAACTAAAAACTTTTCTAAACTACAAGAACAAAGGTTAGTAGAATATTTGATATGATATCAATATGGAAACATTATTGAAACATGAAATGAAAAAAAAGGAATTTCTGAAGAATGTCAATCTTACAACTACTTACTGTTTAAAAGTACAATGTCACAAAATACTGCCAACTAATCTGGGGTTAAGTTTATCAGAACATCAACTCTTTTGTCCTACATGTATATCACCTCAAGTGTAATACTGTTAGTAAGCAATTTCTTGGTTCTTTGCCATCCAGTAAGTGTAGCAGGGATGGCTCAACAGTAAATCTACTCTGAGTATGAAGCCTCCAAAGCTGACATCTATGATACCATAACCATCAAAGGTGACCCAAAAATAACAGATTCTGACTCCATTTACAAGATATAACTGTATTTCAGACTGTTTCAGAGGTAGGCTTGACCCAAATGTGCCTCAGAATTAAAATATGTAACAGTTACTACAAACAAAATAAAAAGGAGGGTGTCATAGAATATATCAATGCCAGCTAAGCACTGAGGTAACCACTGCAGTCCCAGCAATTCTAATGAACTTTCTCTTCTCATTGGTTTGACGATTCTTTCATCAACAATGGCCTTTTACTTCTTGGGGGTAAAACGTTTCCTACTACTGGACTGCTAAACTAGTATGCATACCAGCTAGTATTTAAAGCAGCCCATTATTTCTATCACTTGTGTCAATCAGTTCTTGGTTATCTAGCCTATACTGCCAATATATTAAAAAGAATAAAAACAAAAAACTATCCATTTAAAGGCTTGTAATAAGATATTAGCTAGCCCTTTAATTTTAGAAGCATGCTTTTCTTAAAATAACTTATAAGAATTTAGTCGTTGGACACTGTTTAATGACAATCTAATGTCTCAGAGACTGAAAGTCAGTGAACAGTAATGAAATCTAACCCACATCTATATTGTGTAAAAGTTCTTCAGGGGAAAAAAGAACAGATGACTTACATGATTCTTCGCCTGTTTCCTCTGCCCTATGAAGCAAAGTCAAATCAAGATAGAACATGGGCCTTAGAAGCCAGGTGGTTCTCTGCTCTGGTCCTGACTACATCAAGTTAGGAAAGTCAACAGATGTGTGCATCATGTTTTCCCACCTACAAAAACAGCGACAATACCATATACCCTCTATCTCCTTACAGGAATGTTGTGAGGATTAATAATAATATGAAGCCAAAATAATGATAGTATGGTGCTTTGAAATCATTTCTTGGGGGAACAGAGAGAAGATACAACATTTTGGCAAATATACTACCTTTCTGAAACATTCTAACAAACAACTTCCACCTAATTCTTTTAAACTCCAGTTGTATAAAAGGTGTGTGTCCCTCCTACAGAAGGAAAAAGGAGGAAAAAGAAAACTGTGATCTATGTGTTGCTTACTTATATAAACTTAGAGGACAAAAGAAAGGACAGAGGCAAGCCCAAGAGAACATCTGACATACAAATGAAGACACAGCAAAAGTTCTTGTTAATAAAGAAAATTATCAACCAACAAATAATTATCCTTATATATTTTACCTATCCTTATTTATTAATTTTAACTACTCTCCTTTCATACTATCCTGCCAAGAATAATAAGCAGTTCTGACATTTCACATAGAAAAAAAATCTTTGGTTAAGGGAAAAAAAAAAAACCAAAAAACCAGGAATTAAGTTTGTAAAAATAACTATACCAAAACTCAAGAATTATATGTCAGAAGTATGTTTATGTTCACAAATAGGCTGACAGAACTCCTTTACATTCCTTTATTGAAATAAGCCTTGGGAATATGCTTGAAAATACTTTGCAGAAAAACAGACACTAAAGCAGGGTGTTACAATGTCAACTAGTAATTAAGAAAAGAAACACAGCATCTCAGAAGTCATATTAAGTCAACTAGCTTCAAAATTTTAACTGATATCAATTTCTTAGGAACAAATTCTTAAACTGTAAATTCAAAATTACTAATCATATCTTTAAAATTGTAAAGCAAAAAGAAATAGACCCTATATTTTCTGCCTGCTATCAGTATACAGACTCACTATAAGATAATTTCACCAACTTAAAATTAAGTAGCTAAGGCAGAAGTTTTTCAAAAACACACAGAAGCTCATTAACAGCCACTTGGTAGTAGCTGTGACTTGGCTTGTAATGTATTTGTAGGGTTATGGTTTCTATCATTTTAAATCAACTTAAATGACTTTACGTATACCAATACTATTGTGCCAGTAGCTTTCCTTCTCCTCAGAAGAGGATGAGAAATAATTCAAAAAATAGCAACTAGAGCAAAAAGCTACTGTAATTATAATAATCCTCATAACAGGATTTACAGTTACTTTGTTTACAGAAAAGAAACTGTACCAAAAATGTATAATGTACTAAGCAGACTTAATCAGTTGCTATATGTGGTATTGGAAACCACGACTATAAGAAATCCCAGTCTAACCTTCATCCTAGGATAAAATTATAAAAGAGCAAGGTTATAAAAGAGAAAAAGAAAATTTGCAGGAATAAAGAACTATTCAAAATCATAATTTGTATATGTACCTAAATATTAAATCAGAAGTGATACTAACAATTAAAAATTCTCACATTAAAAAATTTAATCAGAGGGTGATGCTGTCTGTGGCTAGTCAGCTTCTATCTATCAGGTGATTTATATCAGCAGAGAGGTCACTAGGCCATACCAAAATGAAGTGATTCTCAAGTAACCCAAACTGTGGTAATACAGAACTAGTTTATAATACCCCATCTGGATGATCGATTTTGTTTTATCCAAAAAGAACTTACCTTAAAACAGGTAACATAAAATACTTAGCACTTCAAATAGCCTTGCAAAGTGCCATAGTTCTAGAATAAAATAGTTTATACTAGGCAATAATGACCAGAAATTTCACAGAGGGTTCAGATTAGCCAAAAAACGAAAAGAAAAAAAATTCCTTTTAAACTTACAAATGTTTAATAACTAATTTTAAATTAACCTCTAACTCTGAAGTTTATAATTATAACTAAAATAAACTGGAATTCTATGAATTAAAAATTCCTAGACATTCATATGCTGAAAGAAAACATCATTAATTAAAATAAAGTTTGTTAGCTAACACACTACAATATATCTGGTACATATAAATTCTTATATAAAACGTACTGCGACATGGAAGAAAAGTATTCTGGGCAGAGCACTATTATTTCTAATTAACTGGCCTTGTACATTAAAAACCCAGAAAAAAATATTAAAAGCATCAATAGAAACAGAAAACCTACACCTAAAGGGCTATTACAGATCTTATTTTTGAAGTAGTACTTGGTTACTGGGGAAGGAGAAAAAAACAGGAAGTGTAATTGCATTTAGTGTCATTTCCTGCACTACAAAACGTTACAAATATATAGCTCATTGTAATGTTCTTTAATTGGCACCACCCCAAGAAAGGAGTTATTGTTCTACACTAATATCACATGTTAAACCATGTTTCAATCAGTTGACTACTATGTTCCACAAGCATATATACAAACTACATTTATGTTTTAACTGCCTTACTTTTAATGGTAGTTTTTAAATAACAAATCATATAATAGTAGCAATAACTGCACAAATAATTTCCTTCTCAGGCTTTTGTAAGAATCCAGATCAAGCAAGACACACCTTCCAATCAGAGCTCTACAGTAAGATTACATACTTGCTAGGAGTTCTATAGTGTTGTTGCCTCCTTGCAAGCAACTTCTATGGAATCAGTGATTAAGGACATGATTTCCAACAATGTGACATAGAACGCCATGTGATTTGCCAACTTTCAAAGTAATCCAGACATTTCAAACAGAATGTTGTTTACTTTAAAAACTTATCTAACTATACACAAATGTAGAAAAAAGTATGACCTAAGTTATGTAACAAATATAAAATGGTAAACTAAAGAAATAATATTACGTTCATTGAAATACAACCAAGACAGCTGTTTCTTCTTAGTACTTCGGTTTCTACAAACGTAGCTTCAAACCCAGGAACTAAGTAAATGCTAGCTGTTAGCTGCGATGAATGTTTTTCTAACCTTTATATTTAGAAAGAAATGCAAAAACAAGAAAGAAACCGCTTACAGTTTAAAAATAGCATCAAGGGAACACCTAAGGAAACAAAAAACAAACTCACCTTTATTTCCTTGCCCTTTAGGTCTCTGAAGCAAGACGAAAGATGTGGTAAAGAGGGGGAGGGGGAAGAAAAGTGTGTTAAACAGAGACACTGGAAACAAGTTATTCAGAACAATTCGCGTAGGTGTGAACCCCACCAGATCCTCCGCACCCTCTCTGCCCATCCGCCTCCCACCGCCCCTCCGCATCGTCTCCAGAACCCGCCAGTTCCCGGCCCCGCGGCGGCCGCCGGGACATCCGGCCCTCGGTGGTCACCGGCGCCGGCCACAGACTCAGACGCACTCGCTGAGGCCGGCCCGGGCAGCGGAGCCGACAACCAGGACTCACGGCGCCGTTATGGAGCTAGCGGCGGCTAGAGGAGCCGCGCCGCACGCGAGGGTGGAGCTATGCGGCTCCGGCCTTCGCCGAGCCGGGGCCCTGCTCCCTCACCTGATCCACGCTAGTGGCTGACATTCTTCACCGTAACCCGAGAGGAACCGCCGCCGCCGCCTGGGCCTCTCCGAGAGCACTCACAGCAGTCGACTGCCGCCCTCCCTCGCGAAGCTCTGCTCCGGCCTCCGCCGCCGCCGCCGCCGCCGCCGCCGCTCTTGTAGGCTCCAGGAAGCGGGCTCACGCTCGGGAGTCGCGGAAGGGGCCCGAGCTCGCCGCCTGCACACTGCTCGTCCCCGCTCGTCCTCCGATCCTCGGGCCCACAATGGCGGACAAGCTCCTCAGCCCCACTTCCGCTCCGGGCCGCCCTGACCTTCCGCTATCCAGTCTGACGTCCACGCACACCTCGCAGGTCCTCCCCCACTCCCGCCACGGCCTCTGGCTCCGCCCCCGCAAGGCGGAGATGGGAGTGGGGTGGAGACCAGGATGCGCCGCTGTACTTTGGACGCATGCGCGGTACGGTGAGCGTTGGGGTAAGCGTAGTTAGCCTTGAGGCTACAGAAGCCGCTTAGCAGCTCCAGGCAACTCAACTACCTTTGGGCACCTATGTGGCAAAGCCGGTGCGAGGTGCAGGGTGAGGGAGCACGCTCTCAGTTGATGGTTTCTTCCTCTCTGTTGCGCTTGGTTTGGTTAGTATTGAAGAAAATAGCCTTCGGAGAAAGAAACAGTTGCAAGACTGCTGCCCCCCCAGGGGGAAAAATGTTACAATGTCACTAGGAACTAATAGTGTTACTTTCTTACCTGTTGGCAAAACAAAGAAAGTCAGTTCAATTGTAATTTTGACATTTTTATTGAATTTACTTCCCTAGAAAGATTTCTTTATAGGTACAGTGTATTGTGGACTCCTAACTAACCAAATCCTTTCAAAATCTCCCAGTTTAAGTTCTAAGCTATGAAGCAGGAAACTAGGAAAAATCAGTTTTCTGTATGTAGTACCACAGTATTTTAGAATCACTGGGTCAAGACTGCTTCTCATGCAAAACTTCAAAAGGCAAATGTAGGGGTGGTCAGCCCAAATCCCTTTCTTTTGTGTTCCTTCTGTTCAAATTTCAAGCTGCAAATCTGTCCATTTCCCAAGGTTCCCCTTATTCTACATTGCTATGCCTAGCTCCCACTCCCAAAAACATTTTGGTTTTCTAGGAGTTTGTCGGAAGAGGAATTGAAGGCTGGGTAAGGGAGCACATACCTTTAAACTCAGCACTTGAGGGTGGATCTCTGTGTTTGAGGATAGCCTGATCTAAATAGTGAGTTCCAGGACAGTCAAAGCTATGTAGAAAGGCCATGTCTCAAAAAACAAAACAAAACACAGTAAGTTTAAGAAATAGTCCAAGGTCAGCAAAATGGCTGGCCAGATAAGGGCACTTACAACAAAAAACTGACAATATGAATTCTATACCTAGAATCCACATGATAGGAGAGAACCACTCCTGAAATTTTTCTTTCTGATCCCCACATATATGCCCATGGGTTTCACCACTAGAACACTCCACCAGTGCCCCAGAGGTGGCTATTCTCCTTCCAGCCTTCATTATCACAATCCTACCAAACAAAGGAAAGAAGAAAGAGTGGGGCAGGCAGGGAGAGCAGAGCACTCTCTGAGGATATTTCATAGCAATTTTATTTCCCACACCTGTCTACCACCTACTAACTACAACATTGTTCTCTGAAAATTCTTGGTTGCAAGAAAACTGAAAGATGTATTGTGAAATGTATGCTCTACTAAAGATCAAGAAAGTTAGCAACCAGGAAGAATAATAGATGAATTTACTAAATTAGAACGTATCAAGTTTGGAACAAGGTATATATTTTTAGATAGAAAAAAGCATGTTTATTTTGAGTGTTTTTAGATTTACAGAAATGTTACACAAGACGTTATCCACAGTTCCTACACATCTCTTGCTCATCTTCCTCTAATGTTCTTGTCTTACACAACTACCCTGCAATGAAAGCAAGGAAACTGCCTGCAAGTTGATGGACTCCAGCTCCACACTGCTGAAATTTCCCTACTTTTCACACTCATGTTCCTTTTCTGTTTCAGAATACCATGTTGCACTTGAATTTCCTTTGTAACAATAATCCCTGAAGGAAGACCCCAGACTCAGATAGTATGCAAAGATGAAGAAACATCTAGCATGCAAGGGTTACCATTGTTTCCAAATGGCAATACCCACAGAGACATTTGAGTTCGTTTTATAAACAAGACTGCTTAATTGCTTCTGAGATAGCAGCAGACTTCCAAAACCTAGGGCACATTCCAAGGGGTTACAGAAACCATTAACCAAAGGTCATAAGAGAATATACACCACAGGACCCCAAGTCCAAAAAGAGGAGATAAGATATTGACTAGTTTGTCTAAACAAAACTTTAAGGACAGCTTAGTTACAGTCCTCTGATTCTGCAAGGTAGTAACAAATGGACAAAGTGAAGCCAGATAATTGCTCCTAGTGTATATGCATGTAAGCATTCTCTGTTATGTCTTATTCAATTTATGGCTGAATTTATGTGCACAGAATTGCAGTTTTTCCACCATAAGAACACATGCTCTTACAAGAGAGTCTTACAAGTACTGAGAACAAAGGGCAGAGATAAGTCCCCTTCCTCTGAAACTTCTACTTAGAGAAGCACAATTCCCTTCCTTTACCTAGCCTCCCATGCTGTCACTTTGGGGTGCTAACTGGAGGCTGCAGAAGCCATCCTTAAAGCAACTTAGTCAGGGGAATCAGTTGCAGAACTGCAGTAGCAAAGTACCTTTCACCCAGAATAGATAGCAAATGGTCCATGGCCTAGTTTCTGAATGGGATATGAAAAGTGAACTCCTCACCTTCACCTTGTGAAATTCATCCATCGTTACCTCCAAATGTGCCACTGAGACCACCACTCACATATGCAATAGGCAGGAGTGCTTTTATTTTAAGAAAACAATAAGCCTGCATGTAGGGGTTGACCACTTACTAACATGGTGTCCCCAGATAAAGGAGCACAAGTCTTTTGGGAAAACTACAGGAATTTTAGTGAAGGTTAGATAACCTAACACTTCATTGTTAGGTACTAAAGAAGTTACACGGGTCAGGTTCTGATTGGCTGCTGTGTTAGTTTTACTATATTTGGTGAGACCTTGAGGAAATTCCAGGAACTCAGCTCTGAGCTTATCCTCCCTTTGTCTGTAATCAATGATTAACAGCCCATTGCCAGCAGCTCCTTCTGAGGAGCCCAATCTGCTTTTCTGGGAAACCGAAGCCTTTTTATTTCCAAGGTTTTTAATTTTTTAGGGGGGCCCGTCACCATGTCAGTTTCTATCTCTCCTAGTTTTGGGATAATGAATACAAATTATAAGAGAGCATTGAGTAAAACTTCTTCAAGGGACCCAAAAATCATACTAAAAATACAAATGGAGATATGGATACTTTACTTTCCTCAGTACAAAATGGTTTTTCTTACTTTCTGGATATCATGATTAATGAAAACAAAATTCCACAGTCTAGTTTAATTAACATAAAAACAAAAATTTCCATAGCTTTAATTCTTACAAATATGGAACCACGAAACATGATGCTAACTAGAATTTCTTTCCATTTTCCTGTTTGTTTGTTTGTTTGTTTGTTTTGAGATACAATCTCATCCAGGCTGGCATCCTCCAAGACAGCCTCCTAAATGCTAGAATTACAAGTGTACTCTTCCCCCTCCTCTTAGTTGGCCTCAGTTCTTACTTCTATCAAGTTTTGTATAACTAAACATTGATGAGGGTAGATGATGGTGATTATTTCCAAGCAAATCAATCAGGCATATATTCCTCCCTGCCCTGAAGTGAATAACTTAAACTTCCCCAAATAGGAACATATTTTCCTTTCCCATCCCAACTGACAGGACAGAATTTCCAAACTGAGCACAAAGAGTAAACAGACTATCAGAGGCAGGTAAATGTTTTAGTTCTTCCTGATGAAGCAAAGCTACACAGTTAGAAATCCCTCCTCCAGGCAAGGCCAGTGTCCCTCTCTCACAAAAGTCCCAACTGAGGCTTGCCCACTTCCCACAGAGTCTAACAGCCAACATTTAATTCACAATACCCCTACTCCTCAGAGCAACCACTGGCTTGGTGCCTTGCAGCTGTGAATGTTACACAACAAATATAGCCTTTGACTAGTCCTCAATTTATTGTGTATCTGACTGTACAGAAGGTGTTCATCCCTTTTTCCCACTATGTGATGTGGAAAAGACCAAAATGAGCAACCAAATGAAATTCAGCATGGGGTTGACTCTAGGTCTCTATGGTGAAAGAGTCACTCATGGTCTGTGCTGGCTATTTTATGACAACTTGGCACGAGCTGGAGTCATCTGAGAAGAGGGAACCTCAATTAAGAAAATGTCTATAAGGGGCCAGAGAGATGGCTCAGCAGTTGAAAGCACTGACTGCTCTTCCAATGGACCTGAGTTCAAATCTCAGCAACCGCATAGTGGCTCACAACCATCTGTAACGAGATCTGACTCCCTCTTGTGAAGTGCCAGAAGACAGCTATAGGGTACTTACATGTAATAAATAAATAAATCTTTAAAAAAAAAAAGAAAATGTTTAAAAGATCAGACTGAAGGCAAGCCTGTAGGGCATTTTCTTTATTGCTTATTGTTGTGGAAAGACCAAGACCATTGTAGGTAGAGTCATCTCTGGGCTGGTGGTCCTTGGTTCTACAAGGATATAGACTGAGCAAGCCGTGGGGAGCAAGCCAGAAAGTAGTATTCCTCCATTACCTCTTCCTTAGCTCCTGCCTCCAGACTCCTACCCTGTTTGAGTTCTTGTCTCACATTCCTTTGACGATGAATTGTAATGTGGAAGCATAAACCAAATAACTCCTTTCCTCCCCAAGTTACCTTGGTGATGGTGTTTCATCACAGCAATAATAACTGTACTAGTAAAAGATCCACTATAGGAACTTTAAACTCAGCAACCTGCCTGCTATGAATTCATCTAGAGTGACACAGCAGTAGAGGTAAATGCCACCCCATAGGCTTTGACATAGCCTGGAATCTTCTCCAGTATGCTTTCCAACTCCAACCTCAGTCATAGCTTTTCTAGCCTGACACCACACAGGTGCTCTCAGTTGTTCCATTTTCTAAAATCTGGGGATTCTTTTCACTAGTCAATCAACCTGGGTGGGAGCCCATGGTCCTGTCTACAAAGGCTATAGGGAATGTGACATAGAGAGCTTAGGAATGTACCAAATCCCAAAGCACAGGCCGTGTAATGTCTACTCAGCCTAATCCACAAATTTCCTCCCACTAAATAGGTTTCATGCTGCCACTGGGACTACTAACATTACTTTTCTATTATTTTGCCACCCTGACCCTGCCTTCCAGGAAAGCCAGATTCCCAGGAGAGAAGGAAATAGGGGAATTAGAGAGGAAACGAGATTGGTTATGAAATAATTATTGTTGAATTCAGGCAAAAGCTCCCTAAAAGATGAATTATATTATTCTACTACTGATCTTTGTTACTAATAATAAATTCTAATTTATCTATTGCAAATTCTCCACAATAAAAGTATTTTAAAATATTGAGTTATAAAAATAAGAGTACATTCTGATGTTGCTAGTCACTGGTTAGATTCTATATATAAAGTCAACTCAAATGCTGAATTAACTATTATGGGACCAAAACTCCCAAGTGTAACACAGAGTTATATTCCCTTAAGCCTTGAGTATCTTTCATCAACAGATCAATTATGTAGCATTGCTTTGACAATACTTGTGTTTAAAGACACTGTGTTTAATATAAACTTTTGATTCATTAACCTTAAACTCAAAGACAACAGCACAGTGATACCTCTCCTAGTAAGGTTATTCTAGTATACTTTTTCTGTAAGGCATAACACAGTATCTTGCAAGGGATATACTAAATTTCAGCACTAGACTATTTTAAACAATGAAATCAGCTGGGAAAAGTTTGAATGTGTGGAATATACTATCAAAAGGAAGCTTGTTTACAGTGTAAGCTGTTAAACAAGAGGGCAGAATATAACCTAGTTTATATCTTCTGGGACCAAACCCTTCTTCATGCAATGCAAATCCTTTTTCATTCCTGCATATCCATATGGCTATGACCAAGAATGTGGGTTTAGAACCTACAAATACCTTATTAGTAGGCATATTTATAAATAAAATATCAGCAAACAAAGAGTCTCAGAACATTATTAATTAAGCAAGTCTTCCTTCTTGTTCATGAAGAAAATACTAAATTATTTAGGGGTAGTTAACGGTTATTCACTATCCATTGACAATTTCACACATATATAATGTATTTTGGTCATTTCCATCCCCCATTGTCCTCTCTGATTTCTCTCTCACTCCTGCTGATTGCTTTCTTTATCTTAACAACTCCTCTTCCTATTTTCATGTGTTTCGATTGTTCGTTTGTATTGATTCACTGAATTTAATTACTGTTGCTAAGAGCATGGGGTGGGGGGGTAAGTGCTAAAGCCATATCATACCAGTAGACCAGAGCACTTTGTAGTACTTTCCCATCCTCCACATCTACATTCCTTCTGATACCTCTTTTGCGATACTTTCTGAATTTTAAAGGGTATAATATAGATGACATATTTAGGGATAAGGATCCAATGGCCACTTCTTTGTAGCATGTTGAGTAGTTACAAGTTTTCCATCAGCTGTTACACACTACAAAGACAAACTTCTCTGGCTAAAGCTAAAAATAGTACTAATCTGTAAGTATAAAGCAAATATGTAGTAAAACCGCTTGGCATCATATCTCTTGGGGTCTGGGAATTGCCAGTCAAACCCCACAAACACCAGTCTCAGTTAAGCAAGAATATTTTATTGAATGCACACCATAATACTGGATGTCCAGGACCACAAGAAGGAAAAACCTAACTGGGGAACCAGTCTGTCCTCAGGAAAGGCTTTTCAAATGAAAAACCAGGTTCAAACCTTCGAAGGCAAGCAGTGAAGTGGTTCAATATTTTTGGCTAATTAGAGAAAGTATTATCAGCTATACTTTAAGCTGATTGGTCCTGAGTGAGGTAAGAGAGGTGGACAGGTGGTTAACAGGGGAATTTCAGGACATTGAGATAACAAGTTCTAAGTGTCTCAACCATAACTTCTTGGCTTATTAGAAACATTTTATCAGTCTGAGCTATGAATAAATACTTCTGGAAAGTAGAGTGTGAGAACCTGAATTTAATTTCACCTTATGAGAAAAATGGAGCCTGAATACAAAATGGCTACAGTTATGTTAAAAGGAACAGGAGGCAACATCCCCCTCTTTAGTTTGTACTTTAGAGTCAAATAATTGACTCCATGCCATTCTTTAAAGAATCATAGTGAGTTCTTAAGACCTGTAAAGATCTTTTTCCAGATGAAAGTCGTAAGGGCATTGATAATATATGGCCCACAAGTTAGAAGTAGCAATAATATACACAGAGGACCTACCAAGGCAGTAATCAGGAACATTAACTGAGGAGACCAACTGAATAACTTTCCAAACCATTTTCTATCTTTTTGTCTCTCTTATTCCATATTGAGAAGGTTAGTTTTAACTTCAGTCAATGGTTCCTAATTACCCTGGATTGATTGGCATAGAAAAAATGTTGTTCCCTTAGAGCCACATCTAATCTTCCTTCCTTAGGAAAAGCAAGTCTAATGTTTTGTAGGACCACCTCAGATAGAGTCCACCTGTTGTTCAAAAATGAGCTAGCTGAATGTGACCGAGCAGATCTTGTCTAACCTGCTCATTTAACAGCCTGAAATTCTGTTGCCCTGTGACTAGAGCATCATTTCCTATTGCTACTTATCCTGTAATACCCATACCAATCAACACCGGGATTAAGATGGGTACAGCTCTCCTAGACCAAGGGCTAGGATACAGGCCCATGTGATTCTGCTCTGCTGTCCCTCTGTCATGTGTTATTACATAGATAAGCACATATAATTCAGGCTTTTGCTTGTTTGTGAAATGAGTTAATGATAAACAAGGAGAAAGGCTAAGTGCATTTGGGTGCTGCTAGGAGGTTAGCCTTTTATAGTGTTGACTAAAGGGGCCCCATGTAACAAAACGGGGCTCAGGGACCACTAAAGGAGGGACCACAGTCTGAGAATATGGCATGTTCTGAAGAAACACCAGGGAGGCTTGCATTTAACCCCATGCCCTAGGAGATTACAATACTTACTTTTGTAACAGAACTAGGTTTTGAGATTTGTGCCAGAGGTCTTACTGGTGTGGAACCTTAGGTTCCACCAATCACTGGATTGTAAAACACACTCCAAGGTCTGGTCCCATCACATAAGCTCTGAATCCCTAGGTATATCCAACTTCCCACTCAGTATTGAGAGAAAAGTGTCTCAGGATTTGAGAGTTCTACTTTCTATCCTGAGGCCCAGGTTTCACATCCCCAAGGGCATCTTCTGTTTCTCAGAGGAAAAGACAAACTCTTAGGATAGAGGGAGAGTTGACCAGCTTGGGGAGAGACATGTCAGTTGTGTAATGGCAGAAACAGATCCTTTGAGGCTGTGTCTTTTAACACTTTATTGGGAGTAATGATGTCTAAGACCCTGTAATTGGTATCCTGAAATCTCTGGATGGTGAACATCATTCCAGGTTCCTTCCAGGTGCATAAAGGCAGAGTCCCTGGTCTTCCTTGTATACCATACAATGGAAACAAGCAGAATATAGCATTGATATGCCCACCAACTACAGTCTGGATGGCAGTGTCAGTCTCCAACAGAGCTTGTGCTAGGGCATGAATGGCAGAAGCAGGGCTGCTAATAGTACCCAGAATGGTCTACGGTGGCCAGCGATGTAACTAAGCCCGATGTAACTAAGTCTGGCAAATAAGGGTTGGCTGCACTTTTCTGTGCCAATGAATGCCCCTTTCTGGAGCTGTCAGACCAAAAGAGTTTATTTGTCCTTTGTCTAAGTGAGGACAGAACTCTCTTCCTGATAGGTGTAATAACCATTACCATAGGGCCATAGGGCCTATAATTGATTTCAACAGGTGGCACTATTCAAAGAGGCTTTTTCCTGCGGAGGAAAGATGGAAGAGACTGACCTCACCTTGTCTTGGCAATGTGTGGCAATCAATTTTCCAGTCGTCCTCTTTGTCCACAGTTCAGGCTGGGTCCTGGCAGAAGCAAGAAATTAGAGCAATTGTGGCCAGTAGTTATTGTACCATAATCCCGGTGGTGCCCTTTGTCATTGTGCCCATATCTTCTTGGAGACCTTGGGGAGGGTCACTGTTAGGATTCAGGAGTTTCTGACTGTCATGGTGAGTTTAAACATATTAAATGCCACATTCAGCAGATCTCTGACTAGTTTGACTAGTTTGAGGGCTACCGGTACTACCTACCTAGCATATCGGAGTTAAACCACCTTGGTCTGTTCTTAGTTATCTGCTCTAAACTGTACCTTGTGAACATAAAACAGGAGACTAAATAAAGCTTTAATCTTGAAATTAACTGCACCAGTAGTTAGCATGACTTTAAATATATTTCTGAACATATTGAAAGACTTGATCATTTACAAGGTTGTTGACTATCAATCCCTGTTAGGCTTGAACCTTAAAAATTGCAGTTTTGAATTGAAGATGTTTAATATCAAAATAAAACTTCTTAAACCATAAACACACTCCATAAAGAGACTGGAAACTTTTCTGTCCTTTATCTGACAGAACATAACAGAACATACCAGTTTCCTGTAGGGTTTAGTGTAAGCTGAAACCAGTGTCAGGACAGGAAAATGTTAATAAGTTGGGAAAAATGCCAAGCATCTTGTTTGAAAGCGCTCTTATCTGCTCCTTGGGTATACTAGACCATTGCTGGAGCTCAGGCAAACTGAATAGTCACTGATTCTTAACCTTTTTAATGCCATAAACCTCTAAAAATTTTAAATTAACAGATTTCTTAATTTTTATTCCTGCCATCATTATGATTATTTACAGAGCAATAGATGCTTGATATAATGAAAAGAAAAAGACAATGCTACAACACATTAAAACATCCTCAGGAACGTATATCGAATTGACATCACATTGCATTAATTAATAGTTGTAGTTTTTGCATACTATGATATGACAGTCCTGAACAAGAATGGTTTCCTGACTAAGGAGCTGTAACTCTTATGACTATGGATCCTCATTCCTTCTGTGGCAGATTTTCACACTCCCTCTAAAGCATTTGGAATGACTGTCTCAAAGCAATATGCAGCTTTCCTGACAAATCTTCATTCTCTCTCCTGCAAAAATGTAGCCCATTTCTGTTTTATTTTAAAACCTTCTGCTACCATATCCACCATTTCCATTATCAGATCCATAGCCATCACCATGGGGACTGCCTGAGCTTCTTCCACCAAGATTACCCCGCTTTGTGGGTCCGTAATTTGATTGCTGTTGTCCATTATAGCTTTCTAAAGTCATTATAGTTTCCATCTTCATTATAGTTATTTTCATTAAAACCACTATATTTTAATAACGGCATTTCAATACAACATTTAACAATGTTTAAAAGGTCCCATAGCTTTATATATTTAACTATAATCATTAAAAGTTCCTTCTGTAATATCGAAATAAAGTATCTTTTTATGAGTGAAGTCATAGAGCATAATCACAAACTTGAGATGACAAAACCAAGTTTTTAACAGTTTAGACGATTCAGTGTCTCTAAAATCAATAATCAGTGCGTTAATTTCATCTTTCAAAGTATGGCTGCCAGTTCTTGTACACGAATGCATGATTGTGCACCTTTGATACCTCACTAAAGAAAAGTTTTACATCCTATCGTTTTGAGTCTGGTTTCTAGGACAGGAATTACTTAAAATATTATTCCAATTTACAAGTTTCTTTAGAGACATGTTTCCCTGGGTTGGCTCATGCCCTATATTGTTGTCCAGAATGGCTTTAACCCTGAAATAGTTGCCTTTAAGCCAACTTTCTATTACAGATGTTATAGATTTGTAACCATCTACTGGTGACCTGCCTGGCCTTGGGATAAGCTGAGGTGGGACACAGGGTTGGAAAAAAGCTAAAAGACTGATGATCTCTGGCATTGAAACTCTAAATTTTACTAGGGGCTTCTAGAAACTTAATACTCTCTTGCTTATTTTGGGGCTGAAAACTGCTGGCTTTAACCATCAACATGTGATACCATAGTGACAATGGATTAGGTAAAGAATTTCTTGCAAGCATCGCTTTCTCTGTTGAGCCAGCCAGGCTCTCCTCCCTGAACAAAGGCTGCATAAATCTTTGTAAACTAGAGAGGAAAGACAGAGTCACTCACACAGAAAACACACATACACCAGATGCAATGGAAAATGGCTACCCCATACATCATAAATTATAAACTCATATTTTATAACCAAGGCATACAAAACAATGCATTTAAGTCTATTCAGATATAAAAATGTAGTGGCCATATACATTTATACATTTGAAACAGACAGACAAAATTTTAATCTCAAGGGAGGAGCACCTTGCTACGTGTTGAATCCAATTCTCGCAAAGCACAGAGTTTTTGTATTGACATCAGCTTCTTATCAGAAAAGCTAAAATGCTACTGCTGTCCCTGACTTGCTGCCAGCTTGATCTAGACAGGAAGCCAGGCTTCTCCAGCAGCACTAGACTCCTAGCTTCAGATGTCAGTTTGCCTTAACTCAGGTGCTTTTTCTGAAAAAGTTCTTGAAATAAGTTAAAACTAAGCCAAGGAGTGAATGGCCGACAGACGACATTTTAACCATTTTTCCCCCTCTGAATATGAAACACAGAGCAACAATCAAGTATACAAGGAAACTACAGACATAAACAGATGGACATGGGCAGATCTGTATACCAAGGACAAACAATATAGAGTTAAGGAACTGCCAGAGAGGGAATAGAAATTAGATGTCCCAGCAAAAGGACCCAGATGTCCCACCAAAGGGACCCAGAACTAGAACCAGGAGTCCTCCAGTGAGAACAAGAGAGGAAACAGGTTGTCCCATGACCTCATCTTGACCCTAGAAGATTTCGCTGTGTCTAGCCCTCCTCCTTTGGGTCTCCAAAAGTTTAGAACAACCAGAAAGAAAACCAAAACAAGAAAAAGAAATGTCCAAGTACAAGAAACTTACATCCTCCCAGAGGGTGTGGGCTTGGTGGTGTTTATTAGCAATAACTGAGTGTGCTCAAGGGTAAGGGACATTCCCTGCCAATGCACCAAATGTTGGGGTCTAGGAATTGCCACTCAAGCCATACATACATCAAACTCAGCTAAGCAAGAATAGTTTATTGAAAGCACACCATAATACTGGTTGTCCAGGACCACAAGAAGGAGAAGCCTAACTGTGGCATCAGTTTGTCCTCGGAGAAGGCTTTTTAAATGAGAAACCAGGTTCAAACCTCTGAAGGCAAGCAGTAAAGTAGTTCAATATTTTTGACTAACTGGAAAAAATATTATCAGCTAATCTGTAAGCTGATTGGTCCTGAGTGAGGTAAGAAGGATGGTTAACAGGTGGTTAACAGGGGAGTTTGAGAACACTGAGATAACAGGGTACAAGTGTCTCAACCATAATTTCTTGGCTTCTTAGAAGCATTTTTCTGTGTCAGCTATGGATAGTTACTTCTGGGAAGTAGAGTGTGAGAACCTGAACTTAATTTTACCTTATGAGCAAAATGGGCACTAAAAACAAAATGGCTACATATGTTAAAAGGAGAAGGCCTCAACAAACCTATTTTTGCAAAACTACAGTACATTACCCCCTGGGGTCTATAACATCCCCAGTTGACAGTTTTGACTAAGTTTACTATACCAAACAGGAATTCTCTCTCATGGAACAGGCTTCAAATTCAACCATAAAGATGTTGGATACTCCTGAAACCATCAGACCAATGGCATTCTTGCCTTGTATCACTCACAAGGTCACTAAATGGCTAAGACCACGGGACTTAAGAAAGCTAGCTCATTTGCAGGGGCCTCCCAAACATATAAATGATAAAGAGGCAATGGTATTTTCATTAGATATATACACACAGGATACCTTCTGTAGAACTTTTTTTAGAAATCATATTCTTAACTAACTTAGAACCTAGTAGGTTTTTTTCTTTTTTTACTATTCGAAAAGCATGTTCTTTTATTTAAAAAAGGAGTAAAAGCATTTTATGATAAAATTGAAGATTTACATGGAAAATATTTCTGATAAAATAGAAGATATGTATAGGAAAGCATGTTAAAATTGACAGTTTTCACGGAAAATTAAAGAGTAAAGTGGAAGACATAAAAACATTGCTAAATTAATTGAAAAGTGAAGTAGAAATATTTTATGAGAGAATTGTAGATTTATGTGGAAAATATTTCTGATAAAATTGTAGAAAAATGTAGAAAGATATTAAAATTGAAGATTATCATGGAAAATTTTATATAGATATAGTAATGGTAGGCATAAAAGTATTCCTAAGTTGATTGAAAGTGGAATTATAAACATTTTCTGATAAAGTTGAAGATTTACATGAAAAACATTTCTAATAAAATTGAAGAAATATATAGAAAAACATGTTAAAATTGAAGATTATCACGGAAAATTATACAGATAAAATGGTAGGCATAAAAATATTTCTAAGTTGATTGAAAGTGGAATTATAAATATTTTCAGATAAAATTGAAGCTTTACCTGGAAAATATTTCTGATAAAAGTCAAGAAATATATACAAAAACATGTTAAAATTGACTATTTCATGAAAAATTATACAGATAAAATGGTACACATAAAAGACCTTTCTAAATTAAACGAAGGTGGAATTAACAACATTTTAAAATCAGAGATTTACATGGAAAACATTTCTGATAAAATAGAAGAAATATGTAGAAAAACATGTTAAAATTGAAGATTATCATGAAAAATAATGCAGATAAAATAGTAGACCTAAAAAAAAAACATTACTAAATTAATTGAAAGAAGAATTACAAACATTTTCTGATAAAATTGAAGATTTACATGAACAATATTTCTGTTACTCTATGTCTTTTTATTGGTGAATTGAGTCTATTGATGTTAAGAGATATCAAGGAATAGTGATTGTTCTTTCCTGTTATTTTTTGTTATTTTTATGTTTGTGTGGTTATTTTCTTTTGGGTTTGTTGCAAGAAGATTACTTTCTTGCTTTTTCTAGGGTGTAGTTTCCCTCCTTGTGTTTACGTTTTCCATCTATAATCCTTTGTAGACTGAATTTGTGGAAAGATATTGTGTAAATTTGGTTTTATCATGGACTATCTTGATTTCTCCGTCTATGGTGATTGAGAGTTTTGCTGGGTATAGTAGTCTGGGCTGGCATTTGTGTTCTTTTAGGGTCTGTACGAGATCTGCCCAGGATCTTCTAGCTTTCATAGTCTCTGGTGAGAAGTCTGGTGTAATTCTGTGAGGTCTGCTTTTATAAGTTATTTGACCATTTTCCCTTACTGCTTTTAATATTCTTTCTTTGTTTAGTGCATTTAGTGTTTTGATTATTATGTGCCAGGAGGACTTTCTTTTCTGATCCAGTCTGTTTGGAGTTCTGTAGGTTTCTTGTATGTTCATGGGCATCTCTTTCTTTAGGTTGAGGAAGTTTTCTTCTATAATTTTGTTGAAGATATTTACTGGCCCTTTAAGTTGGAGGAAATCTTCACTCTCTTCTATACCTGGTCTTCTCGTTGTGGCCTGGATTTCCTCGAAGTTTTGGGTTACAAGCTTTATGCATTTTTTGCCATTTTTTTGACTGTTGAGTCAATGTTTTCTATGGTATCTTTAGCACCTGAGATTCTTTCTTCTATCTCTTATATTCTGTTGTTGATGCTTGCATCTATGATTCCTGAATTCTTTCCAAGGTTTTCTATCTCCAGAGATGTCTTACTTTGTGATTTCTTTATTGTTTCTACTTCCACTTTTAGATCCTGGATGGTTTAGTTCAGTTCCTTCACTTGATTGTTTGTATTTTCCTGTAATTCTTTAAGGGATTTTGTATTTCCTCTTTAACGGCTTCTGCCTATTGACCCATGTTCTCCTGTATTTCTTTAAAGGATTTTTGTGTTTCCTCTTTAAGGCCTTTTACCTGTTGACTCATGTTCTCCTGTATTTCTTTAAAGGAGTTATTTAAGTCTTTCTTGGAGCCATCTATTAGCATCATGAGATACGATTTTAAATCCAACTCCTGATTTTCCAGTGTGTTGGGGTATCTGGGACTTGCTGTGATGGGAGAACTGGGTTCTGATGTTGCCAAGTAGCCTTGGTTTCTGGTGGTAGGGTTATTGTGCTTTCCTTTCACCATCTGGTTGTCTCTGGTGCTAATTGGTCTTGCTGTCTCTGACTGGAGCTTGTCCCTCCTGTGAACCTGCAAGCACAGAAGGCTGTGGAGCCACCTGGTTCTCTGGTGCAAATGGTGGCAGGAAGACTTCTGTCCCAGCTTCTCCAATGATTGTATGCCCTGTGTGCTCCTAGTTGTTCCTCTCCAGAGAGAAGGTGGAGACGGCTCCTGGGTACAAATGGAGGTGGGAAGACTTCTATCCCAGCTTCTCCACTGATCATATGCCCAGTGTGTTCCTAGGTGTTCCCCTCCAGAGAGAAGATCCTAGTAGGTTTTTATATGACTTTTCATACATCTTTGTGATAAAATACCACAACCAATACAGAGTTTACTTCTTTATCCAAACACAGGAAGCAGAGAGATACACTAGTGCTAGGTCTGGCATGACTGCAGAAAGGATGGCATGGCATGGTTCCTGTCCCCTGGAGCAGAATTAACAGGACATGGGTCTCCTCAAGTACCAACAGTTGCTATGGGTGTAAGGCTTGTTTGTATAATAATGCATATTTTTACTTTATGTTCTGCCTTTGGGAAATGTTCTCCCTGCCAAGGTTAATGACTCTATGTAATCAGGAACAGCAGGATTCCAGTAAGAGAGAATGTATCTGGTCCTCCTCAGCAAAATGGTAACACTTTGACCTTCAGACAAGCGCTTAAGACTGTGGGAAACTCTGAAAATATAAGTTCAAGAATATATAAATCAGGGTGATAAATGTTCTTTACAGGATTTCTCAACATGAAAAATATGAGAATGCAATATGAACTATATGAGGGACTTCATGGACCTGAAAGAACAGAGGCAGCTATACTAATGAGCTAGCTTTTGCAGAAAGATATTAAGAAGGGTGATAAAGAGATTTGTGGAGTGGTAATCTCTGGGCAAGAGCCCACTCACCTAAGCTTACTGTTTATGTTTTCAGTTGAACAAGGAATCATTTGGACTTTTTGTCTGGAATGAAAGAAATGGAGAGCACACCTGTGATCCAGATCATGAGACTGGAAGGCACAAGCTTTTGATAAAGATCTTGAAGCATAGTGGCTTTGAAAAGCTTAGCCCTGCAGGTATACCTTTAATCCCAGGAGGTAAAAGGCAACCAGATTTCTGAGTTCAAGCAGAACAAGTGAAGAAAAGCTTGGGTCCAGGCGTGTTGGTATGTGTCTTTAATCCCACAAATCAGGAGACATAGCCGTTAGGATTTCTGAGTTCAAGGTCTGTCTACAGAGCAATTTCCAGGATAGCCAAGCTTAGGCTGAGTTGGAAAACAGAAAGCTGGTGATAATGTAATAGAACATTGGGACCATGTTCCAGCCCCCACAAGCAGCAGTCTCAACAGCTTCAGTAGGTGATGTGCGTGTGGCTTGTAAAGACTGTCTTTAGAGTCAAGGGGCTAAGGTCATAAAATTCTGATTCATGGGATAATCAAAAGAGAACCTAGGGTAAATTATTGAATTCATCTGTAATTACTAAGGAAGTATCTTATGCAGAATAAAAGACTGGGCTTTGATCTGCAAGGGAGAGTGATCCGTGGCACAGAGTTATCTTGAGCAGAACGCAGAGCTGTCAGCTTGCGTCTGTCACAGACTCCAAGTCATTTCTTCTGCTGCTCCCAAATATGCCTTCCTCAGGACCTTCTTCCAAGCGGAAGCTGATCCTCAGCACACGACGTACAACTAAACTCTTTTTGAAACTTCAATGCCTGTCACCAGTGACCCATACCCTTTAGCAAGACCACACCTTCTAATCCTCCCTAAATAGTTTCACTAACTAGTGATCAAGTATTCAAATAGGCATGTTGGGTGGTCATTCTCATTCAAGCCACAACACATCCTTCAGTTTAGATATAGCCTCTCTTCCACTCCTTCCTCTTTTTTTCTTTTTTATTGAATATATTCTTCATTTACATTTCAAATGTTATACCCCTTTCCAGTTTCCCCCCTCCCCAAAAACCCCCAACCCATCCTCCCACCTCCTGTCTCCAAGAATATGCTCCTCTTCCCAACCCACTCCCATGACCTCCACTAACAAATATGTATACCCAAGAAGTATGGATTTTATCTCTGTAAAGTCCACTTTGGAGTGTTCTCCATGAGTGCTTCCTCAGGCATGAATTCATTCTGGGACCTCTTTTTCTTCCTTTCAGTCTCATTTATGTACAAGTAGAACATCTGGATACAATGTCTTTGGCAAGATTGTCTAGTGGGAAGAAATAATATCCGGACCTGAGTAACTCAACAGTTTTGAATGTCCACACATGAAAGAGTGGCCTGATAGTTTGGTGACCATCTGTCTTCTCATAGCAGCAGGAAGTACAGATTTCCTATCTGGCAAGAACCACCACTCATTTCCCTCCTTTTTGGCTTCTTTCCTTTTTGCTCACTTGGTTTCTTTCTGTGTGTAGTTTGGGAGCTGGAGTAATCAGGTGTGGGCAGGGTAGCTAGGATGTAGACAGCTCCACTGATTCTTGTGCTGCTTTCTACACAGCCAAGTTGTAGTCCCATGTCCACTGTCCAAGGTGGACTATAGACTATCCATCAAGATGTCCAAATGGCTCTGACAGAACTGAATGGGCCACTCTCATGTTGACCAGGAAATTTAATAGATTTGCTCCATACCTTTAATGTTACCTAGGGTTCCTGGTTACCCAGTGAAATGAAAGCCCAGTTCCATCAGTTCTTGCTCAAAGGGAGGATGGGATATCGTCTTCCTTCTGATTAGGACATTCATTCTTTGGGGGATCTTTTCTCTATAATAAGCACATTAGTCCTCTTCTAGTCTTTTCCTTTCCTGATATCTCCAGCTGCTCCCTCTGAGAGATCTTTAATTGACACCCTGAGCACTGCTATGATTCAGGCCAATCTTTTGTTCTGCTTTTCTTCTACAGAGTCATGGTTATTGTAAATATCTGAGTAGTCTCAAGTAATTGGAACCTTTATTTAGTTAGTTTTTCATTTTATTTATTTATTTATTATATTCAGCACAATATATATTTTTCTATCAATCATAAAATTATGGACATGTTATTAAATAACATAAAAGATAAAGTCTTTTTGTTTGTTTGTTTGGTTGGTTTTTAGTAGCGCTTAAAATCTTGGCTCTTACTATGGTACAAACACAAAATAAGAACAATTTTTAGACATTGGAGTTCATTGTAATAAGGCTGTATTTCAATGTCCCTCATTTCACCAAAGGATTTTACCTCCATAAGAGCTAAGCTAAGAGTTGACAGTTCTGCTGCTCCACGGAATGAATTGTAGGCACAGTTATTTGGATACAGGTTTCCTGCTATGATCAAAGCAATTTGACTTAAATGATTGTCATCATTCTCAGTCCACAGGGAACAGCTTACATTGATTTAAGAAACGGTATTAAGATGGTCTATCCATGAAGACATTCATCAACTGTTTCAGTGAACAATGGTTCTGCTTGGAGGATGGCACAGACATTAGGTGAGAGTAAGATTCGGGTTCATTGACTGTTATAATTTTGAAAGGCATTCATCTCAGAAAAAGAGTAACTTAAAAGGTCGTCTTCAAAATTGATACGATAATTATAAATATCAAGCAAAACATTCTGCTTTGTTGTTTTCTTATAAGCCATCTCGCAAATTAATTGTCTACCTTTCTTTTGGCTGGATAAATAATTTTGAAATATGTAAGCTGGGCTGGGCAGTGGTGGCGCATGCCTTTAATACCAGCACTTGGGAGGCAGAGGAAGGAGGATTTCTGAGTTCAAGGCCAGCCTGGTCTACAAAGTGAGTTCCAGGACAGTGAGGGCTACATAGAGAAACCCTGTCTCGAAAAACAAAAAAAAAAAAGAAAAAAAGAAAGAAAAAAGAAATATGTAAGCTGCTCTGAAAACCGTACTATAGTATAAAATCATCAAATAAACAACCCTACTAGTAGAGAGGCTGAAATAAGAGAAGCATAATTTCAAGGCCATTATGTGGTACACAGTAAGACACTGTCACATACAAACAAGCACAAAGTGTATATGAATTATACAATACTGGGCCTATTTTTCCAATTACCAAATTAAGGTGATTGCTAAAAAATTTATAATTCCTCATACTTTTGAATTTCAATCAATTATAATGTGTTGGTAATATTAATTTTCATATTAAGAGATATTAAGAAAAAGTGATTGTTACTTCATGTTATTTTTGTTGTCAGTGGTGGAATTATATTTGTGTGGCTATTTTCTTTTAGGTTTGTTGAAAGATTACTTTCTTGCTTTTTCTAGGGTGTAGTTTCCCTACTTGTATTGGTGTTTTCCATATATTATCCTTTGTAGTGCTGGATTTATGGAAAGATATTGTATAAATTCATTTTTGTCATGGAATATCTTGCTTTCTCCATCTATGGTAATTAAGAGTTTTGCTGGGTATAGTAGTCTGGGCAGGCATTTGTGTTCTCTTAGGGTCTGTATGACATCATTCCAGGATCTTCTAGCTTTCATGGTCTCTGGTGAGAAGTCTGATGTAATTCTGATAGGTCTGCCTTTATATGTTACTTGCTCCTTTTCCCTTACTGCTTTTAATATTCTTTCTTTGTTTAGTGCATTTGGTGTTTTGATTATTATGTGATGGGAGGAATTTCTTTTCTGGTACAGTCTATTTGGAGTTCTGTAGACTTTTTGTATGTTCATGGGCATCTCTTTCTTTAGGTTAGGGAAGTTTTCTTCTATAATTTTGTTGAAGATATTTACTGGACCTTTAAGTTGGGAGTCTTCACTCTCTTCTATACCTATAATCCTTAGGTTTGGTCTTCTCATTGTGTCCTGTGTTTCCTGGATATTTTGGGTTAGGAGCTTTTTGCTTTTTGCATTTTCTTTGACTGTTGTGTCAATGTTTTCTATGGCATTTTCTATACCTAAGATTCTCTCTTCTGTCTCTTGTTTTCTGTTGGTGATGCTTGAATCTATGACTCCTGACCTCTTTCCTAGGTTTTCCAACTCCAGGTTTGTCTCCCTTTGTGATTTCTTTATTGTTTTTAGTTCCATTTTTAGATCCTAGATGGTTTTGTTCATTTCCTTTACCTGTTTGATTGTGTTTTCCTGTAATTCTTTAAGGGATTTTTGCGTTTCATCTTTAAGGGTTTCTACCTGTTTGCCTGTGTTCTGTATTTCTTTAAGGGAGTTATTTATGACCTTCTTAAGGTCCTCTATCATCATCATGAGAAGTAATTTTGGATTCGAATCTGCTCTTCCAGTGTGATGATGTATCTAGGACTTGCTATAGTGGGAGAATTGGGTTCTGATGATGCCAAGTAACCTTGGTTTCTGTTGCTTATGTTCATGCCATCTGGTTTATCTCTAGTGCTACCTGCTCTTCCTGTGATGCCAGTTGTGTCAGAACTACTCAGAGTCAGGCTGTCTCTGTGATTTTATGATTCTGGAATCCTGTGAACCTGAGATCCTGGGTGTGTCCGAGCTCCTAGGAGTCAAGCTGCCTCTGAGACCCTGAGATCCTGGTGTGACCAAGCTCCTGAGATCCTGTAATGCTATGATCCTGGGTGTGTTAAAATACCTGGGAGTGGAACTTCCTCTAGGTGATGTGGGACTGGCTGCAGAGTTTGATCCCAAGGTTCACTCAGGGCACTGGAAGGAACCTGTGTCATTGGTCAGGTGGAGTTCCTGTGTGCTGGTCCCAGTTACTCCCGGTGTTGGGACAAATGTTGTATCCTCCTTACTTTTGATCCTATGATCCTGAGTGTGTTAGAGGGCCTGGTAGTGGAGCTTTCTCTGGGTGTTGTCTTGATTTGTTTTTCAAAACAGGGTTTTCTTATGTAGCCCTGGATATACTGGAACTTGCTCTGTATACAGACCTTGAACTCAGAGATCCTAATGGCTCTGTATCTTGTATAGTTTGTACTGCCACACCTGGACCTAAGCTTTTCTTCACCTAGAACTTTCTCTGTCTGAGGCTGTCTTGAACTCAGAAATCATCTTGCCTTCGCCTCCTGAGATTAAAAGTGTATACCCCCATGCCTTCATCTAAGCTTTTTAAGGCCACTATTCTTCAAGATCTGCATCAAAAGTCTCAAGATCTGGATCACAAGTGTGCCCTCAATTTCTGGATTGTAGTTCATTCCAGATTAAAAGTCCAAACTATTCCATGTTTGACTGCAAACATAAACAGTAAGCTTAGGTGGGTGGGCTCTTGCCCTGAGGTGGTAATTCCCTAAATCTCTTTATCTCCTTGAACACAGGATTCAGCTCCATTTCACTTCCTGATGTCCCTTTTTACTTATTTTTATTTGTCTTTTAACTGTTCCTTTCCTTTTCATGATTTAGGTTTTTTTTCCTATCATGTTTTGACCAAATAATGTCTCCTTATCTGTGCTGGCTCGTTAGGACGGCTGTCTTTATTCTTTCAGGTCCTTGAAGCCCCTCATTCAATTCATATTGCATAGTTGAGAGATCCTATAAAGAACAGTTCTTACACTGACTTATATATTCTTTAACTCATGTTTTCAGTATTCTTTTCCATAGCCTTAAGGGCTAGTCTGAAGGTCACAGTGTTACAATTTTGCTGAGGAGCACCAGATACATTCTTGCTTACTGAAATATTGCTATTTCTGATTATCATGGAGTCATTAACCTTGGCAGGGAGAATATTCATTGGTAACATTGGCAGGGAGAACATTACCCAAAACCCTTGGCAGGCAGAACATTTTCTGAAGGAGGAACATAAAATAAAATATGTACATCTTTATACAAACAAGGCTTATGCCTACAGCATCTGTCTGCACCCAAGTAGATCTGTGCTCTGCTGGCTCTGCTCCAGGGGTGAGAACTGTGTCACACTGTCCCTTCCACTACCTTGCCAGACCCAGTATGCATTCAAACTTAGAATGTAAAAGCCTATGACAGAGTGATAGAACTAGAATTTAGACCAGAATTTCATATAGTTATGTTACTTTTCTGAGCAAACTATAGGCAGTTTTGTTTTGGAAAGGCCTTCTCCCTGACCCCCCAAAATGATAACCTGTTTGTGTTAAATGTCACAGCACTTTTGGAAATGAGCATTTTTTTTAAATAAGTGAATGTAATGATATGGACATTGAAAAGGGGAAAGATGATAGCAGGACATAGGGACTATGTGAGTAGAGACCCAGCAGTGGTATTCTAGGGAAAGGGAGGGATCAAGAATCCTGAAATCCAGGATTTATGAAGAAATCCTAACTATTGAGTTACCTTAAACTTATTGTATGAAAGAAGTCTATTTGCTTATTTGAATCCTTTTCCCCAGGAAGAAACCAAATACTGAGTAAGAAAACTTTATCTCTGGGCTGTGGAGTGTGTGAAAGATAGTTGCCACCTATTTCACTCCAGCAGTTAGGTAAAGCTGTAAGGTACCTGCTATCACCACACCACCAAACAGCAATACTACCCTCTTCAGGCTGTAGTCAGAGTGGCCCATGGCTTCAGGCATGGCAGTCTTTGGAGATACATAGATGACCAGGAGCCAGAGGGACCATTTCATGGAATGTAGCCACTTCTTGTAGCACAGGAGTGGCAATGTTTTGGTAAAGAGGGCAGTAGTTGATGAATGACTGACAGTGTTTCACACATAGGAGCAGAGGACTGACAATTGATGATGGCTATAAAAGGACATATAAAAACTTCTTAGCAATGCTGGTGGAAATAGACTTGGTGACCACATTTGCCAAAACTCCATAAAGAGTTAATCAGTATATATCAAGGCAATAATCAACATTAAATTAAATGGAGAGATATTTAAAGCATTTCCATTAAAATCAAGTACCAGAAAAGGCTGTCCACTCTCTCCCTGTCTCTTCAATATAGTACTTGAAGTTCTAGCTAAAACAATAAGACAACTAAAGGAGATCTAGGGGATACAAATTTTTTTTTTTTTTTTTTTTTTTGTTTTTTCTATTTTTCTTGTATTTTTTTTTTTTTTTTTTTTTTTTTTAATTTTATTTTATTTTATTTTTTTTAATTTACATTCCAAATCACTTCCCCTTTCCCGTTTCCTCCCTCCCCGAAAGTCCCATAAGCCCCCTTCCCTCCCTCTTTTCTCCGTTCAACCCCCTCTCATTACTCTGTCCTGGCGTTCCCCTACATCCAGTCTTTCCAGGACCAGGGGTCTCTCCTTCCATCTTTTTAGAAATCTATTGATATGCTGATTGTGTCTAGGGTATTCTGAGATTCTGGGTCAATATCCCCTTATCAGTGACTTCATACCATGTGTGATCTTTTGTGATTGGGTTACCTCACTAAGGATGATATTTTCAAGTTCTGACCATTTGCCTAGGAATTTCGTGAATTCATTGTTTTTAATTGCAGAGTAGTATTCCATTGTGTAAATATACCACATCTTCTGAATCCATTCCTCCGTTGAGGGACATCTGGGTTCTTTCCAGCTTCTGGCTATTATAAATAAGGCTGCTATGAATATAGTGGAGCATGTGTCCTTATTGCATGCAGGTAAAGTCTCTGGGTATATGCCCAGGAGTGGTATAGCCGGATCCTCCGGAAGTGTCATGCCCAGTTTTCTGAGGAGCCGCCAGACTGCTTTCCAGAGTGGTTGTACCAGCCTGCAATTCCACCAGCAGTGGAGGAGTGTTCCTCTTTCTCCACATCCTCGCCAACAACTGCTGTCTCCTGTGTTTTTGATCTTAGCCATCCTGACTGGTGTGAGATGGAATCTCAGGGTTGTTTTGATTTGCATTTCCCTAATGACTAAGGATGATGAACATCTCTTTAGGTGCTTCTCAGCCATTAGATATTCTTCAGGTGAGAACTCTTTGTGGAGCTCTGTACCCCATTTTTTAATAGGGTTACTTGCCTCTCTGGAGTTTAACTTCTTGAGTTCTTTGTATATCTTGGATATTAGCCCTCTGTCGGATGTAAGGTTGGTAAAGATCATTTCCCAGTTAGTTGGTTGCCGCTTTGTCTTTTTGACGGTGTCTTTTGCCTTGCAAAAACTTTGTAATTTAATGAGGTTAGGGGATACAAATTAGAAAGGAAGAAGTCAAAGAATTGCTATTTGCAGATCATAAGATAATATACATAAGTGACCCCAAAAAATTTTACCAAGAAACTCCTCAAGTTCATAAATACCTTCAGCAAAATAATTGGATACAAAAGTAACTCAAACTAGTAGCTCTCCTCTATACAAGCAATAAATTGGCTGAGAAAGATCTTGGGGAAACAGTACCCTTTAAAATAGCCAAAAATAATATCCAATACTTTGGTGTAACTCTAACCAATCAAGTAAAAGACCTGTTTGACAAGAACTTTAAGTCTCTGAATACAGAAATTGAGGAAGATATCAGAAGATGAAAAGATTTTCCATTGTCATGGAGCATTAGGAAAATGGGCCATGTTGACTATTCAATGCAATCCCCATTAAAATTCCAACACAACTGTTTACAAATCTTGAAAGAACAATTCTCAACTTCTTATGGAAAAACAAAGAACCCAGGAGAGCTAAAACAATGTTTAATAATAAAAGAACTTCTAGAGGTATCACTATCCCTGATCTCAAGCAGTGATACAAAAGAATAGTAAAAAAAAAAAACAAAAAAAAAAAACTGCATGGTATTAGTAATAGAAACAGACAAGGTGATCAATGGAATAGAATGAAAGACCCAGAAACAAACCTACACACCAATGGATACCTGATGTTTGACAAAGAAACCAAAACTATAAATGGGAAAGGAAAGCATCTTTAACAAATAGCCCTGGTTTAACTGGATGACTCCATGTAGAAGCATGGAAATAGTTCCATATATACTACCCTGCATAAAGCTCAAGTCCAAATGGATCAAAGACCTCAATGTAAAACCAGATACACTAAAGCTAATAGAACAGAAAGTAGGGAATAGCCTTGAACTCCTCAGTAGATGAAACACCTTCCTGAACAGACACCAAATGGGTCAGGCACTAAGGTCAAGAATTACTAAATAGAACCTCATGAAACTTAAAAGCTTCTATAAGTTAATGGAAACCATCATTAGGACAAAACAACAGCCTACAGATTGTGAAAATATCTTCATTAACACTACATCTGACAGAGAGCTAATATCCAAAATACATAAAAAAAATCTCAAGAAGTTAGACACCAACAATCCAAAAAGCCAAATTAAAGAACTGAGGTACAAAACTAAATAGTGAATTCTCAACAAACAAATTGTGAATGGTTGAAAAGCACCTAAGAAAATATTCAATGTCCTGAGTCTTCAGGAAAATGAAAATCATGCCAGGCACTGGTGGTGCATGCCTTTAATCCCAGCAATTGGGAGGCAGAGGCAGGCAGATTTCTGAGTTCAAGGCCAGCCTGGTCTACAGAGTGAGTTCCAGGACAGTCAGGGCTACACAGAGAAACCCTGTCTCGAAAAACCAGAAAAACAAAAAAAAAAAAAAAAAGAAAAGAAAAAGAAAATCAAAATCAAAATGATTCTGAGATGCTGCCTTACACTCATCAGAATGTCTACGATCAAAAACTCAAAGGACAGCATATGCTGGTGAGGTTGTGGAGCAAGGGAAACCCTACTCCATTGCTGGAGGTGGGGAGTGCAAACTTATATAGCCACTCTGGAAATCATTTTTGTGGTTCCTAACCTAGGCCTACAGGGACTCACAGAGCCCAAATTACCATCAGAGAGCATACATGGGCTTGACCTAGGTTCCTTGCACATATATAAGAGTTGTTCAGATTTGTCTTCCTTTGGGACTTCTAATAGTGGGAGCAAGGGCTGTCTCTGACTCTGTTGTCTACCTTTGGATAGCTTTCCCCTAACTGGGCTACTTCATTTAACCCCAATAATAGTACATGCACCTAGTCTTAGTACAACTTATTATGACAAGGCTTGTTGATATCCATGGGAGGCCTTCTCTTTTCTGAGAGGAAAGGGAGGAGGGGTGAGTGGTGGAGGGAGGTGGGAGAGGGACTTGGAGGAGAGGAGGGAGCAAAAACTGAGGGTGGGATGTAAGGTAAGTAAATAATTAATAATGCAAAAATAGAGCAGTCATGGCCTTTGTATTAGTCAGGGTTCTCTAGAGTCACAGAATGTATGGATAGTCTCTATATAGTTAGGGAACTTGTCGATGACTTACAGTTGTAGTCCAACTCGCCAACAATAGTCAGCAGTACTTGGAAGTCCAAGGATCTAGCAGTTGCTCAGTCCCATGAGGCAGCTGTGAATGGAAGTCCAAGGATCTAGCAGTTGATCAGTTCCACAAAGCAGGCCAGGAAAAGTAAGAGTGAATCTTCCTTCTTCCAATGTTCTTATATAGGTCTCCAGCAAAGGGTGTGGCCCAGATTAAAGGTGTGTGTCACTGCACCTTTAATCCTGGATGACCTTGAACTCAGAGACCTCCTAATCTTAATCTTCTGGAATTCATAGTCACTATGCTTCAAGATCTCCATGCCAAGATCCAGGTCAGAAACTTGTATTTCTGAGCCTCCAGATTAGGATTTTAGGTGAGCCTTCCAACTCTTGATTAGTTCATTCCAGATTTAGTCAAGTTGACAACCAGGAATAGCCACTACAGCCTTCTAGATTCAAAGCTCAGATTTGCTTTGCGTGCATCACCTGCCTTTTGTCCAGCTGTCCTCTAGTGTCCTTAGCTGGAACTTGGAACTTGTCTTTCTCCTCACAGTTCAGAATAACATAGAGGTCCTGGCAGCTCCAACCATTTTTCTCTAGAAAAAGTAGATATCACAGAATTTCACCAGGTGTTGCTGGAAGAAGTAGGTGTCGATTTCTCCAAGACTTTGTGATATATTTATGGAACTGCAACAAGAAGACTGAGCTAGGGGACTTCATGGGGTACAATACTGAAATTAACAAATCCATGTTCACAAAATACAAGTTACTAAGAATGATGGTACCTTCTGTAGAGATGCTAACAATCTGCAGAGGGTGCAGATTATGGCCTTTTCTTGACAAAGTTATGTGTGTAGAAGAAGGTTGAGAGCATTGTTCTATATATTTGAGAACTTTCTGCCTATCTCACTAATTTTCTCTCTCTTTTCTTTATTAAGCTTTACAGTCTCTGAAATGGAAGGTTCAAAGATGCAAGCACAATCATTTCTTTTCAGTGTTAAACTCTTGCCTTGTCTATGTGTTTTCTGGCTTCATTCATAGGACATTTTTTTAAAAAAATGAAATGAGACAACTAGTAAATAGGGGCTTGGATAGTAGCAGATATTAACTACAGAGGGACAACATGAATGCTTTATTTTTATAAGATGAAATTCTGTCATGATTATGGAGGCAAGTTTATGACTCTATGTTTGTCACATATGTTATAAAGTATAAATTTTGTTAAGTGTATATTTAAAAATAACTTGGAATAAATGGTCTTGCCATTTTAGGATCCCCCACACCAAAGAGGAAATGAATAAATCTCTTATAGAAACTCACCAAAACAAAGCATGCTGTGTAAGGAAATAAAATTTCAAGACTTGAAATTAGAAATAGAGTCAAAAAAGACACCCCAAAATGAGGAAATTCTAGGAATGAAAGATTCAGGAAATCAGATGGGAACTACAGAACAAAGCTTCACCAACAGAATATAAGAGCTAGATGAGAAAATCTCAGGTGTAGAAGATACAAGAGAAGAAATGGATACATTAGTCAAAAAAGTTAAATCTAAAACAAACAAACAAACAAAAACCCCACAAAACCCTGCTGACACAAAACATCAGAAAATCTGAGACATTATTAAAAGACAAAATCTTAGAATAGTAGTAAGAGGAAGGAGAAGAAGTCCAGCTAAACAGTCCAGAAAGTATTTTCTACAAAATCACAGAAAACTTTCCTAAAGAGGAGATGTCTAAGGAAACAAGAAGCACATAGAACACCAAATACACTGGACCAGTAAAGAAAGTCTCCTCAGCACATAATAATCAAAACACAAAATGTGTAGAACAAAAAAGAAATATTAAAAGCTGTAAGATAAACAGACCAGCTGACATATAAAGACAGACCTATTAGAATAACATCTGATGTCTCAGTGGAGACCCTAAAAGCCAGAAGGGCCTGGACAGATGTGCTGCAGACTCTAAGAGAACAGAGATGCCAGCCCAGACAAATATTCCCAGCCAAACTTTCAATCACAATAGATGGAGAGAATAAGATATTCCATGATAAAGTCAAATTTAAACAACACCTCTATACAAATCAAGCACTACAGTAAGTGCTAGAAGAAAACCTCCAACCTAAAGAGGTTGCCTACTGTTGGGGACACAGAGTTTCTTGTCCTCACAGAAAAGCTGGAAGACAATCATGAATGCTATTCACTCAGGAGTGGGGAGGTTAAAATCAAATACCTGCATTCCATCCAGAAAGCTAAGAGTTAAAGTTGCTAACAACCTGGTGACCCTTCTGCATTCTCAAGGGACAAACCTCAAGCAGATTACCTAGAATTGTTACTACAGACTCTTCTGTCCCTGGACCATTACCCATACTTAGGAGAGATGTCATATGCATTTAATGAACTGCTGAACTCTACACTATTGTTCAGAGACCACACTAGATTCTAGACTTTTTAGCTATATAGTAACCAACCTCACAGTTACATGTACTTTTTAAAAGAGTCTCTATGCCATCATATCTTAAACTTTACTGTGCACCTGAAATTTGAATGATTATATGGATTCTTGCCAGAAACATTTTCCCTCCAAATTGTATTGTGTTTTAAATACACTAAAACAAACCACCTGACATTAGACTACCTGTAGTCTGATCCATGTTGATGAAGTCAGTATGCTATGGGTTTTCCCTCTTATTTCTTCATAAGGTTTGCTTCCCTATATGGCACCTGAAGGGAACTTGTAAAACTAAAGCCATGAAAATACAGAAAATAAATAATCTCACATTTGGGGCTGGAGAGTTGGCACAGTGGTTAAGAGCACTGACTGCTCTTCCAAAGGTCCTGAGTTCAAATTCCAGCAACCACATGGTGGCTCACAACCATCACCATCGGTAACGAGATCTGACACCCTCTTCTGGAGTGTCTGAAGACAGCTACAATGTATAAAAAAATCTAAAGAAAAAGTTCAAGGTCATCCTTGACATTTTAAAAAAAATAAAAAAAAATCTCACATTAGAAAAATCAAAAGAAGGAAACCATACACACATGTGTGCTTACCTGATACACATTCATTACCACCACCATGACCACAAACAACAAAATACAGGAATAAACTGTCATTGTTGATTGATATTTCACAAAATTAATGATCTCAATTCCACAATAAAACACACAAACTAACAGAATTCGTATAAAAATAGAATCAATTCTTCTGCTTCTTATTAGAAACACACCATGACATTAAATATAGTCATTACCTCATGGTAAAGGGAAAAACATATACCAAGAAAATAGATTTAAGATCCAAGCTGGTATAGCTATTTTAATATCTAAAAAAATATATATACTTCAAACCAAAACTAATCAAAAGATATAGATAATGACACTATATACACATCAAGGGAAGCAATTACCAACATGATATTTGAATTGTTAATATCTACATGCCAAACTCAAGGGCATCCAAGTTTGTAAATAAACCCAAAACAACAATAACAACAACAGCAGCAGCAGCAAATATACTGCTATGGCTTAAATAATATGTAGGCCCACATGCACTGACAGTAGGAGACTTCAATACCCACCAAGGGACCTCTCAGAAATGGACAGGTCATCCAACAAAAACTAAACAGAGAAATATCAGAGATAACATACATTATAAACCAAAGAGATCAAACAGATATTTACAGAACTTTTACCAAAACACAGAAGAGTATAACTTCTACTTTGTACCTTAGAACATTCTCCAAAATTGACTTCATATTTGGACACAAAGCAGGTCTCAACAGATGCAGGATAACTGAAATGATTCTCAGTACCCCATCAGACTAGCAGGGATTAAAGATGAATATCAGCAACAATAGAAACAACAGCAAATTGGCAAAGTCATGGAAGTTGAACAATTCTCCACTGAATAAAAAATGGATCAAGATAGAAAAGGAGGAAGAAATTAAAGACTTTCTAGAATTCAATGAAAATAAATACATAATATACCAAACGTATGGGACACAATGAAAGCAGAGTTAAGAAAGAATAAAGTTTATTTTACTATCTATAAGTTGGAGAGATCTCATCCTAACAACATAACTTCACATTTGAAAGCTCTAGAACAAAAAGAAGTAATCATACCAAAAAAACAATGCACTGCAAGAAATAATCATACTGAGGACTGAAATAAACAAAATAGAAACAAAGAGACCTTCTTAAAGAATCAATTAAACAAAGAGTTGGTTCTTTGAGAATATTAACAATACAGACTGACTTTTATCCAAGCTAGTGAAAAGATGGAGAGATAATATCCAAATTAACAAAATCAGAAAACATGAACATAATAGAAACCAAGTAAATCCAGAGATGAATGAGGGCATACTTTAAATAAATTCTATACTCTACAAAATTTTCAGATCTAAAAGAAATGGACAGTTCTCTCAATTGGCATCACTTATGAAAGATAAATTAAGATCAGACAAACAATTTAAGCAGACCAACAACCCCAAGTGAAATAGAAGCAGCTAGTAAAAGACTACCAACCAAAAAACCTCAGGGCAAAATGTTTTTCTCACATAATACTACCAGACTTTCAAAGAAGCATTAATTCCAATATTCCTCAAATTATTCCACAAAACAGAAACAGGAAGAACATTGCTCAATTAAGTTTATGAGGTCACAGTTAGCCTGGAATCCAAAACAAATGAAGACCCAACTAAGAAACAGAATTACAGTCAGATTTCTCTTTTGAACACAGATATAAAAATACTCAGTAAAATGTTTAAAAGTGAATCTAAGAATACATCAAAAAGATCATTCCTCATGATCAAGTAGGCTTCAACCCAGAGATGAAAGGGTGGTTTAATATACAAAATCAGTAAATTTCATCCATTACATAATCAAACTGAAAGAAAAAAATTCCACATGATAATCTCATAAGACATAAGAAAGGCATTTGAAAACACCTCTTCATGATATAGGTCTGGGGAGATTGCAGATACAATGGATACAACTCAAGATATTAAAGGCAAGCCCATTGCCAACATAAAATTAAATGGAAAGGAATTCAAAGTAATTCCACTAATATCAGGAATAAAACAAGGTTGTCCACTCTCTTCATAACTATTCAATATATACTGGAAACCTTTGCTAGAGCAAGTAAAAAGTGAAGGCTGAATTCAAAATTCAAGGAAATTGGGAAGGAAGAAGTCAAAGTATCTTTATTTGTAGATGATAAGATAGTACACATAAGTGACCCCCAAAAAATACCATCAGTCAATAAACATTCTCAGAAAAGTAGTTGGATATAAGATGAAATTTTAAAAAAATCAGTAGGCTTTCCATAAACAAATGACAAATAGGCTGAGAAGAAAATAGTGAAACAAGATTTTTCACAATAAAGCAGTCTGGCGGTTCCTCAGAAAACTGGGCATGACAAAGGTAACCCAATCACAAAAGAACACACATGGTATGCAGTCACTGATAAGGGGATATTAACCCAGAATCTCGGAATACATTAGACACAATTCACATATCAATAGATTTCCAAGAAGATGGGAAGAGAGATCCCTGGTCCTGGAAAGACTGGATGTAGGGGAACGCCAGGACAGAGAAGGGAGAGGGGGTTGAATGGGGAAAAGAGGGAGGGAAGGGGGCTTATGGGACTTTCGGGGAGGGAGGAAATGGGAAAGGGGAAATGATTTTGAATGTAAATAAAAAAAACAAAATAAAAAGAAAGATCTTTCACAATAGCCTCAAATAATATAAAATATCTTAGGGTAACTCTAACAAAGCAAGTGAAAGACTTGTGTGATTAAAAACTTCAAGTTTTGAAGAAAATTTCAGAAGATGTAAAGATCTCCCATGCTCATTTATCAGTAGGATTAATGTAGTAAAAGAAATGGTCATTTGGCCAAAAGCAATCAACAGATTCAATGCGAATCCACACCAATATTTTAACATAATTATTTACATATCTTGAAAGGATAAATTTTGTCATCACATGTAAAACAAAAAATCAAAATAGCTCAAAACAAGCCTGCATCATAAAGACACCATTCCTGATTTCCAGTTGGGTTATAGAGGTATAGTAATAAACTCTCAAGTTATTTATAAAATAAATTATTTTATCAATTGAAACAAATGAAGCCAAAAACAAAAATCCTCACACCTATGGATACCTGATTTTTGATAAATAAGCCAGAAATATAGAAGGAAAATAAAACAGTATCTTCAATAAATAGTGCTGGTCAAACAGGATGGCAATATGTAGAAGAATGCAAATAGATCCATATTTAACAACTGCACATAATTCAGGTCCAAATGGATCAAAACCATATATACTGAATATGAAAATCATGAAAGTGAGAATAGCCTTGAATTCATTGGCACAGGAAAAAAAAATTCTTAACAGAATCCCTTTAGCATAGGCATGTAGATCAACATTAATAAATGGGAACATGAAACTGATCAGTTTCTGCACAGCAAAGCACAAGCTTACAGAATAAGAACATTTTTACCAACACCGCATCTGATAGAGGACTAATATTCAAATTATGGCTTAGGTTCTAAGATCAATGATTGACAAATCATGAAACTGAAAAGCTTCTGTAAGGCAAGGACACTGCCAATATGATAAAACTGCAACCCACAGATTGGGAAAAGTTCTTTACTAACCCTATATCTGATAGAGGGCTAATATCCAAAAGATACAAAGAACTTAAGAAGTTAGGCTCATCCACTCAAGCTCAAGATCACTCAACCTTGATTATGACAGACTGGTGGTACCTTTGGATTCTGGTTCTTCCTTCCACCCTATGTAGCCCTCATGTGCCTGTCCACCAAACCTGGACTGTGGTCTCTTCTGGAACCAGAGACAAGGTTGCCTCTCTGATGCCCTCCAAACCCTTTAATACATGGTGGCCCGACCTCTCCTTCGACCTGTGCCAACTGGCAGCAGGCCTTGAGTCATGGGACATCCTCACCCATGACAGGAGTGCAGGTGGAAGCAAACTGCCTGTATGGGAAAAAGAGGGTCCTGGGCTGGGGGGGGGGTAGGATTGACAGGATGTGCTTTCCTTTCATTGGGGTATCACCTGTGTGAGACCCCCATTTACATTTACCCTTGGGATGGAAGAAGCCGAGCAGAAGTCCGCTGGTAGAGGGACCCAGAACAATTTTATCGTGCTGCCTGGGGATGCAATGCTACACGAGATATCTACTGGAACCCCTCCTCTTCCTCCTGGGACTTGATCATGGTAAAAAGAAATTGTACAAGTTGGGAACCCTATTAGAGGCACAAGGGGTATTAGGATACCCCTCACGCAAATGCCACCTGTAACCCCATAGCAATCAAATTCACCCAAAAAAGGTAAAGAAGTCATGGGATGGTTAAAGGGAAAGACCTGGGGGACTTAGATTGTACAAACTGGGATATTATGATGGCCAAGGTGAGAGAAGGGCTAGCCAAGTGGAAGAGATAAAGAGAACAGAGTCACAGCTGGTTTGAATCTTAGTTTAACTCCTCCCCTTGGTTAACCACCCTCATATCCACCCCTAATTGTTCTCCTGCTATTGTTGACATTTGGACCCTATGTATTGGACAAGCTTATAACCTTCATAAAAGAGAGAATAGGAGTTGTACAGCTGATGGTCCTGCTCCTACAATATGAGACCCTGAGGACAGAACCTGAAGAATATGAGTTAGTTACCCAAGACCCCTGAGCATAGCTCCAGGATTGGAGCTTGTACAAGTAAAAGGGGGGGGGGATGAAGAATTCTAAGGGCTTTTTTACAGTCCCACACCCTCCTTACAGCTTCCCCCTCCTGCCTGGGGTTAAGGCTAAGCCAAGTTCCATTCTCTGCTTAGAGGAGCATTCTTGAGTAAAAGCTTCTCACAAAAACTGCAGAATGTACTGATTGATAGTCACCTGACCTTCTGGAAAGTCCCAGGTAGAGTTCAAATGCATGTCATGATCTGCCCATGCTTGCTAGCCAATAGATTTAAAGGTCAATATGCTTAGCCAATAAGTTCGAACTGTAACCATGCTGATGTAACCTGTGCCCCTAAAAAGTATAAAAACTGCTTATAATAGCCATTCGGGGTTGCCTTCTAGTCACTCACCTTGAGGGACTAATTGAAGGGCAACCCTGACAAGCTAGAAAATAACCCTCTTGCTTTTACATCAGATCAAAAAAATAAAATAAAATAAAATAAAACCCAGAAGTTAGGCTATAGAAAACCAGATAACCCAATTAAAAATGGGCTGCAAAGCTAAACAGATTTCTCAATTGAGGAATTTCAAATGGACAAGAAACTTTTCTTTAGATGTTTGCATCTAAATGCAAATCAAATAAAATATTTGTGACAACTGAAAAAAAAATCATTGAGAAACCAGGTCAGTTCCATTATCTCAATCTTATGACAAAATCTTTGACATGCACAGAATTGGTAACATACATACACACACACACACACACACACACACACACACACACACACACAGTATATAAACCACCACACATCCTTATTTAAGATGAAACATTTGTAGTGAGAATATTTTGCTTTTAAATTTTATGACTGTTGATCTTGTTACAGTGTTAATACTGAAACTCTTATGTCTGTTGGTTGACTATATTTGACAGTATTCTATCAAGCTCAGTTGGGCTGCTAAGGTAATGCATACCCCATAAGTAGAAAAGCAGTTAATTTTGAAGGAAGACACTATGGTTGAGTTTAAAGTAAAAGAGTTTTGGGTTTCCATTCCCATTGTAATGAGGAGAGTAACTACAGTGCATGATGACAGCTTTCCAAACATTAGCACATGACATCAAGCAGTCCATGAGATTATTTTATTAGAATATGGGCATATATATATATATATATATATATATATATATATATATATATATATATATATATGCCAGTTAATAATATAATCCTTTTCCAAAATATATACACAACTCACATAGACAAATAGCAATTTCAGTAATTGCATTGTTTCATTACCAAAATAAAGGCCCAATAATGTTTAAGCCTTTATACATGTGACCATTGTAAAGTAGAAACCCTTCCTATAAATAAAATGAAGAGATTAAATTATGTGATAATACTAGTTACTCTTCTTTGCTTTGCAAATGTAACTTTGTTAATTAGAATGGCTTCAATGGAGCTGGAGAGATGATCAGCAGTTAAAAATTCCTGTGCTCTTCCAGAGTACCTGGTTTCAATTCCTAGCAGTTGCATGACTACTAATAACCATCTGTCACTCCAGTTTCAGAAGGTATAATGCCCTCTGTTGACCTCCATGAGGTTAAATATCTGTCCAAAAATTAAAAATAATCTTATAAAAAGAATGACTCAAAAGAAAATTCAAACTATTTGTTCCAAATACAGTGTGTGTGTGTGTGTGTGTGTGTGTGTGTGTGTGTGTGATACAGTGTGTCTGTGTGTGTGTGTGTGTGTGTGTGTGTGTGAGAGAGAGAGAGAGAGAGAGAGAGAGAGAGAGAGAGAGAGAGAGAGAGAGAGAGAGAGAGAGAGAGATTGCTTTTTTTAGTCATTGGGCTGTTCTTCAAGAATTTTAAGTTACATGAAAGACTATTATTTATTATTCTATCTTCATGTTTCTGAAGATCCAAAAAGAAAGATTATGTTACCTGCTCTGTGAAGGAGAAATAGACATGTGAACCAATTAATCAGAACCTGTTTTTATAACCTACATTGGTAAAATACAGAGGAAGAATCTTCCTTCCATCCAGAGACCAAAGGAATTAAGAGATATTCACCATTCATTTCAAGAGGCTCTGACAGGTCTTAACTTATTGAGATGTTAGGTGCTCTGGCCAGGTGACATTTTTCTGATTGTTCTTGAAACAGCTTGAAGGGCCTATTCCTATTTGGTTCATCTCAGTGTGTGAATGGAAAGCCTGGAGCTCAACATTTTTCCTCTCTGATCTTGTTCCTTATACGCTGAAACAATGCCACCTCCATATATTTCTTTGACATCCTAGTTTTGTGTGTGTGTGTGAATGTTTGTGTGCATTGATGTGTGTGTATGTAGAGGTGTGTGTGTGTGTGTGTGTGTGTGTGTGTATGTGTGTGAGACATATTCTCTACCAAGACCAAACACAGCAAACATGGCACATGCAGGTTTTGCCCTTTCCCCTTCCCTCTCCCTTGATAAAATGTTATAATAGATTACATTCATAAAGGTAACCCACAAGAATCATTCCTGATTTGGCCACTGACTCATTTATGGGACAAAACAAGAACATCCAGCAATCAAAATTCTTTATTTGTCTATCCTCAATAACCTTTCAAATCAGGACTTACCAGCTCACCCTACCAGCAATTTCCAATTTTCTTCTTAGAAAGCCACTCCTGCAAAAATAATTGCTGCTTACTCTCTGTCCTTGCCTGACCCAGAGACAGCCTCCCCATTACCTGTTTGCCCATATGGGACAACAAATCTCCTTTTGTAAGGATAATTTCTCTAAATGTGTTCTTACTATCAGGAGCTCCGTGTGTGTGTGTGTGTGTGTGTGTGTGTGTGTGTGTGTGTGTGTGTGTGTGTGTGTGTATGTCCCTCCATATCTTGTGGGTCAGAAGAAGTTGGGGGCAGGGCTGGAAACTTGCCTGTCTCAGAATTTTCAGGTGATACAAGTGCTGAGACCAGGGAGTCCCACCTCAAACATCAGTGTCCTTGACTTTTGGGTTCACCTTGGTGGCTCATTGGAATCCTTTTGAGTTTATAAAGCCATCCAGATGTTGTGTCTCCTTCCGGGAAATATTGGTTTTGTGCTGTGGGTATCTAGGAATAGGAAGACAAGATTAAGAATCCCTGTTCTGAAGACTAGAGAAATTTTGTCTTAGGTTTCAGGTGGCCCAGAACCATGGCACAGAATTCTAAGACATTCTTTGAGAGCTAATTTGCCCATCCGGGCATACTCAGAAACTGCATGCATCCTGTATCCCTCCCTCTTAAAAGCCTGTCTTTCCTGGACTTGGGGCAGGAGAGCAAGTCCAGTAAGCATCAGGATGTCCAGTACATCGGATTCAGGATATGACATCCAATGGGCTGTAGTAGCCCTGGATGCAGCCTGAATTCATGTGATTCTTGAGGTCTATGTCCATGGGGTTCTTTGCTTCTGAGGCTGTGCCCTACCACAGGCTGAATTTCAAGCTTGAGGTGCTAAAGACACAGCATAAAAATGTGGTATCAGATCTGCAGAAACAGATCAAGGAGAATTGTGAGGGCTTGGACAAGTGCAAGGAGCTGATTGAGAAGACCCACTTTTGCCAGCAATTGCATGACTTGGCTGGGACCCCAGTATTTTGTAGGGATTCCTTTGCCCTACTTTGTTTTTGAGCCAGTTAGGGCTCTGGTTCTAGCCTGTGTGCCTCTTAGCAAGCAGCCTGCCTTTCATCTCTTAGAATTATGGCTCCAATACTCAGTTTTCTTAAGTGTGAATAGTATATGAGCCCCTTCTAGCATTGTCCTGTGAACCTTAGGAGCCTCTAGATATATAATAGGATCTGCATCATGAGTATCCCCCAGGCTCTGGTAGGAGCCTACAGAGCTGGTTTCTACAGGACTCATAGATACAGTGTGTTCCAGTTTAATATTCTGTCCTTCCTCACAGTGTGTTTTCCCTCTGTATGCTCATGCTTTACCAATACCATGAACAGTTAAGCACAGGCAGGGTACAAATCCTATTCTCAGTTACATGGATTCTTTTGGGTGTCACAGTTTTCAGAAACAATTTGAATCCTTCAGGTATTTGGCTGTTTTCTCGATTTATCCTGGTGCTGTTATGGTTGCTCTGGGTTCCATCTTGGGCCATAGGGGAAGTTGGGACCTTGTAAGCATGGTGGTTTATGGAAGAAGGGTGGCAGATTGAGGCTGGCTGGAGCTTACCATTTTTTTATGTGATGGTTCAGTGCCCTACAAAATTGTCTCCAGGGTGAGTGAACTCCATTGAAGGAAATTGAGACAATATAACAGGAAGCAGTGAAAAGAGCAGATTTTGCTGCAAGGCTCCTGTGTGGAGTGGAAGACTTGGTCTGTGAGGAGGCACATGAGAAGGTGTATGTCTTCTGGGCAAAGTATCATCAGGTAGGCTAAGGAAACAAGGGCAAGCTGCCCAACTGTCTAACCAGACACATTTGCACACACACTCACACACACACACATACACACTCACATAGGCACACACAGAGGCATACATGCACTCACATGTAACCCTCCACCTACTTATCCAGCTGACCACCTACAACCTATCCAATTGTCCCATTTATGTCATAATTCACTAATCCTTTTGGGAAATTAGTCTCCTATGAGACATAAGATGACTGGCAAGCAAGACTTCCTGTTCTACTAGAAGTTGCAGTCCTTTGAGGGAGATGGAACAATCACCCATCCCTGCATTTTGGGACACAGAGGGATGGGATGGGGGCAGAGCAGAGGTGTGTCAGCAGAAATAGTACCCAAGTCAAGGCAGCAAGTTAACTTATAATGGAGTCTTAACAGGAGCCTGATGTAGCTGTCTCCTGAGAAGCTCTGCCAGAGCCTGACAAATACAGAGGTGGATGCTCACAGCCAACCATTGGACTGAGCACAGATCTGAAATGGAGGAATTAGAGAAAGGACCCAAGGAACTGAAGGAGCTGCAGTCCCATAGGAGGAACAACAATATGAACCAACCAGTACCCCCAGAGCTCCCATGTACTTAACCACCAACCAAAGAGTACACATGGAGGAACCCATGGCTCCAGCCACATATGTAGCAGAGAATGGCCTTGTTAGGCATCAGTGAGAGGAGAGGCTCTTGGTCCTGTGAAGGCTTGTTGCCCCAGTGTAGATGAATGCCAGGGCGGGAAGTGGGAGTGGGTGGGTTAGTGAGCAGGGGGAGGAGGGATGGGATAGGGGGTTTTCAGAGGGGAAACGAGGAAAGGGGATAACATTTGAAATGTAAATATAGAAAATATCTAATAAAAAAGATGGAGTCATAAAAGCAAATGGAGTTTATTCTGCTACCTTAGTCCCTTCAGCAGAATATTCTGTCTTGTTTTGTATCATCTAATTGTTAAACAGTTCATTTGGTCAGAGAGAGAAAGAATTGGTGGCTTGCTCTTAATTTTTGTACATTTTTATTATTTTGAAATTAATCTGATTTGTAATAAATGAACAAAACTAAACACAGATCTATTTTTTTTTAAAAAGTAGACTTTTATTTCACTGTGCAGTTAAACTTCCAGGAAATGTCTGGTTTGTCTCATTGGCTTCACATGGCTGTCTCATAAGAGATTCCCCCTCATAGTTTTACAGAGTGAAACATTTCAGAAGAGCATTGAAGGTAATGTCACTCCCCACCTACTGACTTATGTTTGGGGCTGTGTTCATATTATATGAACTGTCATCTGTTGAAAGGTTGCTGTTCTGTGACCATGGGTCACTAACATTCTCTGATGGTATCAAGGTCTTCTGTAGAGGAGCCAATGGCACTTTACTGAGGAGACTACCAATGGTTAACTTGGAGTTTCTATAGGCTTTGTTTTGAGTCCTCCATCTTGGGCACTTTGTCTTTTGTGGTCAAGCTCAGTTGTACTGAGGTTGTCACTGAGTTGGGTAATCAGTGATTCTCGAGATTAAAAAAAAAAATCTCCAGGAAGGGGAAATAAATGCAAGCCTGGGCAGAAGACCTGACTGAGTCTAAGAACTGGTGGACAACAGGAAGGACCCACTACCCATCCTTACAGCAGAAAAAGTGCTGTAGCACTCCAGTCCTGTCTCTTGGATTTCTGCAGTCAGAAGGGGTGTGTGTGTGTGTGTGTGTGTGTGTGTGTGTGTGTGTGTGTGTGTGTGTGTGTGTGTATGTGTGTGTGTATGTGCGTGTGTGTTGTTTTGTGTGTTTCATTATGGGTGTGAGATATGTGTGTATGAGTCTCTATGTGTATGTTCACTTAGTCATGGAACATTGGAGCATCTTTAAGAATGATGGGGACCGGCATTTATGAAAAATTCTGTGCCTGCTCTGCATTGTGCCACCTTGCTTCAGACAAACAGTGCATACAGCCACCCAAATTTTTGCATGTCTACCCAGTTCACTAGAATAAAAAGTCACAAAAACTTTTTGGAAAAGTTTTTCAGGTGTTTGTAAAGGCAAAAGTATTGTCTGCAAAGGAATACCTTGGAGAAAACCAAAGGAATGCGATAAATGAAGGTAAGAAAGAGGCTGCTGTGACAAATCAAGGTGCCCGAGAGGCAGGAGAGGCTAGCTGAACGCTTTTGTCCTTCTCTGCTCTGGGTGGTGACTGCCCCCTGGATATTCAGGTTACTCCCAGTCTCCTCCCTGCATCCTGTTTTGTTTTCCTCATTTTCTGTTGCCATTTTCTTTCCACCCTTGCCTAACTATGGTTTAATTAAATTTCCCTTGAAGATTGGCCTGAATTTTATTCTTTGAGAGATTCTGAATGGCAGAGGTTGGTGTGGTTTTATCTCAGTCCAGTAGAGGTCCCATAGCCATGCTGAAGTGTGAGAACAGATTTGTCTCAGTGCAGCTCATTTAAGCTCACCACAGTCTAAAAAGCACTCTGTGTTGTGTCTGCAGTACTTAACTCAGTAAATGCTTTTATCATAACCATCTTCATACTGAGTTAAAACCAGATGCATTAGGGTTTGCAGATATGAAGACCCTCAGATATTGTTTGTGATGTTAAGTGGTTTAGCCCTGTGAGAAGCTATGTATTGCAGTCCTCAAGTGACCCAGTGATTCCAAAATCACAGAAAAACTAGACATCAACAGCGCTGTAGCAGCATTCTTCAGAGCAACCATTAATTATAAACAATTAAAGTGCTTATCATGAATGAGTGAAAAAGTACAATGTGGTCTAGCCCTCCCATGGACTATTGTACAGTAGGGTATGATACATGCAATCATTTGGCCGTGAGCTAGTCAACCTTCCATTACTGAAAGTAATTCCTGACCCAATACCATTAAAAGGAAGAAAATTTGTTTTGACTTCCATATATAGAGATTTTTCTACTTTCCAGAGCTCATTTTTGTGGAAGCAATCTGTGGTTTAGAGAGCTCCTCTTGAAGGAAGCTGCTCACCTCAGAGCAACTTGAAAGTATTAGGTGAGATCAAGGGAGTGGGAACAGGGCTCCTCCACCACTCTCCAGGAGTCCTTTGCTAGAAAGCCAAATCTTTTCTGCATACCATAGGGAACTTGATAAGCAGGCATGGCTGAAATACCATAGACTCTAGTGTATAGTGTCTATCCATTAGGCTTACAGCACAAGTATTTCATTGACTAATCTCCCACTGTTTTCCTCTGTTGGTTACCGAATATGCATGTGGTGCACTCAGGCGAGCAAAACACCCACACATATAAAATTAAATGAAAAATATAAAAACAGAGGGGAAAGTACACAACCTTCAACACATCCATGTGCTCAAAGCTTCTTTTGTTTTTCTGCCTCTGGGATGCAGAGTATGGGTTGAGCAGTTGTGGGCTAATGATAGATAATGTTCTTCTTAATAGTGTCCAGGATGAACTCTTCTTACATTAGCTTTATCTTAAAAGGTAAACATGTGGATGCAGTATATTGTGATTGTATGTGTACATACATATATTTGTGTGTGTGTTCAGAAGTTTGTGTGTGTGTGTTTAGAAGTGTGTATGTGTTTATGTATGTATGTATGTATGTATGTATGTATGTATGTATGTACATGGATACACCAAATCCCCTTCCCCTAAGAACACAAACTTCTAATGAACAGAAATGGGAACAACTGAAGGAAAGACTGTAACACCTGCTGAAGCAGGAGGAACTGACCAACCAATAGCAAAAGAACTTGGCAACAAAGCTGCAACATCACTTCTCTCTCCAAGATGAGGGCCATTTTGGAGGAGCAGATGGAGCCATGTGAGTCTCCAGTAACTGTATCTCTGTCATCGTTGGGATTATGGTCAACTTCATGGCTCTCAGCCATATCCAGGGAAAGAACAATTCAAATTATCATCTGTCTCATCAAAAGAAACTTCTGTTCAGAAAACAATATTTCATCTTTAGTCCTTATGGGAATTATATCCCCTTCTTCCTTTTTGAGGTATCTAGTATATTCTGAATATCTCATCCTCTATGTCTCCCCACAAATATTCCAATAATAAACCCAAACCTAGCAATGGAAGTGTCAATTGCAGAGGACAGTGAGTCCTGCCTTCTCCCCTTTTCCCCCTCAGAAACATTATATTTAGAGGAAAGTTCTACTCTTGGGCAGTTTTGCATGCTTACATGCTGATTACAGGCTTTCTGCAGTATGCTTTTGCTTCCTGTGAGAAGGTTGCTCTGACTATAAGAAGGTTTAAAGATTGCACTTTTGAAATCATGCAGGATTCTGAATGCTAGGTATAATCAGAGCCTTCACTGAAGTGCTGTGTAGTCTCCACTAGAGGGCACACATACAGCTTCCCAAATTTCTCACAGTCCTCATGTATCTTATCCAGCTCATGCATATGTATCTCCTGAACTGTGACGGAGACATTGCTATGCTGATTTTTTTTTCTCCAAAATAATGTTTCTGGACCATTGGAGAAATTTTATGTTTTTTATAACATTTCAACTTCTAACAGTTTTTAAAAACAGAAAAAAATAATCAGGACAGTTTCTCTCTGAACATTTTCCCTTAGGGATGGAGGGACTAACCTATGCTGAAAGGTGATGCTGGAGAGTTTATAGAGCTGGACGAGGCTCAACAGCTGGCACGGTTGGTCCCTAACAGGGCTTTGTTCCAGCTGCCTTCCTCCTGGAGGTTTGGAAATCTCCAGTATGATTTAGAACAGGACAAGAGCCTTCTAAAGATGGACTTGCTGCAGCAGAAGTATTATGTGCCAGGCGAGTGAGTCACCATTGAGCCCTCTCTCTAGGAACTAGGGTATTCATGGGATGGGTTTCCTTCCTTAACTTTTATTACTAATAGTGTGTAGGCCCTGGATTTATTTAGCTCATGAATCAGGGGGACTGTTTCTAGATCTGATTGCCTTTCCTTCTTTGAGGGCACCATTTGAGGGAACTGAGGAGACTGGGGGAAGTAGGAGACACCTTGAAGGCTTGACATTCTTCACTCCAGGAACAAGTCCAACTCAGAAAAAGACACATTCTTGTGACTGTGAACTCATAGTGAGGCAAATATCAACCTACCTGTTCACGATCCAGCCACAATAATCCTACCATCCATGGAGCAAGAATTCATCAAAAGGGAGATTGAGATATAGAGGACGCACCACAGATTACTGGGAACCCGGGCATTCACTAGTAAGTCATCATGGTGAGGGGCACAACATGGACAAACATACATTGGTGAGAAAGAACTCCTCTGTCAGTTTACCGTGAAAGGCTTTAACAAGCTGATTGAATCTTTAGCCCTCTGTATGTGGTAGGAAATTTGACAAGGAAGACTGTCTTAACATCATGCTGCTATTCAGACAACATCCAAAAGTGTAAGATTCTATCTCCAGTGCTGAAACTGACTCCATGCCATGCATAAGCATTGCTGAACATAATTCACTACAGCAAGAGAATATTGCTCAACTTAATTTTCTTCCGTTTTTTTTTTTTTTTTGTGGATTTGGTTTTATTGTTGTTGTTATTTGTTCATTTCTTCATAATTGTTTTGGAATTTTTGTTTTTTTGCTTTTGTTTAAGGTTTTGCAATTTTGTTATTTATTTTATCCTTGTCATTATTTTAATAGTTTGCTAAGAATATACTCTGTATATAGTGACTGCCATTTTAAGTCCCTATTGATTAAAAGGATGTATTTTTATGAATAAAAATGTGATTCCCAACCTTTCACCCTTAAGGCACTTCTTTAGACAGGTCATGCTTCACACACCTATAAAGTCTGAACTAACAGTCAGAGATAGGTCTCAGCAAGTTGACAGTAGCTTTTGCTACACAGCACAGTGAGTTCCAACCATCAGAAATACATGGAGCAATGGTGCCTTGGGTGTGGTTTGTTTGGTATACTCCATGAATACACACTACATTATGGAAAGTATTCCATACTGGATCCTTGAGGACATATATTTAACAACTTTATTGCTCTGTGTGCCTCTTAGGAAGTGAGAACATTATTTAAACATGTATAAATTAAATCAGGAAACTAGCCATCTGCCTCTGATTTTCTTGAAATATAGCATCAGTGATGACCATGCCATGGACATAATGACCTCAATCAAATATTATGGCATGGATATTTTAGGTGCTTTTATTTATACTTATGGCTCTTTTGCAGGCTGAATGTCTGTGCACAACATGCATGTAATTCTCACACAGAGCAGAGGAGGGCATACATTCCACCTGGAATTCCAGTAAAAGAGGTTACTTAGCTGTCATATGTGTCCTCTGAGATAGCAAAAATGCTCTTAATGGAGAAGACAGCTCTCCAGTCCCAGCATTTGAATTTCATCCTCCTAGCCATGTGTGCCAATCAAAGAGAGAAATTTCTAGTCACCTGTAGAGGTAGGAACACTCATTGTCTTAGACTGCTACACATCCATGCAAGGCTCCCTTGAGTTCAGGATCCTGCCATAGCATCACTGATTGCCAGATTGGAACAGATTTTTCACCTCTCATTTAACATGACAATGCAGATTAGTGCCCTCTGATGAAATGTAGACTTGAGAAGACCTGCCTGGTGGTGAAAGAGGGGTAAGGTGATGTTGATGGTCCAACTAAGGCATATTGGGAGGAACCTTGTAACTACCTGGAGTGGATGGATTGAATGGATGCATCTGGAGGAGTATGTGTCTTTGAAAGGCTAGGAAAGAAGAGGGATGTATCATTCTGCTCTTTTTAAAAAAAAATTCGCTTTACCTCCTGATCATAGCCCCCACTCTCCTCTCCTCCCAGTCTCATTCCCTCATATCCTTTTCCCCATTGCCCCCCTCTTCTCTTAAGAGAAGATACCCCTTGGTTACCACCCTACTCTGGCACATCTATTCCCATCAGTACTAGGCACATCTCCCATTGAAGCCCAACCAGGCAGTCTAAGTGGAGGCAGGGGAGGAGGGGGAGGGAGGGGAGTAGATCTAATGCCAGGGAATGAGACAGTCTTATTTCACTTGTTTGGGGAATTAAAGGAACACCAGGCTGCACATTCACTACAAATGTGTAGGGGGTCTAGTTCTAGTTCTTGCATGTTCCCTGGTTGGTGGACCAGACTCTGTGAGCCCTTATGGTTCCAGGACAATTGACTCTATGGGTTTCCTTATGGTGTCTTTGACCCTTCCGGTCTTGCTCACTTCTATCACACTGTTCCATAAGACTTCCAGGACTCTGCCTGATATTTGGCAGTGAGTCTCTGCATCTCCCTCCATCAGTTGCTGGATGAAGCCTTCAGGAGACATATATCCTAGGTTCCTGTCTGCAAGCATATCAGAGTTTCATTAATAGTGTTAGGACATAGCTCTGCCATATTAGAGAATTTCCATGAGAATGTTTCTGGCATTTTTGTTGTTCTTGAAGTCCACCTTTAGTTCATGGTGGGCTGATAAGATAGGAGGTGTTATTTAAATTTTTTGAATCTGTTGGGACTGTCTTTGTTACCTATTATATGATCAATTTTTGAGAAGGATCCATGAGGTGTGGAGAAAAAGGCTTATTCTTTAGAGTTTGGGTAAACTATTCTGTAAATGTCTGCTGGGTCCACTTGATTTAAAATGTCAGTTTAATTATTTCTCCGTTTAGTTTTTTGACTGATGCATCAATTTCCTTTATTGTATCTTCTATGTCTAAGATTCTTTCTTCCATTTCCTGTATTCCTGTATCCATGTCTGGATAACATGTCAAATGGTGAGAGTGGGGTGTTTTTGATGTATCCCACTACTAATATGTGGGGTTGGATGTGTGATATAAAGTTTAGAATTTTTTGTTTTTTTTTTACAAATGTGGATGACCTTGTGCTTGGGGCATAAATGTTCAGAATTTAGATATCATTCTGGTAGATTTTTTTCTTTAATGAGTTTGAAATATCTTTCCCTGCCTCTTTTGATTAATTTTGGTTGAAAGTCTATTTTATTAAATACATAGTATTTATATCTAGCTTGCTTCTTGAGTCTGTTTGCCTGGAACATTTTTTTCCAGCCCTTGACTCTGAGGTAATATTTATTTTTATTGCTGAGTTGTTTCTTGTATGCAGCAGAATGATGAATCCTGTTTTTGTATCCATTCTCTTAACCTGTGTCTTTTTATTGGGGAACTTAGTCTATTGATGCTGAGAGATAATAATGACCAGTGATTGTTAATTCCTATTATTTTAATGTTGTTGTTGCTATTGTTGTTGGTTTTTTTGTTGTTGTTGTTGATGGTGGTGATGTGTGTGTGTGTGTGTGTGTGTGTGTGTGTTTTCCTCCCTTGGCTTTAGTGGTATGGAATTACTTATTTCCTATATTTTCCTGTATTTGGATGTAGTTATCCTCATTGGGTTGGAAGCTTTTTTGTTGACCAGGCTGGATTTGTGAATAGATATTGTTTACACTTGGATTTTTCTTGAAATATATTCTTTCCTCCATCTATGGTGATTGAGAGTTTTGTTGTTTATAGTAGTCTAGGTTGGCATCCGTGCTTTTTCAAAGGTTGCAATATAGATATCCAGGCTCTTCTAGCTTTTAGAGTTAATAGAGGTTGGAAAGTCAGGTGTAATTCTGATAGGTCTGCCTTCTTATGTTACCTTGCCCTTTTCCATTTCAATTTCTAATTTTCTTTCTTTGTTGTGTAGATTTGTGTTTTAATTATTATGTCATAGGAAGATTTTCTTTTCTGGTCCAGTAAAAGTGATGTTCTATAAGCTTATTTTATATGTATAGGCATCTTTTCATTTAGGTTGGAAAAGTTTTCTATGATTTCGTTGAAAATGTTTTCTGGTCCTTGGACCTAGGACTCTTCATCTTCTTCTATTCCTATTATTCTTAGGTTAGGTCTTTTCATGGTATCCCAGATTTCATGGATATTTTATATCAGGAATTTTTGATTTAGCATTTTTGACTGATGCAACAATTTATTTTATCTTCTATGCCTACGATTCTCTCTTCCATCTTCTGTATTGTGTTGGTGATGTTTGCATTTTTCTTTTATTCTGTACTCTACCCTAGGTTTTCCATTTGCAGGATTCACTCAGTTTGTATTTTGCTTATTGCTTCTATTTCCACTTTCGAGTCTTGAATGGTCTTATTTATTTCCTTTGCTTGTTTAATTGTATTTTCCCATCTGTCTTAAGAGATTTATTTGTTTTCTCTTTATAGACTTCTATCTGTTTGATGGTATTTTCTTGTATTACTTTAAGGGATTTATTTATTTCCTCTTCAAAGGATTCTATTTAAGATTGGACCTAAGGTTATTTATTTTTGTACTTTGGTTGTTACAGCATATACAGGGCTTGCTGTTGTAGGGTAGCTGTTCTCTGAAGTTGTCATATTGCCCTGGCTTTTGTTGATTGTGTTTTTTCAAGGGCCTATAGCCATTTGGATGGTTTTGGTCCCTGAATGATCTTGTTGTAGTTGGTATTCAGAGGGGGTGAAACTTGATGTTGAGTGTGGCAGACCTCTGATGGGCATTATTGTGAGGATTTGCAGGGCTGTATGCTTCAGGAGCTCCAGGTCCAGTGTGGGTGGATGGAGAGGTGGCAGGTGAGTGGAGGTCCCCAGGGCTAGCAGGCTGCTTTTTACAGCTTGGCTTTACCCAGAGGGCTCTGAGAGCAGGGTGTGGGGCAGGAAGCTTAACTGTATGGTTCTGGAGTCACAGGTTTGATGAAGATGAAGGAGAGGATGAGGTGTGAGAATGGAGGTACCCCTGAAATAGGAGGATGCTCAGGCCACTTTGCTTGGGTGAGAAGGCACAATCCAAAACAAAGATGGGTCATGGTTAGGGAAGCTTACCTGTGATGCAGAAGTATCACTTTTGATGAAGGTGGGAGGAGAGGTGACAGGAGAATGGAGGTGTCTTTGAGATAGCAGACTGCACAGAGCAACTTGGCTTGACACAGAGTACTGAGTGAGGAGGAAAGATGGGGGGAGGAAAAGAGGTTTACCTTTATGATTCAGGATCTGCAGGTCTGATGAATAGGGAAAGGAAGCATAAGAATGAAGGTCGCCCTGGGAAAGTAGGCTGCTCAGGTCAGCTTGGCTTGGCCCAGAGTTCTCAGGGAGTGGGAAACATTGGTGGAAAAGGGAAGCTAACCTGTAAGGTTCAGTAGTCTCAGGTTGAAGAAGGTTGGGTGAGAGGTGGCAGAATAGGTGGCTCTGTGGGAAAGCAAGCTACTCAGAGCAGCTTGGCTTGGCCCAGAGGGCTCAGTCTATCAGGTAAGATCAAATTGGTCTAAATGTTATGTTAACAAAATCTAGCCGGTTACTTATTTCTGGGCCAGAAACTCTTGTTATTCCACTACACTAACCTGTATCACCATGCTAGAATTCAACAGGTTTTGTTACATTTCTGTATCATCTACTGTATCTAGGTTTCCATGTTCCCTTTCAAAGTTAGAGTTCTACATAAATAACTAAAGCATAACAAAGCAACCTGAATGACCAGTATTTGCCAAACCTTTCCTCACATATAAATCTAAATTATAAATGGGACTCCTGAGAAACAGTTAGAATGGAACTAGATTTGAGGTATATTTCTGGGAATCAGAATCCTAGAATGGTTCAAATTCTAAAACCAAACAATGTTGAGGGAATAAACTTAGTTCTTCGCCCATACACAGTTCTCTGAGAAGCCTAGTGAAAATGTCAAATGGTCTGAGTACATTTTGTCTTTTTTGGACCCAATATTCACTATTTTGTGTATCCTGAAAACTACACATACTCTGTCTGTCTGTCTGTCTGTCTGTCTGTCTGTCTGTCTGTCTATCTCCTCCTTCCTTCTTATATGCCTAATCTTCTTTTTCTTGTTCTTCCCTTGTTTATATAGGATTTTATTAACGAATTTGCCATGTTCATAGCAGCCTTATTTATAATAGCCAGAAGCTGGAAAGAACCCAGATGTCCCTCAGTGGAGGAATGGATTCAGAAGATGTGGTATATTTACACAGTGGAATACTACTCTGCAATTAAAAACAATGAATTCACGAAATTCCTAGGCAAATGGTCAGAACTTGAAAATATCATCCTTAGTGAGGTAGCCCAATCACAAAAGAACACACATGGTATGCAGTCACTGATAAGGGGATATTAACCCAGAATCTCGGAATACCCTAGACACAATTCGCATATCAATAGATTTCCAAGAAAATGGAAGGAGAGACCCCTGGTCCTGGAAAGACTGGATGTAGGGGAATGCCAGGACAGAGAAACGAGAGGGGATTGAACGGGGAAAAGAAGGAGGGAAGGGGGCTTATGGGACTTTTGGGGAGGGAGGAAACGGGAAAGGGGAAATGATTTTGAATGTAAATAAAAAAACTTAGAAAATAAAATAAAATTAAAAAAAAACAATTTTGCCTCAAGTTTTATGGAGACAAGCTGCATTTAGAAAAAAATCTAACTACATCTCTACCAAATTAAAACATTTCTCTATAGTTTTTTTTTCTCCATATTTTGTCACCCAAAATCTAATTCATATCTTCTCCAGTATCTACTTAGTTGTAACATTTCTTAGATATGTGACTTTTGTGACATTAAAAATCCTGTGTAAAGGAGACCTTTTTAAAAATGAAGGTTCTGTTGATCAGCCAAAGACCTACATCTAAGAATAACTTTATAGTTTAATAATATGTAAACACATTATCTTGGTTTCTATACTTCTGTGACTAACATAATTGAGATGTAATTATTTCACTGAGTTAATGTGTTCAAGTTTTATTAGTTCTTGGTCATGATGTTCAAAAAACTTCTTATAACCAAATAAACTTTTGCCATGGGTTAAATTCTGTAGAATTTTCTAAATGGAACAATGTGAACAAAATAAATACAATTACAAAGAAAATAAGTATAATTACAAAACAAAGGATTTGAGGAAGATAGAAATCCCGAGACTGGGTTAATATCCCCTTACCAGTGGAATACCCTAGACACATTTTGCATATCAATAGATTTCTAAGTAGATGGAAGGAGAGACCCTTGGTCCTGGAAAGACTGGATGTAGGGGAACGCCAGGACAGAGAAACGAGAGGGGGTTGAATGGGGAAAAGAGGGAGGGAAGGGGGCTTATGGGACTTTCAGGGAGGGAGGAAATGGGAAAGGGGAAATGATTTGGAATGTAAATAAAAAAAAACTTAGAAAATAAAATTAAAAAAAAAAAAGAAATCCTGAGACTATATACAAAATGCAGTAGTCACTTAAATTCCTTAGTCCAAAATTCAGTACACTGGTATCCAATTATAACGTAATTCTTTGTTTGAAATAAAATACTTATGTTCAACATTGTATACAGAGAAAAGGAAACTCCAGTTTTGAACTTGCACTTCAGAACCTTAAAATGATATGCAAAAAGAGACTGTTCTGGCTTTAAGGAATCAGTGGGGATACTTGGTTATTACAAGTAGGGTCTCATACATACCATGAACAGGAGTATGATGAAGAAGGACAGAATTTTGCTGATAAAAATATGTATAAGAAAAGCAGTAGTTTGTAGCCAGTTCACTAGGCATGATGTATCTATGCTTACAATAGAGGTGAAACATAAAAATATTGCTTCACCAGGGACTTTGGGACTGTAATGTGGTTTAGTTCCTTTGTACAGCTTGATGGTAGAATTTTTGTCTTGTGGAAACTAACAGTTGAAGGAAGGGGTGGAGTGTTATATAAAACTTTTTCCTATTTTGACATAACTTTTTAATCTTTTTGAGACTATAATTACTTTATTTTTTCTTTCTTTTCAGTCTTCCAAACCTTCTCTATATCCTTATTTGCTTTCTTTCTAATTTATAGCCTTCCTTTTCATTGATTTTGTTAATGAATATGTATACACTTATGCATGCAGTTATATATTTCTAAATGGAAACTGATCATTCATTCTGGAGAGCATGCATATATGTCTTCAAGACTGACCATTTGATATACTATATCCAACTTGAATGCTCAACTCTGGGTAGGAAAATTTCATTAAGACTCACAAAGTTCTATGGAAAGACAAAGAAAGTTCACAAGACTCACAAACTAAATCATGACTGGAAAAACTGAAACTTACAAGATAAATCAAATCCTCCCTCTCCAATATTATAGATAGTGAGTGAAAATAGCTGAAGTGATGATACAGTCTTTCTCATTCAGTTGCTCACAAGTCATATAGATATGTTCAGAATTCTAGTTTTCATGAGTCACCCATTCTAGTGTGAGTCTTTGTGATGCTACTTTATTTGAGTTACAAATATTCCTGTAAGTAATTCCTTACCTATCTTCTGTTAGTTAACCTCTATAAATTCACTAATCTGAGGAACTAGAAACTACACAGTTCCCTAGGAAGGAGACAGATACAGAAATGGGTAACTGATAAATAATTAAATTGTGCATTTTTAGCTTCATTTTTACTTTTCTATCCAAAAACAAAGGCTTAGTAGGCTTTTTCTTCCACTAATAAGCTCCTTCTTCCAGCTGCCTGGTTCAGACTAGTTAGATATATGTTCAGGTTAAGCATGAAGATGTTTATCTGAAGCTGTGGGTGATTTTAGCCCTTGTGGTAAAGCAATTCCATGACCAAAATTTCAAAGCATTCCCTACATCCTCCGTAATGACATTCAGGACTCACTTCCATTATGCTTCCTTAGTCTGGGGGAAGTGGTGGTTCTACATGTTCCTTTAGGACTGAGCATTTATATCAGTTTTCTCCAGCATTTTGAAGTCATGACTTTGTGCATTTATTGCAGCTTACTGAAAAAAGAAGAATATCTGACCAAGTTTAAAGTTTGAAGAGATCTATTTGTATAAATAGAAAGATTTATTAAGCAGTTACCATTTTTAAACACAATACCAATATCATCATGTTAAAGGGTTATAACCCTTCTAATCATGGCTTTTTGACCAGGTACACAGTACTAGGTACTAATTACTTCCTGGTAATTCTGATTTTACCAGATCTGCAGGAAGACACTTATATAACTCTCATGTAATTATTGTACCAGTTGAAATGATATTTTCTATATTTCAATTTCATGAAATTCTGTCGGGTTTTGATCTTACTTCCTATTAGATAAGAGTCCTATTCAAAAAAAAAACACTTACTTGTGCTTAGAAGTAGGAATATTTTCTCTACTGTGTCTTTTGATATTTTCAGGGTGTTTGGTCTCATTTTGATATCCATGACTCATTTAGGCATAGCCTGTATATCAGAGAAGATAAGGGTGCAGTTTCATTTTCTGCATGCTATATACAATTTTTACAATCACCATGTCTGAGACAAGTACATATATTTCCATGGACTAATATCTGCCTCTGGGCCTTCTCCTTCATTGCATTAATGGATCAGAGTCTGATTTTATGCTAGACTATGCTGTTATTTTTACTTTGATTCTGAAGTGTAATGAGGTATGTTGATACTTCCCACTATATTATATTTGCTCTAGACTGCTTGGATATTCTAGGTTTACTTCTCTTCCATATAATCTTTTGTATTATCCTAAGTCTGTGAAAATTGCATTGAAATTAACAATGGGATTGAATTAATATGATAGCTATAATTATAATATAATTAATAATTATAATATAATTAATATAGGTTAAATTTCATGAGATATCCATCTTCCAAGATTTATTTATTTTTTATATATAACCTAGGCCTTAGTCCTATAAAAAGACCTACAGGGAACAAAGAATTGCTGAATGTGGGAAAAATAGTCTTCCCATGGGATTACATGATTTTTTATCAGTAGCAAATGATCAGACTTGAAACCGTGCACAATTAAGATTATACCAAATAAGCAAGTTATATTTGAGGGTATACATACAGCAGCAATTAATTTTAAATAAGGGAGAACATGAGTTAGAAAGACAGCAATTAGGGGTATATGTGAGGGTTTGGAGGAAATTGAAGGGAGAAATGAAACACTTGTATGATAATCTCAAAATTTGCAAAAAAAAAATAAGAAAGAAAAAAAAAAGAAAGAAAAAGGAGCACAGGTTTCCCCAAAATCAATTGTCTTACTCTTCTTCAGTGTCTATAAAGTTTTCATTATAGACATCCTTTATGCCCTTGCTTATATTTACTCTCAGGTGTGTGTGTGTGTGTGTGTGTGTGTGTGTGTGTGTGTGTGTGTGTGTGTGTGTGTGTGTATGGATTCATTTTACATGTAGTACTTCCAGTGTGTTTAGCATTGGTATTTAGGAAGGCTACTGACTTGTTCCTTTGTATTTTTTCACTTCACTAAGAATGATATACTCTCTATTGTGGTTTTACTGCCCTGTAAGAGTATCCTATATATAGAATTATATCATGTGTACGTGTGGATTCTTTATTTCTTTTTCTTCTTTTATTATTTTATTTATTTACATTTCAATAGTTATCCTCTTCCTGGTTCCCCATCCCTGAGTTTTTCACCCCATCCTCTCCCACTTCTGAGAGGGTACACTTCCATCTATCCACCCACCCTATCAGTGTCCTTCTTCCCTGGGGCATCAAATTTCCACAGGATAAAGCCCATCCTCTCCCCCTGAGGATATACAAGGCAGTCCTTTGCTGCACAAATGCCCAGAGCCACAGACCAGCCCATGTATGCTCATTTTTGGCTTAGGAGTTCTGAGACTTCCTGGTTAGATGACAGTGTTGTTCTTCCTATGGGTTTGCAATTCTCTTAAGCTCCTTCAGTTTTTGCTCTAAATCTTCCAAAAGGACCCGAACACAATCCTATAGTTAGCTATAAGTATCTTTATCTGTCTCAGTCAGCTGCTCGTAGAGCCTCTCAGAGAACAGCCACACCAGGCTGCAAGCACAATATGGCATCAGTAATAGTGTCAGGGTTTGGTGCTAATGTATGGGATGGATCCCACGTTGGGCCAGTCACTGGATTGCATTTTGTTTAGTCTCTGCTCCACTTTTGTCCTTTAATTTCCTTTAAACAGGAAGAATTCTGGGTCAAAAATTATGAAGATTGGGGGCTGACCCCTTGTCTCAACTGGATGCCATGTTTATCTACTGGAGGTGGTCTCTTCAAGTTCCATCTCCCCACTGTTGGACATTTCAGCTAATGTCATTCTCATTGAGTCTTGGTAGCATCTTATATCCAAGGTCCCTAGGACTCTTTAGAGGTTTCCTCTGCCTCCCACCCCACACTACTTCATATTTTGATTCATTCTTCTAACCCTATGGGCATCTACCTGATCCTGCCTCTCCCCCTCCCTCCTAGTTTCCTCCCTCCCTCTGCATTTCATGATTATTTTGTTCCCCCTTCTAAGTGGGTTTGAGGTATCCACACTTGGTCTTTCCTTCTTCTTAAGCTTCCTATGGTCTGAGAGTTGTATTATGGGTATTCTGAACTTTTTGGCTAATATATACTTATCAGTAAGTACATACCATTAAAGTCCTTTATTTCTAGTTCCATATGTTTGTCTGCAAAATTCATGATGTCCTTCTCTTTTATATCTCTTTCATCTCATTTGACTGTCTTATTACTCTGATTACAAACTTTATAATGACTAGAAAGTTTTTCATGTGTTTGATGTGTGTATGGTTAAAGTAAGACAAAATTTGATTAAAATATCCATAAAGAAGCCACTCAATTGAAATTCTAAGAGCAGCATTTCTTGAAATACAGATATGTTTGCAAAGTTACACTATATACTCACAATTGTATTCTGCTTATCATATGGGCCACTGTAAGGAAAGAAGACGTAGTAATATGAGGTCAAACTCTGACTACTCAGAGGGAGCCATGGCAAGCATTTGCATTAGAATAAATTCTTAGCAGGGCTTATAGCTTGACTAAAATTATGTGGATTGTATGTTTATTTTCTTGGGTCTCTGAACCAATTTCTCACACTAGTAAAGCAAATAAACAAAATGGTAAACACAGAATGAGAAAATGATCCTTACTTTTGGTGAAGAATAATATTTAGGTTGCTCTATAATTGTGCTTTGAAAAATTTCGTTTTTCCAAAATCTATTTTCAAATGCTTAAAAGGAAGTGGGAAAAACACATATCCAGTATTCAGTGTAATGTAAAACATCCCAGACACAGCAGATGCTATACTGATGATTCTGAATGAAAATTTAACATAGATATGTACAACCTGTATCAGTCCTGGGTATGAAACTTATCAAACTGATCTAAGAATACTGAATTTTGTGTGTGTGTGTGTGTGTGTGTGTGTGTGTGTGTGTGTGTGTGCGTGCGTGTGTGTTTTGTGTAGCTTTTGCTACCCCAGCTAAGCTCTGGGAATGGACTGCACTACCAGCCCCCAGGCAGAGAATGTTGGATCAGTGGATCAAAAACACAGACAAACACACAGTTTTTCAAATTCACCTTGCCTTATTGACACAATTTCTGGGTGCTACTTATCTGGAGATAAGTATTCCCACCTGGAGAAGTATTTCGTTCTCATTACTCAAAGCTCGGCACCTCTCCACCTGCTGTAAACTTTAGTTGCTCAGTTACCTTTTGTCCCATATCTACATTCCCAGTTTTCTTGGAAGGGAGCAGAATCCTGTGGACGCCTGGCTTGTGAGATGCAAGCTCACATGGAGTGTACCATAGAAACTGCCCTGGCCTCTAATAACTTCCCTTCTTTTCAGTGAGAAAGCTCAAGACTAGTACCTGGATAAATGACAACATATACCATGAAGAAGAAGGCAGAGAAACTCTCCAGTGTAATCCCTCATTGAAGTGAATCTGCTTGAGAGCAATGCAAATAATAGGCAACAGAATAACTCCATGTCTATAAAACAGGATGATCTTGTGTCCTGTGTACTAGTTATACATGGACGACACATGAGAATGAATTCCATAGGAATAGGTGTATTGATTTTCATTGCCTCCCCAATCTCTACACAAATGGTTCAAAGTAAAAATAACTCATTTACATGCAAAGCAAAATTGGTTTAGGTATTACTAAAAATTCATTCAACAGTTATAACAAAAGTGTTATCTGATGCATGATTCTAAGAAAACTGTTTTATTGGAGAACAAACTTGAAATAGTTGTCTTCTATTTCAAAAAGTAGATTTACTTCTACTGAATATTTGCTCAATATTTCTATGAGACCAAATTTTCCCTGCAAAAACTATTGATTAAGAAAGGGTAAATAACTAATACACATCACAGTGTACTCTTCTGTAGGTCAGAGATTCTTGAAAGTTGGTGACAGTGGTACAAAAAAATGGATATTGATTCTCCTTGAATGCTTACAGGAAAACATATAACCAGCGGCTAATCATTTCATGTTATTGGTGTGCCTGCAGTTCATGTGGCAAACTCTAGTTCCCAAGGTAATGCTAAAAGAGATTAGGTTTTTCATCCCTACATTCCAGAGACTTTGATACAGGAAGTTACTCTGCACACTATTAAAAGAGAAAGATAAATGGAAATCTACCCACAAACCCTTTGTCTACAATGGTGTACCACCTGCAAGATATGCTATTGCAATTGTGCATGCAATGAAGCTTGTGGAAGGAAACAGCTGATATGTCATTTGACTTAAGGCCCACTCCACGAGATGGAATCAATACAATATACTGTTTAGAGTTCCAAGGACCTGAAGAACCTGAGGATAGGGTTCTAAAGTAAAACAAAATACTACTGGACTAAAAAACAATGTATATAGGGATAACATGATTTCTAATGGTATTCTGTACTTATAGATGAGTACATTGTTCAGATATCATCAGATAAGCTTTCTGCTGAAACAGATGGTTAAAAACATAAAGACCCACAGCCACATATTGTGCAGAGAGTGATAAGTCTTGGAACATTCAATCTAAAATAGGAGTTCTCCATAAAATCCCTCCCCTCAGAGGTCAGGTAAGCCTGTGGATGTGGAGGAAGGAAGTATGTGAGAGCCAGAGGTGATGAAGAATACCAAAAAAATAAGGACTTCTAAAGCAACATGAGCAAAACTCTTATGAACTCATAGAGACTGATGCTGTATTCACAGGACCAGCATGGGTCTGCACCAGGTACTTTGTGCTTTTATTATATTATATTATATCAGTATTTTCGTTAGCATGGGGGTGCTAATGTTATGGGTCTCTGATTATTGTGCCCTCTCTTGAGCTCTTTTCCTTCTGTTGGTTTGTCTTGTGCAACTTTTTTATGATAGCTTTTTATCTCATATTTTATTTTGTTTTATTTTTTAAAAATGTATGCATTATAGAATGAATAAATAAATAAATTAATGGATGAGTGAAAATTATCTACTTGTGTGAAGGTTACTAAGTGAACTATCATTTAAATGTTCTAGGAGAGGGAAATCAATTTTTTCCAGTGGAGTTACACTGGGTATATCAAGGACTCCATGAAAAACCACATGTTTAGCAGTATCAGACCAACATATGATATATTACAAGTCTTTTTTATTTGTGTACAGCTTGGTGGGCTTGTGATTTACATTTTTTCCTTTTGGGATAGCATTTTATTTTGTTTTCTAGATTTGGTTGTTTGTTTTATGGGGTTCTTTATAGGTTTGGGTGAAAGAATTTAACATAGTGTGGGAAGGGAGAGGGAAGGATCTGGAAGGACTTGCTAAATGGAAAGATTATGATGAAACATATTTAAACTTTCCAGTGTTTAAAATAATAAAACATATTTTTGTTAATGTGAGGCACATGATCACAATGTGCAAAGAGTAACAATCTCTGGAGAACTCGTTCTAAATGGGATGCCTTTTTAAATATAATTTACATCCTGATTGCTGCCTCACAGAACATTTCTTTAAGTGCTTCTTGGACACTGGAGATTCTGATGCTAAGAATACTCTGTTTATGTCTCTATCCCGTTTTTTAATTGGATTATTTGGGTTGTTGGTGTTTAAGTTTTTGAGAATGTATATATTGGATATTAACCCACTATCAGATGTAGGGTTAGGATAGATCTTTTCCTAATCTGTAGGCTGTCATTTTGTCCTATTGACAATGTCTTTTACTTTACAGAAGCTTGGTAGTTTCATAAGGACCCATTTATCAATTGTTGATCTTAGAGCCTGAGCCACTGGTATTCTGTTCAGGAAGATGTCTCCTGTACCAATGATTTAAAGGCTATTCCTAACCATTTTTAACATCACCTTGGGAATTAGTGTTCACCACATGAACTTCAGGTCCCACCAAACTCATGAAATGATAATTCAGCTATTATAGATGATTATACCAATTTTTTAAAAAATTATTTTTGTATCCAGACACACTGCTGAAGGTGTTTGTCAGCTGTAGGAGTACTCTGGTAGAATTTTGAGAATCACCTATGTGTACTATCATATCATCTGTGAATAGTGATGTTTGATTTCTTCCCTTCCAATTTGTATCTCCTTGATCTCCTTTAGTGCTAGCTAGAACTTCAAGTAGTATGTAGAATAGAATGGGGGAGAGTTACCAGCCTTGTCTTATTCCTGATTTTAGTGGAATTTCTTTAAGTTTCTCCTCAATTAATTTTAAATTCACTATTGACTTGCCTTTTTTATGTTTAGGTATGCACATTGTATTTCTGGTCTCTCTAAGTCTTTTAATATGAGCGGGGTTAGATTTTGTCAAATGCTTTTTCAGCACCTAATGAGGTGATCATTGTACCATTTAGTTTCTACTACCCTACTTTAAGCTTTGTGTGGACCATGCTACCAGCCCCCCCACTCTTGTTCCTTTGGATCCACAGATCTCACACACACACACACACACACACACACACACATACACACACACACACACACACACACAGACAGGGAGACAGAGAGAGAGAGAGAGAGAGAGAGAGAGAGAGAGAGAGAGAGAGAGAGAGAGAGAGAGAGAGAGAGCTTATTTTTAATATCCTTTTCAGCTCAGTGGTTGGGCACTTCTAAGTCTTCTGAAGCTGACTTGCCCTTACATTCACTCCCCACTCAACACCTTTAAATATGCCATCAGCTTAGTTGCTCAGTTACCTTTAATCCTAGCTCAGCACCTCTAAATCTGCCCTCAACTTAGTTGTGTTTCTAATCTCCCACTTGCTACCTGAGGCCCAGTTGAGAAAGTGGCCAATGGCCACTCCACCCAAGATCTCACATGGCTGATGGCTCTCCCTTTCCTTTTCCCTCTCCCTCTCCTTCTTCCTTTCTCTCTCCCTCTTCCCTCCTCTGCCCCCCTAAAGCATGGCAAATCCTCCTTCCTCCTTCTGCATCACTTAGCCTGCGTGTGGGGACCTGAAAATTGTGCATATTCTGCTCAGTCCTTGACTGCTAGTATCTTCATTGTTCAACCAAAACCAATTGGGAAACAGGACCTTCAGCATTCACATGCTGATCCCCAATCGAAACATCAGAGCCATCCCCTACATCTCACCTTTTCTGTTCAATTAAAAAAAAACTCTTCTCTCAGACATAAATTGAATAAAACCATAACAATAATCTAAATTACAAAGTATGATTTATAATTAACTTCCAGTTCATTATATTTGTCAATTAGATAAAGTATTCTGTCATCATTCCTAACTTAAAAAACTATAATTCTATCCCTGAATTATGTTTAGATTTTTGCCTATAACCCCCTAAAAACCATGTCTTCCATTCTATAACCCATCTCTCAATGCTAAACAACTTGAGTTTGATTATACGTCTATAACTAGTCTTCAACCCCATCAGAAATCCATGAACAAATTAATTATTGCCTGAGTATAGAGGAAGCACCAAACACAGCTCTTAAAGTTTAAACAGTTATAAAAACAGCTGAATAACTGCACAGCCCCTAAATTCTTATAACGTTGGAGCATCTGCTTCACACTTCTGGACCATAACCATATGGCAGACCTTTTGTGAACCAGGAAATATGAAGGACTGGCTTACACTGTCTAGGTAGAGCTTAGTATTCGACTATTCCACCTCTGTTTGCCCTTTTTTGCTAGTGTATTGTCTGCAGATGATATAAGCAATTTCTGTCTAGTGGCTACCTTGTCACAATAAGCAACCTTGGCTATAGTTAAAGATGTTTGATTCTTCTTTGAAGGGGAATAAGGAAGCTGTCAGAAGCAGACCTGTTTCATGATCAAAGATCCTTAATAAAGATAGAACATTAAAAGTCTCATTCTATGGTTTTCTGATGTTTTTGAAAACTAAAGTATCTCTTAACTGTTAAACCTTAACTACTCTTTGCTATTTCCATTTGCGTATACTGAAAACACTTTATTATATTAAGTCAGAATCTAACATAACAATGAGTTTGATTTCTGGCCCTTAACTTGTATTATTTCATCATTTTAGACAGTTTGTAAATTAACTATTAGAAGGACTGAGTCAAGGCCTTATATTAAGTTGCATAGGCACAATGTCTATCAAAGAGTAATATTAATTTCAAATTTTCTATCAATATACAGATTTATCACAATGAAAAACTTAATTCTATATCAATATATAATTTCTGTACCAATGATAAGAAATTTCAGCTTCAATTTTGCATCAATTACAAAGGTTTTTATCAATGTTAGATTATGGCTACACAATACTTTGTTAGAGAATAAAATTTAGTAATCTATCCCATCTATTTTGTCCCTGTTCAAAATTATGACCATTTCCAAATTATCCCTTAAATTGACAATCTATCATTTGTAAAATAACAATTACCAGACACCCAAACTCAGGGAATTAGGCTGGTTCTTCCTGTTGAATAAGGGTGATGGGAAATTCTCTAAAGGGGTGGGGAGGGGTAGGAAAATTACTGAAACTGGTTAGACTTACAAAAGCTAGCTTTAGCATCTGTTATCCAGTCTCTGCTTATTTGGAGGGCTCAGAGCTTGACTGAAGTTCTTACTGGATCTATGTGAAAGATTGGGTGAAGTGAGGTCATCTGGAATCAGCAGCAATCCTAAAGGTGTTTTAGAAGCAAGACTGGATAGCATCAGGAAGCAGGGGGCCGGAACAGCAGGTCAGTTCTACATCCCAGTGAATGAGTCTTGTTAAAGCTGTACATTCTGTTATATATGAATCTCACAACCAAAATTTTAGCACTATTATGATATTTGCATGGACCTGTGCAGGGTGCACAGATGTTAAGGATGGAATTCTGTTCCTTATTTGAACAGATGAAAGACTTTTTATGAGTTAATTTTATCAATAATCAATTGTAATAAGTCTTCACTCATGCCATGTGAAGAATGGCATGATGAATCTTTACCTGTTCTATTTGATTATCTCAAACTTTTCTAGTTCTTCAGGGGGGTTTCCCCTGTCATGTCTGACCTATATGACTCTGGATGGGGTCCAAAGCCCTCTCATCTTTCCTGTCAACACAAATGCAGAGCCTTTCTCTCCAAATAACATGTCCTTGGTCCAGTATCTGGAAATCATTAAATGTTTAGCTTGACCTCTCTCCCAGAGGAATTTCAATATAACAACCAAACTAATAATCATACTCATTTTGATAATTAGAACAATTCAAAGCACATGAAGCAATCTAAACAAATATTAACAAATGAGATGGTGCTTCTTCATGAGATAAAGGCCTAAATTATTTATATAATGTAAACTTAAATTCCCTTCTGCTTACTGTAAACCTATTTCCAGGCTTGCTTTTTATATAATTCTCAAGGCCTAATCTTCTACTGTCTGAGATAGGCTAGGCTTCCTTACCCCTGCCTTCGATCCAATTTTTTAAGATCAAATGCCTCAATATTTCTATTTCTCTATATTTTATTTTAATAAAATTTACTTCAGCTTACTGTATCGTTCTCCCCTAACTTCTCTCTTCTGTGGTTCTTATATTTAAGAATATTTAAACGATTACTATTTCACTCCCTACTATCCTTAAAAACAGTTAAATCAAATTTAAAAAATCTGTCCTTTGATTTTTTGCTGGCTAGAGACAGGCAGCTTTATTGTTGGTTTCTCATTGCCTCCCTCCTATCATTCAGGGAACAAGTCAGCTTATCTGCATAAGCCTTTTGGAAATTATGTAATATTTAAAAATAAGAGGCATGTTGAAAACATGCAGTTTGGATACAAGTGGGTAGCTATGTGTGTGCATACATAGTTCTGCAGGATGAGAAGTGCTGCGTGAACAGTAACGAAGTCTGGGACACTTATGGGACATTGAGACCAGCCAGGGTGAGGACACTGAAGTTCACAGTCTCTGGCCACAAAATCACCTTTGAGTCAGATCAGATAGTTTTGGATCCACTCTTCCTCTTGCATATATCTTGAGGAGCATATTGATTACATTTCTTCTTACTTTAACCAGTTACCTGACAAAGCATTTTAAAGGAGGGAGGATTTATCTCTCTTTGTACAGTTTGCCATGATACAGACTGGTATGGATGGGATGGCATGGTCACAGGGAGCCCCATGGAAAGCAAGCATCAAGACTCCTGTCCTCCAGTCTTCCAGCACATAGTTGGGACCATTCACATCTCTTCAGAACAGACAGAAGAGGGAAGGGGAAGGAAGGAAGTAGGTAAATCCACTTCCTCCATTTTGTTCCCACCTCCCTATGATTCTTTAACCTCACCCAACAGCATTAGCATCTGGTTCCAGTTGTCCAAACATGCTAGAAGACAGCATTTTATACTCAAGTCCCAACCTAGAGCTTGAGAATAGCCAGTCTATTTCTCTGCCTTGCTGCTACAGGCATTGATCATGTGTGATGATCAATAATGTCAGTTTGGTAGAATCTAGAATCATGGAGAAGACAAAGCTATGGGTATATGGAAGTTGCTAGATTGGACTTAATTAGTAAGGGATACACACTCTAAATGGTGAAAACATCATTCTACTCTCAGTGGTCCAGACTAAACAAGAGGGAAAAAGCAAATTATATATCATCCCTCTCTCTGCTTCCTGACAACAGAAACATTGTGAGAGGCTGCCTTATGATTCTGTGGCCATGCTTTCATGACTATAGGCTGTTCCCTCAAACTCTGAGCTAAAATAAACCCTTAATTCCTTAATTTGCTTTGCTTAGATATTTTATCTTATCAACCAGGAGTATCACTAACACATATACCATGGAACTTGTTTTGATACACACTTCAGAAGTGAAAAGAAATAGGTGACAGTCATTTGCAAATTGGCAAGGGATCAAAATGGCTTGTGTCATCACCTTGAAAGCTTACATTGGAAAAGATGTTACTCTCAGAAAAATGAGAGAGCCTAGGGCTCCTGAATGGATGGAGAAGCTTAAGGCCAAGCCTGACTGACCTGTAGCCAGATGCAGAGCTACTGCTTGCATACAGCCAAATCACTGTCCATCAGCAATGTCATAAGAACACAGAAACTTGCAAACATATCAAGTGTGACTGGAGCTTATATGAACCTTTTACCTCCTAGCAAGCAACATTGAACCCCCAATATGATGACTTAGTTGTTCTCAGGAATGGTCTAGGACTCACAATCTCTAAGACAATCTCCAGGTTATTGGAACACACAGATAACTTTGGGGACTACTACTCTGTACTTTAAGGAGGATGCAGTAAAATGAGAGAAGTAAACACAGGCTCTATAAAACCTTAAGTGCCCAGTCAAAGAGCCAGGCTCTAATATGAAAGTCACAAGAGACTTATGAAGGGTTTTAAGGAAGTTTAGGTTGTGTTTTAAAAGGTCTGTGCAGGCATTTCCAGGCATCTACAAGTCAGGTCCCAATGTTCTGATCCTGGTTTTCATCTGTTTGAGGAATATAGATTGCACCTGGTCAGTTTTCTTCTTCAGAAGTCATGCCCAGATTCCCAAAGCCCATTCACCCCCAAGTGACCCAACCACTGCTAATGACTGTATCTGCAGAGAAGAACAAAATGCCAATCTTTTCCAGCATTTCCATAGCTAGTGACAGAATCCAAGACCCACTCATCACCTCTTGTTTGGAAAATGATATCACTGTTAGCGCTCCTTCCACATATCCTGCCTCCATTGACATTATGTTTCTATCCTGCAGGTGAGCCAGCTCCGGGTGCCTATAGAACCAATCTGCTCCTTTATTCGTAGGCCCTTCCTATTTGAGTCTGCACATGTCATTCCAATGTCTGTTGTGACCACATGTCTTTTCAATGCCCAATGCAGACATTAATGAGTAGTAACATGGGGGCAACATGGACCTGAGCATACCTCAGTTTTCTCCCTCCTTATTTTTTTATGTCTCTACCTAGAATATTCTCCTAGTATGTTCATTGTAAAACCATACTACAGCTCATAACCTACACCAGGACCTCCCTTCCCAAAACATGCCCAGGAACACACAGCTTCAGAATAATGGGCAATGCCTGAATTTGTCATTAGAACCTCACATCATGTCCCTTGCTCCCCAATTGTTTACTACAGAGGATATTGATGCCCACAGTCTTTCAGTCTGTGTGGGCACCTATGATCTTGGAACACAGGTCTCCTACCTCTTCCAGCACCCCTAATATTAGCAGTGCCTGCATGCAGAGGAAGAAAGGTAAATACCTGGGCTTATGGGTTAATAAGAAATACAGAACTGGCTCTGTGCTCAGGAGCGAGTTTTCCAGTAGCATTTTCCCTCCCTTCTCCACCAATTCCTCTAGCATGTTTCACCTTTGCTATCCCTGAGTGCTCCAAGAAAATGTCTCTTAGAATGCTTTTACCCTCCTTTATAAGAACAAGGACTGGACCATTGGCAGTCCTCTGCTCCACAGGTCCAAGTGCCCTTAAGAGGTCACATGCTTTATCTTGCTTATGACTGTGACTTTTCCCAGGCTTCTTACTTCTGAAGACTGTCACAGAGCAGGCCTGCTTCTTGGGAAATGTCTGAAAAGCCACTAGCTCCTGCAAGGTGTGGAATCAGTGCCAATCATCTGCTGGGGCATTCCAGGCCAGTACATGGGTCATCTGTTTTCTTACTTGAAGGCTGGCTCTAATGCTTGAGCTAAGCACAATCACAGAATGCAGAAGTGTGGGAAAGGTATAGCAAGGAAGAATGAGATTTTATATCTAAGTTGTTCCTGAAAGTTTAGTTATTCAGTGGGGAGTGGGGAGCACAGATAGGGGAGTATGAAGGGTGAAGGAAAAGTATAAAGAGCTCTTGTATAACCTGACACCAGAGACTATTGGGCACAAAGGTCTTGAGACTGAAGCATATTTAGTATGTTCTAGGATACAAAGAATCCAGTGTAGGTAGAGTTGACTGGGCAAGCTGAGGTTAGGGTACTAGGGAGAACAATGTTCAATGCAAAGTAGTGGTAACAATTAGGCAATTATGGCTTTCATACTGCATGCTTTACCCACTGGTCTTCATTGAAGACCTTCCTACTGCTTTGGAGACCACAGTCACCCCATCCTCCTCAGCATACATTAGTCTGTCTTTCTTTCACTAGTTCTCTAGAATCACACAAAGCAGGCACTCAGTAGCTATTTCTCGACTATATTGGTCAGAGTTCTGTTCCCAGAATTTACTTGGATTCACCACGAATATTGTGACTATCATCTAAATGGTCACCATGCTTGAGAGTTTCTTCTATTCTGGGAACCGTTTTCCAGATATTTGGTGGCTTAAAATTGACCATATGGTACTTCTACAACTGGCAAAAACACAGCTGAGGACAATCTTGTGCACATCTGAAACCCACATATCCAACATTGGACTTGATAGCAAGCCAGATATCCATGGCTCTCTGTAGGCAAGCCGGGCACATGAAAAGTCCTAAGCAAGTGGTAGAAATGGGTAGTGAAGTGAGGACAAGTGGCTTGGTGTATGGCCATTTTTATGAAGTGACTTGGATGCCTGCACTATGGGCATCAAGGCAGTGCCTCAAATCCAGAGCACTTCAGTTTCCCCAAACATAATTCCCCATACAAATTCACACAGCCAGTAGGGTCCTAGGTACTTGCTTTCCCCAGTCATTGATTCTGAAAACTGGGAGATTTTCCATTTGAAAGCTACTGGTTGCACCATTAGGTGTGTGCAGAATGTTGGGTGTATCTGACCTTTCTCTAGGCCTAAGTTCTCTGTAAAACAAGGATGATTTCTACAGAAAAAAACAGAAACCTGTAATTTTATATAGGTCCCTGGTCCTTCTACGTCGACACATAAACTAATTCAAGAACTTGGCTATTGTGGATAGTATTGCAGTCAACATGGGTGTGCAGGTATCTTTGTGTAAGGAACAGCGTGGCCCTGAGCTGCCACCATAGCTGCACTCGCTGCAGTAGCCCTATGTAGCCATGGAGATCAAGCCTAGAGTGTGTGTACACCCAAACATGATAAGCTGAAGTAACTCCTTAACTATAATTGGCTAAAATGTAACCATGGAAACCAAGCCAAAAGTGCGTGCCTGAGTGCGATAAAGCTGAATGTCCAGTGAAGTAATGCGTGAACGCCCTAATTATGATTGTCTGAAACTAGCTTTAAAAATCTGGTCTGGCCGCCACAGCAACTTGTTTGTTTTCTGGAGCCCTACGAAGATGCCTTCGTGCTGAGAGAAGAGACCCGAGCCGACCCAAGCTGCCCGCTGCGGAACGAAACGGGCCACTTCCCGGAGAGCTACAGCTGGGATCCGAAGCAGAAGGAAAAAGTCGCGGACTTTACCTGGTGCGCCCCCCATCGACAGACCGGAGGTTAGTGAAACGTGTGTGTGTGTGTGTGTGTGTGTGTGTGTGTGTGTGTGTGTGTGTGTGTGTGTGTGTGTGTGTGAAACCAATGACCTCTCTCCATGTTGAGCTCTCCCAGACTCTCTTTGAGACCACGGGAACAATGATGAATTATTCTCATCACTTTATTAAGGAGATACTTAGAGAAATTACAAGATGAGTCCACCAACCAGGTGGCAGTCTGCTGCCAGGCCCATAAAACAAATTAAAAGGAAAAACTAGATAAGTAGAATTAGGAACACACACAGGCTCTCAAGTGTGTTTTCATGCATGTGTGCACATATTCATATACTGAAAGATCAAGAGTGTGTTAGCACTCTGGACCTAAGAAGTACTCTTGTCTTGTCCTCTTGCCTTAGGAGGACAGCAGGACCAAAATCACATATGCACTTGACCCCCAACCCCAACCCCATTCTGAGCACTAACCCATGGTCCCATCCTCACTCAAGGGGTCGTTGTCTGTAGTGCAGCTGAGAGCAGAGCTCAGAGGCCTGCACTGTACTAGTCCCTTGAGCAGGGCACATGGGTTCAGTTCCCAGGCTGCTTCCCGTGGGGTTCCATTCTCCTCATTTGTGAAAAGTTAACAACAATAAAAACCCTGGACTCACTATATAATGTACTCTATCCTGAATTTTGTGATCTTGCCTCAGTCTCTTGAGTGTCAGGATTACAGACATGCACCACACTATCCCTGGCTCTCATCTCTAAGGAGGGCAGAAGCTGGTTAAGTTAAAGACTTAATTTACTTTGAACACGGCTGCATTAGCATCACCAAATGCCTGGTTATTTTGTGGTTAGTGTGCCTTGGAAACCTTCGTGTGTCAGGTGTTTGGACTGCCAAGAGGAACTGGCCTGCATGAGGAAATAGAGAGGACATGGGGTGTCCAGCATCGAGAAGCACCACCTTCCTGGTGGGGTCTGGATTGGTGGCTATAGCCCTGGGACAGAGGGAATTTGGTAAACCTGCCTGTTTGCCAGTTCCAGGAGTTGGTCATTATATACAGTGCTGGGGAGTGGGAGGCGCTCAGGCTGTGGATGCTGTGGGGATGGTGGGGTGGGATAGGGGACAGGCTACAGAGCCTCAAAGCCTACACAGGTGGAACAGATGCATCACCTGAGCCTGTGTTTCCTCCTCTCGTTTATTGTTGTTATTACCATGTTTAGTCAGGTGTAGAGACTCACATCTTGCAATTCAAGAACTGAGTTTAAGGCCAGCCCGGGCTACACAGTGAGACTCTACCTAAAAAATGAAAAATTACTGAAAAAACAAAACCAAGCAGAAAACATGTTTATATGGGTTGAAATTACTGACACACCTCAATTGGCTTTCCCATAAAGTTACACAAGTGAGTTCTAAGAAATAATTTTAGAAGGGCAGGCAAGAAGGGTCAGTGGGTAAAGATGCTTGTTGCTAAACTTAATGACCTCTGTTTGAGCCTCTGGATCCACATGTTGGAAGGAGGGAACCAGAAGCTGTCCTCTGATCTCCAAACATGCATTTTGAGCACCCAGGTCCCACATATATGTAGTGCATACACACATCCACAAACACACCAATACAACACATGAAACAAACACATGCACACACACATGCACATGCACTCACACGAGAGTGCACACATGCATGCACACACACACACACAGAGTGAGAGAGAGAGAGAGAGAGAGAGAGAGAAGCATTGATTAGAAGAGGCTAGGGATATAGTAACATAGGGAAGGGAATGAGAAACTGTGTGAGAAATAGTCCTGTTGTGTATAGAGGTCTCTGAGATTACCTGGCCTATACTGTGGGGTGCTGCAGTGCAGTTACTTGGGCCCCCCTGATACGGCTTCAGAGTCCTTCATTGGTGGCCCAGGTGTCATTCTTTGCTCTAGGAGACCTGACAGTGTTTCTGTATCCTATACCAGGAAGCTGTAGTGCAGGATGCCCTGGGACACTTTACGCCCCTCACAGACACCAGGTCACCTCAGCTATGGGTTAACAATAGGAACTTGCCTTTGTTGGTGAGGTGTTTCCTGATTTCTTCAAGCTCCTTGTGAGGTACAGGGGAGGGGGCATAGGGACTCTGGGCCTGAGGTTGTTCATTTTGGCTTCCTGAGTCTCCATTTCTTGGTCTGTGAATTGGACACTTTTAGGCTAGCTCAGTAAGGGTCAAGAGAGATGCACATAGTAGGTGCACACTAAGGCCTGGCTATTATTACTGTGAGTGGGTAGACACAGAGCATGGAAATGTCCCTGGCTCCTCCCTGGCCCTCTGGGATGGGATGAGGACCTGGTGCCTTTCTGTTGTTTCTCTTCTAGTACCAGGTATTTTTTAGCTACAAACCCCATATTCGTTTAGTAGGTGTTGAATAGACAGGGAAGCCAGGGTAGACACTGTCCTGTGTAAGAAAAGGCAGCCAGGATTGCAGGATGCTGTGCTGAAGTGGTTTGCTGTTATAATAGTTTGAGACTTGTAGCTCCGGTTGTCTTTAAACCACTGAGCATTGTGCTTAAGCATCCCGAGTGCTGGGACTAATTGAATGGCTTGCCATACTTAGGCAGTAGTTCTGTATGAGACAGCATATGTAGGGTTTGTTTTTTTTTTTTTTTTGAGACAGGCTGTTTCTGTGGTCTCAGCTGCCCTCTCATTCCTGTTCTGTAGCTAATGGTGACCTTGAATTTCTAATACCTTGCCTCTACCTCCACATGCTAGGATTACCACCAGGCCTGGTTTATGTGGTGTAACCCAGGACTTCTTGACATTAAACAGGTAATTTACCAACTGAGCTATATCCTCAGACTCATTTTGTTTTTAAGACAGGGTCTCATTAGTTCAGGCTGGCCTTGAACTTGATTTGTAGACAAGAATGACTTGAGCCACTGATCTTCCTGCCTCCACTTCACAGGTGCTAAAATTGCAGAGCCATGGAGATGGCTCAGTGGGTAAAGGCAGTGTGCTGGTAAGCCTAAGGACCTATCTATGTACAGTCCTCTCGAACCTCGTGGAGGATGGAGAATGTCTCCCCGAAAGTTGTCTTCTGACCTCCAAACATACTGGGACTCCTACATACCTCACTCCCACTAATATATGTGTGTCACTCACACACACACACACACACACACACACACACTAACTAAATAAGTAGTCAAATGTAGTAATAGTAAAAAAATGACAGGAACACACTATCATGTATAATCTGGACTGCAATTCTTTTTCTTTCCTTATTTATTTATTTATTCATTTATTTATTTATTTAATTTTGGAGGCAGGGTCTCACTGTGTAGTCCTGACTGGTCTCAAGCTCAGAGATTTGCCTGCTTCTTCAGGGATTAAAGGCAAGTACTATCATGTCCAGCAGAGGCTACATTTTTTTTTCAAGATAGGATTTCTCTGCAGCCCTGGCTGTCTTGGAACACTGTACACCAGCCTGGCCTTGAACTCACAGAGATATGCCTGCCTCCACCGCCTGAGTCCTGGGATTGAAACCATTTGCCATCACTGCCTGCCAAGGCTACAATTTTTAAAAGTGACCTTTCACATAAGGTTTTGCTTAACACTTTCCCTAGGAGCTAACACCTGTTTTGCAGATGAGGAAACTAAGGACTGGTAACCAGAAAGTGTTTCCTCAAAGTCAGTGAAGCTAGATGGCCTAGACCCAGTGGGAGGCAGAGTCAGGTCCTACCACAGTTTCCTGGGCTTTTCCTAGTGACTGGTGCAAGCTAGAGGCTGGAGGAGCTGGGGGTGGTCTGTGGTGATGTTCAGTTCTGCATGGGGGATGTTTTCCTGATGTAAAATGCTGACCCAACATATTTTGACTCTACCCCTCACCCCAATCCTGTGATTTTTTCAAAACCATGAGTGACCATTCTCAGAAAAGTGTTTTTTTTTTATTTTTTTTTTTTGCCCTTCTAAGTGACTGCTTTGCCTACCCAGCTCACTGGCTGGAACTGGCATGAGAGAGTTTGAAGGTTTCTGGACAGTCATTTAGAGCCCCTGTTTCTAGAAGCAACTCTCTTTAAGCAACTCTGGATCGGGTAAGCTCTGGCCAATTGTCAACCTAATGGGTCATGGTCCTGGATGGAGACCAGGCACCTGGCAACTGTCTCTCTGTTGCAGGAAACATCTAGTAGAGCTGCTTGGCCACCAATGAGTGTGAGGTCACCAAATGGAGGTGCAAGTCCTATCAGGCCTGTCAATTCATGAAATGCCTCCAAGTGGGAATGCTGAATGAAGGTAAGAGACTCACAACCAACTACCAGAGTCAGGGCTCTGCTTGGTTTGTCTTGGTAGGGAGAGTCAGGCCTGTACACCTACAGGCTGAGGGCTGCACTAAGAATCTTCCCAAGGGCAGTGTGTGTGTGTAAATAACTACAGGTTGTATTGCATCATAGCTGCCACACCATAGCCTGCTCTTGGAAAGCTGCAGTCTGGCAGTATGGAAGTCCAGAGGTCCCAAGGATCCTTTTGTGATGCTAGATCCTATTTGGAACCTCACCTGTTAGGTTGTCACTCTGGGAAGTCCTCATTTGGACTAGCTGTCGCTCCTATCCATCTTGGCAAGTGACCTTAGAATCATTGGTCCTCCCTCAAGTTTGCAGGTGAGCACTTGCACACTCCTTGCTGGTGAGGAGTGTCCTTTGCTTCTAGTTGAGTTCAGGACATGTCTCTTGCCTGGCGAGTATCCCTCATTTCTGTTTCTGCTCTTCCATCTTCTATTCAGGTTCCCTACTTCCTGTTACTTTCTCCTCTAGAGAAAAATACTTCTGTTAGTCTATGACTTTTTATTGGGAGTCCATTGATGTTAAGAGATATTAAGGAATGGTGATTGTTGCTTCCTGTTATTTTTGGTGTTCTTTTTATGTTTGTGTGGTTACTTTCTTTTGAGTTTGTTGGAAGAAGATTACTTTATTGCTTTTTCTAGGGTGTAGTTTCCCTACTTCTATTGTGGTTTTCCATCTATTATCCTATATAGGGCTGAATTTGTGGAAAGACATTGTGTAAATTTGGTTTTATCATGGAATATCTTGGTTTCTCCATCTATGGTGATTGAGAGTTTTGCTGGGTATAGTAGTCTGGGTTGGTGTTTCTGTTCTCTTAGGGTCTGTATGAGATCCGCCCAGTATCTTCTAGCTTCCATCCTCTCAGGTGAGAAGTCTGGTGTAATTCTGATAGGTCTGCCTTTACAAGTTACTTGACCATTTTACCTTACTGCATTTAATATTCTGTCTTTGCTTAGTGCATTTGGTGTTTTGATTATTATGTGATGGGGGGAGGGGGGACTGTCTATTCTGGTCCAGTCTGTTTGGAGTTCTGTAGGCTTCCTGTATGATCATGGGCATCTCTTTCTTTAGGTTAGGGAAGTTTTCTTCTATAATTTTGTGGGACCATTTGCTTGGAAAATTGTTTTCCAACCTTTGACTCTGAAGTAGTGACTGCCTTTGTCACAGAGGTGGGTTTCTTATAGGCAGGAAAATGTTGGGTCCTGTTTTCGTATGCAGCCTGTAAGCCTATGTCTTTTTATTGGGGAATTGAGATCATTGATGTTAAGAGATATTAAGGAAAAGTGGTTGTTGCTTACTGTCATCTTCTTTATTAAAGGTGAAATTCTGTTTGTGTAGTCATCTTCTTTCGGGTTTGTTGAATCAAGATTACTTCATTGATTTTTCTAGGGTGTGTTTCCTACCTTGTGTTCGTATTTTCCACCCATTTTTTGATGTAGAGCTGGATTTGTGGAAAGATACTGTGCAAATTTGTTTTTGTCATGGAATGTCTTGTTTTCTCCATCTATGGTAATTGAGAGTTTTGCTGGGTATAGTAGTCTGGGCTGACACTTATGTTCTCTTAGGGTCTGTATGACATCTGCCCAGGATCTTTTAGCACTCATAGTTTTTGGTGAGAAGTCTGGTGTAATTCTGATAGGTCTGCCTTTATATGTTGCTTTACCATTTTCCCTTACTGCTTTTAATATTCTTTCTTTGTTTAGTGCATTTGGTGTTTTGATTTTCATGTGACAGGAGGACTTTCTGCTCTGGTCCAGTCTATTTGGCATTGTGTAGGCTTCTTGTATGTCCGTGGGCATCTCTTTCTTTAGGTTAGGGAAGATTTCTTCTATAATTTCGTTGAAGATATTTACTGGCCCTTTAAGATTGAAATAATTCCATGCCTCCTATCAGATCACTAAGGAAAAAGGGTGGTCTTCAATAGAAACAAAAACAACAGAAAGCCCACATACACGTGGAAGCTGAACAATGCTCTACTCAATGATACCTTGGTCAAGGAAGAAATAAAGAAAGAAATAAAAGACATTTTAAAATTTAATGAAAATGAAGGCACAACATACACTAATATATGGGACACAATGAAAGTGGTGTTAAGAGGAAAATTCATAGCCATGAGTGCCTTCAAAAAGAGATGGGAGAGAGCAGCTTAATGACACACCTGAAAGCCCTGGAACAAAAAGAAGCAAATACACCCAAGAGGAGTAGAAGGCAGGAAATCATCAAACTCAGGGCTGAAATCAATCAGGTAGAAAGAAATAAAACCATACAAAGAATCAACAAAACTAGGAGTTGGTTCCTTGAGAAAATCAACAAGATAGATAAGCCCTTAGCCAGACTAGCCAGAGGGCACAGAGACAGTATCCAAATTAACAAAATCAGAAAAGAAAAGGGAGAGATAACAACAGAAACAGAGGAAATTAAAAAAAAATCATCAGGTCATACTACAAAAGCCTGTATTCAACACAACTAGAAAATCTGGAGGAAATGGACAATTTCCTACACAGATGCCAAATACCAAAATTAAATCAGGATCAAACAGACCATCTAAACCGTTCTCTAACCCCTGAAGAAATAGAAGAAGTGTTCATTGGAAGTCTTCCAACCAAAAACAGCACAGGTCCAGATGGTTTTAGTGCAGAATTCTATCAGACCTTCAAAGAAGACCTAACACCAATACTCTTCAAACTAGTCCACAAAATAGAAACATAAGGAACACTACCCAACTAGTTCTATGAAGCCACAATTACGCTGATACCAAAATCACAAAAAGATCCGACAAAGAAACAGAATCTCAGACCAATTTCTCTTACAAATATCGATGCAAAAGTACTCAATAAAATTCTTGCCAACTAAATCCAAGAACACATCAAAATGATCATTCACCACGATCAAGTAGGCTTCATCCCAGGGATGCAGGGATGGTTCAATATAAGGAAGTCCATCAATGTAATCCACTACATAAACAATCTCAAAGAAAAAAACAACATGGTCATTTCATTAGATGATGAAAAAGCATCTGACAAAATTCATCATCCTTTCATGCTAAAAGTATTGGAAAGATCAGGAATTCAAGGCCCATATCTAAACATAGTAAAAGCAACTTACAGCAAATCGGTAGCCAACATCAATCTAAATGGAGAGAAACTTGAAGCAATCCCACTAAAATCAGGGACTAGACAAGGCTGCCCTCTCTCTCCACATCTTTTCAATATAGTACTTGAAGTTCTAGTTAGAGCAATTAGACGACAAAAGGAGGTCAAATGGATACAAATTGTAAAGGAAGAAGTCAAACTATCACTATTTGCAGACGATATGATAGTATACTTAAATGACCCAAAGAACTCCACTAGAGAACTCTTACAGTTGATAAACAACTTCAGCAAAGTGGCCAGATATAAAATCAACTCAAGCAAATCAGTAGCCTTCCTATATTCAAAGGATAAGCAGGCTGAGAAAGAAGGGAAATGATACCCATCATGATAGCCACAAACAATATAAAGTATCTTGGTGTGACTCTAACCAAACAAGTGAAAGATCTGTATGACAAAAACTTCAAGTCTCTGAAGAAGGAAACTGAAGAAGACCTCAGAAGATGGAAAGATCTTCCATTCTCATGGATTGGCAGGATTAATATAGTAAAAATGACCATCTTGCCAAAAGCAATATACAGATTCAATGCAATCCCCATCAAAGTCCCTACTCAATTCTTCATAGAGTTAGAAAGAGCAATTCAAAAATTCATCTGGAATAACAGAAAACTCAGGATAGCTAAAACTATTCTCAAGAGTAAAAGAACTTCTGGGTGAATCAGTATCCCGGACCTCAAGCTGTACTACAGAGCAATAGTATTAAAAACTGCATGGTATTGGTACAATGACAGGCATGTAAATCAATGGAACAGAATTGAAGACCCAGAAATGAATCCACACTCCTATGGTCACTTGATCTTTGACAAAGGAGCTAAAACCATCCAGTGGGAAAAAGATAGCCTTTTCAACAAATGGTGCTGGTTCAACTGGAGGTCAGCATGCCGAAGAATGCAAATCTATCCATTCTTATCTCCTTGTACTAAGTTCAATTCCAAGTGAATCAAGGGCCTCCACATAAAACCAGACACACTGAAACTAATAGAAAAGAAACTAGAGAAGAGCCTTGAACATATCGGCACAGGGGAAAATTTCCTGAACAGAACACCAATACCTTATGCTCTCATATCAAGAATTGACAAATGGAACCTCATAAAATTGCCAAGCTTCTGTAAGGCAAAGGACACTGTCAAAAGGACAATGTGGCAGCCAACAAACTGGGAAAAGATCTTTAACAACCCTACATCTAACAGAGGCCTAATATTCAATATATACAAAAAACTCAAAAAGTTAAATAACCCTATTAAAAATGGGGTAAGGGTTAAACAAAATGTTCTCACCTGAAGAATATCGAATGGCTGAGAAGCACCTAAAGAAATGTTTAGCATCCTTAGTCATTAGGGAAATTCAAATCAAAACAACCCTCAGATTCCACCTCACACCAGTCAGAATGGCTAAGCTGAAAAAGACAGGAGACAGCAGGTTTTGGTGAGGATGTGGATAAAGAGAAACACTCCTCCACTGCTGGTGGGATTGCAAGCTGGTACAACCACTCTGGAAAGCAGTCTGGTGGTTCTTCAGAAAACTGGGCATGACACTCCTGGAGGATCCTATTATACCACTCCTGGGCATATACCCAGAGACTTTACCTGCATGCAATAAGGACACATGCTCCACTATGATCATAGCAGCCTTATTTATAATAGCCATAAGATGGAAAGTACCCAGATGTCCCTCAATGGAGGAATGGATTCAGAAGATGTGGTATATTTACACAATGGAATATTACTCTGCAATTAAAGACAATGAATTCACGAAATTCTTAGTCAAATGGTCAGAACTCAAAAATATCATCCTTAGTGGGGTAACCCAATCACAAAAGAACACACATGGTATGCAGTCACTGATAAAGGGATATTAACCCAGAATCTCAGAATACCCAAGACACAATTCACATATCAATAGATTTCTAAGAAGATGGAAGGAGAGATCCATGGTCCTGGAAAGACTGGATATAGGGGAATACCAGGACAGAGAAGCGAGAGGGGGTTGAATGGAAAACCTGGTGATGGTAGAGGGCTTATGGGACTTTCGGGGAGGGAGGAACCGGGAAAGGGGAAATCATTGGGAATGTAAATTAAAAAAATATAGAAAACAAACAAAAAAAAGATGTAAATCCTTACTCTCTTCTATACCTATAATCCTTAGGTTTGGTCTTCTCATTGTGTCCTGGATTTCCTGGATGTTTTGGGTTACAAGATTTTTGCATTTTGCATTTTCTTTGACTGTTGAGTCACTGTGTTCTATGGAATCTTGAGCATCTGAGATTCTTTCTTCTATTTCTTCTAACCTGTTGCTGATGCTTGCATCTATGACTCCTAAGTTCTTTCCAAAGTTTTCTATCTCCAGAGACAGCTCACTTTGTGATTTTTTTGTTTTCTCTACTTTCATTTTTCGATCCTGGTTGGTTTTGTTCAGTTCCTTCACTTGTTTGTTTGCGTTTTCCTGAAATTCTTTAAGGGATTTTTGTGTTTCCACTTTAAAGGCTTTTCCCCATTAACCCATGTTTTCCCATAATTCTGTATGGGATTTTTGTGTTGCCTCTTTAAGGGGTTTTAACTATTGACCTATGTTCTCCTGTATTTCTTTAAGTGATTTTTGTGTCTCTTCTTTAATGGCTTCTACTTGTTGACCCATGTTTTCCTGTATTCCTTTAAGTGATTAAGTAAATTATTTATGTCTTTCTTGAAGTACTCTTTCAGCATCATGAGATGAGATTTTGAATCAAGCTCTTGCTTTTCCAATGTGATGGAGTATCCAGGATTAGCAGTTGTGGAAGAACTGGGTTGCCATGTTGCTTTGGTTTCTGTTGGTAGTGATCTTGTGTTTGCCTTTGGCCCTCTAGTTATCTCTGGTGTTAGATGGTCTTGCTGTCTCTCAATGTGACTTCTCTCTCCTGCAGGCCTTTGTGTCTGTACTCCTGGGATTCCCTTTCTCTCAAATGCTCTGCATACAGCTGGTTCTCCAGGAAGTATCAGGAGATGGGGTCTTCCCTGTGGCAGACCTGGAAAGGATTGAATGCCCTGCATGCTGCTTGTTCTCAAATGCCCTGTGCACTTTTGGTTCTCTAGAAAGTACCAGGAGATGGGGTCTCCCCTGTGGAAGAACTGGCAGGGGTCTCATGACTAGGCACTCCTAAATCATCTCCTGCTACCCTAGACTGAGTCTAAGATGTGGCCAGTGGCCACTTACAAGAAACTAACATGACTGATTGTCTTTATTTCCTCTGATACTGCATCCCCTTCTCTCTTTCCCAGTCTCACTGATTCTACTGTGACCTGTCAGTGCAACTTCCAATGTCCTACCCGCTGCTCAGTCACTGTGTATTGATAAGTTTATTGATAGATAAAAATCCAGTTGAGGACTAGGACCTTCAGTGTCTGCAAACAGTTCCCTATCAAAGTATCAGAATCAATCACCCTCTATATCTAAACTTTTGTGTTTAATTTTTTTTTAAAAAAAACTGTTCTCTCAGACATAATTTGAGAAGAACCATAATAATCATGTATATTGCACAGTATGATATACAATTAATATCTAATCCATCATAGTTTTCAATTAGATAATGTACTCTACTATCATTCCTAACTTAAAGTGTTATAATTTTGCCCCTGAATTATGTTTACATTTTAGCCTGTAGCACCATCTGAAAAACATGATTTTAATTCTATATTTTATCTTCAATGTTAAACAATTTAAGTGTATTTATGGAATTCTAAATAGTTCTTGAACCCTGTCAGAAATCTGAGAATAAATTAAACATTACCTGGGTATATAGGAGGCACCAAACAAAGCTCCTCAAACTTCAACAATTATAGAGACAGCTAATATCTTATACCATTGGAACATCTGTCTTCAGCTTTCTGGCTGAGGATCATCTGACAGATATTTGCAAAGCAGGAGTATAAAGGACTATTTACCCTTTCATGGCAGAGCTATCAGTTGAATATTCCACATAATGTCTTCTTTTCCTGGAACGAATTTTAAAATTCATTCTGCAGATGAAAGATGAAATATGCAATTTTTCCCCTGAGTCAAGATAAGCAAACTTGCCTGGAGGTAAAGATGCTCAACTTTTCTTTGAAGGAGAATGGTGAAATTGTCTGGAGCAGACATGCCTTATTGTCAAATGATTCTTTTTTTTAGTTTGGAATATGACCTTTATTGAGCTTATTCACCAGAGTGGAAATAATGGAATAATGTTTGTTTAAAAATAAATGTTTGGCAGAGTGCACTCCGCAATCTTTGCTCCAGGGGCCAGGAAGTTGGGACAGCCAGGCTCTTAGACAGACAGGCAAAATATCACTTGGGTCTTGGGCGGCTTGTGTGAATACGGCTCCCAAGTGCTGGACTGATCTGCAGTAACCAGAGCGCCAGCTCTGCTGTGGGATTTCTGCCTGGCAGAGGGACCCCGCACTGGGCGGGAGCCTACCAGCTTCCCTTCCGCGACCTCTGTTCTGGTAGACTCCACTGAAGAGACAGGTACCCAGGCTCTCCCCAATATAACATCACTTGGGACAGGGCCTGTTGGGGCTTCCGCCTGCGCCCAAGAATGGGTCAGCGCTGTAGTTGTCTGGGTGCCAGATCTGCAGGCCATCGCTTCTGCAGGGTGAGCAGCGCCACAGAGAGTGTGCAGAGTGCACTCCGTCATCTTTGCTCCAGTGGCAGGGAAGTTGGGACTGCCAGGCTCTGAGACTGACAGGCATAATATCGCTTGGGTCTTGGGCGGATTGTGTGTACACGGCTCCCAAGAGCTGGGCAGATCTGCAGTAACCAGCATGCTAGCTCTGCTGTGGGACTTCTGCCTGGCAGAGGGATGCCCCCTACCCCCCCACTCTAGGAGAGATCACACACCCCTGCACAGGGCAGGAGCCTACCAGCCTCCCTTTGGTGACCTCTGCTCCAGGAATCCACTACGCTGAGCCATTGGATATGCAAGGACTCCCCAATATAACATCACTTGGGGCAAGGCACATCAGGGCTCCAAAGTCACCCAGGAGCAGGGCAGGCCCCAGAAATCTGTGCCAGGGGAATCCTGGTAATCCGGGGGGGGGGGGCAGAAATAGCTTTGCAGGCTCACAGGAGGTCCAACCAACAGCCAGTGACAGCAGGACCAACTAACATCAGAGGTATCCAGATGGCAAAAGGCAAAAGTAGGAATGTTACTAACAGAAATCAAAGTAATATGGGACCATCCAAACCCAACGCTCCAACACCAGGAAGTCCTGGATACCCCACCACACCCGAAAGACAAGATCTGGATTTAAAATCATGATGCTATTAGAGGATCACAAGAAGGACACAAATAAATCTAATAAAGAATTACAGGAGACCATGAATCAACGGTTAGAAGCCCTTACAAAGGAAACACAAAAATCGCTTAGAGAAATGCAGGAGAACACGGATCAAAAGATGAAGGCGCACAAGGAGACAACACAAAAATCGCTTAACGAGATGAATCAACGGGTAGATGCACTCACAAAGGAATCACAAAAATTGCATAAAGAAATGCAGAAGAATATGGGTCAACAGACGGATGCCCATAAGGAGGCAACACAAAAATTGCTTAAAGAAATGAATCAACGGTTAGATGCCCTTACAAAGGAAACACGAGAACTGCTTAAAGAAATGCAGGAGACGATGGATCAACAGATGGATTCCCATGAGGAGGAAACACAAAAATCGCTCAGGGAAATGCAGGAGAACGTGGGTCATCAGGAAGAAATCCTGAAAGAGGTTATGCAAAAATACTTTAAAGAAATACAGGAAAATACAAACAAACAAGTGAAAGATCTCAGCAAATCCATACAGGAACTAAAAAAGGAAGTAGAAACAACTAAGAAATCACAAAGGGAGATAACTTTGGAGATAGAAAACCTTGGGAAGAAATCAGGAGTCATAGATGCAAACATCAACAATAGAATACAAGAGATGGAAGAAAGAATCTCAGGTGCTGAAGATTCCATAGAAAGCATCGACTCAACAGTCAAAGAAAATGCAAAATGCAAAAAACGTGTAACCCAAAACATCCAGGAAATCCAGGACACAATGAGAAGACCAAACCTAAGGATTATAGGTATAGATGAGAGTGAAGATTTGCAACTTAAAGGGCCAGTAAACATCTTCAACAAAATTATGGAGGAAAACTTCCCTAACCTAAAGAAAGAGATGCTGATGAATGTACAAGAAGCCTACAGAACTCCAAACAGACTGGACCAGAACAGAAATACCTCCCATCACATAATAATCAAAACACCAAATGTTCTAAACAAAGAAAGAATACTAAAAGCAGTAAGAGAAAAGGGCCAAGTAACATACAAAGGAAGACCTATCTGAATCACATCAGATTTCTCACCGGAGACTATGAAAGCCAGAAGATCCTGGGCAGATCTCATGCAGACACTAAGAGAGCACAAATGCCAGCCTAGACTACTATACCCAGCAAAACTCTCAATCACCATAGATGGAGAGACCAAGATATTCCATGATAAAACCAAATTTTCACAATATCTTTCCACAAATCCAGCCCTGCAACGGATAATAGGTGGAAACCTCCAATACAGGGAGAGAAACAACACCTGGGAAAAAATGAGATAGTAACCTTCTTGAATCAAACCCAAAAGTAGATAACCACTCAAACATAAAGATAGCGTCAAGAATGGCAGATGGCAATAATCACTATGCCTTAATCTCTCTTAATATCAATGGTCTCAATTCCCCAATTAAAAGACATAGACTAGCCGACTGGATACGTAAACAGGACCCAGCATTTTCCTGCATGCAGGAAACGCACCTCAGTGTCAAAGACAAACACTACCTCACAGTAAAAGGCTGGAAAACAATTTTACAAGCAAATGGCCCCAAGAAACGAGGTGGAGTAGCCATCCTAATATCAGATAAAATTGATTTTCAACCTAAAGTCAACAAAAAAGACACAGGAGGACACTACATACTGATCAAGGGAAAAATGCACCATCAAGACTCTCAATTCTGAATATCTATGCTCCAAATGCAAGGGCACCCTCATTCGTAAAAGAAACTTTACTAAAACTCAAAGCACACATCGCACCGCACACAATAATAGTGGGTGACTTCAACACCCTGCTCTCTGAAATGGATCGTTCAGGAAAGCAGAAACTAAACAGGGGCACAGTGAATCTAATTGAAGCCTTGGACCAAATGGAACTAACTGATATATATAGAACATTTCATCGTAGAGCTAAAGAATACACCTTCTTCTCAGCTCCACATGGTACCTTATCCAAAATTGACCATATAATTGGTCACAAATCAGACCTCAACAGATATAAGAAGATAGAACTAATCCCATGCCTCCTATCAGATCACTATGGAATAAGGGTGGTCTTCAATGGCAACAAAAACAAAAGAAAACCCACGTACACATGGAGGCTGAACAATGCTCTACTCAATGATAACTTGGTCAAAGTGGAAATAAAGAAAGAAATCAAAGACTTTTTGAAAGTTAATGAAAATGAAGGCACAACATACCCTAATTTATGGGACACAATGAAAGCAGTGCTAAGAGGAAAATTCATAGCCCTGAGTGCCGCCAAAAAGAAATGGGAGACGGCCTACACTAACAGCTTAATGGCACACCTGAAAGCCCTGGAACAAAAAGAAGCAAATACACCAAAGAGGAGTAGAAGGCAGGAAATCATCACACTCAGGGCTGAAATCAATCAAGTAGAAACAAATAAAACCATACAAAGAATCAACAAAACGAGGAGTTGGTTCTTTGAGAAAATCAACAAGATAGATAAGCCCTTAGCCAGACTAACCAGAGGGCACAGAGATAGTATCCAAATTAATAAAATCAGAAACAAAAAGGGAGAGATAACAACAGAAATTGAAGAAATTCAAAAAATCATCAGTTCCTACAACAAAAACCTGTATTCAACACAACTAGAAAATCTAGAGGAAATGGACAATTTCCTTGATAGATACCAAATACCAAAATTAAATCAGGATCAAATAGACCATCTAAACCGTCCTATAAGCCCTGAAGAAATAGAAGTTTTCATTGGAAGTCTTCCAACCAAAAAAAGCACAGGTCCAGATGGTTTTAGTGCAGAATTCTATCAGACCTTCAAAGAAGACCTAACACCAATACTATGCAAACTGTTCCACAAAATAGAAACAGAAGGAACAGTACCCAACTCATTCTATGAAGCCACAATTACACTAATACCAAAAGCACACAAAGATCCGACAAAGAAAGAGAATCTCAGGCCAATCTCTCTTATGAATATCGATGCAAAAATACTCAATAAAATTCTTGCCAACCGAATCCAAGAACACATCAAAACGATCATTCACTATGATCAAGTAGGCTTCATCCCAGGGATGCAGGGATGGTTCAATATAAGGAAATCCATCAATGTAATCCACTATATAAACAATCTCAAAGAAAAAAACCACATGGTCGTCTCATTAGATGCTGAGAAAGCATTTGACAAAATTCAGCATCCTTTCATGCTAAAGGTCTTGGAAAGATCAGGAATTCAAGGCCCATATGTAAACATAGTAAAAGCAATTTACAGCAAACTGGTAGCCAGCATCAATCTAAATGGAGAGAAACTTGAAGCAATCCCACTAAAATCAGGGACTAGACAAGGCTGCCCTCTCTCTCTCTATCTTTTCAATATAGTACTTGAAGTTCTAGCTAGAGCAATTAGACAACAAAAAGAGGTCAAAGGGATACAAATTGGAAAGGAAGAAGTCAAACTATCACTATTTGCAGACGATATGATAGTATACTTTAGCGACCCAAAGAACTCCACCAGAGAACTCCTACAGCTGATAAACGACTTCAGCAAAGTGGCCGGATATAAAATCAACTCAAGCAAGTCAGAAGCCTTCCTTACTCAAAGGATAAGCAGGCTGAGAAGAAGTTAATGAAATGATACCCTTCACGATAGCCACAAACCATATTAAGTATCTTGGCATGACTCTAACCAAACAAGTGAAAGATCTGTATGACAAGAACTTCAAGTCTCTGAAGAAAGAAATTGAAGAAGACCTCAGAAGATGGAAAAATCTGCCATGCTCATGGATTGGCAGGATTAATATAGTAAAAATGAGCATCTTACCAAAAGTAATACACAGATTCAATGCAATCCCCATCAAAATCCCAACTCAATTCTTCATAGAGTTAGAAAGAGTGATTCAAAAATTCATCTGGAATAACAGAAAACCCAGATTAGCTAAAACTATTCTCAAGTGTAAAAGAACCTCTGGGGGAATCAGTATCCCGGACCACAAGCTGTACTACAGAGCAATAGTGTTAAAAACTGCATGGTATTGGTACAGTGGCAGGCATGTAGATCAATGGAACAGAATTGAAGACCCAGAAATGAATCCACACTCCTATGGTCACTTGATCTTTGACAAAGGAGCTAAAACCATCCAGTGGAAAAAAGATAGCCTTTTCAACAAATGGTGCTGGCTCAGCTGGAGGTCAACATGCAGAAGAATGCAAATTGACCCATTTTATCTCCTTGCACTAAGCTCAATTCCAAGTGGATCAAGGACCTCCTCATAAAACCAGACACACTGAAACTAATAGAAGGGAAACTAGGGAAGAACCTTGTACATATGGGCACAGGGGAGAATTTCCTGAACAGAACTCCAATAGCTTATGTTCTAAGATCAAGAATAGACAAATGGGACCTCATTAAATTACAAAGTTTATGCAAGGCAAAAGACACTGTCAAAAAGACAAAGCGGCAACCAACTAACTGGGAAATGATCTTTATCAACCTTACATCCGACAGAGGGCTAATATCCAATATATACAAAGAACTCAAGAAGTTAAACTCCAGAGAGGCAAGTAACCCTATTAAAAAATGGGGTACAGAGCTACACAAAGAGTTCTCACTTGAAGAATATCTAATGGCTGAGAAGCACCTAAAGAGATGTTCATCATCCTTAGTCATTAGGGAAATGCAAATCAAAACAACCCTGAGATTCCATCTCATACCAGTCAGGATGGATAAGATCAAAAACACAGGAGACAGCAGTTTTTGGCGAGGATGTGGAGAAAGAGGATCACTCCTCCACTGCTGGTGGAATTGCAAGCTGGTACAACCACTCTGGAAAGCAGTCTGGTGGTTCCTCAGAAAACTGGGCATGATACTCCCGGAGGATCCAGCTATACCACTCCTGGGCATATACCCAGAGGCTTTACCTGCATTCAATAAGGACACATGGTCCACTATGTTCATAGCAGCCTTATTTATAATAGCCAGAATCTGGAAAGAACCCAGATGTCCCTCAACGGAGGAATGGATTCAGAAGATGTGGTTTATCTACACAATGGAATACTACTCTGCAATTAAAAACAATGAATTCATGAAATTCCTAGGCAAATGGTCAGATCTTGAAAATATCATCCTTAGTGAGGTAACCCAATCACAAAAGAACACACATGGTATGCAGTCACTGATAAGGGGATATTAACCCAGAATCTCGGAATGCCGTAGACACAATTCACATATCAATAGATTTCTAAGAAGATGGAAGGAGAGACCCCTGGTCCTGGAAAGACTGGATGTAGGGGAACGCCAGGAGAGAGAAACGAGAGGGGGTTGAATGGAGAAAAGAGGGAGGGAAGGGGGCTTATGGGACGTTCGGGGAGGGAGGAAACGGGAAAGGGGAAATGATTTGGAATGTAAATTAAAAAAAAAATAAAAAAAACAAAAACAAAAAAAAATAAATGTTTGTTAATATAACTTCTGCATCACAATTAAAATTCAAACAGTGTTTTAAAAACAGTCAACTCAATCAAAACCCTCTACTTCAGAATCAATAGCTTCTTTGAAGTCACATTAACACTTAAATATGGTTAAGATTCGAATGCAGAAATTTGATTGGTTTGAAGGCTAATTAAGCCTCCAACTTGCTCAAATAGAATTACAAAAAGGCAAAATTGTGTTTTTCTCAATGATACAGTCCACTGGTATCACTAACACTGGACAACTGTTAAGAATATTTAGAGTCCTGAGATAATATGGAATCCAGGCCTCCTTAGACAGTCTTCTGTTGTCCCTTCTTCCCAATCAGCAATTTGTGAATGAATGGGATGACACCACCACCAGCAATTATAACCTTAATCAGAGAATCCAATTCTTCATCTCCACATTTAGCAAGTTGCAAGTGATGAGGGGTAATACGCTTTACCTTTAAGTCTTTTGATGCATTTCCTGCCAACTCAAGTACCTCTGCGGTGAGGTACTCCAGGATGGCTGCCCCGTATATACGTATATATGGCAGCGGTCATGCCCATATGTCTATGGCTGGTTGTCCTAAATTTCAGGTGTCTATGAATATGGCCCACAGGGAACTGCAACTTGTCTCCCTGCGAGCCAGAAACAGCCTTTGTCTTGGCCTTTCCAAAGTCCTTTACAGCTTTACTGCCAGCCATCTTGGACTGTGCTGAAAACTGGGACAAGCAAGGAAGAGGTGAGGCCAGTCGGATGCTCAGTGAGATCTGACTCAGCGAGATCCAGCGCCCACTCTTCCGTTGTATAGCAATTCAGACTGCCTAAATGATTCTTAATAATGAATAATATTAAATGTCATATTCTTTGGATATCTGATGTCTTTGAAGACTATCTATGTAAAGTATCTTGAACTGTTAAACCTAAACTACTCCTAGCCATTTCTATTTGAAATTATCTAAATTAAAAGTACTTTATTATCATTCAATTATAATCTAACATAACCATAAGTTTACTATCTGGCTCATAACTTATCTTAGTTAATCATCCTAAATAATTTGCAATAGCTGTTATTAGAAGAACTGGATCTAAATCTTGTATTCTTAAATGAATTGTTTAGGTACAATGCCTATCTACAAGTAACAATATTAACCTCAAATTTTTATCAATATAGATGTTTATACCATTGAAAACCTTAAATCTGTATCATTATAAATTTCATACCAATGTATGAAATTATAACTTCAATTTGTATCAATTATAAAGATTTCTATCAAGCAAGATTATGGCTATACAATGCTTTGTCCAAGAAGAAAAAGAAAATTAGTAAGCCATCCCATCTATTTTCTTCATGTTCAGTATTATGACCATTTTCAAACTATTCTTTAAAATCACTGGTACAACCACTCTGGAAATCAGTTTGGCAGTTCCTCAGAAAACTGGGCATAATACTACTGGAGGACCCTGCTATACCACTCCTAGGCATATACCCAGAGGATTCCCCAGCATGTAATAAGGACACATGCTCCACTATGTTCATAGCAGCCCTATTTATAATAGCCAACAGGAAAGAACCCAGATGTCCCTCAACAGAGGAATGGATACAGAAAATGTGGTACATTTATGCAATGGAATACTACTCAGCTATTAAAAACAATGAATTCATGAAATTCTTAGGCAAATGGGTGGAACTGGAAAATACCATCCTAAGTGAAGTAACCCAATCACAAAAGAATACATATGGTATGCACTCACTGATAAGTGAATATTAGCCCAGAAGCTTGGCATACCCAAGACACAATTCACATATCAAATGAAGCTCAAGAAGAAGGAAGAACAAAGTATGAGCACTCTGGTCCTTCTTAGAAAGGGGAAACAAAACATCCACAGAAGGAGATACAGAGACAAAGTGTGGAGCAGAGTCTGAGAGAAAGATCATCCAGAGACTGCTTCACCTAGGGATCCATCCCATATACAGCTGCAAAACTCAGACACTATCGTGGATGCCCATAAGTGCTTGCTGACCCAAGCTGGATATAGCTGTCACTTGGAAGGCCCTGCCTAGTGCATGACAAATACATAGGAGGCCACTCTCAGCCAGCCATTGAACTGAGCACAGGATCCCCAATGGAGGAGCTAGAGAAAGGAACCAAAGAGTTAAAGGAGTTTGTGTCACCATAGGAGGAACAACAATAGGAGCCACCCAGTACTCCCAGAGCTCCCAGGGACAAAACCATCAACCAAAAAGTACACATGGAGTTACCTGTGGCTCCAGATGCATGGGCAACAGAGGAAGGCCTTGTTGGACTTCAAAGGGAGGAGAGGTCCCTGGTTCTGGTAAGGCTTGATGCTGCAGTGTAGGGGAATACAAAGACAGGGAAGTGGGAGAGGGTTGATTGGGGAATAGGGGGAGGGGAGATGGGTTATGAGACTTTAAGGGGGAACCAGGAAAGGGGACAACATTAAAATGAACATAAAGAATATATTTTATAAAATAAAATAAAATAAAATAAAATAAAATGGCAACCTGTTTGTTATTTTTAAAATAACAAACCCAAGGGATCAGGATGATGACTTATTCCTGCTGAATAGGGATGACGAAAATTCATGAAAGGGTTGGGGGTAGAAAAATTTGGTTAGACTTAAAAAAGCTAGCTTTAGCATCTGTTATCCAGTGTCTATATGCTTAGAGGGCTCAGGGCTTGACTGAAGTTCTGACTGGATCTGTCTGAAAGGTTGAATGAAGTGACACTTAAATTAGCAGAAATCCTAAAGCTGTTCTGGAAGCAAGTCTCTGGATAGCATCAGGAAGATGGGGGCCGGAACTGCAGGTCAGTTCAGTATCCCAGGGGATAAAATCTTGCCAGAGCTGTACGTTCTGCAATATATGAACATCACAAGCAAAATTGCAGTACCATTATATTTTTGTATGGATTGTTGAGGGTGCACTGATCAGTTAAGGATGCAATTTTGCTTATTGTTTGAGTAGATGAAAGACAACTGTCTTTTTTTTTTGAGTTAATTTTATCAATAACCAAATGTAATAAATCTTCATTCATGCCATATGAAGGAGGGCATGAAGAATCTTAGGAATTATGAAACCAATAAGATGTATTGTCTTATTTTAGCTGAAGATTTGGCTAGAAACATTTTTATTTATAAGCCAGTTATTGGGCTGTTCCCATGCTGAGGAAAGAGATCAATTTACCTGTCTTATTTGATTTTCTGGAATTTTTAGAGATCTTCAGGTGCTCTTCCCCTGTCATATCTGATCCATATCACTCTGGAAGAGATCAAGAGCCTAGTCTCCTTTCCTGTCAACACAAATACAGAATCTTTCTCCCAAAATAGCATGTCCTTGGTCAAGTAACTGGAATTCATTAAGGGTATGTCTTGACCAGAGGAACTTTAGCACAACCATCAAACTCATAATCACACTCATTCTGATAATTAAAACAATTCAAAGCAATCTAACCATGTATTAAGTATTGAGACAGTGTTTATTCTATCTCCTTGCCTAACTTACATGAGATCAAGGTCTAAATTATTTATGTATCTGTGTAAATTTGAATCTTCCCTCCTATGGACATCAATATCTCTATAGATATAAATTATTTTATGTCTCTTTCTCTGTATATAATTTTCAAGGCCAAAGTTTCTACTGCCTGAGATACTCTAGGCTACCTACCTCCTGCTTTTCAACCTATAATTTCAGATCAAAAGTCTCAATATTTATGTATCTCTGAATTTATCATTAATTAATTTCCTTTTAAATATTTTATAAACCTATTTCTAGGCTCTAATGTTTATCATACTACACTTACCATCTCAGAAATCCTGTGTCTACCACATTCCAAAATCCAGAGAAATTGTCCTTACAAGACTTTTATATAAACTTAAGGCATTTGTGAATTCATTTTCCCTAATTTTTCTCTTCTGTGGAGATTAGCACATGGTAGCTCACTGTCTCTCATCTTAAACTTCTTGTATCACTTTCAAATCATGGGAAGAAATCCCCACATGTTTCATGTTGAGGCTGGAGAGATGACTTAGTGGTTAAGAGCACTGAATGCTCTTCCAGAGGCCCTGAGTTCAATTCCCAGCTACCACATGGTGGCTCATAACCATCTGATGCCCTCTTCTGGTGTGTCTGAAGAGAGCAATGGTGTACACTTAATACAATAAATAAATAAATAAATAAATAAATAAATAAATAAATAAATAAATCTTTTTAAAAAAAGGAAGAAATGAGCAGCAGAAATAGCAAGTGTCTGGGGTGCAACACTGGAGAGGTAGCCAATCCAGTAGTTAGAAATGTAGATTAGGGGTTAACTCCCAATAATTGTCAAAGACAAATAAAATAAATAATAATAAATAAAATAAATAATGTAGTCTGAGTCTCATTTTTTTATAAGCTGATTGTGGAGAAGCTTAATTTGGTAATAGTACTCCTGACAGGCTGCCTTTCCACAGGGCCTCATTTCTATTCTAGACACAGTTGTGAAAAAGAGGGGTTTCAGGTTCCAGTTCTCAGGCCAAGTGGAACCAGAGACATGGAAGACAAAGGTCTGTAGACACTCAGAATGGGATCCTAATCTTCAGGGCCAAGATGAGTCCAGGTTAATGAACATCTGGGAGGGCCAGCAGGGTTCAAAGTCCAGTTCTGCCTAGCAGGGATTGGGGGGAAGCTGAAGGCAATGCCTAGAAGAATGGAAGGCTCCAGTCCTGCCACCATTTGCTTCAGGTTGTCATAGTGATCAGCTGCTAAAACACAGGTTCTCCACCTGTGGTCAAGACCCCTTTGGGGTGATCCTTTCACAAGGGTTGCCTAAGACCATCAGAAAATACAACTATTTACATTATGACTCAAAATCACAATTGTGAAGCAGAAATAAATTTATAGTCAGTGTCACCACAACATGAGGACTGGGTTAAAGGGTCATAGTATTAGAAAGGTTGAGAAATTCTGCTGTCCTGTCCCTACTACTGAGGACCCAAATGCAGCTTGTCACACTGGCTATACACACAATGATGGTAAGTGCAGGCTGAGGCCTAGACCTGTGTGACAATCCTTAGGCCCAGCCAGCTCTTGCTTGGAAATTTGTGTTTCATTTTGTATAGCCACTGCCACACCCATCTACTTAAGGAACAGGACTAAGTTTATTAGCCTGTAAATTCTCTACTTGTTTTTCAGTCCTTAGGGTGGTCTTGCTGTCACATGGCCTGTGAGACTCTAAGAGTTGCTGAAGGAAGACCACAGATGCAAATACTATGCAAAATGAAAAAGCATTTATTCTGCAGTAATTTCTAGCATGCAAGGTCAACTATTCATACAAAACAGTGACCCTGAGAAGAGCTTCCATGCCCTATTTATGCAGAACTAGGGGAATTTTGTAGAATGGTTACATAATTTCTAACATGATTGCCTAGACGTGCAGCAGCAACAATACAGTTTTGATTGGAACACTGTGTATAATAGTTTGTGTATGCTTCACCCAGGGATTGGCATTATATGGAGGTGTGGCCTTGTTGGAGTAGGTGAAGCCTTGTTGGAATAGGTGTGTCACTGTGGGTGTGGACCTTAAGCCACTACTCCCTGCTGCCTGGAAGGAAGTATTCTGCTAGCAGCCTTCAGATGAAGATATAGAACCCTCAGCTCCTCCTGTACCGTGCCTGCCTGGATGCTGCCATGTTCCTACCTTGATGATACTGGACTGAGACTCTGAACCTATAAGTCCGCCCCAAATAAATGTTATCTTCTATAAGACTTATCTTGGTCATGGTGTCACTGTTCACAGCAGTAAAATCCTGACTAAGACACTGTGTTAGTACTGTTATTTTTGGTGAGACCTTGTATAATTACTGAACTGAATCTGCTCCTGCCTCCTTATCTCCTTTGGCTACAAATCTAAGGATCTGATTCAGTTCCTGGCTTATTTTAGTCCAATGCCATAAAAGTCATTGAATGATGACCCACTGTCTGTGGCTCCCCCAAGGAACCATGTAAGCCTTGAGAAACTTGAAAGCTTTTCACTCCCAAGGTTTTTGGACCTCTCAGATCCACCGATCCACCTTAACTTCTTGGAGCATAGACAGGGACTGTGCTCTACCTAGACTTTAGTTCCCTGACACCAGACATAAGCTCCTGGGGCATGTGCTTACATGTAAGCAGGTCCTCAAAGCCTGCATTGACCTCCTGAGGACCACTATCATAACAGCTGAATAACCTGTATAGTCAGGCCTAGGTCCTAGTTTCATTCTTTTATTTTTTTTAAGGACTTTTTTTTCCAGGAGCCTATATCTCCTAAGGAATAAAGGGTCTCAGAGGCTTTGGAAGGTCCAAGCTGCCACCTGCTTCAACTGGCTGCAACTCAGAGCCTCTCTGGGAGGCTGAGATGCCATTAATATGGTTATGGGTGGGGGTGAGAGTAATTAGTGTGTGACCCCCAGGGTACAAAGCTTTGGATGTTTGGATCTCTGTTCCTGCAGGGTGATGTCTCAAAGGGCTGGTCCACTGTTGCATCCAGGTAAGCAGTGGTGGTGAGCAGTGGGGGCAGGGTAAGAAGATCCAGCACATAGGTGTGAAAACACACACACACACACACACACACACACACACACGAGAGAGAGAGAGAGAGAGAGAGAGAGAGAGAGAGAGAGAGAGAGAGAGAGAGAGAGAGAGAGAGAGAGAGAGACTGTCTTTGTTTGATAGAATCCAGTGTCACATCAGGCCTTACTGGCCAGCAGGACAGCAGCTTGCACTCAGGATCCCAGAATAACTGCCCTTCATGCCCAGAGTGTGGTCTACAGGGCAGTACTTGATCCTCTGAGAAACTGCATCCCAGGATACCTACAGGAAAGATGGCCAGATGTCTGCCCTGCAGTTTTCACATTGTCATGTTACACATTTGCTGATATAAGCCTGGCTTTGGCTGGGGTATTCTTAGACACCCCAAAAATCTACAATACACTTTGCCTAAACTGGGCTTGGGAACCCACAATAGGCATTTTTGTCAACAATGGCAATCACTGGATTACGTGCTTAATTAGTTAAACAGAGGCCTGGTGGAATACAGAATTCTGTTAAACAAGGCACTCCCACTGCTTGGCCCTCCAACTGCCTTATCAAAAGAAACCACTGTGAGCCATTTCCTGGGTTTCTTCACATTTAGGTAGTGGCTCTGAGGCTCCAGACACATCATCAATTGCCACATCATAATCTGTTGTATGGAGAGAAAAGCCACATCTACTGTTCCCAATGGTGCTATTCAACCTGATGGGACTATGGGATTTGCTGTTCTCAAAGTTATGTTGGCCACTACCCAACATACTCCAACCTTTTGACAGCCATCTTGAGTCAGTCCTTATCTACTACTCCATCACACGCCCTTATTCTGCACTAGGAGGCTCAGAAGCAGCTCTGGCACAACTACTACACAGAGTGCTAGCATGCAGGCCAGGACTTTTCCCTAAATTCTATTTTTTTCCTTTGACCCCCAAATAACAGAAATTTCATTATGAGGTTTTGGGTCAACTTTACACTTAAACCTTCTCAAGCAGTTTTTTTTTTTTTTTTTTTTTTTTTTTTTAGTATCCTTTTGTCATAATTAAGTATGCTTTGAGAGAATGCTACATGAATGTTTCCTTGTGTTCCTTTTGAAAAGACTTGGTCCCCTACCCATAGACTAGCCTTCCTTCCACGAATACACAAGTCCTAGTTCTGTGAATTCCTTAAGAACTAGTAATGTCCTAGATCTGATTACCAGAAGGGTCCTCTGGCTCCTCCTGCTATCATCAATGACAGGTTTTCTCTTTCCCCACTTCTAACAGTTAGTCACTGTACCCATCATCCATGTGTAAACTTTGGCCACATGGTGCACTTTGAGAGCACCAGGGAAAGAGTCCAGACAAAACTTCTTTCAATTTAAAAGACTTTTAAAAAAGTTGTTTATTGAAACATTGCCACAATAGGAAAATATCACAATTGTCCCAACTCTTGCTATTTCCTTGCTTTGTGGAGCAATACCATATTTTGTTTTGTTTTTCTGAGCAAAAAGAAGTTAAGTGGGATTACAGAAGCAGAACGATTGTCTTAATAACAGTTACATAATAATGGGAAATCATGTCCTGTGTGGATAGGAGAATATAAAGTTGGTAGTCCTAGTAGTTACTGCGGGGATACCCACTACTCTGTAATGGTGAAGTCTCTAGTTGAGCATCAGCTCAATTTCTCGATTCCTGATGCCTTGCATATTCGGGGATTTAAATCTACAACAATTGGGCCTTACATTATAATTTACATTATAAAGGTGTTACAATAGCATAGATAATAGACTGTGATATTTGTGTATGGGTCAGCAGTATGCAATTTCTTTAGCCAATGACTCAACAGGATGTAATATTCCAAGTTCTGAACATTTTTATTTGAAAATGTTTGTATTTGGTTGGGATAATTTCTCTCCTATTACATAATCACTCCATTTAAACAATTTTTATATATGTTTGTTTCAAGAAGGTATCCATATAGCTTTTCCACCTCCCTGTCTTTGTCAGTATTCTTTTGCTTTGAAAAGACACCTTGAATAGAGCAAGTCTTATAATGAAAAGCATTTAATTGTTTCTGGCATACAGTTTCAGAGGTTTAGTACATTATCAGCTTGACAAGAAGCATGGTGGCATGCAGGCAAATATATTGCTGGAGAAGGAGCTGAAAGTTCTACATTTTTAATAGCAGAAAGCTGGAAGTGAGAGCCAATGTGCCTGGCCTGAGATTTAGAAACCTCAGAGCCTGGTCACAGTGAAACTGTTTCTTCAACAATGCTACACTTAACCCAACAAGGTTTTATTTCCAAATAATGCCACTCCCCAGTGACATTAAGATATATGAGCTTATGGAAACCACACTTCTTCAAACCAATGCACTCACCACAAACCCTTATTTACTGTGCCTCCCATTGAATTCTCCTATTCTAATATTTCTTTTATCTCTTTGTAACATATTATGCAATTTTTCTAATCTTGGAAGTTTATCTGGCTTCTTAGTAGATATCTAACCTCTGTGGATATCCTAAATGAAACCAATATATCTAACAATGAAAAGATAGCATTTATATAAACAGGAAAAAGTCACTATCTATCAAATCTGTGACAAATCTCTCTCCTTTTTAGTCAGGGTCTATCTTGTAGTTCTGACTGACAAGGAACTCCCTATGTAAACTAGGTAGCCTTAAGATTCACAGAGACATACCTGCATGGCTTCTGGTTCATTGAAAAATTGTGTTTGAATATATATGCATTTGTGTCAGTGATGGATAACTATATATTCATAACTGAGAATATTGAAGACTTCTGTGACCACTGCCCCAGCAACCCACAAAACAAAACCACTACCACCACCACCACCAGCAGCAGCTGCAGCAACAAGTTAGAACGCAAGTTAGATGAGATGGTTTTCATTGTAAATGTAACACAAGTTATAATTACTTGAGAAAAGTCTCAAGTAGGGATTTTCTAGTCCAGGTTACTCTATGCATGTGGTTATGGGAGATTGTCTTGATGACATTAGTTGATGTGGGAAGATCCATCCCAATGTGGTGCTAACAAATCCATACTTTTTTTGTAAAAATTTTTCAGTGTATTTTATCACTGCAAAAGACATGAAGCTAGGAAAATAAGCAAAATTGGAGATTTTAATATAAAACATGCATTAGAGTTGTTAGTTTTTTTCCAAGACTATGCAAGTCTGAACTGTCCTGGAACTCACAACGTAGATGAGGTAGGCCACAAATTCACAGAGCTCCAACTGCCTCTGCCAACTGAATGCTTGGATTAATGGTCTATGCTACTATGCCTGGCTGACAAGTGCCTTTTAATATTTTGAAGTAGAGAGGTAAAACAAATGGCATTACAGAATTCCATTGTCAAAAACAACTTGGAGAGGAGGGAGATCATTTTTCTTTTTCTTTTAAGCAATTTATTTATTTATGACATATATGTGGGTACACTGTTGCTGTTTTCAGACACACCAGAAGAGGGCATCAGATGCCCATTACAGGCAGATGGTTGTGAGCCATCATGTGGTTGCTGGGAATTGAATCCAGGACCTCTGGAAAAGCAGTCAGTGCTCTTAACTTTTGAGCCATCTCTCAAGCCTGAGTTCACTTTTCTTAAACATCTGTATTAGAGCCCAATATCAATGGAAGCCAAAGGGCAAAAATCTTGGAGGGAGGAGCTGAGGCAGATGCCATGGAGAAATGTTGCTTCCTGGCTTGTTCCCCCTCACTCGCTGAACCTGTTTTCTCACACTACTCAAGTCCACTTGACCAGGAGAGATATTGATCACAGTGAGCTGGACGTTCTGAAATCAGCAATGAGCCAAGAACATGCTCTATAAGCTTGCCTATGATCAAATGTTTTAGAAATTTTTTTTTCACAGTTGAAATTCTTTTTTTCCAGATGACCCTGGACTGTGTTCCTCTGATATAAAAGTTATCTAGCACATTTTGTAAATATATAGAATTAGACATTTGAAGTTCTCTATTATATACCCTGCCTTGGATATTTGTTATGGTTATTTCCTTGTTCATTGATCATATGGTTATCTGGGTTGCTTAGAATATAGTTATTCTCCCAAGCCCACCACTGCTTGATTTCCTGTCCTACAACATTTCTTAAGAAGGCACAAATCTTAGTAAGACATTAACAGCTCATTTCAACTAGAGTGTCACAACTAGCACTCATTTTATTTTCCTAAGTTCTATTTCCATGAAATTATAGGAGATCTAGTCACAGCAAACTAAGTCTGAATGGAAATAGTTTTGTGTTGACTCTTAAGCATGAAGCCTCCACTGTGACCATCTGCTTAGAGTTGGGTAGTACTGGAGTAAGGTTGTGTTCATTAGTGACATGGAGGTAGGGACTACATTTTAGATAGGTGGTTTCAACAAAGAGCAGAGTTTTCATGTTCTGACTATGTCTCATCCCGTTCCCAGAACACACTCAACCCTATTCCTTGCAGCTCCTCCCCATAGTACTTCCTCCTTCAATAAGCAGATACTCATTCAAGTGTGTAAACACACATTTGCTCTTTCAAAGTCATTATATACCGTCCTAAAGTTCTCATTAGAACCTACATGCATTATACATTGGTATTTCTTTTCTGTCTCTCAACATCTCTCAGGAATACTTCTCTTATTTCTACTAAGAAGCTAATAGTCATCTACATATAGGGTCCAGAGTTGGGAATTTAAGAAACATCATTCTTGGTCTAGATAGAACCCTGTTAGTGGGTCACTGAGTCCTCAAGTTGTCTGTAGGGACTAAGTAAATCCAGTGTATGCTTTAAAAAAAGTCTTATTTCTCCTAGGCTTAACTGAGTCTTTCTAAAAATGAACCATAAATAGTCCCTTCTTTAGAGCTTCCTGTCACACCACATTTCTATTTCTAAATAGTGAACATGGTTCTTATGTTATGCCAATATACTCATTTTGTGTAGATAGCATCAGGGAATCTCTTCTATTCAGAACAGAAGAAGTATTCTTCCATTCAGAGACATCAGACAGAGCAACTCCTTGAAACTCAGGATGCCTCACAGTGACTCCTGTCCCAAGACTCCTCACACTGTCCTGATGTTGACACTACTGATGCTCACAGGTGAGCATGCCCCATTATAATCCACATTGTACATGCTCTGGCCAAAATTCTGAAGGTAAGAAAGATCAGGACTCCATGCTAATCTGCATGCTCCATCACCTCCCACCCCTCAATTATTCCCAGTTTATCCTGACCTGCTTACCAGAGTGAAAGCTGTTACTTGGTTCTCCTTAGCAGTGAAGAAATTCATGTATGAGACAAGAACTTTCTCATAATAATATGTCAGTGTCTAGTGCTTTGAGTTACCTGGGCAGGTGGCACCAATCAGGACACAGGGGATGCACAGTAAAGTGAACAATTAAATGCTTTATTGAATTATCCAACTTCTTTTAGAGGTAAACAGAATAAAGATTCCTAACAACTTCTAATTCTCAAATAGTAGATTATCTGGGTTCAAGGTAACCTAAACCTCCTTGAAGACTAAGAAGTCTGTCTGTGTGGTTCAACACTTTCAAGTGTTATTTAGTTTAAAAAACAAAAGATTTTTCTCATGAGAGAAAGGTTAAGAAGGCCACTTCCTCGGACATGCAGCTTACTTGGAAAATTATCAGGATTCTCTGAAGAGAGAGTATACTTACTCCTTGTCCCAGTATACCCAGATTCTCAGATATCCTCCAGTTTCCTTGAAGCTAGCAGGTTGAGAGCAGTCACTTCATCCCATCACTCTACAATTTTCCCCAAAACTTTTCACAATGAACACTGTCATTCTGACCAGCCACCATAATAGTGACAAAGTTCTCTCAGAGACAGTTTAACAAAGTAACAGTAACAACTCAGAATTTACTACATTAAAGCTGCTACCCCAAGGATGCCACAGTCCAACAGGAGCGTCTATTGACTAACAGCTCTAAGTTTGCTCATCAACCATGTCAAGGTTCAAAACATTCAGAAAGTCAGAAGACTTTTTAGCAACCGAGTACATTTGACAATTGACTTTTAATCTTTATGACACAGTACCATCTTATCATTAGCCAAAGAAAATACACGAGCATTCCTCAAATATGATTTCATGCACTAAAGATGGTGAAAACAGGGATTTTTATCTAAAGAAAGACATTATTAGACAGCAGTTGTTGGCGAGGATGTGGAGAAAGAGGAACACTCCTCCACTGCTGGTGGAATTGCAAGCTGGTACAACCACTCTGGAAAGCAGTCTGGTGGTTCCTCAGAAAACTGGGCATGACACTCCCGGAGGATCTGGCTATACCACTCCTGGGCATATACCCAGAGGCTTTACCTGCATGCAATAAGGACACATGCTCCACTATGTTCATAGCAGCCTTATTTATAATAGACAGAAGCTGGAAAGAACCCAGATGTCCCTCAACGGAGGAATGGATTCAGAAGATGTGGTATATCTACACAATGGAATACTACTCTGCAATTAAAAACAATGAATTCATTAAATTCCTAGGCAAATGGTCAGAACTTGAAAATATCCTTAGTGAGGTAACCAATCACAAAAGAACACACATGGTATGCAGTCACTGATAAGGGGATATTAACCCAGAATCTCGGAATACCCTAGACACAATTCGCATATCAATAGATTTCTAAGAAGATGGAAGGAGAGACCCCTGGTCCTGGAAAGACTGGATGTAGGGGAACGCCAGGACAGAGAAACGAGAGGGGGTTGAATGGAGAAAAGAGGGAGGGAAGGGGGCTTATGGGACTTTCGGGGAGGGAGGAAACGGGAAAGGGGAAATGATTTGGAATGTAAATTAAAAAAAATAAAAGAAAAGAAAAGAAATGAAAAGAAAAAAGAAGAAAAAAAAGACATTATTGTTGGCTTTATCAGACTTTGATTATATCCGAGCAGTTTTGAAAGAACTTAATTATTAACATAAGTAATTTTGTTAGAGTTGAAGGAGTAATCACATACCATTTGTTTCTTTCCTTTATAAGGACCTCTTTTGACCATGTCATAATAAGATACCAGAAAGTAAGGCAGAAAAGGCTGCATGGTAGAAAATGTACTGCACTGAAATACATGATATTCAGCATACCACATCCCCACTCTGTTGTTTCATAAGAGGACTTAACTGAAGGATGACATGTGGCTCAAGTTAATGAAAAAGACAAAATTAAGTTGAGCAAAAAGTAAGGCCAAACAAACTATGGTTTGTATTTCTCTAAGACTTGCTCTAAGACTAGTTGGAGCTAGCCCACTGAAAGACCTAAGCAAATGAGTGAGATAATCAGTAGTATAATTTGAAAAGTTCATCAGACAGTAAATTAGAGCAGAAGCCCCGATACCAGTCAAGAGACTACTGCAATGGACCTGATACAATGAATAAGATGTATGTAAATGGCATATAAGATGACATCTTAGGCTATTTGTGCTACTACTACAGAATACCCAGGAATGGGTACTTTATAAAGAGAAAATTTTATTTCTCACAGTTCTGGGGGCTATATGTAAGACCAAGGCACCAGAAAGTTCAGTGTTTGTTAATGCCCTGGTATTTTCTCCAATCATGATGTCTGGTTATGTGATAACTTCTCCTAAGGAAAAGTTGCAAAAGAAATGCTAAAGAGCTATAAGCATACTAGGTTTCAATACCACTCCCCTGAGGCAATATCCCCCAGCAAAGGCTTCATACTTGGCAGAATGTCATGATTCATAGTCTCAACAAATCTAGTACTTTTTATGTACTGTGCCAACAACAACAACAACAACCCACAAAAACCAAAGCACCATCAACAAGAAACTGACTTACTATAAGGATATTTACTACTTAGTCATATTTATAGGACACATTCTATGTTTGAGAGACCTTGGTAAGTTCTCTAACATAATGCCAGTAGATTCATTCAAACAATGGAGAGACTGGTAGTCTTTAATTGACAAGGCATTATGCTTTCTCTTCTCCAGTTCATAACATGGATCGAATGGTCAAAGACTGTGGCTGCTGGAGGTGAGGGAGCTTTGCTTAAGCAGATGCTTGAATTGATGAAATTACCTTGGAAATAATACCTCTCTCCTATTCCTAATTTTCTTGAGTAATTCTACTTAACATTCATTCATTCACTCACTAGCAGAGTCATTCACTTACATAGCAGGCTGGTTCTAATTAGTGATAGAAATTAACCAGTAAGCAGGATGGAAATGGCCATTTCTGCTGAAAGTGCCTCTTTCCATTTGGGACATTTTCACTTAAACAAACCTTAGAGGTCAGAAACCTTGACTAATTAAGATCTATAATTTCTCAAGTGGAACTGTTTGGGAGAAGAAGTGAGACTCTGAGAAGCTCAGAGATGATCTGTGTGCAGCATGAGTGTCAGGAGTTATGTTACAACATTTGGTAAATGATAAATAAAGTCACCCAGAAAGCAAGAAATCCCATGCAGCTCCCTAGTGTTAAGATAATGATAGTGCAACTTGAGAAATACACCTCTGAGGCCATGTACTCTATTGCCCTGTCAGAACAGGCTGCCCTCTACTGTAACCCTGCATTTGGCCAATTTTACAAAGTAGTTCGTTTTACTGATGAACAGCCCTATTGAGATGCATAGCTTTTCCCACACCACTTTCCTTAACTCTGGATGATTTGTTTATGTTCCTGCCCTTGTTGTAGGCCATGTCTCTATACACAGCACATATAGTCTTGCCCCAACGTAGTCCAAACTCTTAAAATGAAAAACCCTACCTTCACTAGATAGTTTACAAGTGTCCAGCATGGTACTCATAAAAATAGCTTAGTTTCTATTCTCACTGATTCATACCTGGGATTCTTCTGGCTACGGAAGTGTTGGGATACTTATTTCCCTACTTTGGTAGAGACCAAAGTCCTACCAACAAATCCTACCCACTTAGATGTTGAAGTTTCCCTGTCCCCACATAACAGAACAATATTCTACATACTGTTAGAATGACAACCTGTTTGGTTTTAAGAAATGAGTCTTGAAATCAAGACTCTATTTTGGTACTTCCTCATTGTGCTCACTACACACATTGGTCAGAGCAGCCTTTATGCCCTCATCTACAAAGAGGGGGATGATAACATGCATCTCACCACAGATGGGGATGATCAAATATGACACATTGAGAACATTTTGATAACCAAGGAATATTTCCTAGTCTCTCCGGATCTTCCTGTCTCCATCCATCAGACTGTGGGCCCTGTACATTCTTCCTGTTCTACTGTGATAAGTCTTGAATTGTGGGCTCTATTCTGCCCTCAAATGCACCATTAAAAAATTGCCCCTTCTACAAACACATGATTGCAGCTGTCATATTACATAACAGTCCTTCCTGGAGATGACCTCTGGTCTCCATAGTTAGTAACACTGCCTACTAAGTGATTTTTATGTTTCAATAATAGCATTCTCATACACAATCTGTTTCAGTGTTTTTCTGATTATTTCTTCAATCTTGCCTTATAATATTCCTGTGAACTATTCTAACATAAAAGTATCTTACAGGAACTGAGTCAAGGAATGGCGATTGAAGTTATAGAGTCCCCATGAAGATACCTGGGACACACACATGATGAGGAGGGTACTGTTGACTGAACAAATTTCATTAGCTTTCTTTATGCCTTGTATGTGGATCTTTCTATTGATAGTGATTGTACAATGTGGCATTTCTTTTAATGAGCATGTCAGGTGTGTTATTAAAGTAACAACTTAATGACAACTGCATAAGACAATCTGTAGGTGTGAAAGTAAAAGTATGGAAATTTTATAACAGTGGCACAAATCACTATGGGCAATTCTGTAAACTAGTTCCCATGGTATGACATATAAATTCAGAATCTACAACTATCTCATGTGATAAACTCCTCTGGAAGCATGAGAATGGCTTGAGACTCTAGCTGACTATCTTAGTCGTATTTTTGGAATTATGACAAATTACACATAACAAATAAAGGAGGTAGCTTTTGACTCATGGTTTGGGGGGTTTGATCATGATTGCCTGCCCCAACCCTCTGCTTTTATTTCTGTGATGAACCAGAAACATCATGGTGGGAAGACATGGTAGAGGAAAACTGCTTGTTTTATACCTACTAAAAGTCTGAAAGAAAGAGTGTATGTGAGGATGGGGCTGGGGCATAAAATTGACCTTCAAAGACATGTCACCTAATGACATCCTTCTGCCATTAAGACCCCTCTAAGAGCACATTCTTCTGAAAACTCATCAATGCATTAAACTACACATGAGATCAATATTCTTATGATTCAATAACCTGTTACTTGCATCATCATATGTGAATCAACCTTTAATACATGAGATTTTGGACTATTTTATATATAAGTCATGACAATGCCCATTTGTCTTAGAAAACCCATTCAGATGAGGGGACTTTCCCTGATAGAGTCTAAAATTGGGAAGGGGGTATATCCCTTCATCCAGACAATGCACGATGATATTGTGGTTTAGGAGTCAAGCACATGTCCTGGTTTGAATGAGAATAACCCTCATAGGGTCATACATTTGAATGCTCAGTCATCAGCAAATGGAACTTTTGAAAAGTATTAGAAGGATTAGGCGGTATGGTCTTGTTGAAGTAAGTGTCATCCTTTGGAGGAAGTATGTAACTGGGAGTGAGCTTTGAGTTATCAAAGGCATAGGCCAGGTCCAATGTCTTTGTCTCTGTGCATCTCTCTCTCTCTCTCTCTCTCTCTCTCTCTCTCTCTCTCTCTCTCTCTCTCTCTCTCTCTCTCTCTCTCTCTCTCTCTGTTTCTGTCTCGTGTGTGTGTGTGTGTGTGTGTGTGTGTGTGTGTGTGTGTGTGTCTGTCTCCCTGCCTCCGATTTGCACTGCTCAAGCACTATGCCTGTCTGGTTCTTGACATGATGATCATGAACTAACCTTTTTAACTGTAAGCAAGGCTTAAATGATTTCTCATATAAGAGCTGCCTTGGTAATTGTGTCTCTTCAAAGTAGAACAGTAACTAAGACACTGCACATGAGATTAATATTTGTTTTCTCCTCTTTCTTGCTGCAACATCTTAGAAAAGTTACTTACTCTTTGTTGGTCTTGTCCTTCCCCTACTCTTTCTCTTTTGAGACTGTCCTTGAACTCACCTATGTAGACGAGCTTGGCCTTAAAGTCACAGAAATCTGCCTGCCTCTTTCTCCCAAGTTCTAGAATTGAAGACCTGCACCTTGAGCTCAACTTGGATTTTCTTATTTGAAAAGTAGAGCTAGAGGTTAAGACCTATGTACTGGATTGTTTTATAACTATTTGACAAAAGCCTGTGACTTCAGAGCAGAGGGAGTATCATGTGAGAAAATGTCACAATAAGATTGGGGTATAGGCAAGTCTGTGGGATGTTTTTCTTAATTTGTGATTGATGAAAGCATACTTAGTTCATTGTGGGTGGTGACACCTTTGGCAGGTGGTCCTGGTTCTATAAGAAAGCATACTGATCAAGCCATATAGAGCAAGCCAGTAAGCAGCACACTTTCATGGCTTCTGCATCATCTCCTGCTCCAGGCCCCTAACGTCTTTGGGTTTCTGTCTTGACTTCTTTGGATGCTGAGCAGTAATATGGAAGTATGAACAGAATAAACCCTTTCCTCCATAACTTCCTTTTTGGACATGGTATCTCATTGCAACAATAGAAACCCTTTACTAAGATAATCTGCTTCATGGAATCTTGTAAAATTTTAATGAGATGCAACCCTTGAAGAGGCTTAGCACAATAAATAGGCCAATATGTTGTTTATATTATTAGAGGGTAGGACCACCGAATGTGTTTTCTTCTTGGTTTTTGTCCTAGTTGACAAGGAGGATGTGTTGCAGTATATTCATCCTCATATATTTCCCTCATTTCCTTCCTCTATTTCCCTATCCTGACTCCCTCTCCAAATTTATTGTATAACAATATTACTGCTGGTTCAATGAGGAAACTGCTATGCTTTCTCATGAGATTTACAGCAGTCTGGTAGGATCCACAGAGGAACTGATTAACATGGAAAATCCTTTGCTCTTTCTTCACATGTGGTTAGGTATAGAGAACAGACAGCATGAGGTAGGACTTCTTCCAGCCACCCACCACCACCCCCATCTAAGACAGGGTTTTTCTGTGTATATTTGGCTATCCTGGAATCTATTCTGTAGACCAGACTGGCCTCAAGCTCAGAACTCTGCCTGCCTCTGCTTTCTGGATACTGGAATTAAAGGAGTGCACCAACGTAACCCAGCTCCAGACATTCTCTGAAATGAATAATAAACAGATAATGAAAGCCATACCTTACGACTGACTCCTTTACCAAAACTGAAGGGCTTTTGCCAGTCTTACACCCACCCAGTTTGGGTCAAGGACAGGCCAAGTTCCATTCTTCACCCACAGGAACATACTTCAGTAAAAATTCTCAGGATATACTGACTGATCCTCTAGAAAGAACCCAGGTAGAGTTCAAATGCATGTAATGCTTGCTAGCCAATAGATTTAAAGTTCAATATGCTTAGTCAATAAGTTTAACTGTAACCTTGCTGATGTAACCTGTGCCCCTAAAAAGTATAAAAACTGCTTGTAATGGCCATTTGGGGTTGCCTTCTCATCACTCATCTCCAGGAACTGATTGATGGCTGACCCTGATGCACTGGAAAATAAGCCTCTTGCTTTTGCATAGACAAAAATAAATAAATAAATAAATAGTATAAAAAAGTTATGTCATGATTTTTAAAAGGGTGAATTTCATCTGGTAAGGGGAGTTTTATACTTGATAGAGAGCGAAGGGAAGGAGAGCTATTCATTCAGTCACTGCCAGTCTCTTAGGCCAATTTAATTAGGTCTCTTTTAGGGTTTTATTTTTTTTTTTCTGCTTATCCTGAACTCTGGGGTCTATATGTACAATGAAGTTTCTAGTCAAACCTCAGAATAATACATAATCTCTGATTTACCTGAGACACAAAAGCTGGTCTACTGTCTGACCCTATCATCCGAGGAAGCCTATACCTTGGCAGTATGTCCTGTAAGATCTTCTTTGTCACTGTGGATGTAGTTTTATGTTTAATGGGGAAGGCCACAGTTCAACCTCAAAAGGTACCTATAAATATCAGTATTTATATCAATTTCTTTCTGGTTTTATCTCTGTGAAATCTGTCTCCCAGTAGTTGTCAGGCTTTGTGTTTCTGAACCTATTATTTGGGTTCTTTATAGCTGGCAGACTATATAATTTTGATAATCCCAGCTATCTTTGAGTTGGCATTTTTAATCCTAATATTAGCATGTGATATCTAACATGATCCTGCATTTGCCCACTTGGGAAGAGTAGTGAATCTTCTGAAATATATGCAGTTCCATTAGTTTTTGACACAATGAGTTTGAAATCTGTAGTTCTCTACCATCTGTCATAACATTGGAGCATGGGCTAATTTCTAGCCCAGATTATGTCATGTTTTGAATTTTTAGGGTTGACAGGGAATATAGGATCTCCTTGATCCAAGGAAGTTAAAGGCAAGAGAGGTTTGGTTTCTAGGGCAGTCTATCAGGCTCTATATATGTCCTATTCTTGTCCTATGAAACTGGGTCTTTCCCTTTCTAGTGCCTCAGGTAGTGGATGATGGCTAGCTTCTTAGGTCACCATCGAGTCCTTAGCAGGGAGGGGATTTTTAATTTTTTTTAAATTTTTTATTTCTGTCATCAGAAGTTCTTTCTCTTTCTCTAAATAGCCCCATGGACATGAGTGCTGGCAAAGGTTAGGGTTAGGGTTAGGGTTGGGATTTGTCTGGATTCTCATTTACCAGACCTGCTGTTCCCAAGGGCAGGTAAGACAGATTCAGGTTCAGGAGGCAGGCTCCAGTAGCTCTGTGTCCCCATAGTAGGTTTCCCCTCTCCCACCTGCTGTGGGTCTGTCTGTGGCAGCTACCTTCTGCCTGAGGAGTTGAATAAGGTGGGAGAGGAAAAATATCATTTTACTTCACTCTTCCTTGGAGGAACATGTAGAGGGATAGTGTAAGAGGAGACAGGTGGTCTGGTGTTTCCTTCTTTGTACCCTTGGGCATTTTGCTAGCCAAAGCAAACATGGCAGTCTGTTGTCTGGAGAGAAAAAGTTTAAGCCAAAAGGGGCATGGTCCTCTAGTCCCAATATCATCCATCAAAGTCAAAAGTTGAGCTGCACCAAAAACCATGAGAGTAGATAACAATTAGTTCTAACAGAATGGACAATGAACATGAACACAAACAGATCTGTAACCAAGTGATACACTCAAGCTTCCTGATGAAAGCCTGGAATGTCTTCTAGCCTCTGAGTGGTCACTACACTTTTGGCGTGTCTTCCCAATCTCATCTGAACACAAAATATCATTTTTATGCCTCTCTTCAGAACAGAATTACAAACGTGGCACCACTTAGAATTTATGAACAGATAAAGACCTGTGCTGCACAGACACAGACAAAATTACAGTAGTAGTGCTACATAAACATGTGAACGAACTCACAGACTCAGACAGACATTTCTGGTATTGAAACCCACCAGGACAGGTCCTGGAGACGTTGGAGTTCCTGGCCAATGTCCCCAAATATTGTGCCAGGAAACATTTGTGAACCCCCCAAAAAACATCAAGGAGTCGTTGATTCAAATGTAATTGCATTATGGTCTCTCTATTCAAGTTCAAGCTTAGGTTCCCAACAACCCTTCTTAACAGATTTTGTTGTCACAGATAAACTTACACTTCTCATCTGGAAAGAGAACTAGCAAGCACTATAAGCCTGTCTGACCTTTAATCTTATTCTCTACCCAACTACTTCCAATCCTTTACAGCTTTGGGGTGAGTGCTGGCAGAACTGGGAAGACCCTGCCTTTATCTTGACAAGTTCTTTTAAAGAATTTCTGCTTAATTCAATCTTCATAAAATGTCAGACTCTGCATATCTATTTTCCTATGAATTAAGGTCATTTTTTTGTGTGGGCCATCAATGGATTAATAAGGAATTCAAGACTTGACCACCTGTGACAAGGCACAAATTTTGTCTATGCCTCCCTGGGTCTCTCTGTTGAATTCTACTTAGGTTTTAGTATGTTATGAAATGATTTTTAAGTATTTCAAGTATTAAATGCTTTATTAAGGCTGAAAATCCAAAAATTTTAGAAGTTTGTCTTTAGTCCCATTTCTATTTACTTGAGATATTTAAAAAATTAAATTATTGTCTTACTAAATTACATACATGATTGTTTAGCATACATTCATGTCTTTGTACTGCCTATAGGATGGGTACCTCTGGATTCAAAAAAGATGGTATTGGACCTCCTGGAATTTGAGTTACAGACGATCATGAGTCACCACACAGGTGCTAGGAATTAAACCTGGGTCTTCTGAGCCATCTTTCCATATTTTCACTCGAAATAATTTTTATTGTTTTGGGAGTAGTCAATTGTAGAACACCCTCCTAGGATACAGAAGAGTGTAATTTGACTCCAAAACTCTAGGATGTATTTTTTTTTATTTTTAATGTTTTTTTTAAATTTGCATTCCAAATCATTTCCCCTTTCCCGTTTCCTCCCTCCCCGAAAGTCCCATAAGCCCCCTTCCCTCACTCTTTTCTCCATTCAACCCACTCTCGTTTCTCTGTCCTGGCGTTCCCCTACATCCAGTCTTTCCAGGACCAGGGGTCTCTCCTTCCATCTTCTTAGAAATCTATTGATATGCGAATTGTATCTAGGGTATTCCGAGATTCTGGGTTAATATCCCCTTATCAGTGACTGCATACCATGTGTGTTCTTTTGTGATTGGGTTACCTCACTAAGGATGATATTTTCAAGTTCTGACCATTTGCCTAGGAATTTCGTGAATTCATTGTTTTTAATTGCAGAGTAGTATTCCATTGTGTAGATATAACACATCTTCTGAATCCATTCCTCCGTTGAGGGACATCTGGGTTCTTTCCAGCTTCTGGCTATTATAAATAAGGCTGCTATGAACATAGCGGAGAATGTGTCCTTATTGCATGCAGGTAAAGCCACTGGGTATATGCCCAGGAGTGGTATAGCTGGATCCTCCGGGAGTGTCATGCCCAGTTTTCTGAGGAACCGCCAGACTGCTTTCCAGAGTGGTTGTACCAGGTGCAATACCACCAGCAGTGGAGGAGTGTTCCTCTTTCTCCACATCCTCGCCAAAAACTGCTGTCTCCTGTATTTTTGATCTTAACCATCCTGACTGGTGTGAGATGGAATCTCAGGGTTGTTTTGATTTGCATTTCCCTAATGACTAAGGATGATGAACATCTCTTTAGGTGCTTCTCAGCCATTAGATATTCGTCAGGTGAGAAGTCTTCGTTTAGCTCTGTACCCCATTTTTTAATAGGGTTGCTTGCCTCTCTGGAGTTTAACTTCTTGAGTTCTTTGTATATATTGGATATTAGCCCACTGCTGGATGTAAGGTTGGTAAAGATCATTTCCCAGTTAGTTGGTTGCCGCTTTGTCTTTTTGACAGTGTCTTTTGCCTTGCAAAAACTTTGTAAATTAGTGAGGTCCCATTTGTCTATTCTTGATCTTAGAGCATAAGCTATTGGAGTTCTGTTCAGGAAATTCTCCCCTGTGCCCATATGTTCAAAGTTATTCCCTAGCTTCCTTTCTATTAGTTTCAGTGTGTCTGGTTTTATGTGGAGATCCTTGATCCACTTGAAATTGAGCTTAGTGCAAGGAGATAAGAATGGGTCAATTTGCATTCTTCTGCATGTTGACCTCCAGCTGAGCCAGCACCATTTGTTGAAAAGGCTATCTTTTTTCCACTGGATGGTTTTAGCTCCTTTGTCAAAGATCAAGTGACCATAGGAGTGTGGATTCATTTCTGGGTCTTTAATTCTGTTCCATTGGTCTACATGCCTGTCACTGTACCAATACCATGCGGTTTTTAACACTATTGCTCTGTATTACAGCTTGAGGTCCAGGATACTGATTCCCCCAGAGGTTCTTTTACTCTTGAGAATAGTTTTAGCAATTCTGGGTATTCTGTTATTCCAGATGAATTTTTGAATTGCTCTTTCTAACTCTATGAAGAATTGAGTTGGGATTTTGATGGGGATTGCATTGAATCTGTATATTACTTTTGGTAAGATGGTCATTTTTACTATATTAATCCTGCCAATCCATGAGCAAGGCAGATTTTTCCATCTTCTGAGGTCTTCTTCAATTTCTTTCTTCAGAGACTTGAAGTTCTTGTCATACAGATCTTTCACTTGTTTGGTTAGAGTCATTCCAAGATACTTTATATGGTTTGTGGCTATCGTGAAGGGTATCATTTCTCTTACTTCTTTCTCAGCCTGCTTATCCTTTGAGTATAGGAAGCCTACTGACTTGCTTGAGTTGATTTTATATCCGGCCACTTTGCTGAAGTCGTTTATCAGCTGTAGGAGTTCTCTGGTGGAGTTCTTTGGGTCGCTAAAGTATACTATCATATCGTCTGCAAATAGTGATAGTTTGACTTCTTCCCTTCCAATTTGTATCCCTTTGACCTCTTTTTGTTGTCTAATTGCTCAAGCTAGAACTTCAAGTACTATATTGAAAAGATATGGAGAGAGAGGGCAGCCTTGTCTAGTCCCTGATTTTAGTGGGATTGCTTCAATTTTCTCTCCATTTAGATTGATGCTGGCTACCGGTTTGCTGTAAATTGCTTTTACTATGTTTAGATATGGGCCTTGAATTCCTGATCTTTCCGAGACCTTTAGCATGAAAGGATGCTGAATTTTGTCAAATGCTTTCTCAGCATCTAATGAGATGACCATGTGGTTTTTTTCTTTGAGATTGTTTATATAGTGGATTACATTGATGGATTTCCTTATATTGAACCATCCCCTGCATCCCTGGGATGAAGCCTACTTGATCGTAGTGAATGATCGTTTTGATGTGTTCTTGGATTCGGTTGGCAAGAATTCTATTGAGTATTTTTGCATCGATATTCATAAGAGAGATTGGCCTGAGATTCTCTTTCTTTGTCGGATCTTTGTGTGCTTTTGGTATTAGTGTAATTGTGGCTTCATAGAACGAGTTGGGTAGTGTTCCTTCTGTTTCTATTTTGTGGAACAGTTTGAAGAGTATTGGTGTTAGGTCTTCTTTGAAGGTCTGATAGAATTCTGCACTAAAGCCATCTGGACCTGTGCTTTTTTTGGTTGGAAGACTTCCAATGACAACTTCTATTTCTTCAGGGGTTATAGGACGGTTTAGATGGTCTATTTGATCCTGATTTAATTTTGGTATTTGGTATTTGTCAAGGAAATTGTCCATTTCCTCTAGATTTTCTAGTTGTGTTGAATACAGGTTTTTGTAGTAGGAACTGATGATTTTTTGAATTTCCTCAGTTTCCGTTGTTATCTCTCCCTTTTCGTTTCTGATTTTATTAATTTGGATACTATCTCTGTGCCCTCTGGTTAGTCTGGCTAAGGGCTTATCTATCTTGTTGATTTTCTCAAAGAACCAACTCCTCGTTTTGTTGATTCTTTGTATGGTTTTATTTGTTTCTACTTGATTGATTTCAGCCCTGAATTTAATGATTTCCTGCCTTCTACTCCTCTTTGGTGTATTTGCTTCTTTTTGTTACAGGGCTTTCAGGTGTGCCATTAAGTTGTTAGTGTATGCCGTCTCCTGTTCCTTTTTGGCGGCACTCAGGGCTATGAATTTTCCTCTTAGCACTGCTTTTATTGTGTTCCATAAATTAGGGTATGTTGTGCCTTCATTTTCATTAACTTTCAAAAAGTGTTTGATTTCTTTCTTTATTTCCACCTTGACTAAGTTATCATTGAGTAGAGCATTGTTCAGCCTCCATGTGTACGTGGGTTTTCTTTTGTTTTTGTTGCCATTGAAGACCACCCTTATTCCATAGTGATCCGATAGGAGGCATGGGATTATTTCTATCTTCTTATATCTGTTGAGGTCTGATTTGTGACCAATTATATGGTCAGTTTTGGAGAAGGTACCATGAGGTGCTGAGAAGAAGGTGTATTCTTTAGCTCTAGGATGAAATGTTCTATATATATCTGTTAGTTCCATCTGGTCCAAGGTTTCAATTAGATTCACTTTGTTCCTGTTTAGTTTCTGCTTTCCTGAACTATCCATTTTAGAAAGCAGGGTGTTGAAGTCACCCACTATTATTGTGTGTGGTGCGATGTGTGCTTTGAGCTTTAGTAAATTTTCTTTTACGAATGAGGGAGCCCTTGCATTTGGAGCATAGATATTCAGAATTGAGAGTTCTTGATGATGGATTTTTCCCTTGATCAGTATGTAGTGTCCTTCTGTGTCTTTTTTGATGACTTTAGGTTGAAAATCAATTTTATCTGATATTAGGATGGCTACTCCACCTCGTTTCTTGGGGCCATTTGCTTGTAAAATTGTTTTCCAGCCTTTTACTCTGAGGTAGTGTTTGTCTCTGACACTGAGGTGCATTTCCTGCATGCAGCAAAATGCTGGGTCCTGTTTACATATCCAGTCGGCTAGTCAATGTCTTTTAATTGGGGAATTGAGACCGTTGATATTAAGAGAGATTAAGGCATAATGATTATTGCCATCTGCCATTCTTGATGCTATCTTTATGTTTGAGTGGTTATCTACTTTTGGGTTTGATTCAAGAAGGTTATTATCTCATTTTGTCCAGGGTGTTGTTTCTCTCCCTGTATTGGAGGTTTCCACCTATTATCCATTGCAGGGCTGGATTTGTGGAAAGATATTGTGAAAATTTGGTTTTATCATGGAATATCTTGGTCTCTCCATCTATGGTGATTGAGAGTTTTGCTGGGTATAGTAGTCTAGGCTGGCATTTGTGCTGTCTTAGTGTCTGCATGAGATCTGCTCAGGATCTTCTGGCTTTCATAGTCTCTGGTGAGAAGTCTGATGTGATTCAGATAGGTCTTCCTTTGTATGTTACTTGGCCCTTTTCTCTTACTGCTCTTAATATTCTTTCTTTGTTTAGAACATTTGGTGTTTTGATTATTATGTGACGGGAGGTATTTCTGTTCTGGTCCAGTCTGTTTGGAGTTCTGTAGGCTTCTTGTACGTTCATCGGCATCTCTCTCTTTAGGTTAGGGAAGTTTTCCTCCATAATTTTGTTGAAGATGTTTACTGGCCCTTTAAGTTGCAAATCTTCACTCTCATCTATACCTATAATCCTTAGGTTTGGTCTTCTCATTGTGTCCTGGATTTCCTGGATGTTTTGGGTTACACGTTTTTTGTATTTTGCATTTTCTTTGACTGTTGAGTCGATGCTTTCTATGGAATCTTCAGCACCTGATATTCTTTCTTCCATCTCTTGTATTCTATTGTTGATGTTTGCATCTATGACTCCTGATTTCTTCCCAAGGTTTTCTATCTCCAAAGTTGTCTCCCTTTGTGATTTCTTAGTTGTTTCTACTTCCTTTTTTAGTTCCTGGATGGATTTGCTGAGATTCTTCACTTGTTTGTTTGTATTTTCCTGTGTTTCTCTAAGGTATTTTTGCATTACCTCTTTCAGGATTTCTGCCTGTTGACCCACGTTCTCCTGCATTTCTCTGAGCGATTTTTGTGTTTCCTCCTCATGGGAATCCATCTGTTGATCCATCGTCTCCTGCATTTCTTTAAGCAGTTCTCGTGTTTCTTTTGTAAGGGCATCTAACCATTGATTCATTTCTTTAAGCAATTTTTGTGTTGCCTCCTTATGGGCATCCGTCTGTTGACCCATATTCTTCTGCATTTCTTTATGCAATTTTTGTGATTCCTTTGTGAGTGCATCTACCCGTTGATTCATCTCGTTAAGTGATTTTTGTGTTGTCTCCTTGTGCGCCTCCATCTTTTGATCCATGTATTCTTGCATTTCTCTAAGCGATTTTTGTGTTTCCTTTGTAAGGGCTTCTAACCGTTGATTCATGGTCTCCTGTAATTCTTTATTAGATTTATTTGTGTCCTTCTTGTGATCCTCTAATAGCATCATGAGAAGTGATTTTAAATCCAGATCTTGTCTTTCAGGTGTAGTGGGGTATCCAGGACTTGCTGCTGTTGGAGAGTTGGGTTCGGATGGTGCCATATTACTTTGATTTCTGTTAGTAACGTTCCTATTTTTGCCTTTTGCCATCTGGTTACCTCTGATGTTAGTTGGTCCTGCTGTCACTGGCTGTTGGTTGGACCTCCTGTGAGCCTGCAAATCTATTTCTGCTCCCCCTGGTTTATCAGGACTCCCCTGGCACAGATTTCTGGGGCCTGCCCTGCTCCTGAGTGACTTTGGAGCCCTGATGTGCCTTGCCCCAAGTGAAGTTATATTGGGGAGTCCTTGCACATCCAAAGGCTCAGCGTAGTGGATTCCTGGAGCAGAGGTCACCAAAGGGAGGCTGGTAGGCTCCTGCCCTGTGCAGGGGTGTGTGATCTCTCCTAGAGTTGCGGGGGGTGGGGGCATCCCTCTGCCAGGCAGAAGTCCCACAGCAGAGCTGGCACGCTGGTTACTGCAGATCTGCCCAGCACTTGGGAGCCAAGTACACACAAGCTGCCCGAGACCCAAGCGATATTATGCCTGTCTGTCTCAGAGCCTGGCAGTCCCAACTTCCCGCCCCTGGAGCAAAGATGGCGGAGTGCACTCTGCACTCTCTCTGTGGCGCTGGTCACCCTGCAGAGGCGATGGCCTACAGCAGATCTGGTACCCAGACGACCACAGCACTGTCCCGTTCTTGGGAGAAGATGGAAGCCCCAACAGGCCGTGTCCCAAGCGATGTTATATTGGGGAGAACCTGGGTACCTGTCTCTTCAGCACAGTCTGCGGGAACAGAGGTCGCGGAAGGAAAGCTGGTAGGCTCCCGCCCAGTGCGAGGTCCCTCTGCCAGGCAGAAGTCCCACAGCAGAGCTGGCACGCTGGTTACTGCAGATCTGTCCAGCACTTGGGAGCCACGTACACACAAGCCGCCCGAGACCCAAGAGATATTATGCCTGTCTGTCTCAGAGCCTGGCTGTCCCAACTTCCCGGCCACTGGAGCGAAGATGGCGGAGTGCACTCTGCACTCTCTCCGTGGCACTGTACCCGAGACTTAAATTCTAAATTGTAATGGTCACCCTTCATTTGTCTCACATTCTAAAATAATAATCCATTACACTTCATAATTTGGTCACACAAAACATTAATATGCTTGATTTATACACTGTGCCTAAATTCAGCAAAAAGGCACGAGGAATGAGTCCAGGTGCTCAATGAGGTCTGAGAGGACCATGGTATCATGGCTGGAAGCATCCTGGGGCAATCAGCCCTGTGCATCTCCAAAATTTTCTCAGACTTGCCTGAGAAGGTCCCAAAGACGAGAGGACCCCAGATGGTTACACTTGGTTAACGACAAGAACTGGGATCAATACTGGAGTATAATTGGAAGGAATTAAATACATGAACTAAATAATGTTACAGCATCTGAAAGGTTCTACCCCACCTTTTGAGATATCTACTTCCCATGGTTGGTTACATTTTGTCTTTCTAATTAGATTAATTGTCATCTTGTCTCTCAGTTACTTGTTGTTCAATTGTGTTAGAGATTCACCAAGTATGTATTGAGTTGCAATTGATACAAAATAGAAGGAGCTGGAGATATGTGATTTCATGTCCATTTTCAAGACAGCAAAAATCATGAGCTTCTGTAAAGGAGGTTCACAGAAACAGCTGCAGTGTATAGTTTACATACATGGATAACCTGGGAGTCATAAGCTGAGAAAAATATAATGTAACAAAATGTTCGCAACATTTGTTTGTCTGTTTAGAAAAACTAGAGAAATCTAGATGCAAAAGGTATTGGTAATGTCTGCTAAATTGTCTATTATTAAATATATTGTCAAGGGGATAAATCCTTTGTTGCATAGTGTAAGAAATACCTTTTAACAAGGTGGTAAGAATGAAGAATAAGGATAATGACCTTTGTTAAAACAGCCATTACTCTTAACCTTAGTTCTACTCTATTAAAAGACAATGGTGACAACAAAAATTAATAATCCCTAAATATTTCACATTATATATTTTGTAATTGAAGGATGCAGTGATGTCTTCTTTTCACAGAACTCATGAAGCCCCAGAGAAACTGTTTTCATATAAGCTTAGAAAACTATTCCTCCATAGGAGCCTTTCTAAGAAATCAATTATGATACAGAAATAATCTAACCTGCCTGAGCCTGGCATACTCATGGATAGTAGGAATATGAATGTCATACCCCTCCTCCTTTCCTTTCTCCCACTGTCTCTAGAAATGTGCACTCCAACACATATCTTCTTTAGGTCACACAAGAAAGCATGTAGCCAGATGTGACAGCCCTCAGGGCCTACAATATCTGGACGGCAGTTGCTGTCATTTGCAACTTGGATCCTTACAACTCATTGGTACTTCTGCCACACAGTTGAAAATTTTTGGAAAAAAGATATCATGAAAGCCTTTTGCAATGTGATTCAACCTGCTCTGTGTAGTTCCATTTCCTGCTGTTCTTCCAAACAAGCCCAGAGCTTTGAACTGTTCTGGGGCCCAAACATCCTGAAGTTTTACACTTCTGATCCTTGATGAACTATTTTGTATTTAACACATTATCCAAAGGCTGGAGAGATAACTCAGCGGTGAAGAACATTTGCTATTTTTGCAGCATCCACATCAGGCAGCTCATAACCTGTAACTGCAGCTCCAGGGGATTTTATGACCTCTGAGAACACCTACAATCACATGTGAATGTGTGTGTGCCTGCACACCTGTACACACACACACACACACACACACACACACACACACAGAGAGAGAGAGAGAGAGAGAGAGAGAGAGAGAGAGAGAGAGATTTACATAACTAAAAATGAAGTAATATATATATATATATATATATATATATATATATATATATATATATAAATGATCCATTTTTATTCTGTCCTCTCTCCAAGTTTCAGATGTCTTCAGAATCTCAGATATTTGGGTTCAATGCTAAGATTCTGATGAATGAATGTACCTCCAGTTCTCCTAAGCTCCTGCCTCTTTTCCTATATCACCTTAGCCAGGCTTCCCCATTAACACAATTCCAGGTTCATTTTTTATAATAAAACTTTAAGTTACATCAAAACCTGATATTACTCATCATAGTAGTGCATGACTTTAATCCTCAGGAGAGAGAGCCAGGATGATCTCTATGAGTTCAAGGCCAACCTGGTCTACACAGCCAGCTCCAGGACAGCATAGAGACCCTTTCTCAAATAACAGAATAAAACAAAACAAACAAAATAATTGGCCAAAAGATGCTGGATTCACATTTCTAATTCAGTTTTTTTTTATTTTCTCATCCTCTCATATAAAATATAGAAATGAGAAAATGTTGCATGCATTCAGGAACAAAGAAAAATCTTATGAAACATCCATGTATGAAGCAGAAAGAAGTGTGAGATGAATTATGAGTTGTCATGTATTCTGCTTCACTCTTGTCACCTAACAAATAATTAGCTCATGAGTGAGTGAGTGAGAGAGAGAGAGAGAGAGAAGAGTGTGTGTGTGTGTGTGTGTGTGTGTGTGTGTGTGTGTGTGTGTGTGTGTGAAGACATTTGGTCCCCACTGAAACTGCACAGAAGTTGGGGGAGGCACCTCTGGCATCTTATTTAAAAACTTCAAAAAGACTCACAAGTTCCAGCAAAAGTTGGTTTCTCTGGCCAAGCATAAGAGAGTGCTGAAGTTCTCTGAGATAGGATCAGAGGATGGACAGTGGCCTCCTCTGCATTGAAGACAAGTTGCTGTTAGAGACACAAATTGCAGGCCTCCTGGATTTGAGGCCCTTCTAGTAGACTGGAGCAGACACAGAAAGTGAAGACTATAATTACTACAGATGAAGCATAGTTAGAAAATTTAATGAGAAGAGAATAATCTGAAAAGAACTTTAATAAAACTTAATGACAATTTTGGGGTAGATTTATTTAAACAAACATTTTGGCACATTAAAAAGTAAAGTTTGTTTCTGAACTTAAATGCATATGAAAGGGAACAACTTAAAAAAAACACTACTGCTAAAATCTCAAGTAGTAACCACAACAAGAGAACTAACAGGACCTGCAAGATCAACACAGCAGAAGCTTAAATTCAGAGGTACTCACAGAAAAGAGATAAGGAAGCAGCTCTAAGAAACACACTTACAAACACAAATAATGTTTTTGAGAAACAAAAACATAAGATGCCACAAAAAAGTAAATTTTCTTTTTTTCCAAGCTAAGAAGAGTTGATAGATTCCATGTTGCAGAAGGCCAGACATGATTAATGAAAAGTTTAGGCACTTTCTGTTGAAATGTCTGAGCTTCAAGAATGAAGAAGAAAATTTAAAAAAATCTATGTGTCTGTCTGTCTATCTATCTATCTATCTATCTATCTATCTATCTAACTAAACTTTTACAAATGGATTAGTTACCTTAAAGGGAAAGAAGGGACTCATGTAATGCTCAATCAGTAATGAGCTTGCCACACAAGCATGAGGTCTAATTACTGATTCCAGCATGCACATCGTGGTACTATCATACTTCTCAGAGCTTGGGACATGGAATCAGGAGTCTTGTCAACCTAGTCAAAGCAGCAAGTTTAAGCCAAGTGAGAGATGTAATTGAGAGTTTCTGGAAAAAAGGTGCCTCTGCAAAGACTGACTGATTAGAATGACATTGATGGGCAAATGTCAAGATGCTGCAGGTACAAAGCATACTCATAGATTGATTCAGGCTAGCTTTAGCCCCCTAAATAGCCATTTCTTGTCAACTTCTGTGTTTGAACTGGCATCCTGTGACTAAGAGATCAAAACCTTTGCAATTTAACTTAGCAGACTACTTTTCACCAACCCAAACCCTACCAAACTCATTGGACAGCACCTGAAGCATATAGGTGATATTGCCCTATCTTGCTAAAACCACAGCAGAGGAACAAGATGCAAGGTGTGAAGGTCCTCTCTCTGCTTCAGCCCAGCCCCCCCAAACATTCTCATTCTCTCTCTCTCTCTCTCTCTCTCTCTCTCTCTCTCTCTCTCTCTCTCTCTCTCTCTCTCTCTCTCTTTCTTGTATGTCCACATAAACACATAAAAATGTGTCAAAATAAATGAAAAAGGAAAGAGAGTCAGAACTGCTCTCATATTTCTCGCAGGTAGCATCAGAAACCAGAAGGTAAATGAATAATACTGAAACCAGAGGATTGGGCAGAGAGTGTGCTGAGACACTGCAATGCCTGAAGGGGATCTATGTCTCCAGATACTAAAACATGTACCTTGAGGAAGCTGTAAGATGCATTGACATAACCAGCACATATTGCACATGATCATGCAAGTGGAAGCTTGACCACAGAAGAAGTCAAAGATAATTTCAAGACTGAAAACATCTTATTTATGTGTATGTGTTTGTCGATGTGAGTGTATGACACATCTGTGCAAATGCCATCAACAACCAGCAGAGGCCAGAATAGGATGTCGGTTCCCATGAACTGGAGTTACAGAAAGTTGTGACACATCCGTGCTTGAGAAAGAATTTGAGACCTCTGTGAGTGCAGTACACACTCAACCACTAAGCCATCTCTCCAGCCTCAAGAAAAGGTTTTAAACATAGAAGAATTATATATAGATACATATACATACATACATAAACATACAAACATATGTGTATATACATATGTTTTATGATCCATACATTTTCTTCCCTCTGGAAATCACTTGACAGTGAAACACTTCAACTAGAAGAAAATATAGTCTTAGTACTCACTGACAAGATGGAAGCATATGAGGAATAATGGAGTAAAACACTTAAAAGTATGTTCATACTGCATAATTTTATAGAATTAAAAGAACAAAGGAGCTCATTTCTTAAGAACAGACATGGAAACAAAAGCCAAAACACATACTGTTTTCAAAGAGTGAGAACTGTTAAGATCTAACTAACCCTATGATTGACATGCATTATCTATAATGATAGTTTTGTCTAATTTGGGTCACTTTGCTTTATGTTTGAAAGAGATTCTCACTATGTGACCCAGTCTGTCCTTGATCTCACATTTGCCCTAGTTCCTAAATACTGGGATCATGAATTGAACCACCAGGCCCAGACTTACTATTTGTTTTTGTTGCTAAAACAATATATCGAAGCCATGTGTGTATACTGGGTCTAGGTGTATATGCAATCAGATACTGCTCATTTCTGAGCATACAAAAATGTAAGGCTGGTGAAATCAGACTATTTAAGGATCCAAAAGGACACCTGTTGAAGGTCTCAGCAGATGGATTGTAAAAAGGAAAGGGCCACAAAGAGTTACCTTGCCTGACCCTATTCCCTCCCAGAAAGGCTGAGTGCATGTGTCATCCTGGGAAGTGGAAGCTGACATGAAATAGGTAAAGGACAGGGACTGGAGAGGAATCTGGGAGAGGGAAGAGTCACACCAGAGAGTCTTGGAGCCCAAAGAAACATTCCCTGCCTACTGGAAGAGTGGTACACGCTCTTAACTGATGAGCAGTCCCCTCCATTTAAGCCTATACCTTATGTCAGATTCCCTTCCTAGTGCAGCCACATTGAATAACTTTCTCGCTGCCTTCGAGTTTCTTGGCTCCTTAATTGGCCTGTTAAGGATAAGGGACTAAGCCTAGTTATTAAGACTGCCAGAGCTCCAGTATCAAAGTAAAATCCAGCCTGGAAGCTGTGACGCAATTGCCCGGGCAGGAAGTGTGCTAGACTGTAAGGAAACGGCTCACAATGTAGGCCAGGGCTAGAAGCAAAGGATGAGTAAGCCTGGGGGCTTCAGACATGAAAATCTTAATAGGATAGACAGGAGAGTGAGGAGGGAGCTGAGGAAGTCAACGCAGGTGAACATCCTCAGAAGGCAAAAGAGGGCCAGGAAGAACCCTCAGATAAGGGGTAGAATTGAATTAATTAGCCGTAGAACTTAAAATAGTGTGAAAGAACGGGAAAAGGCAGCCATGTGCCAGCATTGATTTCAGATATCTTTCTTCCCTTTCTCTTCTTTTGTCCTTAGTTTAATGCAGGGCAGACCCGTACAGCAAGTAGGTGGCCACTAGGTGTCAGCGTTGCTTTATGTTTTGTCTTGACGGCAGGAAGTTCTGAGATCCAGAGTCACTACCATTTCCTCTTACCTTTTCCCTCCCTGGTCGTTTTAATCCCAGATTCAAATTTTGGAATGGTCAGATATAAACTTGACTCAAACAAATCAGTAGCCTTCCTATACTCAAACGATAAACAGGCTGGGAAAGAAATTAGGGAAACACCTTTCACAATAGTCACAAACAATATAAAGTATCTTGGTGTGACTCTAACCAAACAAGTAAAAGATATGTATGACAAGAACTTCAAGTCTCTGAAGAAAGAAATTGAAGAAGACCTCAGAAGATGGAAAGATCTCCCATACTCGTGGATTGGCAGGATTAATATAGCAAAAATGGTTATCTTGCCAAAAGCAATATACACATTTAATGCAAGCCCCATCAAAATTCAACTCACTTCTTCATAGAGTTAGAAAGAGCAATTCTCAAATTCATCTGGAATTAAAAAAAATCAAACCCAGGATAGCTGAAAATATTCTGAACAATAAAAGAACTTCTGGGTAATCATCATCCTGGACCTCAAGCAGTGCTACAGAGCAATAGTGATAAAACTGCATGGTATTGGTGCAGTAGAATTGAAGACCCAGAAATGAACCCACACACCTATGCTGACTTAACCTTTGATAGAGGAGCTAAAATCATCCAGTGGAAAAAAGGCAGCCTTTTCTTTTCTTTCTTTCTTTTTTTAACTCTATTACCCAGTTTATTTTGAAACTTATTGATAATATGAAAAACGCCATTGTTAGTTATTTTTTTTTCTTTTCTAAGTTTTTTTTATTTACATTCCAAATGATTTACCCTTTCCCGTTTCCTCCCTCCCCAAAAGTCCCATAAGCCCCCTTCCCTCCCTCTTTTCCACATTCAACCCCCTCTTGCTTCTCTGTCCTGGCATTCCCCTACATCCAGTCTTTCCAGGACCAGGGGTCTCTCTTTTCATCTTCTTGGAAATCTATTGATATGCGAATTGTGTCTAGGGTATTCTGAGATTCTGGGTTAATATCCCCTTATCAGTGACTGCATACCATGTGTGTTCTTTTGTGATTGAGTTACCTCACTAAGAATAATATTTTCCAGTTCTGACCATTTGCCTAGGAATTGTTTTTAATTGCAGAGTAGTATTCCATTGTGTAAATATACCACATCTTCTGAATCCATTCCTCCGTTGAGGGACATCTGGATTCTTTCCAGCTTCTGGCTATTATAAATAAGGCTGCTATGAACATAGTGGAGCATGTGTCCTTATTGCATGCAGGGGAAGCCTCTGGGTATATGCCCAGGAGTGGTATAGCAGGATCCTCCAGGAGCATCATGCCCAGTTTTCTGAAGAATCACCAGACTGCTTTCCAGAGTGGTTGTACCAGCTTGCAATCCCACCAGCAGTGGAGGAGTGTTCCTCTTTCTCCACATCCTCACCAACAACTGCTGTCTCCTGTGTTTTTGATCTTAGCCATTCTGACTGGTATGAGATGGAATCTCAGGGTTGTTTTGATTTGCATTTCCCTAATGACTAAGGATGATGAACATCTCTTTAGGTGCTTCTCAGCCATTAGATATTCTTCAGGTGAGAACTCTTTGTTTAACTCTGTACCCCATTTTTTAATAGGGTTACTTGGCTCTCTGGAGTCTAATTTCTTGAGTTCTTTGTATTTATTGGATATTAGCCCTCTGTCGGACGTAGGGTTGGTAAAGATCATTTCCCAGTTAGTTGGCTGCCTCTTTGTTCTTTTAACAGTGTCCTTTGCCTTACAGAAACTTTGCAATTTTATGAGGTTCCATTTGTCAATTCTTGATCTTAGAGCATAAGCTATTGGAGTTCTGTTCAGGAAATTCTCCCCTGTGCCCATATGTTCAAGGTTCTTCCCTAGTTTCCTTTCTATTAGTTTCAGTGTGTCTGGTTTTATGTGGAGGTCCTTGATCCACTTGGAATTGAGCTTAGTGCAAGGAGATAAGAATGGATCAATTTGCATTCTTCTGCATGTTGACCTCCAGTTGAACCAGCACCATTTCTTGAAAAGGCTATCTTTTTTCCACTGGATGGTTTTAGCTCCTTTTTCAAAGATCATGTGACCATAGGAGTGTGGATTCATTTCTGGGTCTTCAATTCTGTTCCATTGATCTACATGCCTGTCATTGTACCAATACCATGCAGTTTTTAACTCCATTGCTCTGTAGTACCGCTTGAGGTCCGGGATACTGATTCCCCCAGAAGTTCTTTTAGTCTTGAGAATAATTTTAGCTATTCTGGGTTTTCTGTTATTCCAGATGAATTTTTGAATTGCTCTTTCTAACTCTATGAAGAATTGAGTTGGGATTTTGATGGGAATTGCACTGAATCTGTATATTGCTTTTGACAAGATGGTCAGTTTTACTATATTAATCCTGCCAATCCGTGAGCATGGAAGGATTTTCCATCTTCTGAGGTCTTCTTCAATTTCTTTCTTCAGAGACTTGAAGTTCTTGTTATACAGATCTTTCACTTGTTTGGTGCTGGTTCAACTGGAGATTAGCATGCAGAAGTATGCAAATCAATCCATTCTTATCTCCTTGTCAAATCTCAAGTCCAAGTCGATCAAGGACCTCCACATAAAACGAGACACACTGAAACTAATAGAAAAGAAAGAGGGGAAGAGCCTCAAGCAGATGGGCTCAGGGAAAAATTTCCAGAACAGAATGCCAGTAGCTATGCTCTAAGATCAAGAATTGACAAATAGGACCTCATTTTCCTGTTTTCTTTCCCCTAGATGCCAGTGCCCAACTCACTCTCATACTTACTCCTGAGGTAATGTATTTTGAGTTTCAAAATGCATCAGCTTCAGTTTTGCTTCCTCATAGATTAAATATTTCATAAAATGGGAATTATAGAAGGATGTTCATAGTAGGCTGAAACCAGTGTTTTATTCTATATTCTCATTAAAAAATTCAAAACAACAATTTCATGTGCCCTTCTCTTATCATAGTACACATGTGTGGCTTCATCAATGGGCCTAAATGTTTTTCCTTAAATACAAATTTGTTCCAAGCCTAAGTTTTTTTTTAGTGTAATTAAGAAAGCTCATTGTATTTTTTTTACTTACTCTTTTAAGTCTTTCTATTACACATCTTTTATTTACTATTATGAGGAATAGGCATATCATTCTTGAGTCTAACTTTACTGCATCTTTCTAGCAAAAGAACTAAAATAATCTCTGAAACTATTTTTCCTGAGTTTTTTAAATCAAATAAGGAATTCTTTAAAATCATCATTTCATCTAATTAGCATTTTTTAATTAATGAACTTTTTCTCTTTCTAACCCTATGAAGAATTGATTTGGAATTTTTATGGGGTTTGCATTAAATCTGTAGATTGCTTTTGGCAAGATGCTCATTTTTACTATATTATTCCTGCCAATCCATGAGCATGGGATATAGTTCTTCTGAGATCTTCAATTTCTTTCTTCAGAGACTTCAAGTTCTTGTCATACAGATCTTTCATATGCTTGGTTAGAGTCACACCATGGTATGTAATAATATTTGTGGCTATTGTGAAGGATTTTGTTTCCCTAATTTCTTTCTCAGCCTGTTTATCCTTTGAGTAGAGGAAGGACCATACCTAAACATACAGCAAAAAAAAAAAACAAAAAAAAAAAAACCAAAAACAAAAACAAAAAAAAAAACCGGCATCAAACTAAGTGGAGAGAAATTTGAAGCAATCACACTAAATTCAGGAACTAGTCTAGGCTGCACACTCTCTCCTTATCTATTCAATATACTACTTGAAGTTTTAGCTAGGGCAATTAGACAACTAAAGGAGCTCAAGGGGTATAAATTTGTAAAGGAGGAAGTGAAAATATCACTTTTCCTGATCTTTCCAAGACTTTTAACATGAAGTGATGCTGAATTTAATCAAATGATTTTTCAGCATCTAATGAAATGTTCATGTTTTTTTTCATTGATTTTGTTTATGTAGTGGGTTATGTTGATAGATTTCCTTTTATTGAACCATCCCTGCATCCCTGGGATGAAGCCTACTTGATCATGGATGATCATTTTGATGTGTTCTTGAATTCAATTTGCAATAATTTTATTGAGTATTTTTGCATCAATGTTCATAAGGAAAATTGTTCTGGATTTCTCTTTCTTTGGTCTTTGTATGGTTTAGGTATGATCGTAATTGTGGCTTCATAGAATAAATTGGGTAGTGTTACTTCTGTTTCTATTTTTGGAATAGTTTGAAAGTATTGGTAATAGGTCTTCTTTGAAGGTCTGATAGAATTTTCCACTAAAAACATCTGGACTTCTTTTGCTTTATTCTGAAATGTTTTATAAATATCTGTTACATCCGTTTGGTTCATAACTTCTTTTAGTTTCCTTGTGTATCTGTTTAGTTTCTGTTTCCATGATCTGTCCATTGATGGGAGTAGGGTGTTGAAGTCTCCCACTATCATTGTGTGGAACGCAATGTGTGCATTGAAATTTAGTAAAGTTTCTTTTATGAATTGGGTATCCTTGCATTTGGAGTAGAGATGTTCAGAATTGAGAGTTCATATTGGTAGATTTTTCCTTTGATCAGTATGAAGTCCTTCCTTATCTTTTTTGATAACTCTTACTGAAAGTAGATTTTATAAGATATTAGAATAGCTACTCCAGGTTGTTTCTTGGGACCATTTGCTTGGAAACATGTTTTCCAAGCTTTTACTCTGAGGTAGTGTCTGTCTTTATCACTGAGGTGCACTTCCAGTGTGTAGCAAAATACTGTGCCCTTTTTTCGCATCCAGTCTGTTAGTCTATGTCTTTTTATTGGGGAATTGAATCCATTGATGCTAAGAGATATTAAAAAAGGTGATTGTTACTTCCTGTTCTTTTTGTTGTTGGAGATAGAATTACATTTATGTGGGTATCTTCTTTTGGGTTTGTTGAAAGATTACTTTCTTGCTTTTTCTAGGGTGTAGTTTACCTCCTTATGTTGGTGTTTTCCATCTAATATCCTTTGTAGAGCTGGATTTGTGGAAAGATATTTTGTAAATTTGGTTTTATCATGGAATATCTTGGTTTCTCCATCTATGTTAATTGAGACTTTTGCTGGGTATAGTAGCCTCGGCTGGCATTTATGCTCTCTTAGGGTCTGTATGACATCTGCCTAGCATCTTCTAGCTTTCATAATCTCTGGTGAGAAATCTGGTGTAATTCTGATAGGCCTACTTTTATATGGTACTTGACATTTTTCCCTTACGACTTTTAACATTCTTTCTTTGTTTAGTGCATTTGGTGTTTTGATTATTATGTGCCAGGAGGACTTTCAGTTCTGGTCCATCTATTTGGAATTCTGTAGGCTTCTTGTGTGTTCATGGGCATCTCTTTCTTTAGGTGAGGGAACTTTTCTTCTATAATTTGTTGAAGATATTTACTGACATTTTAAGATGGGAATCTTCACTCTCTTCTATACCTATAATCCTTAGGTTTGGTCTTCTCATTGTGTCCTGGATTTCCTGGATGTTTTGGGTTGCAAGCTTTTTGCATTTTGCATTTTCTTTGACTGTTGAGTCAATGTTTATCTTATGCACCTTATATTCTCTCTACTTTTTTTCAACTTTTTAATCCATTTTGATTTTATATTAAAAAGTGGAATGGGGCAGGATACAATCCTTTCTTTCAACTCCAGCACTAAGTGACCAAATTTTAAAAGAAAACTAGTTTACCTTAAGAGAAACTTTCACAGGTGCTCTAACAAACTCTTTTTCATTAAAACATTATGTGCATGTGTTTTCATGAAGGTATGTTTGTGTGCACATATGCATGAGGGAGGCCACAGAGGCCAAAGACTGCATTGCATGCCCTGGAACTGCAGTATGACCTATTTGTGAACTGCCTTGTGGCTACTAAAAATAGAACTCTAGTCCTGTCTCTAAGAGTAATAAGGCTACATTTCTTCACTGAGCCATGGTTCCAACTTCAAACACAGTTGGATTTCAAATAGTTTCAAAAATAAGTATTGAATAACTATAATATAATGTGTATCTCGTCAATTTTATCAGAAATATTTTCCATGTAAATTTTCAATTTTATCACAAAATGTTTTGACTTCCCTTTTCAAAAAATAAGAACAAAATGGAGTTCTCCATCTTTTCTTATTGATATGAATGCAGATGGGTACTAGGAAGTCTTGGATTTCCATCTATGCAATTACTGCAGGAATAAAGAAATGGGTGAGAGTACACATAGAAAGACCAGATTTGAACAGAGAGCTCTTAATCCTGCTGGCAACAAGGTATATTGAGGGCAATTCACATTCAACTATGTTTAGGTATGAAGGAATTCAAGTGTTTAATAAATTTCTTAATCTCAACTTAAAATGAGAGAGGAAACTCTGATGATCATTAATTAATCTGCTTGATTTTTCTAAAATCTCTAAATTATCAACTAGTTTTATTGAAAATGTTTAATATTTTCACTAACATTCATGCTACTATTTTTAATAGAAAAAAACCCAGGTTAAAATCTACTTAGAAATTTCTTTTAATGATGGAGATATTCTCTCTTCTATCTCTTGTATTCTGCTGATGATGCTTACATTTATGTCTCCTGATCTCTTTCCTAGGTTTTCAAAGTCCAGGGTTGTTTCCTTTTGTGATTTCTATATTGTTTCTGTTTCCATTTTTAGATCCTGGATGGTTTTGTTCATTTCCTTTGCCTGTTTGATTGTGTTTCCCTCTAATTCTTTAAGGGATTTCTGTGTGTATTCTTTAAGGGCTTCTACCCGTTTACCTGTGTTCTCCTGTTTGTTTGTTTTTTCCTGTTCCTTTTGTTTTGTTTTGTTTGCTTTAAGGGAGTTATTTATGTCCTTCTTAAAGTCTTCTATCATCACCACGAGAAGTTATTTTAGGTGTGAATCTTGCTTTTCTTGTGTGATTGTATATTCAGGACTTGCTCTTTTGGGAGAATTGGATTTTGATGATGCCAAGTGTACTTGGTTTCTGTTGCTTTTGTTCTTATGCTTGCCTCCCACAATCTGATTATCTCTAGTGATACCTGTCCTTGCTATATCTGATTGTATCAGAACTCCTTAGAGTCCAGATGTCTCTGTAATCCTGTGAATCTGGAATTCTGTGATCCTGGGTATTTTAGAGTTCCTGGGAGTCAAACCGTCTCTGGGACCCTGATATCCTGGTGTGACCAAGCTCCAGTGATTCTGAGATCCTGGTATCCTGTGTTCCTGGGTGTGTTAGAGTGCCTGGGAGTGTAACTTCCTATGGGTGTAGTAGGTCTGGCTATGGAATTCATGCCCAATGTCTGCTCAGGGCACCTGCTCAGACTGGAAGGAACCTGAGAAGGCAGAATTCATGAGTCTCTGGATCCTGCTAGTCCCAGTTACTCCTGGTGGTGTTGGAACAGATGTTGTGTCCTGCTCACCTCTGATCCTATGATTCTGGGTATGTTAGAGGACCTGGGAGTGAAGCTTCCTCTGGTTGTTGTGGAACTGGCTGTGGGGTTCATGCCCAAATTCTGCTCAGAGCACCGGCTTAGAACAGAAGCCAAAGGGAAATTTTATAAAGGAAAATATTCAATTGGGTCTGCTTTAAAGTTTCAGAGGTTCAGTTCATTATCATCATAGCAAGAATGGCAGAGAGGCATGGTACTGGAAAAGAAAACAACACTTCTACATCTTGATCCCAAGGCAGCCCAGAGGATACTGTCTCATATGTACTGGGTCGAACTTGAGCATAGGACCTCCAAGTCCACCCCCACAATGACACACTTCCTCCAACAAGACCACACTTATTCCAGTGAGGAAACACCTCCTAATAGTGTCACTCCCTGTGGGCCAAGCATTCAAGACATAAGTATATGAGGGTCAAATGTATTCAAACAACTACAAGGGTTATATTGATGTGGTGGTTACTTTTGTATTGCTGTTATAACTATCACAAAAAAGAGATTTAGAGTCCATGATGATGGACCAAAGGCATAGCAGCAACTGAGTGCTCACACACCAGAGCTTTAAGCAGGGGGCAGATAACATGCTGGTAATACCATCAGTCTTTTAAAACCTAAAGCCCACTCCCAGTGACACACCTTCTAACCCTTTCCAAATAGTTTCATGAACTGTGGCAAATTATTTAAACATATTAGCCCACATAGACAATTTTCATTCAAATTGTCACAACTGGTATAGAAATGGGGCACACAGCTTTCTAAGGAAAGTCAGGGTCCATCATATTCATTTCCAAACTCTTATCCATCAAAAGCTTCTGCTTTATCCTCACTGTAGAGATCTGGGGGTTGTGGGGAATAGATCTCATCTAACAATAATGTTCTAGTAACAAAGGTGAGAATTATCATAGCTTTGACCTCGACCAAATATGTGAGAGATTACTATAATTTGGCAATTTGAAGTGGGAAGATCTGCCTTCCAAGTGGGAGGCACCATTTCCAGGACCCAAACTCTGATTGAATAGGAAAAAGTGAGGCAGCAAAGCAGCAGCACTTCTTTCTCCTTCCTGACTGTGTAAATCATATGTGACCACATTTCTCAAGCTCTTGCTACTGTGCTTTAAGTTAAATTAAATATATCTTTCCACTGTGAGTCAGCAAAATGTACTTCCTTCTTTAAATTGCTTGTATCAGGATATTTCATCACATCAACAGGGAAGGACTCTAAGATATATATCATCCCTCCTTTGGTCTCAATGACAATTTGATCTGAAGCCCAAAACTGTGCTTCCTGAATTTTAAATTTCTAGATCCTTATCTTGATGGAGAAACTATTTTAACACAGCCTTGTATTCAAGTTCCACATAGAAGCTGATTTACTTGAAAAGAGGGAAACTTCAGTTTCTTCTAATCTTTCTTCACTGGAAATTGAATACTCAAATGCAGCTCCCTCCAATCACTAGATTGCATATCACTACACTCTATGTATCTATAATAAGTATCATTATAATGCATCATATATCAATATATTGAAGTATATACATTATAGTCACAATTGTTGAACCAAAGTCAAAATGTAAAAATCACAAAAATTAACATATTATTCTTACCAATACATTTTAATTTATGTTTTCTAGGATTATGAATGTATTATCTCTCACCTAAATTACACAAAGCTGATTGACTTGAAAGCAGGGAAACTTCAGTTTCTTCTAATCTTTCTTCACTGGAAATTGAATACTCTAATGCAGCTCCCTCCAATCACTAGATTGCATATCACTACACTCTATATATCTATAATAAATATCAATATAAATATCATTATAATACATTATATATCAATATATTGAAGTATATACATTATAGTCACAATTGTTGAACCAAAGTCAAAATGTAAAAATCACAAAAATTAACATATTATTCTCACCAATACATTTTAATTTATATTTTCTAGGATTATGATTGTTTTATCTCTCACCTAAATTACACAAAGCTCCACCAGTGCTTGAATTATAAGGCAGAGGTAAATATTATTCATTGATATGCAATAAATATTTTAAACTATTGGATCATGCAAAATCCTTACTTTTGGTACATCATTCAGAATTTGATACATAATTCAGGAATATATTCATGACATTTTTCTCTCACCAAAAGAAAAACCTGGATGTTATGGAAAGGAGAGAATCAAACCCCAACATTTTTTCCATTTGTGACTGAATATTGAATGAAAGAATGCATCAAAACAATGTTTATTTTCCAGAGTTATACTGAAAATTCAAATCCAAATTTATTTAGTGAGATTTTAAAGCTAGGGTCCAAACATTTTAGCCATCCCTAATTTCAAAATTGTAGCTTCTGAATAGTAAATCTTTATAGGTCGTGTGTAGTAAAGTCCCAGGTCTACTTGTCAGGTCTTCTTACATGAAATGCTTCATTTTCTTTTCTCTAAAGACGGGGACTGTGGTGGAGTTCAGTGATGAAGGGAGCGCTTAGTATGCATGAAGCACTGGATTCAATTCTCAGCAACACCATAAAAAATCAAACCAAAATAAGAAGGAAAGAACAAAATGGAGGGTGGTAAGGAATGAAGGACAGAAAGAGGAAGATAGGAAATTGGAGGTTAGAGAAGGGGAAATTAGTAAATGAAGGAAGGAAGAGAGAAAATGCCAAGTTTTCCCTCTTACCTGTATAGATTTGAAACTTTGGTATTACTAGTAAATAGATAATACATGGATTAAAAGTAGAAGACATGAATTTATTAAATGCATAAAAGTTTAATGTATATAGCCACAGAATATAGGAAACTCAAAGAAAAACCAGATGATTGATGCTTACATTAAAGAGACTGAAGCAAGTAAGTTGTATACAAGTTTACAGGGATAGTAAATGATTTGAAGATAAAATAGACTTCTAGTGATTCATGACAGAGTTCCTCTAGATTCTATGATATTCTTTGGGTAGCATTTTAGATTTTCTTCTATTACTTTACCTACTAGTAATGTACACAGCAAGGTCTGGTGTTTGTTTAGCTTTTATGGGACTTCTTTCTGTTTTTATAATAGATATATTCTTTATTTACATTTCAAATAATTTCCCCTTTGCTGGTCTCCCCTCCCCAAAAGTCCTATAAGCTCTCTTCCCTTCCCCAGTTCCCCAATCAAGCCACTCCCACTTCCCTGTCCTAGTATTCGCCTACACTGCTGCATCAAGCCTTTCCAGGTCCAGGGACCTCTCCTTCCTTCTTCTTGGGCATTATTTGATATGTGAATTGTGTCTTGGATATTCTGAGCTTCTAGGCTAATATCCACTTATCAGTGAGTGCATACCATGTGTGTTCTTTTGTGATTGGGTTACCTTACTTAGGATGATATTTCCAGTTCCACCCATTTGCCTAAGAATTTCATGAATTCATTGTTTTAATAGCTGAGTAGTATTTCACAGTGAAAATATATGACATTTTCTGTATCCATTCCTCCGTTGAAGGACATCTGTGTTCTTTCAAGCTTCTGGCTATTATAAATAGGACTGCTATGAACATGGTGGCACATGTGTTATTTTTCAATTTTTTTTTAATGAAAAAGGAATAAAAACAATTTATGATAAAATTAAAGACTTACATGGAAAATGTTTCTGAGAAAATGGAAGAAGCATAAAGAAAAACACATTAAGATTGAAAATTTTCATGGAAAATTAACAAGTAAAATGGTAGACACAAAAAAATTAAATTAATTGAAAAATGAAGTAGAAACATTTTATGATAGAACTGAAGATTTACATGGGAAATGTTTCTAATAAAATTGTAGGAAAATACAAAATAAGATTAAAATTGAAGATTATAATGGACAATTATAGGTAAAATGGTAGGCATAAAAATATTTCTAAATTGATTTAAAGTGGAATTATGAACATTTTCTGATAAAACTGAAGACCTACAAGGAAAATATTTCTGATAAAATTCAAGAAATATATAGAAAAACATGTTAAAACTGACTATTACATGGAAAATTAAACAGATAAAATGGAAGGTATAAATATGTTCCTAAGTTGATTGAAAATAAAATTATAGAAATTGTCTGATAAAATTGAAAATTTACATGGAAAATATTTATGATAAAATTGAAGAAAAATATTAAAATTAAAGATTATCATGGAAAATAATATAATTAAAATGGTAGACATAAAAACATTAATAAATTGAAAGAGGAATCACACACATTTTCTGATAAAATTGAAGATTTACATGAAAAATATTTCTGTTAGACTATGTTGTTTGTTGAGGAATTGAGTCAATTGATGTTATAAGATATTAAGGAATAGATCAGGAATTTGAAGCCCATATCTAAACATAGTAAAAGCAATTTACAACAAACTGGTAACCAACATCAATCTAAATGGAGAGAAATTTGAAGCAATCCCACTAAAATCAGGGACTAGACAAGGCTGCCCTCTCTCTCCATATCTATTCAGTATAGTACTTGAAGTTCTAGCTAGAGCAATTAGACAACAAAAGGAGGTCAAAGGGATACAAATTGGAAAGGAAGAAATCAAACTATCATTCTTTGCAGTTGATATGATAGTTTACTTAAACAACCCAAAGAACTCCACCAGAGAACTCCTACAGCTGATAAACAACTTCAGCAAAGTGGCCGGATATAAAAATCAACTCAAGCAAATCAGTAGTCTTCCTATACTCAAAGGATAAGCAGGCTGAGAAAGAAATAAGAGAAATGATGCCCTTCATGATAGCCACAAACAATATAAAATATCTTGGTGTGACTCTAACCAAACAAGTGAAAGATCTGTATGACAAGAACTTCAAGTCTCTGAAGAAAGAAATTAAAGAGGACCTCAGAAGATGGAAAAATCTGCCAGGCTCATGGATTGGCAGGATTAATATAGTAAATATGACCATCTTGCCAAAAGCAATATACAGATTCAGTGCAATCCCCATCAAAATCCCAATTCAATTCTTCATAGAGTTAGAAAGAGCAAGTAAAAATTCATCTGATCTTAGAGCATAAGCTATTGGAGTTCTGCTCAGGAAATTCTCCCCTGTGCCCATATGTTCAAGGTTCTTCCCTAGTTTCCTTCCTTTTTTTATTTTCTAAGATTTTAATTTACATTCCAAATGATTTCCCCTTTCCTATTTCCTCCCTCCTTGAAAGTCTCTTAAGCCCCCTTCCCTCCCTCTGTTCCTTATTCAACCCCCTCTGGCTTCTCTGTCCTGGCGCTCCCCTACATCCAGTATTTCCAGGAAAAGGGGGTCTCTCCTTCCATTTTCATGGAAATCTATTGATATGCAAATTGTGTCTAGAGTATCTCGAGATTCTGGGTTAATATTCCCTTATCAGTGACTGCATACCATGTGTGTTCTTTTGTGATTGGGTTACCTCACTAAGGATGCTACTTTCCAGTTCTGACCATTTGCTTAGGAATTTTGTGAATTCATTCTTCAGGTGAGAACTATTTGTTTAGCTCTGAACTCCATTTTTTAATAGGGTTACTTGGCTCTCTGGAGTCTAACTTCTTGAGTTCTTTGTATATATTGGATATTAGCCCTCTGTCAGATGTAGGGTTGGTAAAGATCATTTCCCAGTTTGTTGGTTGCTGCTTTGTCCTTTTGACACTGTCCTTTGCCTTACAGAAACTTTGTAATTTTATGAGGTCCCATTTGTCATTTCTTGATGTTAGAGTATAAGCTTTTGGAGTTCTGTACAGGAAATTCTCCCCTGTGCCCATATGTTCAAGGTTTTTCCCTACTTTCTTTTCTATTAGTTTCAGTGTGTCCGGTTTTATATGGAGGTCCTTGATCCACTTGGAATTGAACTTAGTGCAAGGAGATAAGAATGGATCAATTTGCATTCTTCTGCATGTTAATCTCCAGTTGAACCAGCACCATTTGCTGAAAAGGCTATCTTTTTTCCACTGGATGGTTTTAACTCCTTTGTCAAGCTCAAGTGACCATAGGAGTGTGGATTCATTTCTGGGACTTCAATTCTGTTCCATTGATCTACATGCTTGTCACTGTACCAATACCAAGTGGTTTTTAACACTATTGCTCTGTACTACAGTTTGAGGTCCAGGATACTGATTCCCCCTGAAGTTCTTTTACTTTTGAGAATAGTTTTAACTATCCTGGGTTTTCTGTTATTCCAAATGAATTTTTGAACTGCTCTTTCTAACTCTAGGAAGAATTGGGTTGAGATTTTGATGGGGATTGCATTGAATCTGTATATTGCTTTTGGAAAGATGGTCATTTTTACTATATTAATCCTGCCAATCCATGAGCATGGCAAATTTTTCCATCTTCTGAGGTCTTCTTCAATTTCTTTCTTCAGAGACTTGAAGTTCTTGTCATACAGATCTTTCACTTGTTTGGTTAGAGTCACACCAAGATACTTTATATTGTTTATGGCTATCGTGAAGGCTATCATTTCTCTTATTTCTTTCTCAGTCTGCTTATCCTTTGAGTATAGGAAGACTACTGATTTGCTTGAGTTGATTTTATATCCTGCCACTTTGCTGAAGTTGTTTATCAGCTGTAGGAGTTCTCTGGTGGAGTTCTTTGGGTCGCTTAAGCATACTATCATATCATCTGCAAATAGTGATAGTTTGACTTCTTCCTTTCCAATTTGTATCCCTTTGACCTCCTTTTGTTGTCTAATTGCTCTAGCTAAATCTTCAAGTACTATATTGAATAGATATGGAGAGAGAGGGCAGCCTTGTCTAGTCCCTGATTTTAGTGGGATTGCTTCAAATTTCTCTCCATTTAGATTGATGTTGGCTACCAGTTTGTTGTAAATTGCTTTTACTATGTTTAGATATGGGCCTTAATTCCTGATCTTTCTAAGACCCTCTACATGAAAGGATGTTGAATTTTGTCAAATGCTTTCTGCACATCTAATGAAATGACCATGTGTTTTTTTTTTCCTTTGAGATTGTTTATGTAGTGAATTACATTGATAGACTTCCTTATATTGAACCATACCTGCCTCCCTGGGATGAAGCCTACTTGATCGTGGTGAATGATTGTTTTGATGTGTTCTTGCATTCAGTTGGCAAGAAATTTATTGAGTATTTTTGCATCAATATTCATAAGTGAGATTGGCCTGAGATTTTCTTTGTCGAATTTTTGTGTGCTTTTGGTATTAGCATAATTGTGGCTTCATAGAACGAGTTGGGTAGTGTTCCTTCTGTTTCTAATTTGTGGAACAGTTTGAAGAGTATTGGTGTTAGGTCTTCTTTGAAGGTCTGATAGAATTCTGCACTAAAACCATCTGGATCTGTGGTTTTTTTGGTTGGATCACTTCTTTTCCTTCAGGGGTTATAGGATGGTTTAGATGGTCTATTTGATCCTGATTGAATTTTGGTATTTGTTATCTGTGTAGGAAATTGTCCATTTCCTCGAGATTTTCTAGTTGTGTTGAATACATGCTTTTGTAGTAGGATCTGATGATTTTTTAATTTCCTCAGTTTCTGTTGTTATCTCTCCCTTTTCATTTCTGATTTTGTTAATTTGGATACTGCCTCTGTGCCCTCTGCCTAGTCTGGCTAAAGGCTTATCAATCTTGTTGATTTTCTCAAAGAACCATCTCCTAGTTTTGTTGATTCTTTGTATGGTTTTATTTGTTTCTACTTGATTGATTTCAGCCCTGAGTTTGATGATTTAGTGTCTTCTTCTCCTTTTGGGTGTGTTTTCTTCTTTCTGTTCCAGGGCTTTCAGGTGTGCCATTAAGCTGGTAGTGTATGCTCTCTCCCGTTTCTTTTTGGACGAACTCAGGGCTATGAATTCTCCTCTTAGCAATGCTTTAATTGTGTCCCATAATTTATGGTATGTTGTGCCTTCATTTTCATTAAATTTTTAAAAATCCTAGATTTCTTTCTTTATTTCCTCCTTGACCAAGTTATCATTGAGTAGAGCATTGTTCAGCTTCCATGTGTATGTGGGCTTTCTGTTTTTTTTTTTTTTTGTTGCTATTGAAGACCACCCTTATTACATAGTGATCTTAGAGGAGGCATGGGATTAGTTCGATCTTCTTATATCTGTTGAGGTCTGTTTTGTGACCAATTATATGATTAATTTTGGAGAAGGTACCATGAGATGCTGAGAAGGTGTATTCTTTTGCTTTAAGATGAGATGTTCGCTATATATGTGTTAGTTTCATTTGCTCCAAGGCTTAAATTAGATTCACTGTGTCCCTGTTTAGTTTCTGCTTTACTGAACTATCCCCTTCAGAGAGCGGGGTGTTGCTATTCAGAATTGAGAGTTCTTCTTGGTGGATCTTTTCCTTGATCAGTATGTAGTGTCCTTCTGTGTCTTTTTTGATGTCTTTAGGTTGAAAGTCAGTTTTATCTGATATTAGGATGGCTTCTCCGGCTCATTTCCTGGGACCATTTGCTTGTAAAATTATTTTCCAGCCTTTTACTCTGAGATAGTGTTTGTCTTTGACACTGAGGTGCGATTCCTGCATGCAGGAAAATGCTGGGTCCTGTAGACATATCCAGTCTGTTAGTCTATGTCTTTTTATTGGGGAATTGAGACCATTGATATTAAGAGAGATTAAGGAATAGTGATTGTTGCCACCTGCTATTCTTGACGCAATCTTTATGTTTGAGTGGTTATCTACTTTTGGGTTTGATGCAAGAAGGTTACTATCTCGTTTTTTCCAGGGTGTAGTATCTCTCCTTGTATTGGCGGTTTCCACCTATTATCCTTTGTAGGGCTGTGTTTGTGGAAAGATATTGTGCAAATTTGGTTTTATCATGGAATATCTTGGTCTCTCCATCTATGGTGATTGAGAGTTTTGCTGGGTATAGTCTAGCCTGGCATTTGTGTTCTCTTAGAGTCTGCATGAGATCTGCCCAGGATCCTATGGCTTTCATAGTCTCTGGTGAGAAGTCTGATGTGATTTGGATAGGTCTTCCTTTATATGTTACTTGGCCTTTTTCTCTTACTGCTTTTAATATTCTTCCTTTGTTTAGTACAGTTGGTGTTTAGATTATTATGTGACGGGAGGTATTTCTGTTCTGATCCAGTCTGTTTGGGGTTCTGTAGGCTTCTTGTACATTCATCGGTATCACTTTCTTTAGGTTAGGGAAGATTTCCTCCATAATTTTGTTGAAAATATTTACTGGCCCTTTAAGTTGCAACTCTTCACTCTCATCTATACCTATAATCCTAAGGTTTGGTCTTCTCATTTTGTCCTGGATTTCCAGGATGTTTGGGTTACACGTTTTTTGCATTTTGCATTTTCTTTGACTGTTGAGTCGATGCTTTCTATGGTATCTTCAGCACCTGAGATTCTTTCTTCCATCTCTTGTATTCTATTGTTGATGTTTGCATCTATGACTCCTGATTTCTTCCCAAGGTTTTCTATCTCCAAAGTTGTCTCCCTTTGTGATTTCTTAGTTGTTTCTACTTCCTTTTTTAGATCCTGGATGGATTTGTTGAGATCCTTCACTTGTTTGTTTGTATTTTCCTGTATTTCTTTAAGATACTTTTGCATTTCCTCTTTCAGGATTTCTGCCTGTTGACTCAAGTTCTCCTGTATTTCTCTAAGCTATTTTTGTGTTTCCTCCTCATGGGCTTCCATCTGTTGATCCATAATCTCCTGCATTTCTTTAAGTGATTCTTGTGTTTCCTTTGTAAGGGCATCTAACCGTTGATTCATTTCTTTAAGAGATTTTTGTGTTGCCTCCTTATGGGCCTCCATCAGTTGACTCATATTCTCCTGCATCTCTCTAAGCGATTTTTGTGTTTCCTTTGTAAGGGGTTCTACCCGTTGATTCATGGTCTCCTATATTTCTTCATGAGAATTATTTGTGTCCTTCTTGAAATTCTCTAATAGCATCATGAGATGTGATTTTTAAATCCAGATCTTGCCTTTTGGGTGCGATGGGGTATCCAGGACTTGCTATTGTCAGAGAGTTGGGTTCGGATGGTGCCATTTTGCCTTGATTTCTGTGAGTAATGTTCTTATGTTTGCCTTTTGCCATCTGGTTACCTCTGGTGTTAGTTGATCCTGCTGTCACTCATTGTTGGTAGGACCTCCTGTGAGCCTGCAAGCCTATTTCTGCCCCCCCCCCCGGATTACTGGGATTCCCCTGGCACCAATTGCTGGGGCCTGCCCTCCTCCTGAGTGTCTTTGGAGCCCTGATGTGCCTTGCCCCAAGTGATGTTATATTGGGGAATCCCTGCACATCCGAAGGCTCAGCATATCCAATTCCCAGAGCAGAGGCTCACCAAGGGGAGGCTGGTGTGCTCCCTCCCTGTGCGGGTGTGCTCTCTTTCAGTGGGTCCCTCTGCAGGGCAGATGTCCCACAGCAGAGCTGGCACATAGGTAACCACAGAACTGCCCACCTCTTGGGAGCAGGGATCACACAAGCTGGCTGAGACCCAAGCGATATTATGCCTGATTGTCCGTGTGTCTGGAGGTCCCTGTTGCCCTGTTGCAGGAGCAAAGATGGTGGAGTGTACTCTGCACCGTATCGGCGCCGATCACTCTGCAGGACAGATGGCCCACAGCAGAGCTGGCACCCAGACTACCGCAGAGCTTCCCGCTCTTGGTGCAGATGGAAGCCCAACAGGCTGTGTCCCAAGCAATGTTATATTGGGGAGTCCCTGGGTACCTGGATGCTCAGTGCAGTCGATCCCTGGAGCAGAGCCTAGTTTCCTTTCTATTAGTTTCAGTGTGTTTGGTTTTATGTGGAGGTCCTTGATCCACTTGGACTTGAGCTTAGTTCAAGGGGATAAGAATAGACTGATTTGCCTTCTTCTGCATGCTAGCTGCCAGTTTAGCTAGCACCATTTGTTGAAAAGGCTATCTTTTTTCAACTGGATGGATTTAGCTCCTTTGTAAAAATGATCAAGTGACCATATTTGTGCGAATTCATTTCTAGGTCTTCAATTCTATTGCATTGATCTACCTGCCTGTCACTATATCAATACCATACAGTTTTTAACACTGTTGCTCTGTAGTACAGCTTGAGGTCTGGGATACTGATTCCCCCAGAAGTTCTTTTACTCTTGAAAATAGTTTTAGCTATTCTGGGTTTTCTGTTATTCCAAATGAATGTTTGAATTGCTCTTTCTAACTCTATGAAGAATTGAGTTGGGATTTTGATAGGGATTGCATTGAATCTGTATATTGCTTTTGGCAAGATGGTCATTTTTACTATATTAATCCTGCCAATCCGTGTGCATGGAAGATTTTTCCATCTTCTGAGACAGAGAGCTAATATCCAATATTTACAAAAAAAAAACTTCAAGAAGTTAGACTCCAGAGAGCCAAATAACCCTATTAAAAATGGGATAGAGAGCTAAACAAAGAGATCTCACCTGAAGAATATCTAATGGCTGAGAAGCACCAAAAGAAATGTTCAACATCCTTAGTCATTAGGGAAATGCTGATCAAAATAACCCTGAGATTCCACCTCACACCAGTCAGAATGGCTAAGATGAAAAATGCAGGAGACAGCAGTTGTTGGTGAGGATGTGGAGAAAGAGGAACACTCCTCTGCTGCTGGTGGGATTTCAAGCTGGTACAACCACTCTGGAAAGCAGTCTGACAGTTCCTCAGAAAACTGGGTATGACACTCCCGGAGGATCCTGCTATACCACTCATGGGCATATACCCAGAGGCTTCCCCTGCATGCAATAAGGACACGTGCTCCACTATATTCATAGCAGCCTTATTTATAATAGCCCGAAGCTGGAAAGAACCCAGATGTCCCTCAATGGAGGAATGGATTCAGAAGATGTGGTATATTTACACAATGGAGTAGTACTCTGCCCTTAAAAACAATGCATTCAAGAAATTCTTAGGCAAATGGCCAGAACTGGAAAATATCATCCTTAGTGAGGTAACCCAATCACAAAAGTGCACACATGGTATGCAGTCACTGATAAGGGGATATTAACCCAGAGTGTTGGAATACCCAATACACAATTCACATATCAATAGATTTCCAAGAAGATGGAAGGAGAGACCCCTGGTACTGGAATGGCTAGATGCAGGGGAATACCAGGACAGAGAAGCGAGAGGGGGTTGAATGGGGAACAGGGGAATGGAAGAGGGCTTATTGGACTTTCAGGGAAGGAGGACATGGGAAAGGAGAAATCATTTGGAATGTAAAAAAATTATAGAAAATAAAAAAAGAAAGGAATAGTGATTGTTGCTTCCTGTTAATTTTGATGTTCTTTTTATGTTTGCATGGTTACTTTCTTTTGTGTTTGTTGGAAAAAGATTACTTTCTTTTTTTTTTGTAGGGTGTAATTTCCCTCCTCCTGTTGGCGTTTTCCATCTATTATCCTTTTAAGGGCTTGATTTGTGGAAAGATATTGTATAAATTTGGTTTTATTATGGAATATTTTGTTTTCTCCATCTATGGTAATTGAGAGTTTTGCTGGGTATAGTAGTTTGGGCTGGCATTTGTGTTTTCTTAGGGTCTGTATGAGATCTGCCCAGGATCTTCTAGCATTCATCATCTCAGGTGAGAAGTCTGGTATAATTCTGATAGGTCTTCCTTTATAGGTTACTTGAACTTTTTCCCTTACTGCTTTTAATATTCGTTCTTTGTTTAGTGCATTTGATGTTTTGATTATTATGTGCAGGGAGGACTTTCTGGTCTGGTCCAGTCTGTTGAGAGTGATGTAGGCTTCTTGTATGTTCATGGACATTTCTTTCTTTAGGTTAGGGAAGTTTTCTTCTATAATTTTGTTAAAGATACTTACTGACCCTTTAAGCTGTAAATCTTCACTCTCTTCTATACCTATAATCCTTAGGTTTGGTCTTGTCATTGTGTCCTGGATTTCCTGGATGTTTTGGGTTATAAGCTTTTTGCATTTTGCATTTTCATTTATTGTTAAGTCAATATTTTCTATGGTATCTTCAATACCTGAGATTCTTTCTCTGTCTCCTTTATTCTGTTGTTGATGCTTGCATCTTTGACTCTTGATTTCTTTTCAAGGTTTTCTATCTCCAGAGTTGTCTCCCTTTGTTATTTCTTCATTGTTTCTACTTCCACTTTTAGATCCTGGATGGTTCTTTTCAGTTCCTTTACTTGATTGTTTGTGTTTTCCTGTAATTCCTTAAGGGATTTTTGTGTTTCCTCTTTAAGGGCTTCTGCCTGCTGACCCATAATCTCCTGTATTTCTTTAAGTGATTTTTGTGTTTCCTCTTTAAGGGCTCTTATCTGTTGACCCATGTTCTCCTGTATTTCTTTAAGGGAGTTATTTATGTTCTTCTTGATGTCCTCTAACAGCATGGTGAGATGAGACTTTAAATCCAACTCTGACTTTTCCAGTGTGTTGGGATATCCGGGACTTGCTGTGGTGTGAAAACTGAGCCCTGATGTTGCCAAGTAGCCTTGGTTTCTCTTGGTAGGGTTCTTGCACTTGCCTTTCGCCATCTGGTTATCTCTGCTGTTAGTTGGTCTTGTTGTGTCTGGCTGGAGTTTACCCCTCCTATTGGCCTGTAAGCCTGTGTCTGTACTCCTGGAAGGCCAACTCTCTTATGGCAGGGTTGGTGCACAGAAGGCTGTGGAGCTGTCTGGTTCCCTGAAGCAAATGCCGGCTGGAGGGGAAGACTCCTGTTCCAGCAGCTCCACTGATTATGTGCCCTGAGCCCTCCTAGCTGTACCCCTCCAGAGAGAAGATGGAGATCTCACCTCCGCACTCAGAAGTGAAATTGCTGCTGGGAGATCACTCTCTCCTGGTGGACTAAGCACAGAAGGCTATGGAGCTGCCTGGTTCCCTGCTGCAAATGGCGGCTGGAAGGGAAGACTCCTGTCCCAGCAGTTCCACTGATCCTGATCGTATGCCCAGTGAGCTCCTAGCTGTACCCCTCCAGAGAAAAGGTGGAAATCTCACCTCCACACTCAGAAGTGAAATTGCTGCTGGGAGATCACTCTCTCCTGGTGGGCTAAGCACAGAAGGCTTTGGAGCTGCCTGGTTCCCTGCTGCAGATAACATGTGTTCTTATTACATTGGGACTTTTCTTGGTATGCAATAACAACATGTACAATAACAACATGAAGAAAGACAAGTGAACCAGCTTGACTCTCTAAAGTTACCAAAGCTCTCATGGAGTTTCTGTCTTGTGATCTCATCTAACTAACTCCAAAATCCTTCCAGTGAATAACATTAGCCTAAAATTAAAGGATTCATTTTTAATCCGTGCCCAAATTTTAGAGGATAGATTGGAACAATGGTATTATGTCATTTCCCACAAATGTGTGTCAGAGTCTCAATTCAAACACATCAATTAAATTCAAATAACCTTAAAGTCTTAACACTTCCTTATTGCACTGACTCAAAAGGCTACTCATATTAAATATGGGTGAGACTCAAGGCATAAACTCTCTTGGGGCAAATTCACTTCAGTTGTAAAACTGAAATCAGTACAAATCATCTACATGTAAATGAATCATTGGGACAAGCAAAGAGCAGACATATATGTTCAAAGGGGGAATTATAGGAAAGCACAAAATGGAAGGACTCAATCTGCTCAAAATAGAGAAAACATGAACTCTTTAACTTAGAAAATATCATTCTTAACTTTTGTTCTACATCCAAGGATTTGGTGAGTTAAGGCCTCATTTCTTTTCACCTTTTTGTTAGGATTCTATCAAGTACAGTTCTCCTATCCTAGAATCCATAGTAGGAGTTCTCAGTTTCCAGGTTTTTGTAATGATATATTGGTGCTATTACCTCACTCTTTTTCCCCATTGTTCCTTTTGTTTTTGTTAAATTATCTTTAATCCTTTTTTCTTTTTTTTTTTTTTACAATCCAGTTATTATTCTCATCCTGGTCAGCCCTCCAACAGTTCCTCATTCCATTCCCCCATCCCCCATCTTCAAGAGGATGTCTCCACTGCCCACCCAACAAGGCCTCCTCCACTCTCTGGGGTCTCATGTCTCTCTAGGGTTAAGTGTTTCTTCTCTCACTGAGGCCAGATCAGGCAGTCCTTTTCTGTATATGTGTTAGGGTTCTTGGACCAGCTAGTGCATGCTGCCTAGTTGGTAGCTCAGTGTCTGAGAGAACTCGGTGGTCCAGGTTACTTGAAACTCCTGTTTTTCCTATTTGGCTGCCCTCCTCTGGAACTTCTGCCAGCCTTTACCTAATTCAATCACAGGGGTACCCAGTTTCTGTCCATTGGTTGAGTGTAAGTATCTCCATCTGTCTAGGTCAGCTGCTTGTTGGGCCTCTCAGAGGGCAGCCATGTTAGGCTTCTGTATGTCTTGCATCCTTAGCAGCGTGGAAGCATCAGCACATGGCTTGGGGATTCTTCTTGGATCTTTAGTTAGTCCCCAATAACTGGACTTTTCAGCCTTCCAAATCTGGATAGTCATTTTTTTAAAAAGAAATCTCCCTTCTCCTTTGTGTAAAAGTTAAGAAAAAGTGAGTAATTTCCATAAGAAGTAAAGAAACAGAAAGAAAGCAAATATATCCCAATGAGGAAATTCTTTTCCAAAAAGGCTTCTCTAGAACCTAAAGTGGACTGCTAGACCCAAAGGTGAACAGGGCTGTTGTTTTGTATTTCTAATGTAAGTGATGACTTCAGCTCATCCCACTGGTGGTAGCTCAATTTCAATTTCTAAAGCAATTGACTGATTGCAGAAAGGGGAAGCAGATGATTCAACAAATATGGTTTCTTCCCAAGGTAAAAAAAGAAAAATTCTTACATTACACATCCATTGTTTCTTTTTTTGTTTGTTTTTTAATTAGATAATTTGCTTTATTTACATTTCAAATGTTATCCCCTTTCCTCATTACCCCTCTGAAAACTTCCTGTCCCATACCCCTCCCCCTGCTTACAAACCCCTACCCCCACTTTCCTGACCTGGCATTCCCTTATACTGGTCCTTCACAGGACCAATGGTTTCTCCTCTCATTGATGTCTGAAAAGGCCATCCTCTGCTTCATATGTAGCTGGAGCCATGGGTCCCTCTATGTTTACTCTTTGGTTGGTGGTTTAGTCCCTGGAAACTCTGGGGGAACTTGTTGGTATATATTATTGTTCCTCCTATGGGGCTGCAAACCTCTTCAGCTCCTTGGGTCTTTTCTCTAGCTCTTCCATTGGGGACCATATGCTCAGTTGATTGACTGTGAGCCATGGGTATTTTGATTCCACTTCTAAGAAGGATCAAAGTATCCATACTTTGGTCTTCCTTCTTCTTGAGCTTCATGTTGTCTGTGAATTGTATCTTGAGTATTCCAAGTTTTTGGGCTAATATCCACTTATAAGCGAGTGCATACCATATGTGTTCTTTTGTGATTAGGTTACCTCACTCAGGATGATATTTTCTAGTTCCATCCATTGCAACCATTGTTTCTATCTTTCTGGGTGGCACTGACTAACATGCCGGTGTTGCCAGTTAAATTGGATTTCATTTTCCTGTCAAATAAAAACAACTGTTTTGATACATGTAACTCAAATTTGACCAGTAATATATGAAAATCATCTGGGTAGATACATGTGTTTGTGCCATATTATTTCCTAAGTCAGTTCTCCAGGTATGGCTGAAGAACAACTTTCCACTCACATGAATACTTTATTTCGTTCATACAGGATGTTAACACTGGCCTTCCTGTGCATTTCCAACAGTGTATTGTAAAGATAACCCTTGAGCTTAGTTATATAGAAGATATTGTTGTAGATGCATGATTACAACTATTGATTGTAAACATCTGTGTTCAAAATATTGAAAGTAAATGTGAAAAGAACCACAGATATCATCGGTAAAAGAATTCTAAGGAACATATATTCATAGCACCTCCACACAATAATTCACCCACCTTTGCTTGCATGATTCCTGAGGTAGAGGTATAATTTCTTGCTTAAGTTGGTATGCCTATCTTTGAGCTGCTATGCTTTTATCCTAGATTCTCCTAACCTGAAGATGCAGTGTAAATAACATATAATAATTCTTTACCAATTTTCTATTCAGATGTTGGTTAATGTGTCATGACTATGGAACTCATGTGAGTCTCTTAATGTTAATATCTCCAGTCTTCAGGCATTGCCTCTTATAACAACCTACATTTTTATATTTATGTCTATAAATCATGAAATCTTTTATGGTCTGACTCTCTGGGTATAAAATACAGCTATTTCCCTTATATAAGTAAAATATTGTCATTTTACTCACTGTGTTGACACTACCATATAACAATACTTGTGTATTTTTTTGTTGTTTTTATGGGAATGGTTTATATCAATCAATATAACATGTCAAGGTTCACTTGTGTCTGCTAAGAACTACAGATAGCTTTATTCTTTATGGATGAGAAAAATTCTATTATATATATGCATGTGCTTTGTTTATGCATTCATTGCTTGATGAGCTGTACCTTCGCCATTGTAAATAGAACCATGATAAATATGGGAATACAGATTCCCATACTTTTCCCATTGCTGGGACAAAACACCCAACATGGAAAAAATTAAGGAAAAACGCGTGTGTTTTGACTTCCAATACAAAGGGATAAATTCAGCATGGCAGGGACAACATGGCAGCAGGAGCAGATATCTCTTGGTCACATTTCAGCTGAAGTCAGGGAGTCGAGAGTGCTGAACACTTGTTCTCAGCTCACTTTCCTTTGTTTTAATTCACTGTAAGATTATAGACCACAGTATGTTAATGTACATTTAGGCAAAGTCTTCCAATGTTAACCAAGATAAAATAAATAAATATAAATATGTCCTGAGCTTTGTTTTTAATGTTCATTCCAAACTGTAACAAGTTGATAATTAGTCATCATTAATACGTATTTCATTTTTTAAACATTAGAAAGGGGAACAAAATAATCATGGGAGGTAGAGGGTGGGAGGGACTTGGAAGGAGGAGGGGAGAAAAGAGGAGAAATTATGTGTGGGGGGAGACAGGAAAGATGTACAAGGCATCAGGAAATTGAAAGGAGGTGTGTAGAAATGGGGGAGGGATTTGGGGGTAGCCACCAGAAAATCCAGATGTGAGGAAATCCCAGATGTGAGGAAAGCAAGAAACTCCCAGGACCCAGTGGGGATGACAATAACTGAAATATTCATCAAAGGGGAGAGAGAACCTGTAGAGACTATATCCAGAGGTTAAGCACAGTCCCCAGTTTAGGAATAGAGCCACCCGTCTACCTAAAATTATTAATCCAGAATTGTTCCTGTCTAAAGGAAATACAGGGAAAAGAGTGTAATAGAGACTGAAGGAAAGGTCATCCAGAGACTGTGCCACCTGGATTCTATATGAAGCCACCAAGCCCAGACACTATTGCTGATGCCAAGAAGTGCTTGCTGACAGGAGCCTGTTATAACTGTCCCCTGAGAGGCTCTGCCAGAGCCTTAACAATGCAGATGTTGCAACTTGCAGCGAACCATCAGGCTGAGCACATGGGAACCCCAATGGAGGGGTTAGGGGAAGGACTGAAGGAGCTGAAGAACATAGGAAGAACAGAAATGTCAACCAACCAGACCTCCCAGAGCTCCCAAGGACTAAGCCACAACCAAGGAGTACAAATGGAGGGAACCTTGGCCCCAGCTGCATATGTAACAGAGGAAGACCTTGCCGGGCATCAATTAAAGGAGAGGCCATCAGTCCTATGAAGGCTGTATAGATGCCCCAGTGTAGGGGAACACTAGAGCAGTGAGAAGCGAGCATGTGGGTAGGTCGAGGAACACCCTCATAGAAGCAGAGGGAAGGGGGATGTTATAGGAGTTTCCAGAAGAGGGAAACCAGGAAAGGGGATAATATTTGAAATCTAAATAAAGAAAATATCCAATTTTTAAAAAAGGTAATAAATAAGTGCAAAAGTGAAAAAAAGAGAAAAAAAGAAAATACTCCTACATTATTTCATGGAAACATTTATATTTAAGTTTGATTTCTTTCTTTTTTTCTTTTTTTCTTGAAAAAGGAAGTAAAACATTTTATGATTAAATTGAGATTTACATAGAAAATATTTCTGATAAAATTGAAGAAATATATAGAAAAACATGTTAAAAGTGAAGATCATCATGGTCAATAATACAGATAAAATGGGAGACAGAAAAACATTACTAAATTAATTGAAAGAGGAAGTACAAACATTTTCTGATAAAATTGAAGATTTACATGAAAAATATTTCTATTAGTCTATGTCTTTTTGGGGGGAATTGAGTCCATTGATGCTAAGAGATATTAAGGGATAGTTGTTTATTAAGCTTATTAAGTTGCTTCCTGTTATTTTGGATGTTGATTTTATGTTTGTGTGGTTACTTTTTGGGGGGTTTGTTGGAAGAAGATTACTTTCTTGCTTTATCTAGGGTGTAGTTTCCCTCCTTGTGTTGGTGTTTTCCATCTATTATCCTTTGTAGGGTTGGACTTGTGGAAAGATATTGTGTACATTTGGATTTATCATGGAATGTCTTGGCTTCTCCATCTATGGTGATTGAGAGTTTTGTTGGGTATAGTAGTCTGGGATGGCGTTTGTGTTCTCTTAGGATCTGTATGAGATCTACCCAGGAACTTCTAGCTTTCTTCATCTCAGGTGAGAAGTCTTGTGCAATTCTGATAGGTCTGCCTTTACAAGTTACTTGACCTTTTTCCTTTACTGCTTTTAATATTCTTTCTTTGTTTGGTGCATTTGGTGCTTTGATTATTATGTGCCAGAAAGACTTTCTGTTCTGGTCCATTCTGTTTGGAGTTCTGTAGGCTTCATGTGTTTTCATGGGTATCTCTTTCTTTAGGTGAGGGAAGTTTTCTTCTATAATTTTGTTGAAGATATTTACTGGCCCTTTAAGTTGGAAATCTTTGCTCTCTTCTATACCTATAATCCTTAGGTTTGGTCTTCTCATGTCCTGGATTTCCTAGATGTTGTGAGTTACAAGCTTTTGCATTTTGCATTTTCTTTGACTGTTGAGTCAATGTTTTCTATGGTATCTTCAGCCCCTGAGATTCTTTCGTCTATCTCTTGTAATCTGTTGTTGATGCTTTCATCTATGACTCCTGATTTTTTTCCAAGATTTTCTATCTCCAGAGTTGTCTCCTTTGTGATTTCTTCATTATTTCTTCTTCCATTTTTAGATCCTGGTTGGTTTTGTTCAGTTCCTTCACTTGTTTGTTTGTGTTTTCCTATAATTCTTTCAGGGATTTTTGTGTTTCCTCTTTAAGGGCTTCTACCGCTTGACCCATGTTCTCCTGTATTTCTTTAAGGGAGTTATTTATGTCCTTCTTGAAGTCCTCTATCAGCATCCTGAGATGCAATTTTAAATCCAACTCTAGTTTTTTCAGTGTGTTGAGGTATCTGGAACTTGCTGTGGTGGGAGAACTGTGCTCTGATGTTGCCAAGTAGCCTTGGTTTCTGTTGGTAGGGTTCTTGTGATTGCCTTTTGCCATCTGGTTATCTCTGGTATTAGTTGGTCTTGCTGTCTCTGACTGTAGCTTGTCCCTCCTATGGACCTATAAGCCTGTGTTGGTACTCCTGGGAGACCAACTCTCTTCTGGCAGTGTCTGTGCACAAAAGACTGTAGTGCTGCCTGCCTCTCTGGTGTAAATGGCACTTGGAAGGCTCCTGTCCTAGCTGCTCCACTGATCATATGCCTCATGCACTCCTAGTTCTTCCCCTCCAGAGAGAAGTTGGAGATCTCACCACCACACTCAGAAGTAGAGGCACTGCTGGGAGATAACTATCTCCTGGCAAGCTATGAACAGAAGGCTGTGGAGCCTACTGGCTCCCTTGTACAAATGGCTGCCGGAAGACATCTATCCCATCAGTTCCACTGATCGTATGCCCTATGCGCTCCTACTTGATTCCCTCTAGAGAGATATTGGAGAGAAGGTGGGGATATCACGTCCATACTCAGAAATCTAAGTTTGATGTTTTACTGGGTAAATTCCTATTTGTGAAGGAACTGAAGAGACCACATTGCCACTTTTTTCATACCTTAATGACTTTTCAAATTTCTATCTCAGTCAATTTGCTGGCTAGAAACTAACCCTACAGTTACTACTATTAATTTTAAGTTTTCATTTAGCAGTATCACAATAGTGTACAATTGTTTGATTAGCAATCTATTGCTACAGACCAAGCAATATCCAATATTATAACTATACACAATAATGAACACTGATAGCCCTCTTACTTCCCACTCACATAAAGTGTGTTCATCAGTTAGCATGCTTACTTGACTTATTATGAGCTATGACTGTCAGAGGTTATGTTACTCATGACTACAAATCTATTCCCCTTATTATTTGGATATATTTTCCTATCAGTATAAATACCAAGGGCATAAAAGGCACAAATTCAACCATGAAAGTACATTTCAATTCCCTATTTGTTTAGTGTATGATATTATGACATTGGACAAAGACTCATGGGCAATTACTAATGTGACTAAAAAAAGTTTTCATCATTCTTGCATGTCTGTTATCTTTCATATGCTTCAAGCACAACAATATCATATTCCACTACAAGTATTTTATCTTAGCAAAAATGAAACACTTAGAGTTCAGAAATCCACGGTGAAAGATATCACAATGGCTAAAACAGCTTTTGACTCATCTTTGTTTGCCTTTGTCAAACAGATGTGTTGGCTTTATGACTATTGCCACATTTTACTAGTCATGTCTGTGTCATGCATGGGGCAGCATAAAGTAGGAAATTGCTCAATTGAGGTTCCTGCTTTCAACTGTTGAGTTCACAGTCAAGATTAACATTTGCACACATTGAAACACCAAACAGTTCTTATTTATTTTATTGGTTATTTTATTTATTTGCATTTCAAATGTTATCCTATTTCCCAGTTTCTCCTCCACAAACTCCCACCTCATGCACCTCCCCTTACCTCTATGAGGAGGCTCCCCTACCAACCTACTTCCACCTCAGCACCCTAGAATTCCCTTATGCTGGACCATTGAGCCCCCACAGGACAAATGGCTCACCTTCCATTGATAACTGATAAGCAGGGATTAAACCACCAACCAAAGAGTACACATGGGAGGATCCAGAGCTCCAGCTGGATATGTAGCAGAGGATTGCCTTATCTGGCAAAACAGTTCTTATACCTGTATTATAGGAAATAAATTGGATCTTGAGGCTTAGGTCTATTGTTTATTTTCCTACACACATATCTGAGATTGATGAAGACACTTATACGTCTCTTTCCCTAGTTCCTATGTGCATATAGTAAGAATTGAAATATCTTATTTCTATCTAAAACAGACTCTGACTTCATTGTGACAGTATGCCCTCCCTGTCTTAAAAAGCAAGCTATAAACTATTCTTCACCATTTCATTCCAAATGCCATTGAGTATATACTTACTAAAGTGTTCCCATTTGCTATCTAGAAGAAATCAAAATGATATGACTGAATACCCTACTAAAGTCACTTTAAGAGATCATGGGTTTTGGGGGCTTACAACTCCAAATTGCAGTTCATCATTGCAAAGACTTTCGGGTGACAAGATCTTGAGGCAGGGTGTCACATTATATCCATAGACGATAGCATAGAAAAATTAATTAATGTCTGCATGCATGCTAGTATTCAACTGGATCTATTTTACATTTCAAGATGCTCTGTGTAGTACAATATTTTGCACAAAATTAAGATGAGTTTTCCCAAATCAGTTAACTAAAGATAATCCCTCACAGATGGGCTAAGATGTAGTCAAGCTTCAACAATTTCTCACTGATATCCCATGACTTAGTTCATCTGTGAGAAGTTGGCAATTATACGAATTATAGCATATTTTACTGTGCTTGTGTAGGAAAAAAGATTCCCAAGTTTCTCTTAGACTACATTTACCCTGATACCAGTAAAGTATATCCAAGGGATCATTCTAAGAGAGTAGCTGGTTTACTCCAGCATTGAGCTGCTCTTACAAATATTATAATAGCCCAACTGAAAGCTTTTGTGTGTCACAAAGAATATGGCACAAATCAATAACATCTAGAATCTTAGGTGTTTGAGAAACATTCTTTTGTACGTATTCTAACTGTTGTGTAACCAAGACAAGATACTTGAGACACATAGCTCCATCTCAGGATAAAGAGAAAGAATTATGTTATATACATCAGATCCCTCTGAAAATTAAGCAAATAACTCCTTCCCTGCAGCTTCATGCAACACTGTTTAGCTGTTTCAAAATAAGCAGTAGGGTTCCTGTTTTCACAAAACATTTAAGTGACGCTTATGCAGAATAAGTCACAGTACTTCCTTTCTCTACATATAAGAACTTGGGATCTCCTGAAAACTGATTCTGGTCAGAACAGGGCTCTTAACCCCAACCATGCTTCTTCTAGACATCTGTACCCACACTCTTCACAGTGTCCTGCTGTTGATCCTGCTTCTGGGACTTAAAGGTGAGCATGCCCCAACAATAAAATCATCTCCCTGACTCTGAGCTACTCTTACTATTGAAAGTAAAGGATTTCAGTTTTTCATATTTTCAGGTTTTCAGAACTGTCGCAGGAGAGGTCAGAACATTGTATCACATAATAGAACCAGAATTCTGAGCACTGCCTGAAATGGCATGTGAGGTTATAGCTTTGATACATAGAACATAAATAATCCATCTATAACTGTTTTCCACAGATCCCTGCTATTCTTGACCCTCTCTAGTGAGCTTTACTACCTTCTATTTGTGCCAGACAGGATTAGTGATAATCTTCATGATGCCAATATGTTGTCAGGTTTTTCTTTTTCTTTTCTTTCTTTTTTATTGATTATTTTATTTATTTACATTTCAAATATTATCCCCCTTCCTGGATTCCCCTCCACAAACCCCTTTCCCATCCCCCAACCCCTGCTTTTATGAAGGCACTCCTGCACCACCCACCCACTCCTATCTTACCACCCTAGCATTCCCCAACACTGGGCTATCAAGCCTCCACAAGACCAAGAGGACCCTCCCATTGATTCCAGATAAGGCAATCCTCTGCTACATAAGTAGCTGGAGCCATGTGTTCCTCCATGTGTACACTTTGGATGGTGGTTTAGTCCCTGGGAGTTCTGGGGGTGGGGAGCTCTGGTTTCTTGATATTGCTGCTCTTCTTATGGGGTTACAAACATCTCCAGCTTCATCAGTCCTTTCCCTAACTCCTCCATTGTGGGTCCTTGTGCCCAGTCCAGTGTTTGGCTGTGAGTATCTGCATATGTATTGGTTAAGCTCTGGCAGAGCCTCTCAGGGGACAGCTATATCAGGCTCCTGTCAGCAAGCACTTCTTTGCCTTAGCAATAACGTCTGGGTTTGGTGTCTGCAGATGGGATGGATACTCAGGTAGGGCAGACTCTGAATGAACTTTCCTTTAGTCTCTGCTCCACTCTTTGTTCCTGCATTCCCATTAGACAGGAACAATTCTGTGTTAATATTTTTGAGATGGATGGGTGGCCCAATTACTCAACTGAGAGCTATACCTGACCTCTGGATATGGTCTTTACAGGTTCTCTCCTTTGTTGGGTATTTCAACTTATACCATTCCCATTGTGTCCCAAGAGCCTCTTGCTTCCCTGGAATCTGAAACTTTCAAGTAGCTACCCCCAGTTCTCCATCTGCTGCTGCTACATACCTCCGTTCAATTTCCTGACATTGTATTTCTCAACATCTCCTCCCAACCTGACCCTGTCACTTTTTCCCTTCTCCTTCTCCCTCCTATGTCCCTCCTTACCTCCCCTGATTATTTTGTTCCCTGTCCTAAGTAGGAATGAAGCATCCACATCTTGGTCTTCCTTCTTTTTGAGCTTCATATGGTCTTTGAGTTATATCATGTGTATTCCAACTTTTTGTCTAATATCTATTCATCAATTAGTACAGCCCATGTGTTTTTTGTGATTGGGTTACCTCACTCAGGATGATATTTTCTAGTTCTATCCATTTGCCTGTGAATTACAGGAAGTCATTGTTTTTAATAGCGGAGTAATATTCCATTGTGTAAATGTACCACATTTTTTGTATCCATTCTTCTGTTGAGGGACATTTGGGTTCTTTCCAGCTTTGGGCTATTATAAATAAAGCTGCTATGAACATAGTGGAGCATGTATACTTGTTTTATGTTGGATCACCTTTTGGGTGTATACCTAGGAGTGGTAGAGCCTGTTCCTGTGGTAGCACTATGTCCAATTTTCTGAGGAACCACCAGACTGATTTCTACAGTGGTTGTAACAGCTTGCAATCCCAACAACAATGGAGGAGTGTTCTTTCCCCACATTCTCACCACCATCTGCTGTTACCTGAATTTTTATCTTAGTCATTCTGTCTGGTGTGTTGTGGAATCTCAGGCTCATCTTGCTTTGCATTTCACTGATGACTAAGGATGATGAACATTTCTTTAGATGCCTCTTGGCCATATGAAATTCCTCAGCTGAGAATTCTTTGTTTACCACTGTACCCCATTTTTCAATAGTGTTATTTTATTATCTGGAGTCTACCTTCTTGAGCTCTTTGTGTATTTTGGATATTAGTCCTCTATCAGATGTAAGGTTGGTAAAGCTTTTTCCCAATCTGTAGGTTGCCACTTTTGTCCTATTGAAAATGTCCTTTGCCTTACTGAAGCTTTTCAACTTTTGTGCAATCCCATTGGTCAATAGTTGATCTTAGAGCCTGAGCCATTGGTGTTCTATTCAGGACTTTCTCCCCTGTGCTGATGTGTTTGAGGTTCTTTCCCACCTTCTCTTCGATTAGATTCAGTTTATTTGTTTTTTTTAATCTGAAAGACAGTTAATTTAATAAAGATGCAACACAAAAGACAGCAAAATGTGCATGCATGTGGGTTACTCTCTATGATAATTACCAGAAGATTGTTTTATTTATTGTTCGCAGGTCCAGTCAGATTTTTATTGGATATTTTCTTTATTTACATTTCAAATGTTATCCCATTTGCTGGTTCCTTCCCCAGAAACCCCCTGTCTCATCCACCTCTGCTTCTATGAGGGTGTTCCCCCACCGATTCACCTACACACTCCTGCCTTCCCAACCTGGCATTCCACTACATTGAGACCTCAAGCCTTCACAGTACCAAGGAACTCTCCTCCCATTGATGCCTGACAAGGTCATCCTCTGCTAATTATGCGACTGGAGTCATGGGTCCCTCCATATATACTTCTTGGTTTGTGGTTTAGTCCCTGGGAGCTCTGGGATGACTGGTTGGTTGATGTTATTGTTCTTCCTATGGAGTTGCAAACCCCATCAGCTCCTTCAGTCATTTCTCTAAATCCTCTATTGGGGATCCCATGCTCTGTTCAATAATCAGCTTAGAGCATCTGCCTCTGTATTTTTCAGGCTCTGGCAGAGCCTCTAAGGAGACAGATATATCAGGATTCTGTCAGAATGCACTTTTTGGCATCCACCATAGTGTCTGGGTTTGTTTACTGTATATGGGATGGATACCCAGGTGGGGCAGACTTTGGATGACCTTTCCTTCAGTCTCTGCTCTGCACTTTGTCTCCAAATTTGCTCCCATGGGTATTTTCCACCCAAACTTTGGTCTTCCTTCTTCTCAAACGTCATATGTTCCATGAATTGTATTTTGGGTATTCCAAGCTTTAGGATTATTATCCACTTATCAGTGAGTTCACAGCATGTGTGGTCTTTTGTGACTTGGTTACCTCACTCAGGATGATATTTTCTAGTTTCACTGATTTATTTAAAAATATCAAAAATTCATTGTTTTTAATACATGAATAGTACTCCATTGTGTAAATGTACCACAATTTCTGTATCCATTCCTTTATTGAAGGACATCTGGGTTCTTTCCAGCTTTTAGCTATTATAAATAAGGCTCCTAGAACCATAGTGGAGCATGTATCCTTGTTATACGTTGGAGAATATTTTGGGTATATGTCCAGGAATTGTATAGCTTGGTCCTCAGGTAATACTGTGCCCAATTTTCTGGGGCACTGCCACAGTGATTTCAAAAGTGGCTGCAATATCTTGCAATCCCACCAACATGGAGGAGTGTGTATCTTTCTTCACATCCTCTCCAGAATCTGCTGTCACCTGAGTTTTTGATCTTAGCCATTCTGACTTGTGTGAAGTGGAATTTCACAGTCAGTTTGATTGCATTTCCCTGATGACTAAGGATGTTGAAAATTTATTTAGGTGCTTCTCAGCCTTTTGATATTCCTCAGTTGGAAATTATTTATTTTAGCTCTGTACACCATTTTTAATTGGGTTATTTCATTTTCTGGAGTCTAACTTCTTGAGTTCTTTATATATATTGGATATTAGCCCTCTGTCAGATGTAGGATAGGAAAAGATCTTTTCGAGTCTGTTGGTTGGTATTTTGACCTACTGATAGTGTTCTTTGCCTGACTTTCAATCAAAAGTTATCAAAAAATATAAAGAAAGACACTGTACTTATCAAAGAAAAAAATCCACCAAGATGAACTCTCAGCTCTGAACATCCATGCTCCAACTGCAAGAGCATTTACATTCATAACAAAAACTTTAATCAAGGTCAAGGTACACATTGCACCTCACACAATAAAAGTAGGAGACTTCAACACCCCACTTTCAGCCATGGACAGATCATGGAAGCAGAAACTAAACAGAGACACAATGAAACTAGCAGAAGTTATGAAGCAAATGGATGTAATGAATATTTAATAAACATTTCATCCTAAAACAAAAGAATATACCTTGTTCTCACCACCTCATGGTACCTTCTCCAAAATTGACCATATAATTGGTCACAAAACAGGCCACAACAGATATAAGAAGATTGAAATAATGCATCCTATAAGATCCCCATGGATTAAGGGACTAAGGCTGGCCTTCAATAACAACAAAAACAATGGAAAGCCACATACACATGGAAGTTGAACAATGCTCTACTCAATGATAACTTGTTCAATGAAGAAATAAAGAAAGTTCTTGTCATACAGATCTTTCACTTGTTTGGTTAGAGTCACGCCAAGATACTTAATATGGTTTGTGGCTATCATGAAGGGTATCATTTCTCTTACTTCTTTCTCAGCCTGCTTATCCTTTGAGTATAGGAAGGCTTCTGACTTGCTTGAGTTGATTTTATATCCGACCACTTTGCTGAAGTTGTTTATCAGCTGTAGGAGTTCTCTGGTGGAGTTCTTTGGATTGTGGTGGATGATTGTTTTGATGTGTTCTTGGATTCGGTTGGCAAGAATTTTATTGAGTATTTTTGCATCGATATTCATAAGAGAGATTGGCCTGAGATTTTCTTTCTTTGTTGGATCTTTGTTTGATTTTGGTATTAGCGTAATTGTGGCTGTATAGAATGAGTTGGGTAGTGTTCCTTCTGTTTCTATTTTGTGAAATAGTTTGAAGAGTATTGGTGTTAGGTCTTCTTCTGGAATAACAGAAAACCCAGGAGAGCTAAAACTATTCTCAAGAGTAAAAGAACTTCAGGGGAAATCAGTATTCCAGACCTCAAGCTGTACTACAGAGCAATAGTGTTAAAAACTGCATGGTATTGGTACAGTGACAGGCATGTAGATCAATGGAACAGAACTGAAGACCCAGAAATGAATCCACACTCCCATGTTCACTTGATCTTTGACAAAGGAGCTAAAACCATCCAGTGGAAAAAAGATAGCCTTTTCAACAAATGGTGCTGGCTCAACTGGAGGTCAACATGTAGAAGAATGCAAATTGAACCATTCTTATCTCCTTGCATTAAGCTCAATTCCTAGTGGATCAAGGACCTCCACATAAAACCAGACACACTGAAACTAATAGAAAGGAAACTAGGGAAGAACCTTGAACATATGGGCACAGGGGAGAATTTCCTGAACAAAACTCCAATAGTTTATACTCTAAGGTTAAGAATTCACAAATGGGACCTCATAAAATTACAGAGTTTCTGTAAGGCAAAGGCCACTGTCAAAAGGACAAAGTGGCAACCAACAAACTGGGAAATGATCTTTACCAACCCTACATCCAACAGAGGGCTAATATCCAATATATACAAAGAACTCAAGAAGTTAGACTCCAGAGAGTCAAGTAACCCTATTAAAAACGGGGTACAGAGCTAAACAAAAAGTTCTCACCTGAAGAATATCTAATGGCTGAGAAGCACCGAAAGAATGTTCAATATCTTTAGTCATCAGGGAAATGCAAATCCAAACAATCCTGAGATTCCATCTCACACCAGTCAGAATGGCTAAGATCAAATACACAGGAGACAGCAGTTGTTGACGAGGATGTGGAGAAAGAGGGACACTCCTCCACTGCTGGTGGGATTGCAAGCTGGTTCAACCATTCTAGAAAGCAGTCTGGCGGTTCCTCAGAAAACTGGGCATGACACTTCCGGAGGATCTGGCTATACCACTCCTGGGCATATACCCAGAGTCTTTACCTGCATGCAATAAGGACACTTGCTCCACTATATTCATAGCAGCCTTATTTATAGTAGCCAGAAGCTGGAAAGAACCCAGATGTCCCTCAACTGAGGAATGGATTCAGAAGGTGTGGTATATCTACACAATGGAATACTACTCTGCAATTAAAAACAATGAATTCACGAAATTCCTAGGCAAATAGTCAGAATTTGAAAATATCATCCTTAGTGAGGTAACCCAATCACAAAAGAGCACACATGGTATGCCATCACTGATAAGGGGATATTAACCCAGAATCTTGGAATACCCTAGACACAATTCGCATATCAATAGATTTCCAAGAAGATGGAAGGGGAGACCCCAGTCCTGGAAAGACTGGATGTAGGGGAATGCCATGACAGAGAAGTGAGAGGAGGTTGAATGGGGAAAAGAGGGAGGGAAGGGGGCTTTTGGGACTTTCGGGGAGGGAGGAAACAGGAAAGGGTAAATGATTTGGAATGTAAGTAAAACACTTAAAATATAAGAAAAAAACAAAAAAAGGACATTTTAATATCTATGCTATTTTGGCACAAATATTTTAATCTATAAACTTGGTATATTGTTTTGGAATATCCAGTTGGAAAAAATTAAAAAAACTTTGACAATATTAGCTTTTTATAAATATTTAATGCCAAAATATAAATTACTGCATAGGCCTACACAGTGCAGTCTACTACCATCACTTTTAATCATGTTGGTTTTTGATCAGTAAGTATCCTAATAGTATGCTCATGTTTATTAGATCTGGCATTATCTGATTACACAGAGTTTTGACATTTTGAAATTTCTTTTGCTTTTGCCTTCAGTTATTCAGGGAAGCTGAGTTGCCCATCAGACCTATAGCTTCCAGGGAATTTCTCACGAGCGGGTTCTACATTGAGGGAGAGCTGAAAAATGAAACGATGGGGGTCGAGAGAAAAGAACACACAGAGACATTAGTTCATGGCTGTACAAAATCTTTTTTCTTTCTTTGGGGATAAGAGCGACAATATATATGCTGTGGGCGTGACCCTCCCTCCCAAAGCTGAGAGTCTTCTCAGCAGGTCTCCGGCAGGCTGAGAGATGTTGCCATAACAGATCATAGGGTCTGCTACTCTGCAGGAGATGGCGACTGACCCCCTTTCACAGGAAACTGCAGCTCCTTTGAAGTGCTGGAAGAGCTCTGACATCTCTGTCAGGTGGGAGGAGGTGTGGCTGGAATTCCTCAGCTTGGTGTAGGTGAAATGCAGGCAGCTGAATTATGGCTAGAGGCTATATGGCATTAAAATGGCTCTCTACACAGACCTAGCAGTTTCTGATCCAATAGTGACTGTATAGGCTGAGACTATCCCACATACTTCTCATCAGCTACTGTTGTGGAGCCTGATCTAAGATTATCCATGGATGCCACCAAGGTGGAAGATTAGAGCCACCATTATCCAAAAGCAAAGTGGAAGCTCTGGTCTCAGTATGCCTTATGAAAATTTAAAAATCATTATAAAGCCAGAAGTCATATTGTCTTTCACTACTACCATTACCCTAAGGTGTCCTTTATTTCAGCCCAAGGGAGCCCATTAGCATTCCCTACAAATCAGGTATCATTCTAATGAACTGAGATATTCAACATGTTTTCTTCTTTCTGTGATTCCTTAGTGTTGTCATATATAGAATTCATAGTTTTCTTTAAATTCTGGATGTATTTTCTCTATTAGATGAACACACAATCTCACTGCTTACTGGATGTCATCATTTCTGAATGAGCTTTGTTCACTTTGCAGGATCTTGAAAGAGATGAATCATGCTCTTTACTGCTTTCAACCATTGATTAGTAGTTTGCTTTGTCAGTTGAAATATAATATGTGCTGGTGCGACTCTCTCTGAGTTTTTATCAAATGAATTAGTTCACAATGTTAGATTTTTACTTCTATTTTATCAAACTAGGAATATATAAGACAATATTTTTTCAATAATATGCCCACACTCAATATTTTTTATTTTCTTCCCTGTTTTTGACCATTGTCCCTTAACTTCTGACTACAAAATGTTATTGTATCTATTTTTATATTTGTAATTTTTTTCATAAAATTCTCAAATCCTCTGTATACTTAGTAAATGACTGTCTAAGTTACCACTAAGTTACATCATTTTGTTCTTACTTACAGGCTTGCTCTGTTTTGTGTTCTTATTTTGCTGTCCTTCACTTTCTTTATGGCTTTTCCATATTTTCCCTTTGCTGTTTTCACATTCTAAATGAAGATTGTATAGTTTTGGTCAAGTAGTATAGCACAGTGAATGCAGTACACTAATTTCTTTCCTAATCATCAAAGTCCAGGCAAGAAGGGGTCCAAATTGTCAGAGTTATGAGAGTCAGAGTTACTGAGAAAAGAGGGTGAAGTGATGGCAAGACAGATGACATAGCTTGGGAGACCAAACCATTTTCAAGGACAGAAACTGGACCACCTGAACACTGAAGATATGTGTCCCCTTGTTCATTGCCTTGACTCACCAAATTTGAACTTCTGAACCATACAGGACAAAATAATAAATACCTGTTGTGTGAAGCCACAATCTTTATAGGATGCTATTATATCAAACTTAAAATTAATATAATTCAATGGCCAAAGAGGTGGTTAACGGAATAAATTCCTGCTCCCAGAGGACATATTATCTTACAAATAATATGATTTAAAATATACTATAATATATTTTAATTTGTAAATTAAACAAAGTCCTTATTTTCTTTTTTGATTACATTATTCAATCATAAAATCTAGCCATGCAGTGGTGGCACATGCCTTTAATCTTAGCCCTTGGAAGGCAGAGGCAGGCAGATTTCTGAGTTCGAGGCCAGCCTGATCTACAGAGTGAGTTCCAGGACAGCCAGGGCTACACAGAGAAACCCTGTCTAAAACACCAAAAAATAAAAATCATAAAATCTTATGCATAAGTTTAGTTTCCATATTCCCCTTGTTACTAATATTGGCTAGGGTCACCCTCCCTGATTCCTGGACATTTCCATTGATACATTTCTACCTTATCCCCAAAATGTTCCCCAATTCCAGTCTTTCTCCCAATTTCACTTTATCTACCACCACCTTATCCCTCCTGTTCCCATATTCACACCGACCTCCAGTTTCTCTCATATTTATTCTATTTCCCCATCCCAGGGGGATTCATATGCCACCCCTTGAGTACTCCTTTCTACTTGGCCTGTTTGAGTCTTTGGACTGTAACATGATCATAAATTATTTTACAGCAAAAATCCACTTATAAATGAGTATCTATTATATTTGTTTTTCTATGGCTGTGTTACCTCAATCAGACTTAATTTTTTAGTTCTTTCTATTCCATTTCATCTATTAATTTCCACCTTAAGGACCATTACATTTTCATATAGTTGATGTTTATGATCATTTTCTTTTTTTAAGTTGAAGTTGTTCAATAAGCCAAATTTCCTTTGGATACTGCATAGAGAAAGGAGTCCCCTCATAGTCAAATCACCTCATTTCAAATAGACCGTTCTTTTTGTTAAAAACAATACTTTATACTCATTCACTTTACATCCTGCTCACTGCCCCTTTCTGGCCACCTCCCACAATATTTTACTGATCCACTCTCCATTCATCTCTTAACAGGTGGGTTCCTCTTGGGTGTCCACCCTCCCTGACTCTTCAGTCTTTCCTAGACTAGATGCTTCCTCTTCCACTGAGGTAAGCCAAGGTAACTCAGTTAGTAGAAGTACAGGCTACAGCTTTTGGAATAGCAACCACTCCAGTTGTTCAGGACTCACATATCTGCTACATATGTGCAAAGAGGCCTAGGTCCTGCCTATGTGTGTACTTTATTTTGTGGTTCAGAATATGAGAGCACCGAGGGTCCAGATTAGTTGACTCTGTTGATCTCACTTAGAGTTTCTGTTCCCTCTGGGACGCACATTCTTCCCATTCTTTCATAAGAGTCTCCAAGCTCCATCCACTGTTTGGCTCTATCTGTCTGAGTTAACTGCATGATTGGAGACTCTCAGGGAAAAACATGGCCGATGTGCAGACATAACAGAGTATCATTAATAGTGTTAGGAAATGGTGCTTGCCCATGGGATGCTTCTTAAGCCATCATGAATTTGAGAAATATTCTTGAACACATAGGAAACAATTTTCTGAATGGGAGACATGCAAAATTCATGATGTCTTTGTTTTTCCTGACTGTACAGTATTCCATTCTGTAGATATATCACATTTTCCTTATTCATTCTTCCTTTTAGTGTCACCTAAGTTGTTTCCAGTTTCGAGCTATAATAAATAAAGCTACTATGAACATAGCAAGTGTCTTTGTGGGATGGTGGAGCATCTTTTGGGTATATGCCCATGAGTGGTATAGCTGGGTCTTGAAGTGGTGCTATTCCCAGTTTTCTGAGAAGCCATTAAATTGATTTCCATAGTGGTTGTCCAAATTTGCATGACTACCAGCAATGAAGACGTGTTCACCTTGCTCCACATCCTTGACAGCTTGTATTATCCCTTCTGTTTTTTATCTTAGTCATTCTGATAGCTGTAAGATGGAACCTCAGAGTAGTTTTGATTTTGATTTCCTTGATGACTAAGGATTTTGAACATTTCATTAAGTGCTTCTCAATCATTCGAGATTCCTCTGTTGAGAATTCACTGTTCAATTCTTTACTCCATTTTTAATTGGGTTATTGGCTTTCACCTTCTTAAGTTATTTGTAAATTTTGGATATTGGCTCTCTGTCAGATGTAGGGTTAGTTAAGATTCTTTCTCAATATGTAGGCTGCTGCTTTGTCCTATTGACAGTTCTTTTGGTTTACAGAAGTTTGAAGTGTTGTGAGGTCCCATTTATCTATTGTTGGTTTTAGAGCTGAGTCACTGGTCTTCCTCTCGAAAATTGTCTCCTGTAACAATGCATTCATGGGTTTTTCCCACTTTCTCATCTATGACATTTAAGGTATCTGGTTTTAAGTTGATATCCTTCACCCACTTGGACTTAAATTTTGTACAGGGTGATCAAAATATATCTATATTCATTCTTCTACATGTAGACTAGCACCGTTTGTTGAAGATGCTTTAATTTTGCCATTGATTTTGGTTTTTTCATCAAAAATCAAATGTCCATAGGTGTGTGAGTTTATTTCTGGGTCTTTGATTAGATTCTGTTGATCAAAATGTCTGATTCATTCATTTAAAAAAAATAACTATTGAGGTACACAGAGATAGCCCGAGTATAACATCTCGGGACTCAGCTAGCCAGGGTTCCACCTGAGCACAAGAGCAGGGCAGCTCTGTGGTTGTCTGGGTGCCAGCTTTGCTGTGGGACATCTGCCCTGCAGAGTGACCCACACCTGGAGGGAGTGCAGCAGCCTCCGCCATCTTTGCTTTGGCAACAGAACAGACCAAAATTCCAGGTACACAGAGATAGCCCGAGAATAACATTGCTTAGGACACAGCCACCCAAGGTGCTGCCTGCACTCAAGAGCTGGGCAGCTCTATGGTCATTTGTGTGCCAGCTCTGCTGTGGGACATTTGCCCTGCAGAGTGACTCACACCTGGAGGGAGTGCAGCAGCCTCCACCATCTTTGCTTCAGCGACAGAACAGAGAGAAACTCCAGGTACAAAGAGATAGCCCGAGTATAACATCTCAGGACTCAGCCAGCCAGGTTTCCACCTGAGCCCAAGAGCGGGGCAGCTCCGTGGTCGTCTGGATGCCAGCTTTGCTGTGGGACATCTGCCCTGCAGAGTGACCCGCACCTGGAGGGAGAGCACCAGCTTCCGCCATCTTTGCTTTGGCAACAGAGCAGACAAGGACTCCAGGTTCAGAGATATCCTAAGTATAACATTGCCTGGGACACAGCCAGCCAAGGTGCTTCCTGCACCCAAGAGCTGGGCAGCTCTGTAGTGATCTGTGTGCTAGCTCTGTTGTGGGACATTTGCCCTGCAGAGTGTTCAGCACCTGGAGGGAGTGCCGCAGCCTCTGCCATCTTTGCTCTGGTGATAGAGCAGACAGAGGCTCCAGCGCACCATCTCCAAGTGGCACAGAAAGCCAGCCATCTACCCAGTTGCGGGGAGGAATCAGGTTGCACAGGAGAGACCTATATTGCAGAGCAGAGGAGCCATCTTCTACCACTGGGTACCATATCCAAGGGATACAAGGAGATAACTAACCACTCAGGAATTCAGAGAGGCACAGTGGTACAATAGGACTACCCCTGCTGCTAAGAGGAATCAGCCTGAAACCCTGAGGACACAAGAGCCTAGGAACAGACTGGGACAGGAGTCTTCTGATTACCACCTGCAACCAGAGTTGATCTGGGCCACAGAGGTACATACCTAATACAACTATAAGAGAGTGGGTCTTGCAGAATTACTTACATATCAGTGTACACAGAGAGAACAGGTCTCCCAGGAGCACAGAGAAACCATAGTCAGAGACAGCAACACCAGCTAACACCCGAGATAACCAGATGGCAAAAGGCAAACACAAGAACACCACCAATACAAACCAAGGCAACATGGCTTCATCGGAACCAAGTTCTCCAACAACAGCAAGTCCTGGATAAACCAACACACCAGAAAAGCAAGAACTGGATTGAAAATCACTGCTCATGATGATGATGATGGAGGGCTTCAAGAAGGACATAAATAACTCCCTTAAAGAAATACAGGAGAACACAAGTAAACAGGGAGAAGCCCTTGAAGAACTAAGGGAAAACACAACAAAACAGGTGAAGGAATTGAACAAAGCCATCCAAGATCTAAAGATGGAGGTAGAAACAATAAAGAAAGCACAAAGGGAAACAACTCTGGACATAGAAAACCTAGGAAAGAAGTCAGGAGTCATGGATCCAAGCATCAACACAGAATACAAGAGATAGAAGAGAGAATCTCAGATGCAGAAGATACCATAGAAAGCATTGATACAACAGTCAAATAAAATGAAAAATGCAAAAAAATTCCTAATCCAAAACATCCAGGAAATCCAAGACAAAATGAGAAGCCCAAACCTAAGGATTATAGGTATAGAAGAGAGTGAAGATTTCCAACTTAAGCGGCCAGTAAATGTCTTCAACAAAATTATAGAAGAAAACTTCCCTAACCTAAAGAAAGAGATGACCATGAACATACAAGAAGCCTACAGATCTCCAAATAGATTTGACCAGAAAAGAAATTAAAACACCAAATGTACTAAACAAAGAAAGAATATTAAAAGCAGAATTACACCAGACTTCTCACCAGAGACTATGAAAACCAGAAGAGCCTGGGCAGATGTCATACAGACACTAAGAGAACACAAATGTCAACCCAGACTGCTATATCCAGCAAATCTTTCAATTACCATAGATGGAGATACCAAGGTATTTCATGACAAAAACAAATTTACACAGTATCTTTCCACCAATCCAGCCCTTCAAAGGATAATAAATGGAAAACACCAACAAAGGGAAAGACATTATACACTAAAAAAAGCAAGAAATTAATCCTATTCCAACAAACCCAAAAAAAGATAACCACACAAACATACAAATTATATCAAAAATAGCAGGAAGTAACAATCACTTTTCCTTAATATCTCTTAACATCAATGGGCTCAATTCCCCAATAAAAGGACATAGACTAATAGACTGGATACGTAAACAAAACCCAACATATTGCTGCTTACAGGAAATGCATCTCAGTATCAAAGACAAACACTTCCTCAGAGTAAAGGGATGGAAAACAGTTTTCCAAGCAAATGGTCCCAGGAAACAAACTGGAGTAGCCATTCTAATATCTGATAAAATTGACTTTCAACCAAAACTCATAAAAAAGACATGGAAGGGCACTTTATACACATCAAAGGAAAAATCTACCTGGAAGAATTCTCAATTCTGAACATCTATGCTCCAAATACAAGGGCACTATCATTCGTAAAAGAAACCTTACTAAAGCTGAAAGAACACATCGCACCTGACACAATAATTGTGGGTGACTTCAACACCCCACTCTCCTTAATGGACAGATCAGGGAAACACAAACTAAACAGAGACACAGTAAAACTAACAGAAGTTTTGGACCAAATGAATTTAATAGATATCTATAGAACATTTCATCCTAAATCAAAAGACTATACCTTCTTTTCAGCACCTCATGGTACCTTCTCCAAAATGGACCATATAATTGGTCACAAAACAGACCTCAACAGATACAAAAAAAAATGAACTAATTCCATGCCTCCTATCAGATCACTATGGAGTAATGGTGGTCTTCAACAGAAAAAAAAACAACAGAAAGCCCAGATACACATGGAAGTTGAACAATGCTCTACTCAATGATAGCTTGGTCAAGGAAGAAATAAGGGAAGAAATCAAAACCTATTTAGAGTTTAATGAAAATGAAGGCACAATATACCCAAATTTATGGGACACATTGAAAGCTGTTACGAGGAAAATTCATAGCTCTGAGTGCTGCCAAAAAGAAGCTGGAGAGAGCATACACTAGCAGCTTAACAGCATACCTGAAAGCTTTACAACAGAAAGAAGGTAATACACCCAAGAGGAGCAGAAGGCAGGAAATCATCAAACTCAGGGCTGAAATTAACTAAGTAGAAACAAAAAGAACGATTAAAAGAATCAACAAAACCAGGAGTTGGTTCTTTGAGAAAATCAACAAGATAGATAAACCTTTAACCAGATAACCAGAGGGCACAGAGACAGTATCCAAATTAACAAAATCAGAAATGAAAAGGGAGAAATAACAACAGAAACTGAGGAAATTCAAAAAATCATCAGATCCTACTACAAAAGCATGTATTCAACACAACTAGAAAATCTGGAGGAAATGGACAATTTCCTAGACAGATACCAACTACCAAAGTTTAATCAGGATCAGATAGACTATCTAAATGGTCGCATAACCTCTGAAGAAATAGAAGTGGTCATTGAAAGTCTTCCAACCGAAAACAGCACAGGACCAGATGATTTTAGTGCAGAATTCTATCAGACCTTCAAAGAAGACCTAACACCAGTGCTCTTCAAACTATTCCACAAAATAGAAACAGAAGGAACACTACCCAACTCGTTCTATGAAGCCACATTTTCGCTGATACCAAAATCATACAAAGATCCAACAAAGAAAGAGAACTTCAGACCAATTTCCCTTATGAATATAGATGCAAAAATACTCAATAAAATTCTTGTCAACAGAATCCAGGAACACATTAAAATGGTCAAACATCACGATCAAGTAGGCTTCATCCCAGGAATGCAGGGATGGTTCAATATAAGGAAATCCATCAATGTAATCCACTATATAAACAAACTCAAAGAAAAAAAAAAGACATGGTCATTTCATTAGATGCTGAGAAAGCATTTGACAAAATTCAGTATCCTTTCATGTTAAAGTTCTTGGAAAGAACAGGAATGCAAGGCCCATACCTAAACATAATAAAAGCAATATACAGCAAACAGTAGCCAACATCAAACTAAATGGAGAGAAACTTGAAGCAATTCCACTGAAATCAGGAACTAGACAAGGCTGCCCTCTCTCTCCATATTTATTCAATATAGTACTTGAAGTTCTAGCTACAGCAAATAAACAACAAAAGGAGGTCAAAGGGCTACAAATTGGAAAGGAAGATGTCAAAGTATCACTATTTGCAGATGATATGATAGTATACTTAAGTGACCCAAAAAAACTCCACCAGAGAACTCCTACAGCTGATAAACAACTTCAGCAAGTGGCCGGATATAAAATTAACTCAAGCAAATCAGTAGCCTTTCTATACTCAAAGGATAAAAAGGCTGAGAAAGAAATTAGGGAAATGACAGCCTTCACAATAGCCACAAACAATATAAAGTATCTTGGTGTGACTCTAACCAAACAAGTGAAAAATCTGTATGACAAGAACTTCAAGTTTCTGAAGAAAGAAATCAAAGAAGACCTCAGAAGATGGAAAGATCTTCCATGGTCATGGATTGGCAGGATTAATATAGTAAAAATGACCATCTTGCCAAAAGCAATATACAGATTCAATGCAATCCCCATCAAAATCCCAATGAAATTCTTCACAGAGTTAGAAAGAGCAATTCAAAAATTCGTCTGGAATAACAAAAATCCAGGATAGCCAAAACTATTCTCAAGAGTAAAAGAATTTCTGGGGGAATCAGTATCCCCAACCTCAAGAAGTACTACAGAGTGATAGTGTTAAAAACTGTGTGCTTTTGGTGCAGTTACAGGCAGGTAGATCAATGGAACAGATTTGAAGACCCAGAAATGAACATACACACCTATGGTCACTTGATCTTTGACAAGGGAGCTACAAACACCCAGTGGAAAAAGATAGCCTTTTCAATAGATGGTGCTGGTTCAACTGGAGGTCAGCATGCAGAAGAATGCAAATTGATCTATTCTTATCTCCTTGTACTAAGGTAAAGTCCAAGTGGATCAAGGACCTCCACATAAAACCAGACACACTGAACCTAATATAAAAGAAACTGGGGAAGAGGCCTTGAGGGCATGGGCACAGGGTAAAATTTCCTAACAAAACACCAATAGCTTATGCTCTAAGATCAAGAATTGACAAATGGGACCTCATAAAATTACAAAGTTTCTGTAAGCAAAGGACACTGTCAAAAGGACAAAGAGGTAACCAACTAGTTGGGAAAATATCTTTACCAACCCTACATCCAACAGAGGGCTAATATCCAAGCTATACAAAGAACTCAAGAAGGTAGATTCCAGAGAGCCAAATAACCCTATTAAAAATGGGGTACAGAGCTAAACAAAAAATTTTCACCTGAGGAATATTTAGTGGCTGAGAAACACCTAAAGAACTGTTCAACATCCTTAGTCAAGTCATCAGGGAAATGCAATCAAAACAACCCTGAGATTTCACCTCACACCAGTCAGAATGGCTAAGATCAAAAACTCAGGAGACAGCTGGTGCTGGCGAGGATGTGGAGAAAGAGGAACACTCTTCCACTGCTGGTGGGATTGCAAGCTGGTAAAACCACTCTGGAAATCAGTTTGGCAGTTCCTCAGAAAATTCGGAATAATACTAGTGGAGGACCCAGCTATACCACTCCTGGGCATATACCAGGAGGACTCTCCAACATGCAATAATGACACATGCTCCACTATGTTCATAACAGCCTTATTTATAATAGCCAGAAGCTGGAAAGAACCCAGATGTCCCTCAATGGAGGAATGGATACAGAAAATGTGGTCTATTTACACAATGGAATACTACTCAGCTATTAAAAACAATGAATTCATGAAATTCTTAGGCAAGTGGGTGAAACTGGAGAATGTCATCCTGAGTGAGATGACCTGTTCACAAAAAATCACACATGATATGTATGCAATCACTGATAAGGGAATATTAGCCCAGAAGCTTGGAATACCCAAGGAACTATTCACATATCAAAGGATACCAAGAAGAAGGAAGGAGAGGCACCTGGTCCTGGAAGGGCTCAATGTGGCCGTGTAGGGGAATACCAGGAAGGGGAGGTGGGAGTGGGATGGTTGGGGAGCAGGGGGAAGGAAAATGGTGTATGGGACATTTTGGGAGGGGGGAATCAGTAAGAGGGAAATCATTTGAAATGTAAATAAAGAAGATACCCAATAAAAAAATTAAAAAAAAATAACTATTGCTATATAGGATAGCTTGAGTACAAGGATGGTGATTTTTACAGAAGTTCTTTTATTGTTCAGGATTGTTTTGGCTATCATGATTATCTTGTTTTTGTTTTGTTTTAACATATGAAGGTGAGAATTGCTCTTTTAAGATGTTTTTCAAAAATTGTTTTGGATTTTTGGTGAGGTTTGCAATGAGTCTGTAGACTGCTTTCAGTAAAATATCTGTCCAGGCCCTTCTAGCTTTTACAATCTCTGTCGATAAGTCAGGTGTAATTCTGTTAGGTCTGCTCTTTTCTCTTTACCACTTTTAATATTCTTTCTTTGTTCTGTAGACTGTGTGTTTTGATTACTATGTGCCAGGGGGATTTACTTTTCTGGACCAATCTAATTAGTGCTCTGTAAGCTTCTTATATGTTTATTAGCATCTCTTTGTTTAGGTTGATAAAAGTTTTCTTCTATTACTTTGTTGAGAATATTTTCTGACATTTGGACCTGGGACTCTTCATCTTTTTCTATTCCTATTATTCTTAGGTTAGGTTTTTTTCGTGGTATCTCAGATTTGCTAAATGTTTTCTGTCAGGAAACTTTTAGATTTAACATTTTTATGACTGGCGTATCAATTTCTTTTATTTTGTATTCTACATCTGAGATTATTTCTTCCATATCTTGTATTCTCTTGATTATGCTTGCATCTGTTGTTTCTGTTTTCTTTCCTAAGTTTTCCATTTCTAGTATTCCCTCAGTTTATATTTTCTTTATTTCTTCTATTTCCATGTTCAGGTCTTGCACAACTTTTTAAAAATTTTCCTTCACTTTTTTGGTTGTATTTTTATGTATATTTTTAAGCAATTTATTTGTTCTCTCTTTAAAAAGCTCTATCTGTTTTATTATATTTTCCAGTATTTCTTTAAGGGATCTATTCATTTCCTCTTTTTATGGTCTCCATAATCTTTATAATGTTAGTTTTAAGATCATTTTCTTTTGTTTTAGTTGTGTTATGATATCCAGGGCTTGCTGTCTTGGTGTTATCTGTGCTTTGGAGGTATCATATTGCACTGGCATTTGTTGCCTATGTTCTTTACAAGTTCTGTAGTCTTCTGGATGGTTTTGGTCTTGGATTTTCTTGTTGTAGTAGGTATTTGGAGGGGTGTGAACATCAATGGTCCTGATGTGATAGGCCTGTGATGGATATCTGTTGACTGTATGGTTCTGATCCTGCAAGTCTATATAGTACAGGAGCCGTAGGACTGATGGATGTGTCCAGAGAGCTGCCATGAATGTAGCAGGAAAATAGAGGTCCTACTGGGCCAGCAGGCTCCTCACTGTAGCTTGTCTTGGCCCAGAGGGATCAGATATAAGGAAAGAGTGTTCTAACAGAAGCTTATGTGTATTCCTGATGAAAGTGGAGGACAGGCAGTGGGAAAATAATGGTATCCCTGGGCTAGCAGGCTGCACAAGAGCACTTGGCTTGGCCCAGAGGGTTCAGAGATCATAAATGATAGGGGGAGTGAAGCTAATCTTTGTTGTTCAGAAGCCTCAGGTCTGATGAAGGTAGGGGGAAGGGTGGTAGAAAAATGGAGGTTTCCTGGGACAACAGGCTGCTCAGGCAACTTGGTATGGCCCAAGTGGTTCAGAGAAGAGGCAAGATTGGTAGGAAAAGGGAAGCTTATCTGTACGGTTCATGATCTGCAGGTCTGGTGAAGGTGAGGGGAGCAGAGGCAGGAGAATGGAGGTCCTCCTGATATAGCAGCTGCTCAGCACAGCTTGGCTTAGAACAAAGGGCTCAGCAAGCTACAAAGGTGGGATTATAAAGGGAAGCTTACCTGTATGGCTCAGGACCTGCATGTCTGATGAAGGTACTTCGAGAGGTAGATGCAGAATGGAGGTACCCTTGTATACCAAGTTGCTCAGGGCCTATGATCATTTTTGTTGTGGTTTAACTGAATATTCTGGGACTGGTGTAGTAGAATGGCCCATTTTTTTTACTGGAATATCCAGGAATTGGTATAGTTCTTGATTTTACTTAGCCCAAATGGACCTTTGGATTTTAGCATGGTTATAATTTATTTTACAGCTAATATCCACTTGTAAGTTAGTATATGTTTGTCTTTCTAGGTCTGAGTTACTTTAATCAGGATTTTTTTTGGTAGTTTCATCCATTCCATTTCATCCATTCATTTTCTCTTTAAGGATCAATATCATCTTACAATATTGGGTTTATGATTAATTTTTATGTTTTAGCAATATTGGAATATTCAGCGATTGTTGTGTTAAGATAGCTGTACACTGGTTGTAGTGGCTATTCCTGGTTGTCAACTTGACTAAATCTGGAATGAAATAATCAAGAGTTGGAAGGCTCACCTATAATCCTAATCTGGAGGCTCAGAGATACATGTTTCTGACCTGGATCTTGGCATGGAGATCTTGAAGCACAGTGACTATAAATTTCAGAAGATTAAGATTAGGAGATCTCTGAGTTCAAGGTCATCCACACCCTATGCTGGAGACCTATATAAGGACATTGGAAGAAGGAAGATTCACTCTGTCATTTCCTGGCCTGCCTCGTGGGACTGAGCAACTGCTAGATCCTTGGACTTCCATCCACAGCTGCCTTGTGTGACTGAACAACTACTATATCCTTGGACTTCCATCCACAAGTACTGCTGACTATTGTTGGGGAGTTGGACTACAAGCTGTAAGTCATCGACAAATTCCCTAACTATATAAAGACTACCCATACATTCTGGGACTCTAGAGAACCCTGACTAATACAGTGGATATGCCATTTTGCCATGGTTGTTGTTGATTATGTTCTTACACTGGCATCTCTTCATTTGAATTTAGGATGAATATCAGTCTAGGAGCAGATTTCTGAGTTTGTTGTTGTTGGATGGTGGTTTGTTCCTTGCTTTTCTTTCCTCTTTGGTCTTCTGAATTTTGTGGCCTATATTCCTGGTGTCCAGCTTGACCTTTGGTCCAGCAGAAAGTCTCAGTTAGAGATGGGGGCTAGATTTCTGGTAGTTAGCATGACATTTGGTCCATCTTTGTTCTTCTGTCTGGCATGGCTTGTAATTCAGTATACATTATCCATCTATGTATAGGTGGGGTATGGCAACAGGGAGTAGGTAGAAGACAAGTTATCAGAAGCTTGGGTCTTTTTAGACCTAAAGGAAGTTTTTGGTGGATTCAGATGGCAGGTGGGGATTATGTAGTTTCTTTTGTGTGGAGCCTGCACCCAGACAGTCATTGTCTGTCCTAATATGGGAAGAGGTATAGAAAGGGACAGTGAACAGCAGGAGGTGTCTGTGGCTTGAGCAATGACTTCCAAACTGAGAGGGTAGGAGGGTTAATAAAGCAGGTGTGGCTCTTACCTCTTCAGGCTGTCATGGCCTTCAACTGAGCAATGAATATCTACATGAATAGCGGGGGTGTGGGGCTATGGTATGGTGTGGAAGTGTAACTGTGTATTGGTGCCAGGAGTCAACCTACTCTGGAATGATTTGAAGTGGGACACATTATCTGGTTGTCTCTGGCTTTTTCTCTCTCTAACTATACTGGATTATTGCTTATAACTTCTAAAATTTCCTAAAACGTTTCTGTCTTATTCTGTGTTTAAAAAACACTGGCTTGGGCAATTAATACCTGTTTTCTAGCGGTGTAAAATTAAGGAAATTTTTATTGTTATTATTTTCTTCCAGGTCCAGGCAGCCAGAAGCCTCGATGGCTAGGGTGGTTAACTCTTTGTGAACCAGAGAGGTAGGAAAGGAAATTAATTAAAATGATTTCTAAAGGCAAATGTGGACATAGACACAAATATTCCTATACCCGCACTCTGGCTGGGCTTGACTGTCACAGTCAGCTCCACAAGAACTCACACATGCTTACATGTGTACATTTACCTTCACATGTACATATACACAAAAAGACATACACATTTGGATGGATGGGTGAACAGGTAAATGGATAAATGGATGCATGAATAGATGGAGGGATGGATGAAGGGTTGGATGCAGCAGAGCTCTCCAAGGCAAACCATCTAACAACATAAGGAAGCAGAGGCCAAGTGATGTTCCAAGGTGTCAAAAGTTTCAGTCATTTAGTTCTGAAAGGAGAGATTTGCAAGTGGGGGTCTTACCTATTCTGGTTTGTGTGCCCTGCACATGAGCAGTGAATCTCTGTCCAAATGAATCTCTGTACATAGAATGTGGCAGGGTCAGTATGTAGGGCAAGATGTCAGTGGCAAGTGTAATGGCTTCCAAACCAATAGAGTGGGAAGTTCAGACTATACGTATGGCTCTTGCCTTTTGTGGACGTTATGGCTTGCACCTGAACAGTGAATTTGAGTATGGGAACTGGGGATAGGAAGTAAAGAGGGTCATGAGGTATAGTTTTGTGTTTGGTGTGAGAAGATTGTTTCTTTGGGCTCTAAATCAAGGAAGTGGGAATGGAAGGATTCAGACAGTGGATGAGACTCTTATCTGTTTGGGCTGGAAGTTTTATTTCTTAATTAGGATGCATGCTATTAGGATATGATCACTCTACTTGATAAAGCAATTGCTATTATAAGAATATTGTAATCAAATGTATATGTTGCTATACTTAAGTGCTTATATTTATATCTGTTTGGTGTAAAAGAGTCATGTAATCACATTCAATACTACTGTAACAGAATTTACCTAAGCCACATTCACAGATAATGAAACAGAAGCAGAAATGAAGCATGATAATCCCAAACAAAATTAGTACTTCAATCAGAATCCTACCAAGTTCCAAGTATGTCTGTTATTCAATTTCCTCTTCTGTATTATATTCTTGTATTAAAATGCACAAGTTAGAGGAACTTTGCTCATGTATATGCTGAGCTCTAGTGAGTAACAGGTTTTTTTTAAATCACAAACGAGGTGCCTGTGGCTTTCCATTAGATGAGCACTAATATTTTCTGCAGGAGCAGCTATGAAAGAGCTGAAGTTCATCCAGCCTGACAAATCAGTTTCTGTTGATGCTGGATGGACAACCACTGTGAACTTCACAGTGACATCACTGTTAGCTCTGGGGCCCATTATGTGGTTCAAGGGTGTAGGACACAGTCAACACTTGTTATATTCTTTCACAGTAGACCACTTACCCAGAGTAACACAGATTTCAAATATTACAAATAGAGGCAACTGAGATTTTTCCATCCACACTAGTAATGCCAGTCATGCTGCTGTGGGTACCTAGTACTGTGTGAAGTTCCAGAAAGGACAAATAGTGACTGACAGTGAAATTCAGTCTGGAGTTGGCACTGAGTTGTTAGTACTTGGTAAGAACTACCTTTTCCTTTTCATTCTTGATTTTTCCTACAGGTTCAAGCAATGTCCAAAACTCTGTGAAAAAGTAAGAAACACATGTAGAAGAGACATATATATATATATATATATATATATATATATATATATATATATATATATATATATATATATGTTCACCTTTTCCCAACTCTGGACCAATACAGTTAAGAAGAAGAGAGGACATCCTATATGCTAGCAGTTTCCCCTTCTGAGAAATGGGTATAAATTCATAAATTTGTATTCCTGCCCTAAGAATCTTATATTTCTCACTCTATTTCAGATTAGTAGTCATCTTTTGTCAATCCTATTTTAATGTGGGTAGAGTCATTCTCTCTGAGATTATATCAAATGAATTAGCTCACAATGTTAGATTTATACTTCTATTTTTCAAACTAAGAATATGTGAGACAATATTTTTTCAATAATATGCCAACATTCCAAATTATTCATTTTTGTCCCTGTTTTTGGCCATTGTCCCTGAACTGCTAAGTAATGTAATTGTTCCCATTTCTATATTTCTATTTTTTTCATAAAATGCTCAAATCATCTGTCTACCTTGTAAATTGAATGTATAAGTTAACATACATTCTGACAACAAGAATAGCAGGAAGCAACAATCACTTTTCTTGAATATCTCTTAATGTCAATTGTCTCAACTCCACAAGAAAAAGACAGACTAACAGACTGATTATATAAGAATACCCCAGCATTTTAATGTATACAAGAAATATAACCCAGTGTCAAAGACAGACACTACCTCAGAGTAAAAGTCTGGAAAAAATATCCAAGCAAATGGCCCCAAGAAACAAGATGGAGTAGCCAATCTAATATCAAATAAATTGACTTTCAACCAAAGTTTTCATAAAGGATAAGGAAGGACACTTCATAAGAATGAAAGCAAAAATCCACCAAGATGAACTCTCAATTATGAACATCTATGCTCCAAATGGAAAGACACTCACATTCATAAAAGGAACTTTACTAAAACTCAAAGGACACATTGAACCTCACACAATAATAGTGGGAGAATTCACCCCATTCTCAGCAAAGGACAGATCTTGGAAAGAGAAACAAAACAGAGTCACAGTGAAACAAACAGACATTATGAACCAAATGGATTTAAAGGATATTTAAAGAACATTTTATCATAAAACAAAAGAATATGTGGTACCTTCTCCAAAACTGACCACATCACATGTTACAAAACAGGCCTCAACAGACACAAGATTGAAGCAATCTCATGTGTTCTATCAGATCACCACTGACTAGACTGGTCAATAACAAGGTTGAAATAATCCCATGCATTCGATCACATTACCAGAGACTCAGACAGGTCTTCAATAACAAGGTTGAAATAATCCCATGCTTTCTATCACATTACCATAGACTCAGACAGATTTTCAATAACAACAACAACAACTAAAAAACAACAGAAAGCCCACATAAGCATAGAAGTTGAACAATGATCTACACAATGATAACTTGGTCAAGGAAGAAATAGAGAAAGTAATTAAAGAATTTAATGAAAATGCAGGCACAACATACTTTATGGGACACAATGAAAGCAGTGCTAAGAGGCAAACTCATAGCTCTAAGTGCCTGCAAAGAGAAACTAGAGGAAGTATACCCTAGCAGCTTAACAGCACACCTGAAAGCTCTAGAACAAAATGAAGCAAATATACCTAAGAGTATTACATGGTAGGAAATAATCAAACTCAGGGCTGAAATTTACCAATTAAAAACAAAAAGAACTATACAAAGAACCAACAAAATCAGGAGCTGGTTCTTTGAGAACATCAACAAGATAGAAAAACAAGACTAACCAGAGGGCACAAAAACACTATCCAAATTAATAAAATCAGAAAAAGAAGGGAGACATAATGATGGAAACCAAGGAAAATCAAACAATCATCAGATCCTATTACAAAAGCCTATACTTAACAAAACTAGAAAATCTGGATGAAATGGACAATTTTCTAGATAGACAGTAGGTGCCAAAGTTAATTCAGAATCAGATAAACCATCTAAACAATCCCATAACTCTTAAGAAATAGAAGCAATTATTAAAATTCTCCCAATTATAAAAGGCCAGGATCAGATGGGTTTAGGGCAGAGTTCTAGCAGAACATCAAAAAAGAACTAATTATCAATCCTCTTCAAACTATTCCACAAAATAGAAACAGAAAAAACACTACCCAATTCGTTCTGTGAAGCTACAAGTAGGCTTACACCTAAACCACACAAAAACCCAACAGAGAAAGAGAACTTCAGACCAATTTCCATTTTGAATATAGATGCAAAAATACTGAATAAAATTCTTACAAATTGAATCCAAGAACACATCAAAATGATCATTCACGATGATCAAGTAGGCTTCATGCCAGTGATGCAGGCATGGTTCTATATACAGAAATCCATCAATGTAATCCACTACATAAACAAACTCAAAGAAAAAAAAACACATGATTATTTCATTAGATGCTGAGAAAGCATATGACAAAATTCAAAATCCCTTCAAGTTAAAAGTATTAGAAAGTTCAGGAATTCAAGACCCCCACCTAAACATAGTCAAAGCAATATACACCAAACCAGTAGACATCAAACTAAATGGAGAGAAACTTGAAGCAACCCCACTAATATCAGGGACTAGACAAGGCTGCCCACTCTCTCCCTACCTGTACAATATAGAAATTGAAGTTCTAGCTAAAGCAATTAGACAACCAAAGGAGGTCAAAAGGATACAAATTCAAAAGGAAGAAGTCAAAATATCACTATTTGCAGATGATAAGATAGTATACTTAAGTGACTCCAAAAATTCCACCAGGGAAGAAGAACTCAGAAGAGGGAAAGATCTCCCATGCTCATGAATTGGCAGGATTAATATAGTAAAAATGGCCATCTTGCTGAAAGCTACCTACAGATTCAGTGCAATACCCATCAAAATTTGGAATCAATTTTTCACAGATTTAGAAAGAGCAATTCTCAAATCCATTTGGAATATCCAAAAACCCAGGACAGCAAAAACTATTCTTTTTTTTTAATTATTTATTTTATTTTATTTTTTTTAATTTACATTCCAAATCATTTCCCCTTTCCCGTTTCCTCCCTCCCCGAAAGTCCCATAAGCCCCCTTCCCTCCCTCTTTTCTCCATTCAACCCCCTCTCGTTTCTCTGTCCTGGCGTTCCCCTACATCCAGTCTTTCCAGGACCAGGGGTCTCTCCTTCCATCTTCTTAGAAATCTATTGATATGCGGATTGTGTCTAGGGTATTCGGAGATTCTGGGTCAATATCCCCTTATCAGTGACTGCATACCATGTGTGTTCTTTTGTGATTGGGTTACCTCACTAAGGATGATATTTTCAAGTTCTGACCATTTGCCTAGGAATTTCATGAATTCATTGTTTTTAATTGCAGAGTAGTATTCCATTGTGTAGATATACCACATCTTCTGAATCCATTCCTCCGTTGAGGGACATCTGGGTTCTTTCCAGCTTCTGGCTATTATAAGTAAGGTTGCTATGAACATAAAACTATTCTTAAAAATAAAAGAACATCTGGGGAAGTCGCCATCCCTGACCTCAAGCTGTATTACGGAGCAATAGTGATAAAAACTGTATTTTATCGGTACAGAGACAGGCAGGAAGATCGGTTGAATATAATTGAAGACCCAAAAAACGAACTCACACACATATTGATATTTGACGAAGGAGCTAAAAACATCCACTGGAAAAAAGACAGCATTTTCAACAAATGGTGCTGGTTTAATTGGAGATCAGCATGTATAAGAATGAAAATTGACCCATTCTTTTTATTCTGGACATGCCCTTGAGGGATTATTTTATTTTATTTATTTATTTTAATTTTCTATATTTTTTATTTACATTCTGAATGATTTCCCCTTTCCCATTTCCTCCCTCCCCTAAAGTCCCATAAACCCTCTTCCCTCCCTCTGTTCCCCATTCAATCCCCTCTTGCTTCTCTGTCCTGGTATTCCCCTACTTCCAGACTTTCCAGGACCAGGGGTCTCTCCTTCCATCTTCTTGGAAATCTATTGATATGTGAATTGTGTCTTGGGTATTCCGAGATTCTGGGTTAATACAATCCCACCAGCAGTGGAGGAGTATTCCTCTTTCTCCACATCCTCACCAACAACTGCTGTCTCCTGTGTTTTTCTTTTTTCTTTTCTTTTTTTCTTTTTTTTTTTTTTTTGGTTTTTTGAGACAGGGTTTCTCTGTGTAGCCCTGGCTGTCTTGAAACTCACTCTGTAGACCAGGCTGGCCTCGAACTCAGAAATCCTCCTGCCTCTGACTCCCAAGTGCTGGGATTAAAGGCGTGCGCCACCACCGCCCGGCTCTGTGTTTTTCATCTTAGCCATTCTGACTGGTGTGAAGTGGAATCTCAGGGTTGTTTTGATTTGCATTTCCCTAATGACTAAGGATATTGAACATTTCTTTCGGTGCTTCTCAGCCATTAGATATTCTTCAGATGAGAACTCTTTGTTTAGCTCTGTACCCCATTTTTTAATAGGGTTATTTGGCTCTCTGGGGTCTAACTTCTTGAGTTCTTTGTATATATTGGATATTAGCCTTCTTTCAGATGTAGGGTTGATAAAGATCTTTTCCCAGTTCGTTGGCTGCCGCTTTGTCTTTTTGACAGTGTCCTTTGCCTTACAAAAAGTCTGTAATTTTATGAGGTCCCATTTCTCAATTCTTGACCTTAGAGCATAAGCTATTGGTGTTCTGTTCAGGAAATTTTGCCCATATGTTCAAGGTTCTTTCCTAGTTTCCTTTCTATTAGTTTCAGTGTGTCTGGTTTTATGTGACCCATTCTTATCACCTTGTAGAAAGCTCAAGTCCTGGTGAGTTATAGGGAGGCTGGAGAAAACATTATTGTCTCCTTGGAGCCTGAGTTGAACCAGCGACCCAGTGATCTAAGGATGTCTCTTGACCAGGGAATCAACTACAGTCCTCCACTCTACCAACTGAGCTATCGAAGGGACATATCCCACCCAGGGATCCATCCTATATGTAGTCACAAAACCCAGACACTATTGAGGATGCCCACAAGTGCTAGCTGACTGGAGCTGGATACAGCTGTCACCTGGGAGGCTCTCCTAGAACATGACAAATACAAAGGAGGACACTCTCAACTATCCATTGAACTGAGCACAGGGTTCCCAATGAGGGAGCTAGAGAAAGGATCCCAGGAGCTGAAGGGGTTTGCAGTGCCACAGGAGGAACAACAACAGTACTCCCAGAGCTCCCAGGGACAAAACCATCAGCCAAGAAGTACACATGGAGTTGCCCATGGCTCCAGACCAATAGGCAGCAGAGGACTGTCTTGTTAGACACCAAAGGGAGGAGAGGCCCTTGGTCTAGAAAGACTTGATGCTGTAGTGTAGAGGAATGCCATGACATGGAAGCAGGGGATGGTTGATTGGGGAAGGGGAGATGGCTTATGAGATTTTCAGGGAGGGGGGAACCAGGGAAGGGGACAATATTTGAAATTTAAATAAAGAATATACTTTATAAAAAAAGAAAACAAAGAAAGCTCAAGTCACAGTGAATCAAGGACCTCCACATAAAACTAGGAACACTGAAACTAACAGAGGTGAAAGTGGGAAAGAGCTTCAAACACATGGGCACAGGGCATAATTTCCTGAACAGATCACCAATAGCTTATGCTCTGAGATCAAAAATAAACAAATGGGACTTCACAAGATTGCAAAGGTTCTGTAAGGCAAAGGACACTCTCAACAGGACAAAATGGCAATCCACAGATTGGGAATGATTTTTACCAATCCTTCATGAGATAGAGGGCTAATATCCAATATATAGAAAGAACTCAAGAAGTTAGACTCCAGAGAACCAACCAAAGAGTACACATGGAGGGACCTATGTCTCCAGCTACATATGTAGCAGAAGATGATCATTTCAGACATCAATGAGAGGAGAGACCATTGGTGCTGTGAAGGCTGATTCCCCAGAATAAGAGAATGCAAGTCAGGAAATTGGCGGTGGGCTGTGAGCAGGGGGAGAGGAGATGGGATAGGGGATTTTCAGTGGGATAACAGTGAACGGGGTTAACATATGAAATGTAAATAAAGCAAATATCTAATAAAAGAAAGAAATTCAAATCTCTGAAGAGAGAAACCAAGAAGACCTCAGAAAATGGAAAGATGTCCCATGGTCATGGATTGGCAGGGTTAATATAATAAAAATGGCCATCTTGCCCAAAGTTTCTACAGAAAATTTTATTTTTATTACTCTCTACTCTGTCCTGGCAGTCAGAAACGTCTCTCGTGAGGCTTGTTAACTCTTTTTGAGCCAGAGACGAATGAACAGAAATGATTTAAAAAATTGTATACAGGCAAATGTGGATAACTAAGTGTGTGTGTGTGTGTGTGTGTGTGTGTGTGTGTGTGTGTGTGTGTATGTATGTATGTATGTATGTATGCATATGTATGTATATTCATACACACACACTCTGGATGGTCCCAACTGTCTCTCACAATCAGCTGCACAAGCATTCATGCACATTCACATTCATGCATATACCTACACACATACATATAGACAAACAATTATACACATTGTGATGGACAGATGGATGAATGGTTGGAGCAGAGCTCCCCAAGGTAAACCACCCATCAACATATGGAAGCAGAGGCTAAGTGGTATTCAAGGTGTCAGAAGTTTTGGTCATTTTATTCTGAAAGGAGGGAGTAGAAAGGTTAGGATTGCAGATGGGGATCTTAACTGTTCTGGCTTATGTGCCCTGCACTTGAGCAGTAAATCTCTGTTCAAATAGGGAAAGATACATGGAATGTGGCAGGGGCAGTGTTTAGGGGAAGGTGTCAGTGGCTAGGGTAATGGTTTCCAAACCTAGGGAGTGGAAGTTTAGACTATAGGTAGAGTTCTCAAATTTTGTGGATGGTATGACCTACACCTGAATAGTGAATGTTCACCTGTGTAGTAGGACTGGAGGTGGGGAGATTAATGTGGGTAGGAGGTGTAGTTTTGTGTTTGGTATGAGAAGATTGTCTCTTTAGTTTCTAAATCAAGGAAGTCAGAATGGAAGGGTTCAGTACATGCTGTACTGAAATTTTTATTTCTTAGTTAGGATGCATGTTATTAGAACCTATCTGTGACATGATCACTCTACATGATAAAGCAAATGCTATTATAAGGATATTGCAATCAAATGTATATGTTACTGTATTTAAGTACTTATATTTATATCTGTTTGGTGTAAAAGAGTCACATAATCACATCCAACACTATTATAACAGAATTTCAATAGGTCACATTCAGAGAATATGAAACAGAAGCAGATACTAATGAAGCATGATAATTCCAAACAAAATTAGGGCTTCAATCAGAATCCTACCAAGTTCCAAGTATCTCTGTTATTCAATTTCTTCTCATGTACTATATTTTTGTATTAAAATGCACAAGTTACAGGAATTATAATTCTGTACATGCTGAGCTCTAGTGAGTAAAATGTTTTTGTTTGTTTGTTTTTTATCACACACTTGAGGAGCTTGTGGCTTTCCATCAGGATGAGCACTAACTGTTATTTTCTGCAGGAGCAACTATGAAAGAGCTGAAGGTGATCCAGCCTGAGAAGATAGTTTCTGTTGGTGCTGGAGGGTCAGCCACTCTGAAATGCACAGTGACTTCCCTGTTACCTGTGGGGCCCATCAGGTGGTTTAAGAGTGTAGAACAGAGTAGACACTTGATATTTAGTTTCACAGGAGAACACTTCCCCAGAGTAACAAATCTTTCAGATGTTACAAAGAGAAACAACCTGGACTTTTCCATCCGCATCAGTAATGTCACTCTTGCTGATGCGGGTACCTATTACTGTGTGAAGTTCCAGAAAGAAATAATAGTGCCTGACACTGAGATTCAGTCTGGAGGTGGCACTAAGCTGCTAATACTTGGTAAGTACTACATTTTCCTTTTCATCCATGATTCCTCCTACAGGTTGAAATAGTGTCCAGTATTCTGTGAACAACAAGTAAAAAACACAGGTAGAAAGAACCCTAATATACAAAGGTTCACTTTACCCCAAGTCTGGAATAAGGAAGCTAAGAAGAGAGGACATGCTCCATGCTTGAGGTTTCCCCTTCTGGGAAATGGGTGTAAATTTACATTTGGCTGCCTGCCCCCCAAAACTTGTATTTCTCAACCCATTTCAGATTAGAAGTTGGGTTTTGTCAATTGGATTATAATGTATGCTTGTGTAATGCCTTCTGAGTTTATATCGAATGAATTAGTTAACAATGTGAAATTTATACTCCTATTTTATCCAACCAGAAAGACTGAGACAATACTTTTTCAATAATATGCTCATGCTCCAATTTATTTTTCTTCCCTATTTTTGACCATTGTCCCTGAACTTCTAAGTAACATTATTGTATCCATTTCTATACTTGTATTTTTTCATAAATGCACAAATCCTTCTGTATACCTTGTAAACTGAATGCCTAAATTACCATACATCTTGACTTTCCAACACCATTTGGTTCCTGCATATAGGTTCTCTCTGTTTTGTGTTCTTATTTTGTTATCCAGACACTTCCCTTTCTTTATTGCTTTTCCATACTTTCCCTTTGCTGTTTTCATTTTTTATAATTTTTTTATTGGGTATATTCTTTATTTACATTTCAAATGATTTCCCTCTTACCACTCCTTGGCATATACCCAGAGGATTCTCCAGCATGCAATAAGGACACATCCTCCACTATATTCATAGCAGTGTTATTTATAATAGCCAGAAGCTGGAAAGAACCCAGATGTCCCTCAGCGGAGGAATGGATACAGAAAATGTGGTATATTTACACTATGGAATACTACTCAGCTATTAAAAACAATGAATTCATGAAATTCTTAGGCAAGTGGGTGAAACTGGAGAATGTCATCCTGAGTGAGATGACCCATTCACAAAAATCACACATGATATGTACTCACTGATAAGCGGATATTAGCCAGAAGTGTGGAATACCCAAGGAACAATTCACATATCAAAGAATCAAAGAAGAAGGAAGGAGAGGGGCCTGGTCCTGGAAGGGCTCAATGTGGCAGTGTAGGGGAATACCAGGAAGGGGAGGTGGGAGTGGGTTGGTTGGGGAGTGAGAAACACATATAGAAGGGACACTAATATACATAATTTCACATTATCACATATCTGGCCCAAGAAACCTGAAAAGAATATTCTAAGTGTTAGAGGTTTCCCTTTCTGGGAAATGGGTATAAATTCATACATTTGGCTGCCTGCCTGACAAAACTTATATTTCTTAAACTATCACAGGTTAGTTGCCACAGAAGTACCATGAAAGATGACTGTTGTATCCAGTGACAGGGTCAGACCAGACCTACAGACTCCATAGTGTACTTTCATATCTGATTAAGTCTTCTTTTTCTGCCCAAACAACCTTGGGCTTCAACATGGCAGGTACACCCCGAGATATCTATGGAGACAGCAAGTAGCTTTCAGGAGGAACATTTTACCCAAGGTGTATGTATCCTCCTTTCCAATTTTAAATGTAAATCACAGCAGAAAGATCCAGGGCAGGGTATTTTTCTCATTTCCTCTTCGTTCACAGCACACATAAAATTCCAGTGATGCCCACATTCCTTGTGGAATCCCATGCCTGGTTTAGATGGGGACAACAAGCTAGGCCTTTGACTTAGGACTGTCAGAGAGAATTTTGTATCAGAGACCTATTCACACAGTCACTGAACGTTTGAGCTAATGTTGACTTGCTACCTGGAGGAAGGATCCATGTGGATCATATCCAATCAATATCCAAGGCAGTCAGATGCTCACTTTGAATATCCTGAAAGAAGCATGAAGTGTTCTATCTAGGTATTGATTTTGAGAAATTTAAAGCATGAAGGACACTCACACTATCTATCCCAATCATGTTAGAGAAGTGAGACCTATATGCCAGTGCCCTCTCCATGATCACCCAGCCAGTTAGTGTTGAGATATACAGTGGAATCTACCTCTCATTCCTGTCCAACATTTTGCTGTCCATGCAAGGAACACCTTCTCCATGTAGGCACCTAATGCACAGGAGTTGTTGAATCAGAATTCATGAAGCCAGCCAGCATTTTCATTCATCACCACCTCCAAAGTGTCAAGATATTCCTCAAACTCAGATTCTAATATACATTAATTATCAGAAAACTACCTACATATCAACAATACTCTCATCCCATATGGTTGGTAAGACAGTTCCCTATGAGAAACCGTAGTGCAGCAGCTAAAGATACCATATTTCAGATTGTAGGCCATGAATATTTCATTTGCTTTTATTATGGCTACTAAAAGAGTAGTTAGTTATTAGTAGTTAGCTGCTACATGGGTTTAGAGTACTCCTACTTATGTATTCACCACCTGACCATAAAAAGTATCCTCTCAATAGGAGTGCTGTGGCATTTAAGAATGAATTAGTTTAAAAGGATGCTACCATTTCCCCACTTGGATGTAGTGTAGCACATCTTCTCACAACACTTCAATGAAGATAGACAAGAAGAACGGGTTTAACCTGAATTCATAAATATCATAAACAAGGACCAAGAAGTTCTAGGAAATGCAAAATACAGGAAACCCCAACTAGCAAGTGACTAAGGTAAGATGCAGTCCTTAGTTCTAGTGATAGTAACTTCACCTGCCATATCATATAAGGATGCTCTTAAGGCTGATGGTGTTGGACAGAGGTGCAACAAAAAGCAATTGCTATATGCCATATCTCTGTTACGTCATTTTCTAACTAAGTATGTTCCATAAAAGTGAGGTCACTACTTGCCTTTGGAGAAGACCCTGAAGTTCATAGAAGGACCTGACATGTGAACAGATAACAAAGAGGCAAGAATTGCCTACAACCTCTGCCTCATAGAGTAACACAGCACAGATGACTTTCTTCCTGCATAACTTGTTCTCTGAGCAGCAACCATGGAACGGAGCTGTCAGTTGTTTCCAGTATTGAAAATGTGAAGTAGAAATAAATCAGGATATGCAGAAATCTTGGGCCCCTGGAACAACAGCCAATTTCTGCCCTGGAAACTACTTGGAGCAGGCATCTAGCATAGTATTCCTCATCTTGGAATCTTATAGTAGAAATAGAGCAATGTCAGTGAGGTGGTATTAGTGGAGAACAGCAGCTTCTTTTGAGAAATGAATGTGAAGTCACAGAAAATGACCTCTGAAATACAGTTAGGAATAAAATACAGTTTTTGTTTCAGGCTCAGTATCGTTATTTGTAATGTGCTAATTATCACAGCTCTTTCAGAGGGAAAAGCTGGACCTCTGTATATCACCCAATATAACAGCATGTCAAAATACAGGTAGCAAATCATGGTTGTTAAACCTTGAACAACTCATTGAACCTGACCCTTAGTTTTTCTTCAGTAGTATGAGCATACCTGTGCCCATTTTGAGTCAGCTATGACTGCCCAGCGAAACAATGAGTTCTGGCATCAAGATGCCATTGGGTGTGAGAAATCTTACTCTCTGTACAATGCTCAGTTTCTTCTTTTGTGATGACTACAGCCATTGTCCATGGTAGGTGTTTCTTGAGAAAAGAAACATACACATGTGTTCTTGGCTGGTAGTTTCAGGGTCTTTCAGTGCATCACAATTGCAGTGATCCTCATGAAAGAGGACTGAATCGAAATGCCTGGATAGTGTCCCAGTACTGCTAGCCTTTGACATGTATCCAGGATAAGATCTTCAACACAAAGTACTCTGTCCCTGTTAGCAAAGAATATAGACTTGCTCTAATAAAGGAGTGACATCATACAACATACTTAGAGAAACTGCTGACTGTTAGGAAATGTTTCATCACTGTAAGTGTGCTAATACTGCATCATGTGATCTTGGATATTCCACTTTCTCTATTTACGCTTTTGGTTCATTGACATGAAGTTAGGGTATGGTTTGCAGCACTTCATCTAGCAACTTTTGGAATTTCCTTGAAAACTGAGAGAAATCCCAGGTCCATATTCCTTTAGTTGCTTTGACATGTGTCTTCATGTCTGAAATACCATATACATGATTTGAGGCAATAGGAGATGTTTGGGATTATTCCCTTGATAGAGCTGTGAACACACCAAGTTGAGACATGACAAGCCCTCATGCTTCAGAACAGCAAGGTAAATTCTGCTGCATTCAACCCCAAAAGACCCATGTAATGTGCTAGTAACATCTTTTAGTGAGTAGATCCAAGTTCTCCAAAGTTCATACAATAGAGATTCTTCTTCAACTCTAATCTCAGGGTGAGTCTTTCCTATATTGCATGTGTCTGCAATAGTACAATTTGTGGGGCCAGAAATTTCTCCCCTTTACTCAGAAATTCATGTTAATGTTACAGAAGATCAACAATAGCTCTGTGTTTCTCCCATCTCGTGGTCATCTGCTCTATATCATTAGCCCCTCTGGAGGAAGTGATTATACTGTGAAAACAACTGGGGAACTTAGTGAAGAAACCACTAAGAACACTATCAATAGGAAAAATGGCAACCAACAAATTGGGGAAAGATCTTTAGCAATCCTACATCTGATAGAGGGCTAATATCCAATATATACAAAGAACTCAAGAAGTTAGACTCCAGAGAACCAAATAACTCTATTAAAAATAGGCTAGAGTTAAACAAAGAATTTTCAACTGAGGAATACCAGATAGCTGAGAAACACCTAATGAATTGTTCAACATCCTTAATCATCAGGGAAATACAAATCAAAACAACCTTGAGATTGTACCTCACACCAGACAGAATGGCCAAGATCAAAAATTCAGGGGATAACAAATGCTAGAGAGAAAGAGAAACACTCCTCCATTGCTGGTGGGATTACAAGCTGGTAAAACCACTCTGGAAATCAGTTTGTTGGTTCCTCAGAAAACTGGACATAACACTACCTGATGACCCAGCTATACCACTCCTGGGTATATACCCAGAAGATGCTCCAGCATGTAATAAGGACACATGCTCCACTATGTTCATAGCAGCTTTATTTATAATAGCCAGAAGCTGAAAAGAAATCAGATGATGCTCAACAGAGGATACAGAAAATTTGTTACATTTACACATTGGAGTACTACTCAGCTATTAAAAACAATGAATTCATGAAATTCTTAGGCAAATGGATGGAGCTAGAAACTATCATCCTGAGTGAGGTAACTCAATCACAAAAGAACACACATGGTATTCATTCACTGATAGGTGGATATTAGCCCAAAATCTCAGAATACCCAACGTACAACTCACAGACCACATGAAGATCAAGAAGAAAGAAGACCAAAGTGTGGATACTTTGATCCTTATTGGAAAGTAGATCAAAATACCCATGGATCACAGTCAACCAATAGAATGAGCATAGGGTCCCCAATGGAGAAACTAGAGAAAGGACCCAAGGAGCTGAAGAAGTTCGCAGTCCTGCAGGTGGAACAATAATATGTACCAACCAGTGCCCCCAGAGCTCCTAGGGACTAAACCATCAACCAAAGAGTACTCATGGAGGGACCCATGGCTCCAGCTACATATGTAGCAGAAGGTGAACATTTCAGACATCAATGAGAGGAAAGGCCATTGGTCCTGTGAATGCTTGATTCCCCAGAATAGGGAAATGCAAGTCAGGAAATTGGAGAGGAGAGGGTGAGCAGAGAAGCGGATGTTATAAGGAGTTTTCAGAGGGGTAACTCGGAAACAGGATACCATTTGAAATGTAAATAAAGCAAATATCTAATAAAAAAAGAAAAAGAAGGAGGTCAGGTTATAGAAGATTCTGCTCCTTAGGTGGGATTTTCATGGTAGTGCCTAGAACAAAGCAAAAACACACATTGTTTCTGAATGGCTTTTCCTACACACAAATGGTGAAAAAAGTATAAGCATGAGATCTTAAAACTAGTAACAAGGGTAGTGATAAGGAGGATTTTTATGTACATAATTAGCCATATACAAGGCCTGACATTATTACTAATGCTATGGTGTGCTTACAGACAGGAACCTAGCATGGCTGGTTCCTTCATTTTCTTCTTTCTAGACTGAAGGTTTTTCTATTATTATTATTATTATTATTATTATTATTATTATCATTAACATAATTCTTTAATTTGTTTTTACAGTCCTCCTGATCCACCATCTGACAGTTCTTCCTCCCCTATCTCCCACAGGATGTCCCTACCCCGAACCCCATCAGACCTCCCCATTCCTTGGGGCCTCAAATTAAGTGCCTCTTCTTTCACTGAAGCCATACCAGGTTGTGCTCAGCTGTATATGTGTCAGGGCCTCATATCAGCTAATGTATTCTGCCTGGTTGAATGCTTAGTGTCTGAGAGACTTTGAGGGTTCAGGTTAGTTGAGACTGCTGGTATTCCTATGGGGTTACCTTCCTCCTCAGCTTCTTTTAGCCTTTCCCTAATTCAATCACAGGGGTCCCCAGTTTTTGACCATTGGTTGGGTGTAAGTATCTGCATCTGATTCTTTCAGCTGCTTGGTGGGTCTCTCTGAGAACAACCATGTGAGGTTCTTATCTGTAAGCACACCATAGCATCAGTAATAGTGTCAGGCCTTGGAGCCTCCCTTGAGCTGGTTAGCAATTTGGGTCTATTGCTGGACCTCATTTCCCTCAGTCTCTTCTTACTAGGGACAGCAAACAATGACAGGGACTGCCTGAAGTAGACCAGATGGAGGCATTTCAGAAGCCTACAGCAGCTCCTTGTAGAAAAGGATGGTGTCTGGGACCATGAGAAGCAGGAGACACATCCTTCCAGGGGACCCGCCATCTGAAATAAGGGACTGCCTGCAGTAGGCCTGGATGGAGACATTTCAGTAGCCTGCAGCAGCTCTTTCTAACAATAGTTGTTCCAATTTTTCCTAACCTTAGCCCTGAACAACAGCTGTATAGATTCCATTTGTGCATGACTGCTTTTCAGTTGCCCTTTTTTTGTGCATAATTATTCTATTATATCTGACTCTTTTACTTCTTTCTCCTTCTGCTCTGGTGAATTCTGTGAAACTAGATGTCCCATGATGTAATGATTCTTAAACAATTAAAAATTGAGGCATGGGGCACAGCACAGCACAGTCCTCATGGCCCAGGTGCATGCTGTGTATTCTCATCTTAGAAACAATGTAATAACTGTGTAGTGGTAGTTCCAGATTAATGCTTGACTTGCAAAGAAAGTTTGATGAAATTATTAGAAAATGAATTAGAGCCAACATTGGGACCCCAAAGAAAGAAAAACTATTAAAGTTATGAAATAGCTTTTGCACAACATTTGAGAGTGGTTCTTGGACAAGCAAGTATAGAATATGTAAAATCTTATATTAGTAAAACTAACTCAAAACACTGGGACTCTTAGGAGAGTCATTGTGTGTAATGTGCAGAAGCAGAACACGAGGGGAACTATTGAGTAAAGGGTTAACTTGATTCTTTCTGGCCACTGCCTGGCAGCTTTGTCCATGTCATTTATCATATCATTAGAGCTTCACAAGAAAATGCAAGTAGCTGGCCTCAGAGCTCTGATCTCTGGAGTATAATAGTTAAAGTTTAACTAATGATAAGTTTAAAATTATTATTATTTTGGTTATAGGCCTAGGAATAGGGAAGCTTGAAGCTTTGAGGAACGATTGTAATTCTTGATTCTTTGTGGAACATGGTTATTCTTTTGAATTTGACTTGGCAACGATTATACAATGTATTTTTATCTGCTTTGTGGGTACCAATAAAAGACCTGGGGCAAGAGAAAGGCAAGAGAGCTTGTAAAGAGCAAGTAGTGAGCATGTGAAGAGCAAGTGAGAGAACAAATGCAGAGAGCATGGGAAGAGCACGTGAAGAGTGAGTGAAGAGAGAATGTGAGGTGTGTGTGAAGAGTGTGTGTGAGTGAAAGAAGAGTGCATGTATGTGTGTGAGATGTGTGTGAAGAGAGTGTGTGTGAGTGAAAGGGGAACACACAGAAGTATGCATGAGCATGAGAGTTCAAAAAAAGAAAAGCACACAGGAGAAAAGCAGAGTGCGCAGGAGAATGCAGAGTGTGTACAGCCTCAATCTGCAAGCGAATGAGCAAGAAAGAGAGCAGAGAATGAGAGAGGAGATAAACTTTTTTTTGACATAAAAAACATTACTAAATTAATTGAAAGAGATTTGATAAACATTTTCTGATAAAATTGAAGATTTACCTGGAAAATATGTCCAATAAATTTGAAGAAATATGTAGAAAAACATGTTAAAATTGAAGATTATCATGGAAAATTATACAGATAAAATGGTAGGCATAAAAACATTTCTAAATTAATTGAAAAGGGGATTATAAACATTTTCTGATGAAATTGAAGATTTACATGGACTATATTTCTGATAAAATGAAGAAATATATAGAAAAAGCGTTAAAATAGAACATTTTCGTGGAAAATAATATAGTTAAATTGGATGACATAAAAACATTTCTAAAATAAGTAAAAGAGTAATTATAAATATTTTCTGCTAAATTGAAGATTTACACAGAAAATAGTTCTGATAAAATCTTCAGCACCTGAGATTCTTTCTTCTATCTCTTGTATTCTGTTGTTGATGCTTGCATCTATGACTCCTGATTTCTTTCCAAGGTTTTCTATCTCCAGAGTTGTCTCCCTTTGTGATTTCTTCATTGTTTCTTCTTCCACTTTTAGATACTGGATGATTTTGTTCAGTTCCTTCACTTTATTGTTTGTGTTTTCCTGTAATTTGTTAAGGGATTTTTGTGTTTCCTCTTTAAGAACTTTTACCTGTTGACACAAGTTCTCCTGTATTTTTTAAGGGAGTTATTTATGTCCTTCTCGAAGTCCTCTCTCCACATCTTGAGATGTGATTTTAAATCCAACTCTTGAGTTTCAGGTGTGTTGGGGGTATCTTGGACTTGCTGTGGTGGGAGAACTGTGTTCTGATGTTGCCAAGTATCCTTGCTTTCACAAGAATCAGAGGGGGCATCACGGGAGAACACGATGGCCTTTTCTTCAGCAACCAATTACTACCACTAGTCCTTCACAGAGTAGAGGCACATATTTAAGGATGAGGAGACAAGTGTTTTATCATTGAACTAAGAATTTGAACCAATAAAAACATAAGCAGTATTATCTAAGGAAAATTCATATATTGAGTGAGAGAACTTAGTTTATGTTAAGATATGTGCATATTCTCAATGCAGTACCATTGCTAACATTTCATTTGTATATGAACATTTTATAATATCCTTTGCATGTAAGGATCATCAAATTTATTTAGTTTAATTGAAAAATGAAATAGAAACATTTTATGATAGAATTGAAGATTTACATGGAAAATATTTCTGATAAACTTGTAGAAAAATGTAGAAAAACATGTTAAAATTGAAGATTATCATGGCAATTAGATAAAATGATAGGCATAAAAATGATTCTATGTTGAATAAAAGTGGAATTATAAACATTTTCTGATAAACTTGAAGATTTACATGGAACATATTTCTGATAAAACTGAAGAAATATATAGGAAAAATGTTAAAATTGAGGATTATCATGGAAATAATACAGAAAAATATAGGCATAAAAATAATTCTAAATTGATTGAAAGTGGAATTATAAACATTTTCAGGTAAAATTGCAGATTTACATGGAAAATATTTCTAATAAAGTTCAAGAAATATATAGAAAAATTCTCCTACCTGTTCACATGTAATCAAATTTAATGAAGCTAAGAAGGAGAACACACACACACACACACACACACACACATTCATGTGTGCACAACCACACATGAAATGAAATTAATTAAATAATTGTTAAAAAAAGATGAAAGGTATCAGTAGGAAAGGACTTTCATGAGAGTTCATAATGAGATTGAAAATACTTAAAATTTACTATATACATTTTGAAATTATCATAGAATAAACAGAATTGTGGTCACTGAAATCGTTATGTTAGTTCAAGATATAAAATCATCTGTTTAGGGTAATACATTACCCATATTCTAACTCCTATCTTACTATATCTTTGTATTTAGAGGTGAATCGGTTATAACAATTAGGACAGTATAAGGGTCCCTTCCATTGACTATCATTTTTTAGCATGTGTTCTATCTTTTATCCTTTCTGTATTACCAGTTACTTCCTTGAATTAGTGAAGCTCTTCAGTGGTCAGATTAGTTCCTTAAGAAAATCCTGTTGGAGTACCTAACCACTTCATTAATGATTATGAAGAATGGATGCTTAATATGTAAAATGATGATTAATGAAGTTATTTTAAGTCATATATAAAAAGAACTCTAAAATATAAAATCATAAAAACAAAAAAGGATCCTTGCTTTCTCTTGGTAGGGTTCTTGTGCTTGCGAATTTCTGGTGTTTGTTGGTCTTATTGTTTCTGGCTGGAGCTTGTTCCTCCTGTGGGCCTGTAAGCCTGTGTCCATACTCTTGTGAGACCAACTCTCTTCTGGCAGGATCTGTGCACAGAACGCTGTGGAGCTACCTGGCTTCCTAGTGCAAATGGCACCCAGAAGACTGAGAAGAGAAACTTTAAGCCTTGAAAAATTCTGTCAGCTTGTGCCCAAAAAGTAGTCTGTGTATATTTATTATGCACCTTCCAGATATCCCTGCTTCCAGTTGAGAACCCCAATCATGGGTAGAGGTTGGACACCAACATCTCCATTTTGCTCCCCTTTAAACAGGAACATTTCAGGGTCAGAATTTTTGACTGTGGGATGGCAATCTCATCCCTCCATTTGATGCCCTGTCTTTCTGCTGGAGGTAGACTCTATAAGTTCCCTCTCCACACCGTTTCCCATTTCTCACCTCCTAAATTTCTCATACATTCTAGAGGTTCCCTCCACCCCCTACCTCCCAAGGTTGCATGTTTTCATTCATTCTGCTGGCCTTCGGGGCTTCACTTTTTTCACCCCCATATGTGATCATGTTCCCCCTTTCCCTTTCCTCCCCCTCTCCCACCAAAGTTCCTCCCTCACTCCCTCTGCTGCCTATTATTGCTTTCTTCTCCCTCCCAAGTGGGGTTGAGGCATCCTCCCTTGGGCCCTTAAGCTTGTTAACCTTTTTGATTTTCCTGGATTGTATCCTGGGTGTTCTGTACATGTTGGCTAATATCCACTTACTGGTGAGTACATACCATGCATATACTTTTGGGCCTGAGTTACCTCACTCATGATGATATTTTCTAGTCCATTCATTTGCTTGCAAAATTCAGGATGTTCTCCTTCCTAATAGCTGAATAGTATTCCATTGTGTAAATGAACCACATATTCCTATATGCGTTCTTCTGTTGTGGGGCATCTGTGTTGTTTCCAGCTTCTGGTTATCACAAACAAGGCTGCTGTGAACATAGTGGAACATGTGTCCCTGTTGCATGGTAGGGCATCTTTTGAATATATTTCCAAGAATGGTATAGCTGAGTCTTCAGGTATATCTATTTCCAATTTTCTGAGAAAACTTAAGATTGATTTTGAGAGTGGTTGTACTGGTTTGCAATCCCAACAGTTATGGAGGAATGTTCTTTCTCCACATTCTTGCCAACATGTGTTGTCACTTGAGTTTTTTATCATAGCCATTCTGATTGGTGTAAGGTGAAATCTCAGAATTGTTTTGATTTAAATTATTTTGATGAGTGAGGACTTTGAACATTTAAGTGCTTCTCATAGCTGAAAATTTTATGGAGTGGTATCAGAAAAAGTATCAGCTCAGGACTATCAGTCCAATGAATTTATTTTTCCCAAAAGGATGAAGGGCAGGGAATAGGAGACAAAGACAGTAGATAAAGGGTGCTGGTGAAGGGGAAAAGGAAAAGAGGAAGAGAGGAGTCTTTGTCCCAGATATCAAAGTACTGCCTCTGGATAGATAGGAGACAAATTTGTCACATAGGAAAATGGTAATTAATGTAGGTAAAATTGAAAATGCTTTATTATGACTAAGTATTTAATTTTAATTGGTAATATTAATTGCATGTGCCAAAAGGATTTCTTTTTGGCTGATCTTCAATACTTTGATAGCTGGACCTTGGTAGTCAGTCACAGGAGGACTAAGTGGCCAAATAATGAAACAGATCTTTGTGGCTAACTTTAGGAACAATCTAATGGCTTTTAAAAATGTACATGGAATAAGGGAGAAGTGTAAGGCCTATCAGAGCCATGTTCAAATGGACCAGAATCGCATCAAAGGGAACATGGCTGTGTATTAATTAAAGATCAGTATTTAGTCAATCACCTGTTGGATGTAAAATGTATTTTGGCCTTAACCTGTGTAACTTCTCCACCCACATGTACTCTGATCTTAATCTTACCAAAGATTTGGTTGTGAGAGTCTTGGCAGTGTAAGATTACCCAGAAATTCCCAATAAATTGTGAGTGGCTATAGTCCCTCAGACATGTAGGTACATTAGGTGTGCTGGTATTTACATGGTGTGACTTCAAAAATTACTTGCTTACCTTCCTGACTGGCTGATCATTTAATAAATAATCATATATATATATACAAATACAATTGTGTGTGATAATTATCAAATGTAGCCTGTTACACATAATAACCTCAGCACAAGACATCTACAGGGCACACTGTCTTCCTCCCAAATGTCTGGGACTATGTGTGCTTTTGAAAGTAGAGGTTACTTTTGTGTGAACAATGTGCTTGCATTTGTGTTCCTTGAGATGATCAATTTGAAAATAATCCAAATTTGACTTCATTGATAGATGGTGATCTCTGCTTTTTACTTCAGACTAAATGCAATTCAAACCTACAAATGGAGATGCAGATGATTAGGCTCTCAATTTTAAATTCAATTCTTGGCACAGAAGAGACATAGGGTATATAGGTACAAAGAGAGAGAGAGAGAGAGAGAGAGAGAGAGAGAGAGAGAGAGAGAGAGAGAGAGAGAGAGAGAGAGAGAGAGAGAGAGGGAGGGAGAAGGAAAGAAGAAAGAGGGAAAACAACTAGTAGAATGAGGAAGGATTCTAGATTTCTGGTAATTTTGAGATTATATATACATATATATATATATATGTATATATATATGGATTATGATAATTGTAAGTCTAGTAATATTTACCTTAGACTGTCAGGGATTCAAGAGGAGGTCAGCAGGAATAAATGATATAAAATTTGAAATAGATTGTTAATTGCCTTCCTTAGCCTGAGACCTAGAATTGTGCCTGGCCTTGCCCTTCCTTGTTTTCTCCTGGGCAATTTTGCTTTCCTGTGGAGACACAGAACATTGGATAGCACAGAGAGAGATCTCAGGGGTCCAGATTAGTTGCAACTGCTGGTCCTCCTACAGAGTCACACTCCTCATTCTCAACATTTTCCAACTTTTCCCTCATTTACCCACAGGGGTCGTCAGCTTCTGTCCATTGGTTGGGTGTAAATATCTACGACTTATTCTTTTAGCTCCTTGTTGGGTCTTTTGGAGGGCCATCATGATAGGCCCCTTTTTGTGAGCACTCCATAGCCTCAGTAATAGTGTCAGGCCTTGAGGCCTCCAATTGAGCTTGATGCCAATTTGGTTCTTTTTTTTTTAATTTTATTTTATTTTCTAAGTTTTTTTTATTTACATTCAAAATCATTTCCCGTTTCTTCCCTCCCCTAAGGTCCCATAAGCCCCCTTCCCTCCCTCTTTTCCCCATTCAACCCTCTTTCGCTTCTCTGTCCTGGCATTCCCCTAGATCCAGTCTTTCCAGGACCAGGGGTCTCTCCTTCCATCTTCTTGGAAATCTATTGATATGCGAATTGTGTCTAGGGTATTCTGAGATTCTGGGTTAATATCCCCTTATCAGTGACTGCATACCATGTGTATTCTTTTGTGATTGGGTTACCTCACTAAGGATGATATTTTCAAGTTCTGACCATTTGCCTAGGAATTTCGTGAATTCATTGTTTTTAATTGCAGAGTAGTATTCCATTGTGTAAAGATACCAAATACCAAAATTAAATCAGGATCAGATAGACCATCTAAACCGTCCTATCACCCCTGAAGAAACAGAAGACGTCATTGGAAGTCTTCCAACCAAAAAAGCACAGGTCCAGATGGTTTTAGTGCAGAATTCTATCAGACCTTCAAAGAAGACCTAACACCAATACTCTTCAAACTATTCAACAAAATAGAAACAGAAGGAACACTACCCAACTCGTTGTATGAAGCCACAATTATGCTAATACCAAGAGCACACAAAGATCTGACCAAGAAAGAGAATCTCAGGCCAATCTCTCTTATGAATATCGATGCAAAAATACTCAATAAAATTCTTGCCAACCAAATCCAAGAACACATCAAAATGATCATTCACCACGATCAAGTAGGCTTCATCCCAGGGATGCAGGGATGGTTCAATATAAGGAAGTCCATCAATGTAATCTACTACATAAACAATCTCAAAGCAAAAAACCACATGGTCATTTCATTAGATGCTGAGAAAGCATTTGACAAAATTCAGCATCCTTTCATGCTAAAGGTCTTGGAAAGATCATGAATTCGAGGCCCATATCTAAACATAGTAAAAGCAATTTACAGCAAACTGGTAGCCAACATCAATCTAAATGGAGAGAAACTTGAAGCAATCCCACTAAAATCAGGGACTAGAGAAGGCTGCCCTCTCCCTCCATATCTTTTCAATATAGTACTTGAAGTTCTAGCTAGAGCAATTAGACAACAAAAGGAGGCCAATTTGGTTCTGTTAGTGGATCTCCTCTTCCTCAGGCTCTTCTCCATTTTTTCCCTGCATTTCTTTGATACAGGAACAATTAGAGGTCAAAATTTTTGACTGTGGGATGCCAGCCACATCCCTCACTTGATGCCTGTCTTTCTTCAGGAGTTGGGCTCTACAAATTCCCCCTGCCCACTGTAGGGCACTTCATCTAAGGTCCTTCCCTTTGAATCCTGAGAGTCTTCCACCTTGCTGGTCTTGGGTAAATTCTGGAGGCTCCCTACCTCCTGAGGTTGCCTGTTTCAATTCTTTTTGCTGGCCCACATGTCTTGAGTCCTGTTCCCACCACCCAATACCTGATCATGTTTCCCTCTTCCACTCCATGTCCCCTCTCCCACCCTGTTCCCTACCTTACCTCCCTTGCTGTGTTTGCCTCTTTTCCCTCCCAAGGGGGATTGAAGCATCCTCACTTGGGCTTTTCAGCTTGTTAACCTTTTGACTTCTGTGGATTGTATCCTGAGTATTCTGTATGTACACGATATGAAAAGGAAATATCAAGTATGTCATTTTGGGTCTGAGTTACCTCGCTCTGGATAATAGTTTGTACTTCCATCCATTTGCCTGCAAATCTCACAATGTCCTTGTTCTTAAGAGTTGAATAGCATTCCATTGTGTAAATTAACCACACTTTCTGTATCCAATCTTCATTTGTGGGACATCTGGGTTGTTTCCAGCTTCTGCCTGTCACAAACAAGGCTGCTATGAACATGGTGTAACATGTGTCCCTATACCATGATGGGGCATCTTTTGGGTATATGCCAAAGAGTGGTCTTCAGGTAGATCTACTTCCAATTTTCTGAAGAATCTCCAGACTGATTTCCAGAGTTTTTATACCAGTTTGCAATCCCACCAACAATGGAGGAGTTTTCTTCTTTCTCCACATCCTCACCAACATGTGTTGTGACCTAAGGCTTTGATCTTAGTCATTCTGACTGGTGTAACGTGGAATCTCAGGGTTAATTTGATTTGCATGTCCCTAATTACTAGTCTTTGAACATTTCTTCAAGTGCTTCTCAGCCATTCAAGATTGCAGTTGTGAATTCTCTGTTTGGTTCTATATTCCATTTTATGATTGGGTTGTTTGTGTTTTGTGTCATTAGCTTCTTGATTTCTTTATATATTTTGGATATTAGCTCTCTATTAGATGTGGGGTTAGTGAAGATTTTTTCCCAATCTGTTGGTTGCCATTTTGTCCAATTGACTATGTTCTTTGCCTTATAGAAGCTTTTCAGTTTCATGAGGTCCCATTTATCAATTCTTGATCTTAGAGCATGAGTTATTGGAGTTCTGTTTAGGAAATTTCCACCTGGACCAATGATTTCAAGGCTCTTTCCCACTTTCTATTCCATTAGATTCAGAGTATCTGGTTTTATGCTGCGGTACTTTATCCACTTGGACTTGAGTGTTGTGGAGCTGACAAATATGGATCTATTTTCATTTTTCTACATAGAGTCTGTCAATTAGACCAGAACCATTTATTGAAGATGCTTTCTTTTTCCATTTTATATTTTTGGCTTCTTTGTCAAAGATGAAGTGCTTGTAAGTGGGTCTTCAATTTTATTCCATTGATCAAAGTGTTTTTCTCTGTACCAATGCCATGCAGTTTTTACCACTATTTCTCTGTAGTATAAACTCTTATAATTGTATAGATAAGAGTTTATCTATACAATTTTGATCCCTTTCTTGCATGTTTTCCAGCAAGTGTTTCCATCAGACTGTTTTATACTTCACTAGAGTTCTTTCATTCTCCCAAATCCTGAATTTTCCGGGATGCTTATATCTAAACAAGGCACTCTGTCAACTCTTCCTTTCCATTTACCATCCTCTTACATGTGTATATCCTTTTCACAGCTCTCCATGAGCACTTGAAAGACTGGTTATCTTGGTCCAAGGACATCCTCTCAGGGGTCCTCCAAAGTATCACTAATTATGAGCGTCTCTGGGTACCACTAACCTTGTCACCCTACCTAGGGATCAGTTCTCCAAGAATAGTGGGAATTGTACTACCTGACCTATAGGATTCTGAAAATCAAGTATTTAGCAGTTAACATAGAACCACAACTCTCCCATCAAAGTGAACAAAATATATATCTTTCTGAGTCCAACTATCAGTGACCAAATCCCAGGAACATAGATTTGGATCACTTGAAAGTCACCTGTGAAAGCAGTTTATAACTTTTTTGTAGTAATAGAAGAAAGCCACAAATTAAGACTCTTTTAAAATTAATGGGTGAAAACATAGAAGGGGTAGGTTACCATATAGCAGAGAAACCTAGTAAAGACTTCAGATGCTAACTGATGAAGCCCTCAATATCTGGGTTGGTTGAAACTAGTAGTTTGCTAAGTTAATAATTTCCAAAGGAAAACTAATACTCTGCTTGTACACTCAAGATGATTCATCTAAATTGTCACAAAGCTGTTTGGTCAGGGACAAAGGAAGACAGCATATGGCTATTAAGAGGGATACATATGATCCAAATAATTTGCTCTGGACCTGCAACATGCCAGAATTCATTCAAGTTCTAAAGATATAATCAGCCTTGTAAAAGGTTCAGTTTGAAGGTTCATCTTCTTTGTGTAAAATTTTGTTGATAAAATATAGTGCTGTAAGTTGGAGACCTGACATGTGGCTAATGGAGAAATATATATATCCATTCTACAGTTGAGGGACATGTATATTGTTTCCAGTTTCTAGGTATTGTGAATAAAGCAGCTCCTATGAACATAGTTAATCGTGTGTCTTTGTGGAGCATATTTTGAGTATATGCCCAGGAGTTGTATAACTGGGTCTTGAGGTAGATCTGTTCACAGTTTTCTGAAAAACTACCAAATGGATTTTGAAATTGGTTATACAGATTCACACTTTCACCAACAATGAAGAAGTGTTCCCCTTGCTCCCCCATCCTCACCAGCATGTGCTATCTCTTGAGTTATTTTTCTTAGCTATTCTGATGAGTGCAATATGGAACCCCAAGAGTTGATTTGATTTGTATTTCCCTTATGACTAATGATTTTTAACATTAAGTTTTTCTCAACCACTCCAGAGTCCTTTGTTGAGGATTCTGGTTAGTCCTATAAACAAGTTTTCAATTGTGTTATTTGGTTTGCTAGTGACTACCTCCTTGAGTTATTTGTAAATTTTGAATATTACCCCTCTGTCAGATGTAGGGTTGCTGAAGAACCTTTCCCAATATTTACGCTACTGTTTTGTCCTATTGACAGTATCCTTTTCCTTACAGAAGCTTTGAAGCTTCATGAGGTTTGATTTATCAATTGGTGGTCTTAGAGACTGAGTGAGCCATTAGTGTTCTGTTCAGTAAATTGCATCCAGTTTATATGTGTTCTAGGGCATTTCCCAGTTCCTTTTCTATGAGATTTATTATATCCAGTTTTACGTTGAGGTCTTTGGTCCACTTGGGATTGAGTTTTGTGTAGGGTGGTGGTAAATATGTATGTATTTTCATTATTCTACATGTAGACGCACTCTTTACCACATCTTCTAAGATGAATTAGTGCATTTAATGGGGAAAGAGAACACAGTTAAGCTCTGCAGAGATTTTTGGGCTAAGAAATCAACCAATGGGCCAAGAATAGACCACTGATTTCAGTTTTTTAATGGTTTCCCTTACACCTTGATTTTCAGAACTGAAGACATCAGGTATTGCTAAAATCTTTGTAGCTGTTCTCCTTGGATCCAAACTGTTGCTGGTAATTTCTGCCACTGTCATTTACATGCACAAGAAGCAAAATGCCTGAATGTAAGTTAGGAGGGATAGAGATATATTAGTTAAATTTCTGTTACTATGACAAAACTCTTTGAATAAAATAGTTTGTACATAAAAGGTCTTATTTGGACCCTTACTACTTCAGTATCTCATGAGTCAATCATGTGGGGGAGTTTTGGCAGCCAATACAGATAGCTGAGTGCTCACATTCTTAAGCGGAATGCATGAACCTGATTGAACAAACTGAAAGTGTAAAAATCATTTAATCTCAAAGTTCGCTATCTGTGATGTACTTCCTCTAGCAATGCTGTACCACCTAAATCTTCCAAAGAGCACCACCAACTGGAATGCAAGATTCAAATATTCTACCTACCATATAGGGAACAATGCATATTTGAAATAACAGATGTATATTGTCTATGGAATAATACAAGAGAGTAAGGATCAGTAGAAGGGTCATGACATTCATCACACAATGTTAAGATATAGAGCCTCAAGAATCTCATGATACCCTTTGAGACACCCTAATCTCCCAGAAAGTGTGTTCATATTATAGAATTATAGAACAGTCCATGATTGATAGATGTGTCCAATGTCTCTTAGAAGATGTGAAGACACTAGGTCCAGGGTAGGATATGATGTATTGGCTTCACAGTTCCTATTTGAAGTTATTACAGTACAAGACAAGCAGTGCATGGGAAAGATCAATCTAGGTTATGTGTCAAAATGTTAGACATTTCAGATGACCTACAAAATGACTGTTTCTGCTTTGATCTGATTGTGATAATGAAGAATAGACTCAGAAGACTGCATGATTCAGGAGTTAGAGTGAAATGATTCATGTCATTTTGTGGACATTGGCATCTCATTGACTTAGGACAGGAGTGCTAGGAAGAGAGTTGTATCAGGGACACTATAGCACTAAGATAATTTATAAATGATGAAGTAAGAATCTAGTCAGAACTGATTCTCCATGGCTTCCCCTTTCATCCTCCCCCTTATAGGAACATAACATCTGCCATCACATTTCTTGTAGAGGTTCAATATGGAAATAGAAGATGATGAGAACCTATTGAAGACTGCTACTTACAACTCCATTAGAAGGACAACTTCAACTCAGAATTTCTTGTTGTTTATCTGAATGTATTGCTATTTCAGAGCTTTAATGCTGTGCATATTGCATTCTATTCTTGGTATATTTATTTTCATTATTAAAAAAGTTTAAGCATGTACATGGTAATTGTAATTCTTGATTTTCAACTTGACTATATCTGGTATGAACTACAATACAGAATTGGAGGGCATATCTGCTGAAAAGGAGTTGGAGATACCTGATATTCCTTAGCTTAATGTTGATGAGGGGATTTTAAGACTCAGGAAAATTGCAGTGCTAGAGTGTGTAAATTGTTGAAAAACTACTCCACAGTGGGAAGATTCAGAAGATATGTCCTTCATGAATCTTATAAGTCACAAACTGGTAAAAGGTACAGCAGGACATTTGAAGAGTTTTGTTCTTGCCATTATTTTCCTTGTGATGGACCTTTGGGTTGGAGATGCGGCTGCTAAATTGGGTGAATTAAATGCAGTTGGTTAGATTAGACCCTGAGGTAGCAAGGGCCTGGTGGCAGCATTGATTCAACACAGATAACGTGATCATAGTTATTGTAATGGGCAGTGTAGACAAAGCAACTTTCATAATGACCTAGGCCTTAATGGTCAGCACAGGAAAGGTAAAATTTATAGTGGCATGACTTATTTGGACCTTTGGTACTGGCTAATCAATCATGGTGTTTTCAGACATGAAATTTGTAGGAAGCCTACTGCATAACTGTTTGCTTGGTATAAGCAGAAACATTCTCACACAAATGAAGAAAATGCTTCATTGGATCATTTCAAAAGGTAATCTTGGCCAGGGAAACAATTTCCAGTCTTGAGTCAGTTTGCAGACCCAGAACCCCTTGAATGAAGATATGGCCTGGTTCCTCTGAGGATGGGTCTTGAGAAGATTCCTAAAAGTTTTGTTGTTATTCTTTCTCCTCTTCTTCACCAGAGGGATCTACAACCTTTGACATGGGTTACTGTACACTGGGGAAAGGAAATAATCAGATGTTCTGGGGTGTATTAGATACTGATTCTGAGTTGACACTGATCCCAGGAGATCCCAAGAAACATTATCACCCTCCAGTTAAAGTAGAGGTGATTAATGGAGTTTTGGCTGATATCTAACAGTAGGTCCAATAGATCCTCAAACACATCCTGTGTTCATTTCTCCAGTTACAGAATGTATAATTGGGATTAACATACTTAGAAGTTGTCAGAATTCTCGCATTGCTTTCCTGACCTGTGGAGTGAAGGCTATTATGGATGAAAAGGCTTTAGTGTTGCTTCTGCCCAAGAAAATAATGAATCAAAACAATATCTTATTCTAGGAGGAATTACAGAAATTACTCCCACCATCAAAGACTTGAAAGAAGCAGAGGGGTGGTTCCCACCACATTTCTCTTTAACTCTCCTATCTGCCAGTGCAGATGAATCATGGAGAATGACAGTTGTCTTTTGAAAGCTAAATAAGGCAGTAACACAAATTGCAGCTTCTGTACCAGATGTAGTTGCCTTACTTGTGCAAATTAACACATCTCCTGCTAACTGGTATGCAGCTATCGATCTACCAAATGGCTTCTTCTCAGTACCTGTCCATAAGGACTCACAGAAACAATATTCTTTCAATTGACAAGGACAGGTGCATGTCTTTACAGTTTTGCCTCAAGGATATATTAACTCTTCTGCCCTGTGTCATAACTTAGTTAGAAGGGATATTCATCATCTGTGTCTTTCACAAAGTATCACATTGGTGCATTATATTGAAGACATTATGCTGACTGGACCAAGTGAATAGGAGGTAGCAACCACTTTGGTCTTGTGGTAACACCTATGCTTATCAGAGGATGGAAAATAAATCCAACCAAAATTCAAGGGCCTTCTACCTTAGTGAAATTCTTAGTAGTCCAGTGGTGGGGAGCATGCAAAAATATTGCTTCTAAGGTGAAATATAAGTTATTGCACCTGGCTCCTTCCACCACCAAGAAAGAAGCACAACATTTAGTAGGTCTACTTGGATTCTGGAAACAGCATTTTCCTCATTCGGGTGTGTCACTCAGGCCTATTTAAGAACTGACTCAGAAAGCCTCTATCTTTGTGTGGGGCCTAGAACAGGAGAAGAGACTTGAATAGGTCCAGGCTGCTGTGCAGGCTGCTCTACCACTTGAATCTTATGATCCAGCAGACCTGATGGTACTTGAGGTGTCAGAGGCAGATAGAGATGCTACTTGGAACCTCTTCTAGGCCCCTGTAGGTGAATCACAGAAGAGACCTTTGGGATTTTGGAACAAAGCCCTAACATCATCTGCAGACAACTCTTCTCCTGTTGCAAAACAGCTCTTGGCCTGCTCTGAGGCCTTAGTGAAACTGAACATCTGACAGTTGGACACTATGTTACCATGCAAATTGAACTGCCCTTCATTACCTGGGTATTATCAGACCTTTCAAGTCATAAAGTAGAATGTGCACAGAGGGAGTCTAATATCAAATGGAAATGGTATATATGCAATCTGGCCTAGCACATCCTGAAGGTACAAGCAAGTTCCTCCGTGGAAAGGACAACATTTTATTCTATCTGGAGTAGATACTTATTCTAGCTATGGATTTGACTTTCTTGCACATAATGCTTTTCCCCAAACCACCATCAATGGATTTACAAAATGCCTTATCCACTGTCATGATATTCCACACAGCACTGTTTCTGATGAAAACATTTCACAGCCAGAGATGTTCCTCAAATGTCTATGGTTTCTACTCCTGTTACAATTTCATCTGTTTCCAAGCATGCACCTATAGTTTCATCAGGTATTCACTATTATCAGACGACTGAAGAGAAAAAGCCTAGGATCTTTTTTTTACTGACAGTTCTCCACTTTTTACAGGTATCACCCAGAAGTGAACAGCTCCAGCATTACAACCACTTTTTGGTCCAATCCTGAAAGATATGGGTGAAGGAAACTCTTCACAGTGGGTAGAACTCTTGGCAGTACTCATGCTTTTACACTTTATTTGGAAGAAGAAATGACCAGATGAAAGATTGTTCAATGACATGTGGGCTGTAGCTAATGGATTGGCTGGATGGTCAGGGATTTAAAAATATTACAATTGGAAAATTTGCAAGAGAGACATCTGGGGAAGAAATATGTGGATAGATCTCTCCAAAGAGGCAAAGGATGTGAAGATATTTGTGTCCCATGTAAATGATCAGCGAAAGGTCAGTTCAGCTGAGAAGGAGTTCAATAATCAAGTGGACCAGATGATACATTATGTGGACAGGAAGTCTGTTTCCCCATTCATCCTGTCATTTCTCCATGGGCACATGAACTAAGTTGCCATGGGGCTGAAATGGGGTTTATCCTCAGTCTCAACAACATGGTCATCTACTCACCAAGACTGATTTAGCTACTGCAGCTTCTGAATGCCAGATCTGCTGACAGCAGAAAACAACACTGAGCCCAACATGGCATCATTCTTTGAGGTGACCAGTTGGCAACCTGGTGGCAGGTTGACTACATTGGACCACTTTATCCATGGAAAGGACAACATTTTGTTCTTCCTGGAGTAAATACTTATTCTGGTTATGGATTTGCCTTTCCTGAACTTAATGCTTCTCCCCAAAGCAGCATCAATGGATTTACAAAACGTCTTATTCACTGTCAGGTTATTCCACACAGTACTATTTCTGATAATAAAAAAAAACCACACTCCACAGCCAGAGAAGTGTGACAGTGGGCCTATAATAATGGAATTCACTGGCCTTACTGTGTTCCCCATCATCCTGAAGCAGCTGGTCTGTTAGAAAGATGTAATGGTCTTTTGAAGACACAGTTAAAGCACCAATTAGGTGGTAGCAGCATGGAAGGCTGGGGCAGAGTTCTTCAGATGCTTTGAATCAGCATCCAATATATGGTATAGTTTCTTCTATAGCCAGGATCCATGGGTCCAAGAATGAAGGGGTAGGCAAAGGAATCGTTCTACTCACTATCACTCCTAGTGAACCTCTAGGAAATTTTTTGCTTCCTGTCCCCACAACTCTAGGTTCTTCTGACGTAGAAGTTTTGGCTCCAGAAGGGGGAGTGTTTCCACCAGGAGCCACAACAAACATTCCATTGAACTGGAAGCTCAGACTTCCCCCTGGTTATTTTGGGTTGTTAGTGCCCTTAAACTAATAGACTAAGAAAGGAATAACAGTGTTACAAGGAATGATAGATCCATATTCCTCAGGGAAATTGGATTGCCACTCCACAATGGAGGTAAGAAGGATAATATCTGGTGTATAGGAGATCATTTAGGGAGTCTCTTAATACTACCATGCCCTGTGATTAAAAATGATATAAAACATTAACAGCCTAATTCTATCAGAATGGCAAAGGGAACAGACCCATTAGGAATTAAGGCATGGGTCAGTCCTGCAGGAAAAGAGCCAAGACTTTCTGAGGTGCTTGCAGAGGGTTTAGGAGATATAGAATGGGTAGTAGAGGAAAGTAGATAGAAATACTATCTAAGACCTGGGACAAGTTGCAGTAAAGAGGATTTTAAAGTAACGTAAATGCTTCTGTTTTATTTTGTTAAGAACAAATTTGTGCAGATATTTGTGCTTTCTTTCAATTTCTTCAGCATCAATAGATATTTAAGTTGAGATACTAAAAGATTGTTCCCAAGGAATATTGACCTATTCTACATTTGAATATGTGTTTGTGATTGTAGGAAGAATAATTATATCTTGTTAGCATATTTATGACTTGGTTGTTTTTTTTTGTTTGGACATGAGATATGACTTGTGTCAAGTTGGTAATGGGTGGATTGTAATAGCTATTCCTGGTTGTCAACCTGCCTATATATGTAATGAACTACACTACAGAACTGGAAGACACACTTGTAATCCAGATCTGGCTAGAAGACACAAGTTTCTGATCTGGATCTTGTCATGGAGATATTGAGAAATAGGGGCCATGAAAAGCTTAGACCCAGGCAAGGCAGCACAAACCTTAAATTTCAGGAGACTGAGGCAAAGAAATCTTGGAATCCAAGGTCAATCTGGGACAAAGCAAGTCCCAGAAACAGTCGTGTTGGTACACACCTTTAATCTGGGCCACACCTTCTTCTAGATCCTACATAATGACATTGCAAAAAGGAAGACTCTTCTTTGACAGCTTGCACTTAGTTGTCAGCACATCTATGGAAACCTCCTTCTACAGAATATCAGCTTAATCCACCATTTCAGTCTTGTGGGACTGAGCAACTACTAGATTCTTGGACTTCCCATCCACAGCTTCCCATTGTTGGTTTAGTGGACTACAGACTGTAATTTATCACAATAAATTCCCTTAATATATAGGCATTCCATAAGTTCTGTCACTCTAGGGAACCCTGACTAATATACACATAAAGTTAAAAACTATTTTTTTCAAACATGAGAAAAATTCTCTCAGCAGGCAAAGTATAAATCTCAGCAACCTCAATGAGAAGGAGAATGAAATAGAAAATGGAAAAACTTTGCTGTTTCAAAAGGCATGGATGTCACACACATGGTGGATGAGTTGCTGCTTGGTGTTCGTACAAAGTGGACAATGTCAGAAAATCATTGATGAAGCCAAAAGTACCAAAACTGGTATACTTGAGTTCTTGCCAGAAGAAACAATGAGTTGTTCCTATTCAGCCTAAGAAAAGAATGCAGACCCAGATGAACCACAACATACAATTTAGGACTGTGCTGGGCAGGAAGAATTCTGGAAAAGTAAGAAGTAGTATACCCACTGATGTGAAAATAATAATTAGTTTTTGAGACAGGGTCTTTCTATATAGCCTTGAATGTTCTGTAAATCACTATGTAGGTCCAGATGACTTTGAACATATAAGATCAATTTGGCTCTGTCTCAGAAATGATGGAATTGATTATGTGCTGAATCATCACATCTATCTATGATAAATATTCCACCTATCTCTTTAGTGTGATGTAAAAAGTGTTCTTTTCATGGGCAATTAACCCTGCCCACCTGGGATATTAAGTTTCCACAAATGTCAATATTCAGACCTCAAACCATCAATTTTCTTTAATGTGAGTTTTTGAAACTCTAATGTACCTTTGAACATCATTTAGGAAGTACATCATGCATCAAAACCCCCAAATACTTTTGGTACCATTGGTTCTTTGAAAGGAGAAGGCTGTAAAGAACCTGGAGGAAATTTAGTTTCTAGACAAAAAAGGAAAATGTTTCTTTGAGGTGTTTTCACACTAAATATCCTGTTCAGTTTCTAACTCTTCATCTTATCACAGGGTCCTCAGCATCAGGAGGATAAAAACAATATTCTGAGCCCCTCCTCACAGTATGAAGAGTCATATTCTGAGTGGATCTGGGGGTTTGTAATCCATTGTCATGGGGATGACTATCACTGCACACTATGTTCTCTGATGCTACTTTGTCTATCTTTGCACACCGTGTTCTCTGATGCTACTTTGTCTCTGGATTATATTCTCCACATACTACTCTATTTAGCTATATCATAATTTTAAGTATAAGTTATTCTGACTCATATGTTATTAAAAGAAAATCAACAGAAACCATATAAATATCTATGCCCTAGTACTGACCCTGTGCCACAACTATCCACACACTAATCTGGCCTGTAGTGAGATGTTCTCCCAGGAGTTCTGACATATTTAAGATCACAGGTGAAACCACAACTGCTGGCCCAATACTGGGCCAAAGTGCAACCCACAAAGAGTCCACAGGACCCAGGAACTATGGACCACCTGGACACAAGATCCTTTCTGTTCCAATCTGTGCCCTGGAGCTGACTCTGTGTCTCAAAAATCCACACCCCAATCACACCCAGAAAGTGTGCTGACACACCTAAGATCAAAGGCTGACAGGCTGACTGGCTCACAGGCTGACAGGCTGACAGGCTCACAGACTCACAGGAGGGACAAGCTCCAGTCAGAGTCAGAAAGACCAGATAACACAAGTGATAACCAGATGGTGAGAGGCAAGTGCAAGAACATAAGCAAAAGAAACAGAGGCCAATTTGCATCATGAGGACCCAGTTATTTCATATCAACCAGCCCTGGATACCCCAACACACCTAAAAAGAGAGATTCTGATTTAAAATCACATCTCAAGAGGATGATAGAGGACATTAAGAAGGACATAACTAACTTCCTTTAAAGAAATACAGGTAAACAGGTAGAGGTCCTTAAAGAAGAAACACATAAATTCTTTAAAGAAATACAGGAAAACACAGTCAAAAACTGGTGAAGGAATTAAAAAAAACCATCCAGGATCTAAAAATGGAAATAGAAACAGTAAAGAAGCCACAAAGGGAGACAACCCTGGAGATAGAAAATTTAGGAAAGAGATCACGAGTCATAGATGTAAGCATCACCAACGGAATACAAGAGATGGAAGAGCATCTCAGGTGTAGAAGATAGCATAGAAAACATTGACAAAACAGTCAAAGAAAATGCAAAATCTGAAAAGTTCCTAAGACAAAATATCCAAGAATTCCAGGAAACAATGAAAAGAACAAATCTGAGGGTAATTGGCAAAGAAGAGGGCAAAGATTCCCAAATGAAAGTGCCAGTAAAAATGTTCAATAAAATTATAGAAGAAAACTTCCCTCATTTAAAGAAAGAGATGACCGTAAAAATACAAGAAACCCAAAGAACTCCAAATAGATTGGAACAGAAAAGATATTACTCCCATCATGTAATAATCAAAGCACCAAATGTACAAAACAAAGAATATTAAATGCAGTAAGGGAAAAGTGTCAAGTATCATATAAAGGCAGACCTATTAGAATTACTCCAGTCCTAACCAGCAACTCTAAAAGCAAGAAGATTCTGGGCAGGTTTCACACAGACTCTAAGAGAACACAAACCTCAGCCCAGGCTACTATACTCAACAAAACTCTCAATTACTGCAGATAGAGAAACAAAGATATTACACGACAAAACCGAATTTAAATACTATTTTTCCACACACAAATACAGCCCTACAAAGGAAAATAAATCGAAAACTCCAAAACAAGTATGGAAACTACCCCCTATAAAAAGCAAGAGTAATTTTCTTTCAACAACAAAAAAAAGAAGATAGTGACACAAACATAATTTCAGCTTTAACAACAAAAATAACAGGGTATAACAATCACTAGTCCTTAATATCTCTTAATATCAATGGACTCAATTCCACGATAAAAAGACATAGACTAACAGACTGGATACATAAACAGGACCCAGCGTTTTGCTGAATACAGGAAACACACCTTAGTGACTAAGATAGATACTACCTCAGAATAAAATGCTGAAAAAAATATTTTCCAAGCAAATGGTCCCAAGAAAAAAGCTGGAGCAGCAATTCTAATACTGAATAAAATTGAATTTCAACTGAAAGTTATCAAAAAAGATGAGGAAAGACATTTCATACTTATCAAAGGAGAAACCCACCAAGATGATCTCTGAATTCTGAACATCTATGTTTCAAATGAAAGGACATAAACATTCATACGAGAAACTTTACTAAAGCTCAACACACACATTGTACCTCACACAATATTTATAGAACATTTCATTCTTAAAAAATGAATATTCCTTCTTCTGAGCAACTCATGGTACTTTCTCAAAAGTTGGCCATATAATTGGTCACAAAACAGGCCTCAACATATACAAAAAGATTGAAATAATCTCATTCATCCTATCAGATCACCACAGAAAAAGAATGGTCTACAATAGCAACAAAACAACAAAAAGCCCACGTACTCATGGAAGCTGAACAACTCTCTACTCAATGATAATTTGATCAGGGATGATATAAAGAAAGAAATTAAAGACATTTTAGAATTTAGTGAAAAAGAAGGCACAACACACCCAAACTTATGAGACACAATGAAAGCACTTTTAAGAGGAAAACTCATAGCTCTGAGTACCTCCAAAAAACTAGAGAAAGAATACACTAGCATCTTAAAAGCACATTTGAGAGCTCTAGATTAAAAAGATGGAAATATACCCAAGAGGAGTACACAACAGGAGATGATAAAACTCAGGACTGAAATGAGCCAAGAAGAAACAAAGAGAACTATACAAAAAATCAACAAAACCAGGAGCTGGTTCTTTGAGAAAATTAAAAAGATAGATAAACCCTTAGCCAGGGTAACCTGAGAGCATAGAGACAATACAGAATTTAACAAAAGTAGATGTGAAAAGAGAGACAAAACAACAGAAACACAGGAAATTCAAAAAATTATCTGATCCTAGTACGAAATTCCATACTCTTTTCTTTTGACTAATATTTACTTATTAGTGAGTACATACCATGCATATACTTTTGAGTCTGAGTTACCTCATGCTGTATGAGTTTCTAGTTCTATCCATTTGCCTGAAAAACTTAGGATGGCCTCATTCTTTTTTTCTTTTTATTTTCTAAGTTGTTTTTTTACATTCCAAATGATTTCCCCTTTCCCGGTTCCTTCCTCCCGAAAGTCCCATAAGCCCCCTTCCCTCCCTCATTTCCCCATTCAACCCCCTCTCGCTTCTCTGTCCTAGCATTCCCCCACATCCAGTCTTTCCAAGACCAGGGGGCTCTCATTCCATCTTCTTGGAAATCTTTTGATATGTGAATTGTGTCTTGGGTATTCTGAGATTCTGGGTTAATATCCCCTTATCAGTGACTGCATACCATGTGTGTTCTTTTGTGATTGAGTTACCTTACTAAGGATAATTTTTTCCAGTTCTGACCATTTGCCTAGGAATTTCATGAATTCATTGTTTTTAATTGCAGAGTAGTATTCCATTGTGTAAATATGCTACATCTTCTGAATCCATTCCTCCATTGAGAGACATCTGGGTTCTTTCCAGCTTCTGGCTATTATAAATAGGACTGCTATGAACATAGTGGAGCATGCATCCTTATTGCATGCAGGGGAAGCCTCTGGGTATATGCCCAGGAGTGGTATAGCAGCATCCTCCGGGAGTGTCATGCCCAGTTTTCTGAGAAACTGCCAGACTGCTTTCCAGAGTGGTTGTACCAGTTTGCAATCCCACCAGCAGTGGAAGAGTGTTCCTCTTTCTCCACATCCTCGTCAACAACTGCTGTCTCCTGTGTTTTTGATCTTAGCCATTCCTTTTTTTTTAAATTTTTTTTAATTTACATTCCAAATCACTTCCCCTTTCCCTTTTCCTGCCTCCCCTAAAGTCCCATAAGCCCCCTTCCCTCCCTCTTTTCTCCATTCAACCCCTTCTCGTTACTCTGTTCTGGCGTTCCCCTACATCCAGTCTTTCCAGGACCAGGGGTCTCTCCTTCCATCTTCTTAGAAATCTATTGATATGTGGATTGTGTCTAGGGTATTCCGAGATTCTGGGTCAATATCGCCTTATCAGTGACTGCATACCATGTGTGTTCTTTTGTGATTGGGTTACCTCACTAAGGATGATATTTTCAAGATCTGACCATTTGCCTAGGAATTTCGTGAATTCATTGTTTTTAATTGCAGAGTAGTATTCCACTGTGTAGATATACCACATCTTCTGAATCCATTCCTCCGTTGAGGGACATCTGGGTTCTTTCCAGCTTCTGGCTATTATAAATAAGGCTGCTATGAACATAGTGGAGCATGTGTCCTTATTGCATGCAGGTAAAGCCTCTGGGTATATGCCCAGGAGTGGTATAGCCGGATCCTCCGGGAGTGTCATGCCCAGTTTTCTGAGGAACCGCCAGACTGCTTTCCAGAGTGGTTGTACCAGCCTGCAATTCCACCAGCAGTGGAGGAGTGTTCCTCTTTCTCCACATCCTCGCCAACAACTGCTGTCTCCTGTGTTTTTGATCTTAGCCATCCTGACTGGTGTGAGATGGAATCTCAGGGTTGTTTTGATTTGCATTTCCCTAATGACTAAGGATGATGAGCATCTCTTTAGGTGCTTCTCAGCCATTAGATATTCTTCAGGTGAGAACTCTTTGTTAACTCTGTACCCCATTTTTTAATAGGGTTACTTGGCTCTCTGGAGTCTAACTTCTTGAGTTCTTTGTATATATTGGATATTAGACCTCTGTCAGAAGTAGGGTTGGTAAAGATCATTTCCCAGTTTGTTGGTTGCCACTTTGTCCTTTTGACAGTGTCTTTTGCCTTACAGAAACTTTGTAATTTTATGAGGTCCCATTTGTCAATTCTTGATCTTAGAGCATAAGCTATTGGAGCTCTGTTCAGGAAATTCTCCCCTGTGCCCATATGTTCCAGGTTCTTCCCTGGTTTCCTATTAGTTTCAGTGTGTCTGGTTTTATGTGGAGGTCCTTGATCCACTTGGAATTGAGCTTAGTGCAAGGAGATAAGAATGGATCAATTTGCATTCTTCTGCTTGTTGAACCAGCACCATTTGCTGAAAAGGCTATCTGTTTTCCATCCAGCTAAAACTGGATCGTTTTAGCTCGTTTTTCAAAGATCAAGTGACCATAGGAGTGTGGATTCATTTCTGGGTCTTCAATTCTGTTCCGTTGTGTAAATGAACCACATTCATCTGTCATGGGACATCTGGGTTGTTTCCAGATTCTGGATATCACAAATAAAGCCACTGTGAACACATTGGAACATGTGCCCCTGTGGTATGGTCGGTCTTGGGCATATTCCCAAGAGTTGTATTGCTGTGTCTATATCCAATTTTCTGAGGAAACTACAGATTGAGTTCCAGAGTGGTTGCAATTCCACCAGCAATGGAGGTGTGTTTCTCTTTCTTGACATCATCACCATCATGTGTTTTCACCTGAAGTTTTGATCTTATCCATTTTCATTGGTGTAAATTGGAATCTCAGTGTCATTTTGATCTGCATTTCTCTGATCACTAAGGACTTTGAACATTTCTTTAGGTGTTTCTCAGTCATTTGAGATTCCTTTGTTTTGAAATCTCTGTGTAGTTCTATACCCCATTTTTGATTTAGTTGTTTCTTTGTTTGTTATGGTGGTTAGCTTCTTGAATCTCCTGCTCTTAACTGATCAGCTAGCCTGTATCAGCTAGCCTCCGCTGACTTCCTTGGCTATCCACAGGTGGCAGAGGTCATTGGTTTTAGCTTCCCTGAGAATGTACATGATTGTTTTGTGCTTCTCCTTTCAATGCCTGGACAAAAAGCCCCCTCTTTTACCCTGTGTCTCTTTTTCCTCCTGGGACTCAGAAATCCCACCTGTTTTTTCTGGCCAGCAATTGACTCTCTGCCTCCATTATTGAACAAATCAAGAACCAATTAGAGAACCCCACTTTAGTATCAGTACCTCTTCCTGCACTGTTATTGCCAGTCCCTTGTCTCACTGAGGTGTTCTGAACACCTGCCACTGTAAGTCCTTAGATCAGGGCATGTTGGTAGTTTGCCTCTCATCCTAATTTGCTTCCCTGTTACATGGTGCATTACATTTCTGGTTTCAGGCACAAGCCTGAATCCTGTAGTTCTGCTCTGAATGGCTCTCCTTGCTTTCTATGCACTTCAACCTTTATTCAAAAGCTCTCTAAGTGCATAGCCAACTCTTCAACCTTCTCTAACACAATAGAATTAATTTAGTGATATTTTTGGAATTTTCAGCTTTACCATCAATCTTTTTCAAACTGGTATACATGAAGACTATGAAGCAAAACTAAAAATCCCCACTGGGAACAAGGAAAGAGACCACTTAGTGTCAGCAGATATTTTGCCAACCTCCTTAAACAAGATTTCAAAATCTGTCTTTTCTTCTACTACATTAGAAGCAGAGTTACCCATTATGGTTAAGTTGCATTGAGAGCCACGTATAGGCTTAGATTTTTCAAAATATACTTTAAATAGGGTTCTATAATGCTTCAACCCCTCATCTAGCCCACTACTAAATGTAGGGGCAAAGAAAGGTGAATAGGACAAAGCAGATATGAAGCTGTTTAGACCTTTGGGATGATTCCAGTCTTCCTTGTCAACACTCCAATCCACTAGCATCAACCATGAATCAGTAGCAACAAGTCTGTCCAATTGGCAAAGCAATGAAAACCCCAAACATGAATCAGTAGCAATGGATCAATCCAGAAGAAATCTGGTGAATCATCAGAAGGTATGGAAGTGGCAAGAAGCACTCGGAATAACACAAGAAGATCTTTGGTGTGTTTCTTGCTACAAAGTCATGACAAACAAACATCACTGAAAACCAGCAAAATATGTCAAGGAATACCAGTGCAAGAAAATCATCAGCAAAGGCCAGTGAAGTGTTGCAAGGTGAACCAATATAAGAATGCTATTCACTTTCTGTTGAGTTCTACTTATATTCTTTCCAAACATCAAATGTCTTTTCAAGTGTCTGCATCAGCAAATCATCCTCCCATGCATCCTTTCATGCATCTACTTCAGCAAGATATCCTCTCATAAAACAGCTTTCAGCAAATCATCACATTGACACAAATGAGTCTCCAAAAATTCAGAAATTTCTATTCCAACTCACAATATTTGTAAAGTTTTATGGTCTCTATTTGGTCAGGATACTAATGTTCTGGGAACATTTCTAGAAACCAACTGATGACTCAGAGAACATTTATCTCTCAGAGACAGTTGGCTTGGCTCTGCTTTGCTCATTCTGTCCAAACCTGGGGACTTTTTACTCTGTTAGAATGATCTGTCCTATCATATATATCAAGATAATATAAATTTGCTACAAGAGAATTCCCACATATAATGAATATTTGTATCACTTGCTTGTTTGTAAACCAACTATCATGTTAATCAAATGTACATGATATCTCTTCACCTAGAAACAAAGAAGGAATTAAAATCATATTCTCTAAAATTTGGTCTGTTGCAGAGTTTCTCAGCTTCAACATTCAATATCATCAACATTTGTAGCCATGAGAAATTGATTTCATGTGCTGGGCATTGAACTCAGAGCCTCACATATGATAGTCAAGTGTTCTGACATCAAGCTATATTTCAAGTTGTAGACTATGTAATTCTTTGAAGCTGTGATGAGCATCACCAAAATCCATGGTTGCTACTTACAAGGATTCTAACAGCAAATTCCTACCTGATTTATGGAAAATCTCCACAAATGTACTCAAAATGATTGGATAATTCTCAAGACATTGCTACATGTCTAGTAGAGAGCAAAGTCACCTCTAGTTGAAAGCTACTGGTCTGTACCATAGACAAACATCAATTTGTATTTTAACTACTTTTAATGTATGTTCATCTTCTATGTGTCTCACATCACACATAGTTGTGGGAGCTTCATTTCTCTATTAGCAGTACTGTGCTGAAAACTGATGGTTCTAGATGTGTCTTTCAGCATTCTGTATGCTACTTTTAGACAATAAACGTACCTTCAATTATCCCTTCAACACTATTATCACATTTCTCAAATGTTGATTGAAAGCTAACTATCTTATGCCTATCAGTGGTAAATTACCCATGTTATATAAAATGAAGGAGGTATCTTTGTGTTTATATTGTTCCTGATATTTTGGGAAAAACAGTAAAAGCAACCATTTGTGGTGTAGTGTAAGAAACAAAAATAGTCATCAGCCTAAGGTACTGCTTAGATGTGAAAATGGAAATAATGAAGTTAAAATCTCTTCAGAGATTTTATGTTTTCTCTATCAAATATTGTTTAAATTTTGTTGAAAAACCAAAAAAAATTGTCATTAGATTTTCTTTTTTTAACACACTTTCTCTTGTATACTTTTATCTCTGCAGATGATGTTACTCTGACAAGGAATGGCTGAGTTATTTCATGATTAACATCACCTGTTTCTCTTGCAGTTTCTTCCTCATTGTTCAACAACCCTGTGGTTAATACACTTGAGTCAACAAGCATAACATTTACTGCAGACCAGTATGACCAGCTGGCCATGATGCTAAGTATACTTAATGTTCACTTCTCTCCCTGTACAGATGTGCTCCTAAAGCTGGGATGCTATAGCTGGAATCCTTTGCAATTCTCTTAAAAACATATCTAAATGATCTGATGAGATATCTTGGCATCTTCTGCAGCCTGGCCTTCACCACAAGCATCCCAGCCCTCATTGATATCAACGAGGAAGACCAGGCCACTGAACTTCGAGCTGAGATCAAAAGGAGCTGATATCTCAGAAGAGAACTAGGAAGGTGGACTTCATGTAGGTTTAGCTGAGATTATTGAAGCCTGTGAGGTATGTCTGAAGGAAGGTGATAAAGATGTTGAAAGTGTGATGAACAGTGTTGTGTCTCTCCTGTTGATCCTGTAACCAGACTAGCAAGAAGCATTGAATAAAAGTCTGTGTAAAAAGTTGGTCAAGTTTTGGGAAGGTGAACACCCACCACTGAGACTACAGTTGCTCAGCAACCTTTTCCATGGGATGGACGAGACTATTCCAGTAAGGTATACAGTGTACTGCAGCATTATCAAAGTGGTGTCATCTTGTGGTGCCATCCAGTACATCCCAATAGAACCGGATCAAGTGAGAACATGGATCACTGACTGGAAGCTCACCACTGAAAAGAGACACAGCCTCTTAAGACTACTCTACAAGGTGCTTATGGATTGTAAGACAAGTGATGCTGCATCAAATGTCATGGTGGAATTGCTCAGGAGTTCCACAGAAGACAATGTTTTCCAAACTCAAGTTGATGCCCACAGTTTTATTGTGTGGGCACTGAAGAATCCAAATGCCTTGCTTTTTTTTTTTTTTTTTTTTTTACCATATCCTTACTCTAAAGCCAGTCAAATTTTTGGAAGATAAGCTTATCCATGATTTATTTACCATTTTTGTGAGTGCTAAATTGGCACTGTATGTCAAGTTCTATCAGAATAACAAAGACTTCATAGATTCACTTGGCTTGTTACATGAACAAAATATGGCAAAAATGAGACTCTCCACCTTTATGGGAATGGCAGTAGAAAACAAAGACATTTCTTTTAATATAATGCAGCAAGAAAGAGCTACAGATTAGAGCTGATGGTTTTGAATCATTTATTTTTGATGCTGTAAGAACTAAAATAGTCTACTGCAAAAGCGATAAGACCCAAAGAAAAATAGGTGTCAGTCTCAGCATATATTGGACATTTGGAAAATAGCTGTGGTAACAACTGTAGGACACTCTTAATGCCTAGAAATAGAACATGAACAAAGTGAAAATAGCCTTTTGAGTCTTTCAGACACCTGAATTTTTAATGCAAATAAGTTTGTTCTTTGAGGATACATAGTTCTAAGTCATAGTAGAACACTATCAACTAAAAAAAAGATATATTTATTTTGTGGATCCCATTTTGACTGTTATCTTTGATAGAAATCATACTACTGAGATATCAGTAACCCAACTCCACAGATATAAGAAAAAAGTGGACTGGGCAAATTTGTTCTATGTTAACCAAGACAATTATCTGTATTTGAAGAATATATCCACAAGATGCAGGAGGAGATGCATTATTTCTCAGCAACTTGAGAATCAAATCTGGTCTTCATTTTCCTTTTAAAATTTGTTAATTGATTTGACTCCATAGAAAATCTGTTTCGTCTAAGGATTCTTTAGAAAGAAAGGTAGTTTCTTTAGGAGAGGTGAAAAGCATTATTAATCATTTAACATGGGGTTACTTCCCTTAGTTATGTACCTATTTTTACATGTCATTATCTTCTACTGCCAGGAGAGTTAGCTATAAGAACATAGAAATAGAAGAGACAATGTGCAAGATGTGAATGAGTGCATGTGCTATTCTGAATTTAAAACTTCTGTTATTTTTTTTAATCCTAGAAGAAATCTTCTTTAGAAGGCTGTGGGGCCTTCAATGTGTCCTAGAAATTCCTTCTGAGTAATTCCATGCCATCTTTGTCTGTTGATTTTCATCTCCTAAACAAACAGTTAATATTTTCCAAACTTTTTCTGTTCACAAAGATGCAGAATTTGAAGTTCATTCTCCCCAATCATCCCTCAACTAACAGGGGCCTCCACCATCTTTTTTGCCCACGGGGAGGGGGGGTGCTTTCTGATTGCTGAGCATGTTTGTCAAAGGACATATTTTATTTACTCTGATTCCATCATTAGCATTATATTTTTGAATATGTAAATATGAAGTCACTGGGGGACAACCTTGAAGATCCCTCAGTGGATATAAAGAGCTAGATATGGAGGAGTGACTTAGGCACAGTGTTTGTGATGGGATAGGGGTAGGGATTGATCTTACAGCCTGGTTGGCAATTGGAATCCTCAGTTATTTATGCTGAATTCAGTATTCAGGATAGATTTATGTTGCTCTAAAATATAAACTATATCATTTTTGTCCCTGGACACATGTTTTAACTTCTTCCTGGTCATATGTTTAGTTGACATTGATAAATTATGACAGAACTGTGTTACCATTTACAACCAGTAAATATCATCTTACAAAATTATGTAAGAAAACTTCACTAACCTAAAGAAAGAGACACCCATGAACATACAAGAAGCCTGCAGAACTCCAAATAGATTGGACCAGAAAAGAAATTCCTACTGGCACATAATAATCAAAACATTAAATGCCATACACAAAGAAAGCATATTAAAAGCAGTAAAAGAAAAAGATAAAGTAACATATAAAAGCAGACCTATCAGAATTACACCAGACTTCTCACCAGAGACTATAAAAGCTAGAAGATTCTGCAAAGATCTCATTCAGACCCTAAGAGAACACAAATGTGAGCCCAGACTACTATACACAGCAAAACCCTCAATTTCCATAGATAGAGAACCCAAGACATTCCATGACAAAACCAAACTTACACAATATCTTTTCACAAATCCAGCCCTACATAGGATAATAGATGGGAAATGCCAACACAAACAGTACCTCAGAGTAAATGGATGGAAAACAATTTTCCAACCAAATGGTCCCAGAAAACAATCCGGAGTAGCCATTCTAATATCAGATAAAATCGATTTTCAAACAAAAGTCATCAAAAAAGATAAAGAAGTATACTTCATACTCATCAAAGGAAAAATCTACCATTAAGAACTCTCTATTCTGGACATTTATGCTTCAAGTTGAAGGGCACCCACATCCATAAAAGAAACTTTACTGAAGCTCAAAGCACACATTGCACCTCACACAATAATAGTGGGAAACTTCAACACCTCACTCTCCTCAATGGACAGATCAGGGCATCACAAAATAAACAGAGACACAGTGAAACTAAAAGATGTCATGGACCAAATGCATTTATCTATAGAACATTTCATTTTAAGTCAAAAGAATATACCTTCTTCTCAGCACCTTATTGTACCTTTTCCCAAATTGACTGTATATGCAGTCACAAAACAGACTTCAACAGATATAAGAAGATTGAAATAATCCTATGTCTCCTATAAGATCATCATGGATTAAGGCTGGAATTCAATAGCAACATAAATAACAGAAACCCCACATACACTTAGAAGCTGAACAACCCTCTACTGAATGATGACTTGATCAAGGAAGAAATAAAGAAATTAAAGACTTTTTAGAATTTAAGGAAAATGAAGGTACAACATACGCAAACTTATGGAAACCAATGAAAGCAGTGCTAAAAGATAAACTCATAACTCTGAGTACCTCCAAAAAGAAACTGGAGAGAACATACACTAGCAGTTTAACTGCATACCTCAAAGCTCTACAACAAAAATAAGCAAATACATGGAAGGGGAATAAAGGGCAGGAAATAATCAAACTCAGAGCTGAAGTTAACCAAGTAGAAACAAAAAGAACTATACAAAGATTCATCAAAACCAGGATCTGGTTCTTTGAGAAAATCAAGAAGATAGAGATACCCTTAGCCAGACTAACCAGAGGTCACAGAGACAGTACCCAAAATAATAAAATCAGAAATGAAAATGGAAACAAAACAACAGAGACCCTGGAAATTCAAAAATGATCAGATCCTACTACAGAAACCTATACTCAAAACAACTGGAAAGTCTGGATGAAACAGACAATTTTCTAGATACATACCAGGTGCCAAAGTTAAAACAGGATTTTATATATATATACCCATAAGCCCTGAGGAAATAGAAGAAGTTATTAACAGTTTCTCAAACAAACAAACAAACAAAAGCACAGGACCAGATGGTTTTATTACAGAATTCTATTCTATGAGACCTTCAAAGAAGATCTAATACAATATTCTTCAAATTATTCCACAAAATAACAACAGAAGGAACACTACCCAACTTGTACTATGAAGCCACAATTACGCTGATACCAAAAACCGTAGAAAGGCCCATCAAAGAAAGAAAACTTCAGACCAATTTCCCTTATGAATACTGATGCAAAAATAGTCAATAAAATTCTTTTTTCATTAGATAAATTCTTTATTTACAATTCAAATGTTGTCCACTTTCCTGATTTCCCCCCCCCCAACCAAAAATTCCCTAACCCATCCCGGCTCTCTCCCTGCTCACAAATCCACCCACTCCCGTTTCCGTGTTCTGGCATTCCCCTATACTGAGGTGTTTACCCTTCTCATGTCCAAGGGCCTCTCCTCCCAATGATGTCCAACAAGGCCATCCTCTACTGCATATGCATCTGGAGCCATGGGTCCCTCCATGTGTACTCTTTGGTTCATGGTTTAGTCCCCGGAAGCTCTGGGGGTATTGGGTGGTTCATATTGTTGTTCCTCCTATGGTGCTGCAAAACTCTTCAACTCCTTTTGTCCTTTCTTTAGCTCCTCCTTTGGGGAACCTGTGCTCAATTGAATGGTTGACTGAGAGTGTCCCCCTCAGTGTTTATCATGCACTGGCAGAACCTCCCAGGTGAACACTATATCAGGCTCCTATATGACTATATGTCAGCAAGCCATTGTTGACATCCAAAACAGTGTCTGTGTTTTGTAGCTGTATATGGAATGGATCGGGGGGAGGCAGTCTCTGTATGGTCTTTCCCTCAGTCTCTGCTCCACATTTTGTCACTGTATCTCCTCCTGTGTTTATTTTGTTTCCCCTTCAAAGAAGAACCAGAGTATTCATACTTTGTTCTTCCTTCTTCTTGAGCTTCATTTAGTTTGTGAATTGTATCTTTGCTAATTCAAGCTTCTGGGTTAATATCCAGTGACCAGTTAGTGCATACCATGTGTGTTCTTTTGTGATTGGGTTACCTCACTCAGGAAGAAATTTTCTAGTTTCATCCATTTGCTTAAGAATTTCATAAATTCATTGTTTTTAATAGCTGAATAGTATTCCATTGTATAAACGTACCACATTTTCTGTATCCATTCCTCTGTTTATGGACATATGGGTTCTGACCAGTTTCTGGCTCTTATAAATGAGGCTGCTATGAACATAGTGGAGCATGTGTCCTTATTACAAACTGGAGAATCCATTGGGTATATGCCCATGAATGGTATAGCAGTGTCCTCCAGTACTATTATGCCCAATTTTCTGAGGAAGAGCCAAACAGATTTCCACAGTGGTTGTACCAGTTAGCAATCCCACCAGCAGTGGAAGGGTGTTCCTCTTTCTCCACATCCTTGGAAGCACCTGCTCTCTACTGAGCTTTTGTTCTTAGCCATTCTGACTGGTATGAGGTGAAATCTCAGGGTTGTTTTGATTTGCATTTCCCTGATGACTGAGGATGTTGAACATTTCTTTAGGTGCTTCTTGGCCATTCGATATCAATTGAAAATTTTTTGTTTTCTCTTTACCCAATTTTTAATAGTGTAATTTGGTTCTCTGGAGTCTAACTTACTGAGTTCCTTATATATATATTGGATACTAACCCTCTGTCAGAGGTAGGGTTTTTAAAGATCATTTCCCAATTTGTTGGTTGCGTTTTGTCCTATTGACAGTGTCCTTTGCCTTACAAAAGTTTGGTAATTTTATGAGATTTCATTTGTCAATTCTTGATCTTAGAGCATAAGCTATTGGTATTATGTTAAGGAAATTTTCCCCTGTGCCAATGTGCTTGAGACCCTTCCCCACTGTCTGTTCTAATAGTTTCAGGTTATCTGATTTTATGTGGAGTCCCTTGATCCATTGGGACTTGAGCTTTGTACAAGGAGATAAGGATGGATCAATATGCATTCTTCAACATGATATCCACCAGTTGAACCAGCAGCATTTGTTAAAATGCTATCTTTATTCCAGTGGATGGTTTTAGCTTCTTTATCAAAGATCAAGTGACCATAGGTGTGTGGATTCATTTTTGGGTCTTCAATTCTATTTTATTAATCTACCTGCCTGCCACTATACCAATACCATTCAGTTTTTATCACTATTGCTCTGTAGTACTGTTTGAGGTCCAGGATACTGATTCCCCCAGAAGTTCTTTTGTTGTTGAGAATAGTTTTAGCTATCTTGGGTTTTTTTGTTTTCCAGATGAATTTGAGGATTGCTCTTTCTAGATCTATGAAGAATTGTGTTGGAATTTTGATGGGGATCGCATTGAATCTGTCGATTGCTTTTGGCAATATGGCCATTTTTACTATGTTAATCCTGCCTATCCATGAGCATGGGATATCTTTCCATCTTCTGAAGTCTTCTTCAATTACTTTCTTCAGCAAATTGAAGTTCTTGTCATACATATCTTTCACTTGTTTGGTTAGAGTCACACCAAGATACTTTATTTTGTTTGTGACTATTGTGAAGGATGTCATTTCCATAATTTCTTCTCAGACTGTTTATCCTTCATGTATAAGAAGGCTTCTGATTTGTTTGGGTTAATTTTATATCTGACCACTTTGCTGAAGTTGTTTATCAGCTGTAGGAGTTCTCTGGTGGAGTTTTTGTGATCACTTAATTATACTATCACATCATCTGCAAATAGTGATATTTTGACTTCTTCCTTACCAATTTTTATCCCTTTGATCTTCTTTTGTTGTCCAGTTACTATTGTTAGAATTTCAAGTATTATATTTAATAGATATAGAGAGAGTGGGCAGCTTTGTCTAGTCCCTGATTTTAGTGGGATTGCTTCAAGTTTTTCTCCATTTAGTTTGATGTTGGCTACTGGTTTGCTCTGTATTGCTTTTTCTATGTCTAGGCCTTGAATTCCTGATCATTCCAAAACTTTTAACATGAAAGGATGCTGAATTTTGTCAAATGCTTTCCCAACATCTAATGAAATTTTCATGGGTTTTTTCTTTGAGTTTGTTTATGTAGTGGATTACATTGATGGATTTCCATATATTGAACTATCCCTGCATCCCTGGGATGAAGTCTACTTGATCATGGTTAATTATGGTTTTGATGTGTTCTTGTATTTGGTTGGCAAGAATTTTACAGAGTATTTTTGCATCGATATTCATAAGGGAAATTGGTCTGAAGTCCTCTTTCTTTGTTGGATCTTTGTGTGGTTTTGCTGTCAGTGTAATTGTGGCTTCATAGAGCATGTTCGGTAGTGTTCCTACTCTTTCTATTTTGGGGAATAGTTTGAAGAGTATTGTGTTCTTCTTTGAAGGTCTGATATAATTCTGCACTAAAACCATCTTGTCATGTGCTTTTTTGGGGGAGGTGTTGGGAGACTTTCAATGACTGCTTCTATGTCTTTAGGGGTTATGTGATTGTTTAGATTATCTATCTGATTCTGATTTTATTTTGGTATTTGGTATCTGTCTAGAAAAATTTCCATTTCATCCAGATATTCTTGTTGTGTTGAGTATAGACTTTTGCAGTAGGATCTGATGACTTTTTTAATTTCCTCAGTTTCTGCTGTTATATTTCCCTTTTCATTTCTAATTCTTTTAATTTGGATAGTGTCTCTGTGCCCTCTCGTTAGTCTGGCTAAGGGTTTCTCTATTTTCTTGATTTTCTCAAAGAACCAGCTTCTGGTTTTGTTGACTCTTTTTATAATTCTTTTTGTTTCTACTTGGTTGATTTCAGCCCTGATCTTGATGATTTCCTGCTGTCTACTCCTCTTGTGTGTATTAGCTTCTTTCTGTTCTAGAGCTTTCAGGTGTGCTGTTAAGCTGCTAGTGTATGCTCTCTCCAGTTTCTTTTTGGAGGCACTCAGAGCTATGAGTTTTTCTCTTAGCTCTGCTTTCATTGTGTCCCATAAGTTTGGGTATGCTGTGCATTAATTTTCATTGAATTCTAAAAAGTCTCTGGTTTCTTTCCTTATTTCTTCCATGACCAAGGTATCATTGAGTATAGCATAGTTTAGTCTCCATGTGTATGTGAGCTTTCTGTTGTCTTTGTTGCTATTGAAGACCAGCCATAATCCATAGTGATCTGATAGGAGGAATGGGGTAATTTCTATCTTCTCATATCTTCTGAGCTGTATTTTGTGACCAATTATGTGGTCAATTTTGTAGAAGGTACCATTAGGTGCTGAGAAGAAGGTATATTCCTTTGATTTACGATGAAGTGTTCTATAAATATCTGTTATATCTATTTGGTCCATGACTTCTGTTAGTTTCACTGAGTCTCTGTTTAGTTTGTGTTTACCTGATCTGTCCATTGATGAGAGTGGGGTGTTGAAGTCACCCACAATTATTGTGTGAAGTGCAATGTATGCTTTGAGCTTTAGTAAAGTGTCCTTTACAAATTTGGGTGCCCTTGCATTTGGAGCATAGATGTTAAGAATTGAGAGTTCTTAATGGTAGATTTTTCCTTTGATATCTTTCCTTCCATATCTTTTTTGATGGCTTTGTTTGAAAGTCAATTTTATCCGATATTAGAATGGTTATTGCAACTTGTTTCCTGAGATCATTTGCTTGGAAATTTGTTTTCTAGTCTTTTACTCTGAGGTAGTGCTTGTCTTTGACATTGAGGTGCATTTCCTGTATGCAGCAAAATGCTGGGTCCTTTTGTATATCCAGTCTATTAGTCTATAGGTCTTTGCTGGAATTGAGTTCATTCATGTTAAGAGATAATAGGGAATAGTGATTGCTGGTTCCTGTTATTTTTGATGTTATTTTATGTTTGTGTTATCTTCTTTTGGGTTTGTTGAAAGAAGATTACTTTCTTGCTCTTTCTAGGGTGTAGTTTCCCTCCTTTTGTTGGTGTTTTCCATCTATTATCTTTTGTAGGGCTTTATTTGTGGAAAGATATTGTGTAAATTTAGTTTTATCATGGAATATCTTGGTTTCTTCATCTATGGTGATTGAGAGTTTTGCTGAATATAGTAGTCTTGGTTTGTATTTGTGTTCTCTTAGGGTCTGTTTGAGATCTCCCCAGGATCTTCTAGTCGTCTTTCATGGTCTTTGGTGAGAAGTCTGGTGTAATTCTGATAGGTCTTCCTTTATAAGTTACTTGACCTTTTTCTCTTACTGCTTTTAATATTCTTTGTTTAGTGCATTTTGTTTTTGTTTTTGTTTTTGTTTTTTTTGTTTTATTTTCATGTGACAGGAGGAATTTCTGTTCTGGTTCAGTCTATTTGGAGTTCTGTAGGCTTCTTGTATGATCATGGGCATCTCCTTCTTTATGTTAGGGAAGTTTTCTTCAATAATTTTGTTGAAGATATTTGCTGGCCCTTTTAGTTGCAAATCTTTGCTCTCTTCTCTACCTATAATCTGCAGGTTTGGCCTTTTCATTTTCTCCTGGATTTCCTGGAGGTTTTGCATTACAAACCCTTTTCATGTTGCATTTTCTTTGACTGTTGAGTCAATGTTTTCTATGGTATCTTCAGCACCTGAGATTCTTCTATCTCTTTTATTTTGTTGTTGATGCTCTGACTCCTGATTTATTTCCAAAGTTTTCTATCTCCAGAGTTGTATCCCTTTGTGATTTCTTTATTGTTTCTACTTCCATTTTTTTTCCTGTTTGCATCTCTGACTCCTTATTTCTTTCCAAAGTTTTCTATCTCCAGAGTTGTATCCCTTTGTGATTTCTTTATTGTTTCTATTTCCATTTTTTTACTCTTGGATGTTTTTTTTTCAGTTCCTTCAAATGTTTGTTTGTGTTTTCTGTAAATTCTTTAAGGGATTTTTGTGTTTCCTCTTTAAGTACTTCTACCTGTTGATCCATGTTCTCTTGTGTTTCTTTAAGGGATTTTTGTCTTTCATTTTTAAGGGCTTCTGCCTGTTGTCACACATTTTCCTGTGTTTCTTAAAAGGATTTTTATGTTTTCTCTTTAAGAACTTCTACCTGTTGACCCTTGTTCTCCTGTATTTCCTTAAGGGATTTTTGTGTTTCCTTTTTAAGGAATTCTACCTCTTGGCCCATGTTCTCCTGTATTTCTTTAAGGGTGTTATTTATGTACTTCTTGAAGTCCTCTATCAGCATCACAAAATGTGCTTTTAAATCCAACTCTCGCTTTTCTATTGTGTTGGTGTATCTGGGGCTTGCTTTGGTGGGAGAACTGGGTTCTGATGTTGCCAAGTAGCCTTGGTTTATCTTTGAGGGTTTCTTGTGCTTGCCTTTTGCCATCTGATCATTTCTCCTGTTAGTTGGTCTCTGTCTCTGGCTGGCGTTTATCCCTCTCGTATGCCTGTAAGGCTGTGTCCCTATTCCTGGAAAACCAACTATCTTCTGGCAGGGTCTGTGCACAGGAGGCTGAGAGTTGCCTGGCTCTTTTGTGCAAATTGCAACCAAAGGCTCTTATCCCAGTTGCTTCACTGATCATCTTGTGCACCCCTAGCTGTTCCCCTCCAGAGAAACATTGGAGAGAAAGTAGAGCTTTCACCTTTGTGCTCAGAAGTAGGGACTCTGCTGCGAGATCTCTCCCTACAGCCACACACAGGATGCTCTGGGGCTGCCTAACTCCCTGGTGCAAATGGCGACCAAAGGCACCTGTCCCTGCCGTTCCACTGATCGTATGTCCTGTGCACTCCTAGCTGTTACCCTCCAGAGAGATATTTTAGAGAAAGTGGAGCTCTCACCTCTTCAATCAGGAGTGGAAACACTGTTGGGAGATCACTCTCTCCCTGCTGGCTGTGCACAGAAGGCTGTGGAGTGCCTTGCTCTCTGGTGCAAATGGCAGCCAAAGGCTCCTGTCCCACTACTCCACTTATGGTCCTATGCGTGCCAACTGTTCTCCTCCAGAGAGATATAGGAGAGAAAGTGGAGCTCTCACCTCTGCGCTCAGAAGTGGTGGCTCTGTTGGGATCTCTCTCTCTCTCTCTCTCTCTCTCTCTCTCTCTCTCTCTCTCTCTCTCTCTCTCTGCAGGGTGCTCACATAATGCTGTGGGGTCACCTAGCTCCCTGGTGCAAATGACCAACCGAGTCCTAGGACACATCAAAATTATCATTCACCACTAGCAAGTAACCATCATCCTACATGCAGGAATGGTTCAATGTATGGAAATCTATCAATGAAATCCACTACATAAATAAACACAGAGGCAAATGTCACAGGGTGGTTTAATTAGATGCTTGAAAACCATTTGACAAAATTCAGCATTCCTTCATGTTAAAAGTCTTGGAAAGATCAGGAATTCAAGGCCCATCCCTAAACATAGCAAAAGCAATATATAGGAATCCAGTAGCCAACATCAAACTAAATGAAGAGAAATTTGAAACAATCCTATTATAATCAGGGACCAGGTAAGGCTGCCCTCTCTCTCTCTTTCTATTCAATATAGTACTTGAAGTTCTAGCTAGAACAATTACACAACAATAGGAGGTCAAAGAGATACTAATTGGAAAGGAAGAAATCAAACTATCACATTTGCAGATGGCATGACTGCATAATTAAGCAACCCCAAAAACTCCACCAGAGAACTCCTACAGCTGATAAACTACTTTAGTCATGTGACCGGATATAAAATTAACTCAAACAAAGCAGTAGCCTTCCTATACTCAAAGGATAAACAGGTTGAGAAAGAAATTAGGGAAACAAGACCCTTCACAATACACAAACAATATAAAATATCTTGGTGAGACTCTAACCAAACAAGTGAAAGATCTGTATGACAAGAACTTCAAGTCTCTGAAGAAAGGAATCAAAGAAGACCTCAGAAGATGGAAAGATCTCCCATGCTCAATGTTATGGGGCAATGCAGTTCATTCCTCAGCCAAACCATCCTTTCAGGATCTCTTCTGAGCCACCTCAGGCAGTACAGTACTGGACCTCTGTTTCTCTGCCTACACAGTATTAACTCCAGAAATGGGGGTGCAGGCCCTTCCTACTGGAATATATGGTCTGCTATTGCCAAAAACTGTAGGGTTGCTGCTGGGAAGGAGCAGTGCCATTATGGTGGAATTGATGATTGCCTCAGGAGTTATAGATGCAGTTTATACCAGGGAAATTAAAATAGTGACTTCTTAACCTACTCACATTTCTGTCATTCAGCCTGGACAGAAAATTGCTCAATTACTCCTTGTACCATTGATTATGACAAAAATAAGGTTAAAACTAATGTCTGAGGGCCAAAAGGATTTGGTTCTTCAAATGCTTAGTGGGTTCAAGTGATAAAAGCTGAAAGACCCTAACTAGTTTTAAGGATAAATGGGAAAAAAATTTAGAGGACTGCTTGATACAGAAGCAGATGTATCTGTAATAACCTCTGTTCTCTGGCCTGGTTTTTGGCCTAAAACAACTACTATTACTCAGTTGCAAGGGATAGAGCAAAGTCAGAGTCTGAGCAAAACAGTGATCTCTTACATTGGGAGGAGGAGGAAGGTCATGAAGGATTTCAAACTTACATTGTTTCTAATTTGCCTGTTAATTTGTGGGGAAGAGATATAATGAAGGACATGGGGGTCCTTTTATACAGTCCAAATAGTAAAGTTACACAATAAATGTTTGTTGGTGGTTATTTACCTAACCAAGGGTTAGGAAAGCAAAATCAGGGAGAATTAGAGCCCATTATAATTAGCCCTAGAAAAGGAAAAACATGTCTAGAGTATTTTTAATGGAGACCATTGACAACCCTGCACTCCATGTGACAAAATCACTTGCAAGAGTGATGTTCCTGTATGGGTGAATCTGTGGTCTCTTACTTCTAAAATAAACCTGGCCACTCAACAGCTAGTGCAGGAGCAGTTGCAAGCTGGTCACACAGAACCTTCCAGTTTCCCTTGGAACTCACCTATATTTGGCTTTTTTGGGTTTTTTTTTTTTTGCTTTTTTTATTGTTGTTTGGTTTTTCAAGACAGGGTTTCTCTGTATAGATCTGGCTGACCTGGAATTCACTCTGTAGACCAGCTTGGCCTCGAACTCAGAAATCCACCTGCCTCTGCCACCCAAGTGCTGGAATTAAAGATGTGCACCACCATTGTCTGGCTTCACCTATATTTATAATTAAAAAAAATCAGGCAAGTGGAGATTATTGCAAGATTTAGGAAGGTTAATGAAACAATGGAGCTTATGGGAGCATTAAAACCAGGTCCGCCTACCCCAGCTGCCATTCCAAAAAATATATATAAAATCATCATAGACTTAAAAGTTTGTTTTTATACTATTCCTTTGCACCCCGATGACTGTAAAAAGTTTGCATTTAGTGTCACTGTTTGTAATTTTATGGAACCTAGGAATCGATATCATTGGAAAGTTTTGCCTCAAGGAACGGCCAATAGCCCTACTTTATATCAAAAGTTTGTTGCTGCTTCAATACAAGAAGTTAGGACCTTGTGCCCTTCTTTGTATATGGTTCATTATATGGATGACATATGCTTAAAGAACTGGGTTCAATCTTCAGCACCACAACTAAAATCAAACCAAACCGAGAAAGACGGAAGAGAATGGAGAGAATAAAAAAAAAGGTAGAGGGAAAGAAGAACATAGGAAAGAAGAAGGTAGGGAAGGGAAATGGGAATCCAAGGAAGCAAGACAGAAAAGACCCAAGTTTTTCCCCTCACCCAGTAAAGACTTGAAACTTTAGTGTTACTAATAAATAGATAACTTGTTGTAAAGTAGAAGTAGTAAATTTGTTAAGTGCACAAAAATATACTGTAGCCACACAAAATATGAAACTGAAATAAAGATCAGATGACTGATGATTACATGGGAAAGATTGACATGAGGGAACTGTAGGGTAATTTTACAGTGGTAGCAAATGTATAAGTACAGTAAATGGACTTACAGTGGCTGAGGACTGAATTCCTCTAGATTTTTTACAAGTGTTTAATTCAAATGTTAATGTTCAACCTCTTAATGATATGTTTCATATTCCATGATTAATGGTATTTCTTTTCTTTAGGTACTGTTTTAGATTTTCTTCTGTTACTATAACTGATAGTAATATACATAGCATTGTCTGATGTTCGCTCAACCTTTACTGGAAGCCTTCTTGACTTATAAGAGCAACATGAGAAAGGACAAGAGAACCAGCTTGGGTCCTTTTTTTCTAAAGCTTCCAATGCTTTCTGGGAGGTTCTTTCTTCATGATCACATCTAACTAATTACTTCTAAAGAGCTACCTCCAAATACCATTAGCCTATCAATCTGAGGATTTGAACAAATTTCTGAGGATGAACAAATTTCAGAGGATACATTGGAACAATATCATTCTGTCTTTCCCCACAAATGTGTGTCAGAGTCACAGGCCAAACACATAAATTAAATCCAAATAACATCAAGCTCCACAAAGATAGGCTGTTATTCTCCTCAGTATTGAGACAGAGAATTGGGAGAGACAACAGAAGAAGGAGGAGGAATTTGAGAGACTGGACTTCCAGGAAAGGAAGAAGAGTTTAAGATCTGAAGTTAGCCCCTGTGCATTCCTGGCAGGAGAGGCCAACCCACTTGAATCCCTGGCAAGAATGACCTGTGGAATTTCAGGGAATGATTGCTAAAGGTGGGGGTTGGCATAAAGCAAGGAGTGTGGAAGGGTTTCAGGAGACGATCTATGGGATCCATTGGAAATGAAGGCAGGGAGAGAGGTGCGGCTACAGGAAATGTCCTTTTTAAGATCAAGGGATGAGATACTTTATTTGGTTTAGGAGAGCAGAATGAGAGTTGAAAATTTGGAGTTAGCATACTGATTCACTGTTATAAATCAATCTCCAATTTTTTCTGGTATCTTGAACTCCCAGTGTGCCTTGAAAAAATGGACACTATGTCCTTAATTGACTAAAACAAGGCCTATCTGCAATCTATATCTAATGATAACGTATAAAATCTGTTTAACAACTGAATGAAAAGCACCATACTACTCATACTCATAAAGCAGTTATTAATTAAAATGCCTTTTTTGTTTGTTTTTTTGCTTGTTTAGCTCAAAGGTAGTAGCTGCTATTGCCTATGGTTAATCTTTCAACTATTTTTCTTCCTCCTTTTCATCTTCTTTGTTCTCTCTCTGCCCATCTACTGCATTTCCTTGTCTTTTTCTCCTTTATTCTTTCTGAGACTAGGTCATGCTAAGAGTCTTAGCATGGCCTTGAACTTCTAGACTCAGGTGAGTCTCCTGTATCATCTCCCAAGGACTGGCACTACATGATAAGTGCCACCATGCCTGGCTTTTGATGGTTATTTTTACAAGTTCATTTGGATAGGCAACAGTGATCAGATATTTTGGGACACATTAACATGGATGTTTATATATATACATATACACATACATATACATACTTATATCATATGTGGATATATTTAGCTTTAATAGATGGACTTGAATAAATTAATACCATTCTATACTATGCACTATGGTGGGTCTCATCCTACTAATGAATCATTTTTCTCTACTGAACAAGGAAAGCACTCCTACCTGATCTCCCTTCTCATGGGGGAACCAGATTTGAATTCTTCCTGGAGCTTTAGCCAGTCACTAGAAGCTGAAATGTCCAGCCTCCAAAATCCTGTGAGTCACTTTACATAAAGAAATCTCCCTTTCCTTTAGTATAAATTTTAGAGAAAATAAAGAGAGCAATTTCCAAAAGGAACAAAGAAATACAAACAAAGCAAATGTATGTCAATAAGGTAATTCTTTTGCAAAAAGGGTGAAATAGAACTCAAACTGGTCTCCAACACCCAGACACGAATAGGACTGTTCTGATGTAGGTGATGATTGCATTTCATCACATTGATGGGAGTTCAAATTCAAAATCCGAAACAGTCCACTGATTACACAAAGTGGAGGCATAGTATTCAGCAAATATGGATTTTTTCCCAAGCTAAGTTCCTTTGATCAAGAAAAAAAATCTTTCATTATACATCTGTACATTCATAATTTCATTATACATTGTATCTATTTCTCTGGGTAGCTATGACTAATATATTTGGATTTGAGTTGAATTAGATTTCCTTTTGTTGCCTGCTAAAAACAACTCTTTTGCTACACATACCTCAAATTTGATCAGTAATATACTGATGTCATCTGGACCTATAGATATTCATAATATATTATTTCCTAAGATCATTGTCCAAGTGAGTCTACAGAGAGACATTTCCCTCAGTTGAAAACTCTACATTATATTTACAGCACCTTAACTCTCCCCTTAAGCTGAGTTTTCAACAGTGTGCTGAAAAATAATTCTTGATCTTAGTTATATAGAAGAAAATGTGGTAGACTCAAGATTAGTGCTCCCAATTGAAAACATTGAAAGTACAAGTGAAAAGAAGCACAGATGTAGTATCAGATTCATAAGAAATTTATATATTCACACCATGTCTAAAGAATTACTCCCTGACCTTTGCTTACACACTTCCTGAAATGGAAGAATAAACTCTTTCTTTTGTTGCTATCCCTATATATGGGCCTTCTTCCTAGACTGTCCTAACATAAAGGTGCTATGTAATAATATATAATAGTTATTTACTAGTTATCCTTTAGATTTAACATGGAATGGCTCTGGGTCTCATATGGGTCTCCTGAAGATTAATAAACCCAGCTGTGGCTTGTCATAAAAATCTTTAAGAGCACAGGTAGTACCTCCCCTGCCACTCAGAGGATCACATCCAGAACCCTCTGGCGGAAGTCTTTCAGTTTCTGTCTCCAGCTTGGAATCACCCTCTGCCACAGCATGCCATATCCAAGGGGCACATGGTGGTAGCTAATCACCCAGGAGTGAAGAGAGGACAGTCGGCACAGGTAGTACCTCTCCAGCCACTCATAGGATCATGTCCAGAACCCTTTGGCAGAAGCCCTCTGGTTTTTGTATTTGGCTCGGAACCACCCACCATGACAGCACACCATATCCAAGTGGCTCACAGAGGAAGATAACCACTCAGGAGTACAAAAAAGTCAGACATCACAGGTAGGACCATCCCTGCTGCTCAGAGGAAGCAGCCAGAAACCCTGAGGACACAAGAGCCTAGGAGAAGCCTGGGACAGGAGTCATCCAATTACCACATGCGCCCAGAGCTGATTGGGGCCACAGAACTACATCCCCAAATACAACCACAAGAGAGCAAGTCCCGCAGGAATACCTACATACCTGTGTACACAGAGAGAATGGATCTCAAAGGAATACAGATACAGAGGCTTGCATAACAGATAAGCCACAATCAGAGACAGCAACGTCAACCAACACCAGAGATAACCAGATGGCAAAAGGCAAATGCAAGAACCTTACCAACAGAAACCAATGCAACATGGCACCATATGAACCAAGTTCTCCCACAACAGCAAGTCCTGGACACACCAACATGCCAGAAAAGCAAGATATGAATTTAAAATCACATCTCATGATGCTGATAGAGGATTTCAAGAAGGACATAAATAATGCCCTTAAAGAAATTCAGGAGAATATGAATCAACAGGCAGAAGCCCTTAAAGAGGAAACACAAACATCTGTTAAAGAAATATAGTAGAACATGGGTCAACAGGTAGAAACCATAAAAAGAAACACAAAAATCACTTAAAGAAATACAGGAGAGGGCTGGAGAGATGGCTTAGTGGTTAAGAGCACTGACTGCTCTTCTAAACGACCTAAGTTCAAATCCCAGCAACCACATGGTGGCTCACAACCACCTCTAACGAGATCTGATGCCCTCTTCTGGAGACAGCTTCAGTGTACTTACATATAATAAATAAATCTTTAAAAAAAAATACAGGAGAGCATGGGTCAACATGCAGAAGTCCTTAAAGAGGAAACACAAAAATCCCTGAAAGAATTTCAGGAAAACACAGACAAACAAGTGTAGGATCTGAACAAAACTATTCAGGATCTACAAATGGAAGTAGAAACAATAAAGAAATCACAAAGTGAGACATCTCTGGAGACAGAAAACCTTGGAAAGAATTCAGGAGTCATAGATGTAAGCATCAACAACAGAATACAAGAGATAGAAGAAAGAATCTCAGGTGCTGAAGATACCATAGAAAGCATTGACTCAAAAGTCAAAGAAAATGCAAAATGCAAAAAACTTGTAACCCAAAATACTCAGGAAATCCAGGACACAACAAATAGATCAAACCTAAGGATTATAGGTATAGAAGAGAATGAAAATTTACAACTTAAAGGACCAGTAAATATCTTCGACCAAGTGATAGAAGAAAACTTCCCTAAAGAGAGAGATGCCCATGAACATATAAGAAGCTGACAAAACTCCAAACAGAATGAACCAGAACAGAAATTCCTCCCATCACATAATAATCAAAACACCAAATGTACTAAACAAAGAAAGAATATTAAAAGCAGTAAGAAAAAAGACCAAGTAACATATAAAGGAAGACCTACCAGAATTACACCAGACTTCTCACCAGAGACCATGAAAGCAAGAAAATCCTGGGCAGGTGTCATACAGACCATAAGAGAACACAAATGCCAGCCCAGACTACTATACCCAGAAAAACTTTCAATCACCATAGATGAAGAAACCAAGATAGTCTATGATAAAACCAAATTTTCACAATATCTTTCCACAAATCCAGCCCTACAAAGAATAATAGATGGAAAACACCAATATAAGGAGGAACTACACCCTAGAAAAAGCGATATAGTAATCTTCTTTCAACAAACCCAAAAGAAGATAACCATACAAACATAAAAATAACATCAAAAATAACAGCATGCAACAATCACTCTTCCTTAATATCTCTTGACAATTCCCCCAGTGAAAAGACTAAAAGACTGCATACTTAAATAGGACCCAGCATTTTGCTGCATACAGAAAACACACATTAGTGGCAAAGACAAACACTAGCTCAGAGTAAAAGCATTTGACAAAATTCAGCATCCTTTCATGTTAAAAGTCTTGGAAAGAACAAGAATTCAAGGCCCATACCTAAATATAGTAAAAGCAAAATACAGCAAACCAGTAACCAATAACAAACTAAATGGAGAGAAACGAAGCAATCCCACTAAAATCAGGGGCTAGACAAGGCTACCCTCTCTCTCCAGTTCTCAAATTCATCTGGAATTAAAAAAAAAAACAGGATACCTAAAGCTATTCTCAACAGTAAAAGAACTTCTGGGAGAATCAGTATCTTAGACCTCAAACAGTACCATAGAGTAATAGTGCTGAATACTGATTGATTTTGGTACAGTGACAGGAACGTAGATCAATAGAATCCAGAAATGAACCCACACTCCTACGGTCACTTGATCTTTGACAAAGGAGCTAAAACCATACAGTGGAAAAAAGATAGCATTTTCAACAAATTGTGCTGTTTCAACTGGTGGTTAGCATGCAGAAGAATGCAAATCAATCCATTCTTATCTCCTTGTACTAAGCTCAAGGCCAAGTGGATCAAGGACCTCGACATAAAACCAGACATACTGAAACTAATAGAAAATAAACTGGGGAAGAGTCTTGAGCACATGAGCACAGGGGAGAATTTCCTGAACAGAACACGAAAAGCCTGTGCTCTAAGATCAAAAATTGACAAATGGGACATCATAAAATTACAAAGTTTCTGTAAGGCAAAGAACACTGTCAGTAGGACAAAAGGGCAACTAACAAGTTGGGAAAAGATCTTTACTAATTCTACATCAAATAGAATGCTAATATCCAATATATACAAAGAACTCAAGAAGTTAGACTCCAGAGAACCAAATAAACCTATTAAAAATGGGAATCAGAGCTAAACAAAGAATTTTAACGTGAGGAATATGGAATGTCTGAGAAGCACCTAAAGAAATGTTCAACATCCTTAGTCATTAGGGAAATGCAAATCAAAACAACCCTGAGATTTCACCTCACACCAGTCAGAATGGCTAAGATCAAAAATTCAGGAGAGAGACCGACACTGGTGGTGCACGCCTTTAATCCCAGCACTTGGGAGGCTGAGGCAGGAAGATTTCTGAGTTCAAGGCCAGCCTGGTCTACAGAATGAATTCCAGGACATCCAGGGCTACACAGAGCTGTCTGCTCTAAAAAAAAAAAAAACAGGAGCGAGCAGGTGCTGACAAGGATAGGTAGAAAGAGGGACACTCCTCCACTGCTGGTGGGATTGCAGTTTGGCGGTTCCTCAGAAAAATGGGCATAATACTACCTGAGGACCCTGCTATACCACTCCTGGGCATATACCCAAAGTATTCTCCAGCATGTATAAGGACACTCTGCTATGTTCATAGCAGGCCTATTTATAATAGCCAGAAGCTGGAAAGAACCCAGATGTCCCTCAACCGAGGTATGGATACAGAAAATGTGGTATATATGCACAATGGAATACTACTAAGTTATTAAAAACAGTGAATTCATGCAATTCTTAGGCAAATGGGTGGAACTGGAAAATATCATCCTAAGTGAGGTAATGCAATCACAAATGAATACCCATGGTATGCACTCACTGGTAAGTGGATATTAGCCCAGAAGCTTGGAATACCCAAGGCACAATTCACGTATAAAATGATGCTCAAGAAGAAGGAAAAACAAAGTATGGATACTCTGGTCCTTCTTAGAAGGGGAAACAAAATACACACACAGAGATACGGAGACAAAGTGTGAAGCAGAGTCTGAGGGAAAGACCCTCCAGAGACTTCTCCACTTAGGGATCCGTCCCATATACAATTACAAAACCCAGGCACCATTATTGATGCCCACAAGTGCTTGCTGACTGGAGTCGGATATAGCTGTAGCCTGGGAGGCTCTGCTAGTGCATGACAAATACATATGGGGATACTCTCAGCCAGTCATTGAACTGAGCACAGGGTCCTCAATTGAGGAGCTAGAGAAAGGACCCAAGGAGCTGAAGGGGTTGTAGCACCACAGGAGGAGCAGCAATATGAGTCATCGAGTACTCCCAGAAACAAAGCCATCAACCAAAGAGTTACCCATGGCTCCAGACACATAGGCAGCAGAGGATGGCCTTGTTGGACATCAAAGGGAGGAGAGGCCTTTGATCCTGGAAAGGCTCTATGCTGCAGTGTAGGGGAATACCAGGACAGGGAAGCAGGAGAGAGATGATTGCGGAACAGGGGAAGGGGAGATGGGTTGTGGTATTTTCAGGGTGTGTGTGTGTGGCGGGGGGGGTGACCAGGAAAAGGGACAACATTTGAAATGTAAATAAAGGATATATCTAATAGAAAGATAAAAAGTCTTTCAATTTACGTACGTAATCGAAATCATTATAAATGTGAATTCAGTCTCTTGGAAATAAAACAGAGCTAGAATGGCCTTATTTAAAATATTATGAGTTTAGTCACTGGACTGACACTACTATGCACAAATACTGTGTCTTTGAAATGCATAAATTTTGTGCTACAGCAGAAGCATGGAATCAGGAAGTGTTACTAAATGCAAATTAGGTTTGAGCAGAGTGAGACCACAGTGTTTTTCAAGTACAGCATTATAGAAGCAATAAAACAAAGGGCTACAGAAGCAGAAGCAGAAATCTGTGAAATGGTTCTCATGTGTTAAGCAACGAGGAAGGAGCAATGTTTCCCTTAACTAGTTTAAGTAAATACATTAATTAGGATGCTTCATGCTAATTCCTAGTCTTGAGACTGAGGCTGGGAATAGATTGAAATTTGGGAGGCATTGGTATACAGTGACTAGGAAAGATAGTGATGATGAATTAAGATAGAATGAAGAAGTCTGTGTCTGGCATGTCACAGTATAAATATTTCAGAGTGCTTCTTAGTTAACAAATTTACAAAACTGGCATTCCATTCTGGGCCATGCAAAACTAAGAATGTATTACATTGTCATATATCTGCAAAATGGCTATACTTGAACAGATCAAAGATTGTTGATTGCTTGAGCATGAATTTAAGCTTATGAATGTACTCTGGCTCTTTCTGTTTTATTAGCTTACGTTATATTAACTACCTTCAACCTAGGCAACATATACTGATAGTAATTTTAACAAAACATATCACATGGATAAGCCCACCAAGATTTGGCAGCAACAGTACTTTTTTAAAACAATTTGGATAAAATTGTTAAATATGTGAAAAAGGCAGGATAGTTTATATAACCCCTACTTTAAAAATAATTCTGTATTATTTCATGGAAAACAACTATATAAGTTGGCAATTTAACTAGGAAAATTTCTACCTTCTGAAGAATGCCAGGGGAAAGAATTGCTACTTAATTCACATCTTAGTAACTTTCCAATTTCCTATTCTAATTCAGTTGCTGGCTAGAATCTAGCCCCACTGATACGACTATATAGTTTAAGTTTTCATTTAACAGTAGCACAAAAGTGTATAACAATTATTTAATTAGCAATTTATTGTTGCATAATAAGCAATAACCAAGATTGTAGCTATATTCAAAAATATACACTGACTTCTCTCATACATAAAGTAAGTTGATTAGCTATAAGCTATGATTTTCAAGGGGTTATCTTCCTCATGGCCATACATGTAACTCTCCTACCATATTAATATAGGCTAACAACACAAATAACTTTGAATTCAGTATTTGTTTTTTGTATAATATTATAACATTGAACAAAGTATCTTCCCATATTCCATGTGACTAAAAAATGGGTTTTCAAGGTTCTGACACTTGTACAAGACTTGTTTTTTGTATAATATTATAACATTGAACAAAGTCTCTTCCCATATTCCATGTGACTAAAAAATGGGTTTTCAAGGTTCTGACACTTGTACAAGATTGTTGACTTTTGTATGCTTCTAGTACAACACCATCATATTCAACTAAAAGTACTTCATTGTAGCCTCTCTGGTCTTTTCCAGGCTTCTGTGCACCCTTTTACATATGTAAAACCTTCCAGCCAGTAAGTACAAAGTGATATTTTAAAGTTCTCATTAGATATCTTAATTTCATTAACACTCTGTGGTTAATGACTCTTTGTCATGACTCTTTTAATGAAATGCAAGCATCAACAGGCTAAGTTTGACAAATGATGAAAATAAGAATATTTAAATCAGCAGAAAGTAAGTATAATTTTCATTATCCAATTATAGTATCTTGATATGTAGTACTGTCTGGCCTGGAACACAATGAAATAGATTCTCCTGACTCTGCTTCTGAGTGCTGAGTTTAAAGTCATGTACCACCACGCCTGGTTTGAGTTCCTTTGTTATTCTTTCTGGGTTCGTCTGCCTAGGGTAACATTGCATACAGTGGACTAGACCCACCTTAGTTAGCCACGGAATGAATGCTACACAGACTTACCCATGGACCAGCATAAAGCAGGAAATTGCTTAATTGGGGTTCCAATTTTCAAGTGTGGAGGTCCTAACTACAACTAGTTCTCACACTCACTGAAATACCACAGAAAAGACTCCTTAAACCTAAATAAGACAGGAAAAAAAGTTGATCTTGAAGGTTTAGCTCTCTTGGTTTTTTCCCCTAAGCACAGACCTATCTATAGCATTAATACCCAAACTGATTAAACAAATACCATCAAGAAATCCTGTAATCAATGTACATCTCACCATACTTAAACACTTATATTCACACCTCATTGGTCTAAAAGAATCATATAATCACACCCATAACAATTATAACAGAAGTTACATATGCTATGTGCACAGAAAATGAAAACCAATCAGATACCGGATGAAGCATGAGAATTCTAAGCAAAATTGGGGCTTTAGTCTGTATCCTCCCAACTTCCCAATGTCTCTGTAGTTAAGTTTCCTCATCCGCACTACATTCTTGTATTAAAATGTCCAAATTAGAGAAAGTATGCTCATGTACATGATGAACTCTAGTACATAACAGTATTTGATCACAAACTTCAAGAGCCTGTGTGTTCCGATGAGCCCTAACTGGGGTTTCCTGAAGTAATAGCTATGAAATAGCTGAAGATGATTCAGCCTGAGAAACAAGTTTCTATTGCTGCTGATGAGTTAACCACTCTGAAGTACACTGTGACTACCCTGTTCCCTGTGGGGCTCATGAAGTGGTTCAGGGGTGTCAGACACAGTCAGAAACATAATATATACATTTATAGGATAGCATTTCCCCAGGGTAACAAATCATTCAGATGCTTCAATGAGAAGCAACCTGGACATTTCCATCTGCATCAGAAACGGCACACTTGCTGATGCTGGTACCTAGTACTGTGTGAAGTTCAACATCTCAGACTCGGCCAAGGGGATTCAGTTTGGGAAAGGCATTGAGTTGTTTGTATTTGGTAAGTACTACATTTTCCTTCTCATTCTTGATATCTCCAACAGGTCAAAATAAAGTCCAGTATTCCATGTGCAACAAGTAAGAAACAAATGTAGAAGCACCCTCATGTTCATAGGGTGTCTTTTCTCCAACTACAAATAAAGGAAGCTGGGAAGAGGTATTTGCTAGGGGTCCTCCACCAGGGAAATGGAGGTAAATCCATACCCTTGTCTGCCTGCCTCACATCACTTTATTCTCAATCTGTCTCAACTTAGTGACTGCATAATGACCCTGAGAACTGACTGCCTTCTCCAATGACAGGGTCAGACATGGCCTACTGATTCCAAAGTGTACTTGCTTCCCTAATTAAGTCTTTTCTTTCTGCTCACAGGGCGTACTTATGCCAGGTTCTACCATTTATGTTAACAGAGATGGCAGGAGGTTATTGAGCAGGAACATTCTATCCAAGATGTATATCTCCTTCCTCCCAAGAGGAAAAGCACATCAAGGGATGAAATGATAGATCCAGGGTAGTGTGTACTTTTCTTGTTTCCTCTTTATTCGCAACACACTCTGAAAATTTCAGATATGCCCACATTTCATGTGGAATCACTAAGCCCTGCTTTAGATGTTGGAACCAAACTAAGCCTTTGACTTGGGACTGTCAAAGATAATTTCATATCAGGGACCTACACTAAAAGGAACTGAAGGTTTGGCCGAATGTTGCAGCTTGACTTCTGGAGGTAGTCACCATGTGGATAATCTCCATATACTAGCTGAGGCAGGCAGATGCTCATTTTGAATGTCCTGACAAAAGTATGAAGGTCTTATTTTGAAAATTTTACAGAGAGGACAGACATACTATCCAGCACAGCCCTGTTAGAGATGTGAGCTCTGTATGCCAGTCTGCCCATGATCACACAGTCAGTTAGTGCTGAGTTCTGGCCTGGAATCCATCTCACTCCAGGACTCCTCCTTACTCTCCCAGTAAAAGGCAGCTTCTCCACATATAATCCTGATGCATAAGAGATGTTGAGTCAGAATTCATTGAACTCAGAGAATTTTTTCATTCATCGCCAGCTCCAAACTTTCAAGATATGAAAGTTATATATCAAGATATCATATTTTAGTATGATTTTCATCATACTAAAATACTGTAGTTCTAACATGCTGCAGTTATCAAAAGCTACCTTCAAGTCAATCGTATTGTCACCACATATTATATGTGAAAAGAGAGAGTTAGTGGAAAAAATGCATAATAGTCCAGGAGGTAAGGATATCATATATCAGATCCCAGGACATGAATGCTTCATTTTTTCAATTTGTGGCTACTAAAACATTTTGACACTGAACCAATTCTTATAGCCACAATCCTGACCATAAGGGACATGCCCTCTAGAGGAGGGCTGCTACATTTGAGGGTGAATTAGTTTATACAAGGATGTTATCATTTCTCCACCTGAGTTCGGTGTAGAAAGTCTTCTCATAAACCCACAATGGATATAAACAGGGGCAATAGCTTCATCCTGAATCCATACATATCATATATATGGGCAGTGAATTTCTAGGTAATGCAATATGCATAAGACCCCAACCAGAAAGTGACACAGATATGATGTAATTCATATAGGTGGAAGGAAAGCCACTATGTACCATATATATGTTATTTCATTTTCTTTATAAGCATGTTCCATAGGAGAGAGGTCATGTCTTCCCTTTAGAGAAGAAGACCCTAAGGTTCATAGAGAGCATTAGACTTGTGAGCAGGTGAGGAATAGGAAAGAGCTGAGTACAACACTCTCCCTCATAGATTAACACAGCATACATGCAATTATTCCTGCATAGCATATTCTATGAGCAGCAGCCACAGAATAGACCTTCCTCCTACATACAGTCTCAGAAATGTGAGAAAGAAATAAGTAAGGCTCTTAAGGAGCCTGGAGCCCCTGGAACAACGGCCTGGTTATGCCACGAGCTACCTAAAGTAGACATCTAACAGAGAATAACTCAAGTCTAATTTGGGGGGAAGAAGTAGAGTGATATAAGTCACAGGGCTCAGTGTGAGGACAGTTGGTTTCTGTGGGAAACGAAAGTGATGGCATAGAATATGGCTTCTGAGATCCATCAGGCAAGATGAAACAGTCTCTATTTCAGCATCAATATATGTATCATGGTGATAATCAGAGATCCTTAGAAGGGAAAGCCTGGGCCTCTGTGTATCACCTGCCACAGGAGGATGCCAAAAATTAGACAACATGTCATGGTTGCAATAAGGAGGATAACTCATTGAACCTGGCACTCTATAGAATATGGCTCCAGTGCCCACTTGTCCAAAGTGCTATGACTACCCAAAAAAGTGCTGAGACTCTGGCATCAGGAAGCCATAGAGTAAGAAAATCTTACTCTCTGTGGAGTCCTCAGTTTCCCTTTCTATGATGATAACAGCCAATGTCCCTGCTAAATATTCCTTAAGGAAAGAGAAACCATGCACATATTCTTGGTTAGTAACATCAGGGTCATAGGAGCAACAGATTTTTAGTGATCTTCAGGAGAGAGAAAGGAATGCCTGGATATGCATCTAAGCATTGCTGCTTTTTGACAAGTACCTAGAACAGACCTTCTACACAGAGACCTCATTTGGTACCTGCTCCTGCTAGCATAGTACATAGACTGGTTCTATAAAAGTAGTAAAGTTATACAGCATATTTGGAGAAGCTACTGACTTTTAGGAAATGTTTCATCACTGTGAGCTGTGTTACTAAATGGGCATGTGACTTTGGACTTTTCATTTTCCCCCTGTAGGCCTTAGATATAGATGAAGTTAAGTTGAGATTTGTTGGAGACACCCCACATTAAACTTAAGATGCCTGGAATCCCTGAGGACAAGGAAGAAAAACTTTCTCGGTTACTGTGTCTCAGAGCATGAGGCTATGACCTCTTCTGGGCCCCAGTATGAGTACTGAAGAGCCCAAAGCCTGCTTCTTTGATGCAAGCACCATGTGATGTCATTTTTGCAACTATTCTTAGTACTTATCATTCTCCTTGTCTATTTAATGTTCCTTCTCTTTCCTCCTTCCTTGATTAAATTGGTATTTGGTAACCTGGCAAGACCTAGTAGGAGCCTGCTTAATATCCAGGAACTAGATGCTTAAAGTGAAAGTTATTCATGAATTCAAGAGAAATATATGTTACGATCACTCGAGATGGAAATGAAAGTTACCTAGAGCGGCAGGCAGAAATGAGTAAATCTGCATCTATCCCACCAGTCTTGGTCCCAATTCTGTATAATAAAAACAGGACAATTTTATTACAAAATAGGATTAAATAGCATACAGTTATTCCCCAGAAAGTCAGCAATGGGTTCCTTGGGTTCAGGGATGATAATGGCAGCCTCCAAGGAATTCTCCATACAGGCCAAGTGAGGATGATTTTGTAGATAGACAGATGGGGTCCTGAAGACTGCAAGATTAGCAGTATGACCTCATGTTTGCCCTTTTATGAAACTGTTCTGTCTCACACATGTCTGAAAGATACTGACTATGTAACCGCAATACTGCTGCCCCCGACCTTACTGGAGTCTGGTGGTTAGGAGATATAAAAAAAAAAAATGTGCTTCCTGCAAAAGTTTTATGTGTGAGATTTTATGGTTCCATTTTTCTGTTCTAAATCTATACTACTTTGTATCACAAGAAAATTTTGGCACAGGAAAATAGAGAAGCATTTACCCACCCCACTATGAACTTTTTAACCCAAATTCCTCATATGATTTCAATAAAGGACTGAGTCAAGCCTATATGAACATTTTGACTCCAGAGTTCAGAAAGTTCTCATGGAAGGAACAAGCTTTTCAGTTTCCTCAGTTGATGTGTCTTCTTATTTGCCTACCAGATATCCCTAATCCTTGACAACCCATGACTCATGTTGAGGCTGGACCCCAGCAGAGATTGCTGGCTGTTTATTTGGCTATTTTTAGAATTACCTATCAAGCTGAAAGAAATCTTGGATCCAGGTTCCTTTAATTGTTTTGATATGGGTATTGGCATCAGAAATATCAAATATATGCTTTAACGAAAACAAAGATATTTGTGATTATTCCTTTGATAGAGATGTTAGAACAAAAATGTAAATCATGGCAATCCCTTATGCATCAGAATGACAGGGCTCAGTCTGCTGCACACAGCCTTCTAAAGCCCAAGTAAAGGGCCAAGAACACCTCTCAAAGAGGAAACCCAGAGTGCCTAAGGTCCAAATGAGAGAAAAATAGAGCCTTGTTAAACTCCAAATTCAGGGCAAGTGTTTCCTGTATTGCACAGGTCTGCAGTAGAACAATTTCTGGGAACAGAAGCTTCTCCCCTTTACTTACAATTCTACATTAAAAACACAAAATGTCAAAACAGCTCTGTGCTTCTCCCATCTTGTGGTCATCTGCCATCTATAATTAGCCCCTCTGGAGGAAGTGCTTGTAGTCCCGATTTTACTGTAAAAGCCACTGGCCAACTTAGTGAAAGGATCATTAAGAGGAGGATACCAGTATATATAGATGTATCTGCTCCTTAGGTGGAATTTTTATGGCAGTGCCAAAAACAAACCCGATATATACCTTATTGTTTTGTATGGATTTTCCTTACCTTACATACATATGCAAATGGGGAAAATAATAAGAGTGTGATCCTAAAACTTCCAACAAGGACACTAATATGTAGGATTTCTGTTCACATACTTAGGTATGGGATTCTACCTTAATTTTTCTACTTTCTAGAGTGAGGTTTTTAATCCAGTTTTTATGGAAATGCATTAAGGAAAGCATCAGCTCAGGACCCCATCAAGACTTAGAATCATCCCAAAGGAAATTATTTGTCCCAGAAGGACCAAGATCAAGGCATAAGAGATAACAACAGGAAATCAAGGCTAAGGGAGAAGTAGAAGGGCTAACAAAGAACTTCTTCTTTAGAAAACAAATGTGACACATAAGAAAAGGGCAGTTTATAAAGGTAAGATTAGAAATCCTGTGTTAAGATAAAGTGTTTAATTTTAATTGGGCATGTAAATTAGGTGAGCCAAAGGGAGCTTTTAGTTGCTGGATTTCAATACTTCAATAGATTTACTTTGGTATTCAGACTCAGAAGAAAGTAGAGAACAAATAAGGAAACAAACCTCAATGATTGTCTTTTGGAATGTAATCTAACGGTTTTTACCAAGGTAGAAGGAATGGGGGAGAAGACCAGTGCTGGCCAGAGCAATGCTTGCTGTATTCAAACTGTCCAGAGTCCCATCAAAGGCAACATTGATGCACATCAGATAAGGAGGAGAATTTAAGTTAACCTCCTGTTTAATGTCAGATGAACTTTTTCCTTTAACATGGATAAATTCTCTACCCACATGTAATCTGATCATAATCTTACCCAAGGTTTAAATACTACAATATGGACAATGTTAAAACAGCTAGAAATTCCTAATAATTGATGACTGCAATAGTCCTCAAACAAGTATGGACATCAGATGTGCTGGTGTATAGATAGCTTGAGTTCAAATGACACCTGTTTAGCCTCATAACTGGATGGACATTTAAGGAGGAATCACATGTACACAAACACAAATGTGTATGATATTTGTCAAATGCAGTCTGTTACACACAAAAATCCTCTACAGGACACACTGCTTTCCTCTCAACATTCCACAAATACATGTGCATTTAGGACCAGAGTGTGTGTCTGTCTGCTCCACAGGCTTACATCTGTGATTCTTGAAATTGACAATTAGAAAATCAGGAAATATCTCTGATTTTATTGACAGAGGATAATCTCTATTTTTACCTTTAGCCTAAGTACAATTTATGTCAACACATGTAGATTCTGACAATTAATCAGGTTCTCAATTATAAGTTTAGAAGTTGGGAAAAGTTAGACATAAAGCATATAAATAAAATGAAAGAAAAAAAACAGCCAGGAGAATCAATAAATTTTCCAGCTTTGTGTCAATTCTGTTATGCATTTTATTTTCTGGGTTACAATAGATGCAAACCAAGGAACATTTACCTTTGATTCTCAAGGTTTCATGAGATTATCAGCAGGAATAGATGATATGAAGTATCATATAGATTGATAATTGCCTTCCATGGCCAAAAATAGAATTCCACCTGGAATATCACTTAATTATTTACTCTTGGGCATCTGTACTAAACTGTGCAGACACAGAACAAGGGATACCGCAAAAGGACCAGAACAAAAACCTGGGGGTAAAATATTGAGGAGGATGAGCAGCTAACATCTGTGGCTAGGATACAGGCATTACATGCAAGTAGAGCCATTCCTTAGTGTGGCTGAAGTTCTGCTATCGATCCCAAGTACCACAGTAAACCATGATGATGATGATACTATCTAGGAAGGTTATTCACAATACTTTGTCATCTGTGGTAGCCATCACAATCTATCATTGTTTATATACTTCTTTATAGCTAAACCATCTCCTTCTGTCATCTTTGGACTTGTAGTCAGAATTGCACCCAGGAAGACAGTGTCCTTTACATGCAGGTCCCATGAAATCTTCCCTCAGAATATCACATTGAAGTACTTCAAAAATGGAATTGAGCTCTCTCCCTTCCAAACTACTGTGGACCTCAAAGAAGAGAGTGTAGTCTACAAAATCTTCAGCATAGCTCAGGTGCTCCTGGTCCTCAGGGATATCTGCTCTCTGATCATCTGTGAAGAGGCCCATATCAGCTTGCAAGGAAGGTCATTTCTAGGGACTGTCAACTTCTCTGACATGATCTGAGGTAGATGTCATAAATCATAACTCAAACTGCTATCTGATCAGAATGGTTCTTCCATACCTCCCAAGCAAGTATTCATGTATGTCACACAGGAGGGATCATAGATTATGATCAGCACATTAAGGAAACTATTTATTTTAACAAAGGAGTTTACAGTTATACTATAAGCCACACCCTTCATGCATAGCATTTACAAGCATTTTTCCTAGTGTACCCAAAAGTTTTCCTTAATTTCACTTACAAGAATCCTTACCAACCACTGCTTGAGTCCTGTGTGTTAGCAGCTGTACTTAGATTGGCTCTACTCTGGAACAAACACTTATTCTATCCCCATGATGCATGTGTTACAGGTATGGTTTCTCAGTACTCCATCCCTAATCTGTGATTTCTCTCTGCCTCATTTCCACCTACCTCAGCTTCTGTTTGTGCTTTTTTGGTTCTATCCAACCTGCAGATCAGTCTGCAGACAGCAATAGTATAGAGTCTGATAAATGTTACCTGCCAGTTGCAGAAGTTCTATTCATTGAGCCTTCAGTTGAACTGGCTACAGAACAGAAATTATCTATGTCCTAGACAGAAATCGCTCATCCATTTATAGAAACAAGGAAGAAATTTACAACTGGATCATATGGTTCTTAGTGAACATATGTGCCCAGGAGGAGGACATGGTACTCACTTGCCAGGTTGAACATGATGGTCAGCCACCAATCATTAAAAACTATGCTCTAGTGAACAGTGCACATCAGAAGGTACACCATACTGGTATTGTGTCTGTTGAAGTCTCCACCATACTTTCTTGGCTATGTGTAAATTTCACTTCTTTTTATACAATACGTAGCATTCTTGCTTATTTTAGAGATATGTTGATAACTACAAATAAAGTAAAATATTAAAGTCAGATTTTATTCTCACAGAGTAAATTATTAAATAAGTCATATTTCATTCCCAGTTTCTCACAGGTCTAATACATATTTCTACTGATGGTTTGACATATATACATGAAATAAGTAAGAACGGAAGGTAACATCCAACCATAATATCTTATGTTTTCCCCTTTTATCTAATATTTGATACATCCTTACGTTTATATATTTTCTTTGCAGTACCTTCTCTGCCTCCATTCAATTTTAGACATTTCCATGAACTTCTGTGTCATCTCTGGAATGCAATTCAAACAGGCCTTGTTACAACCTGTATTTTCCCAGTGGCTTAGGTGCCTAGCTGACTTGGAGATGTTGCAAGAGGCACCTCCTTTCTTCATGCTTTGAAGAACTGGACACACACACACACACACACACACACACACACACACACACGACCCAGACTGAATGTTTATTATGTGAAAATTCCAGCTTAGCTGCAATCTCTTCCTGTCTTCAGCCACCTTATGAGTCAATAGCTTCACAGTCAGGTTATCTAGGTGTGGGGAAGCAATAGAGATGTTGAGTTTTTGCCCTAAGGTGATCTGATCGGATCTAATGAAATAAAGGAAAATCAAATGCCCTGGGAGTGTAGCTATCCCCAGGAAATAAGACAATTTTGCCAAGAAATTATTTATCTTCAACTTGTTACTATCCTAGGAGTTAGTTTGAGTTAGATAGATGTCTATCAACATGAATATGGTTTCTTTCCCTCTCATGAAACAGCAGGAGAGGTGCTCAACTTAATGACTTTTGAAAAACTCATGTGCCTTGGCATGCAGTCCTTGTGGTGAGCTCATCCATTGATAACACTGGGTGACCTAATTATCTGTGTACACGTCCATTAAAACAGTAAAAATTATAAAGCACCAACTCCCTTAGATTAAAATTTATGTAATTCTCAACTCAGGAATACTGAATGGCTGAGAAGCCCTTAAAAATTGTTCAACATCCTTAGTCATCATGGAAATGCAAAGCAAACAACCCTGAGATTCCACCTTACACCAGTCAGAATGGCTAAGATCAAAAACTTGGGTGACAGCAGATACTGTCAAGGATGTGGAGAAAGAGGAACATTCCTCCATTGCTGGTAGTATTGTGAGCTGGTACAACCACTCTGGAAAACAGTCTGCCACTTCCTCAGAAAATTGGAAGTAGTTCTAGCTGAGGACCCAGCTATACCACTCCTGGGCATATACCCAGAAGATGCTCCAACATATAAGAAGGATACAAGCTCCACTATGTTCCCACTATCCTTTTTATAATAAGCAGAAACTGGAGACAGCCCAGATGTACCTCAACAGAGGAATGGGTATAGAAAATGTGGCACATTTACACAATGGAGTACTACTCAGTTATTTAAAAAAAATGACTTCATGAAATTTGCAGGCAAATGGATGGAACTTGAAAATATCATCCTAAGTGAGATAACATAGTCACAAAAAAACACACATGGTATTTACTCACTGATAAGTGGATATTAGCCAAAAAGAACCTCAGAATATACACAATACAATTCACAGACCATATGAAACCCAAGAAGAAAGAAGACCACACCAAAGTGTGGATGCTACAATCCTAATCAGAAGTGGGGGAAAATCCTAGAAATTCACACACAAAGAGTGGAACAGAGACTGAAGGAAAAGCCATTCAGAGATTGCCCCACCTAGGGATACATCCCATCTGCAGACACCAAACTCAGACACTATTACTAATGCCAAGATTCACTTGCTCACAGGAGTAGAGTATAGCTGTCCCCTGAGAGGATCTGCCAGAGCCTGACCAATACAGATGTGAATGCACACAGCCAAACACCAGACTAAGTGTGGGTACCACAATGGAGAAGTTAGGGCAAGTGCTGAAGGAGATGAAGGGGTTTGCAATCCCTTAGAAAGAACAAAAATAACTACCAACCAGATCCCCCAAAACTCCCAGGCACTAAACCACCAAACAAAGAGTACATATGGGGGGAACACAAGGCTCCAGCTGTATATGTAGCAGAGGACTTCCTTACTGCCCATCACTGGGAGGGTCTCCCCTTGGTCCTGTGGAAGCTCGATGATGCAGAGTATGCTAGGGCACTGAGGCAGAAGTGGGTGGGTGTGTGGGAGAGCACTGTCACAGAGGTAGGGGAGGGGGAAAAGGATAGGAGAGTTCTGGAGGGGAAACTGGGAAGGGGGATAACATTTGAAATGTCAATAAATAAAATAACCAATAAAGATGGAAAAAGCACAAATATTAAGCAGGATTGTTATCAGAAACTTTTTTTTTACTTCCAAATCAAATTTAATCATTTGGTCCTTAATCAGTGAAGATTCTCAGTTGCTGTGGGCTGCTTATACAAACTATCTTTGGTTATGCTTTCATGTGTAAGCCCAGGTGAACTTGTTGGAACCTCAAAGAAAGTAAAGGTTTAATCAGATTAAATATGAAAAATAGAATCTATGTAGATGCTGTATAACTATACCCTCTCGTGGCTATGTCATGTGTACTCATGTAGCACAAATGCAGTCCACAGGGGGTGCTCAGGTAAATACTGATATTTTCCCTCATTCAATGAAATTAACTATAATTCCCAATGACGATTTCAAATAGACTGTATTGGAAATTACTTTTATAGGCTGTCATGTGCACAAAAATTAAGTTGTATTTCATCCTTAAATCCCTATCAGCTTTTCTGGTTAGTCTTGGGAACTCAGGAAATCTACTCCAACCTGTTAAAATGGTAAAATCAATTTCCCTTAAGGTTTATGAAAAATGAAATTGATCATCTGATGTTGGGTATATTCTTGAATGTTGCAATTTTTGGAGAATTTTTCCTTTTTATCAGAGTTTTTAAACTTTTGCTATAGAATTTCTCAAAGGATTTTATTGACTTTTTAAGTCTAGGGTCTATGGCGATATTCCCCTCTCAGGGTTGATGTGGAAAACTTGCCATTTCTCTTGTCATTTCCCCACCTTCATAGTGTGAGGCCCAGTGTCTAATGAAAAGATGCCACCTATATTTAGAGTGGTATTAATATCTCTCAAGACAATTCCATCAGTCTTTCTAGACCTATTGAGCACAACTAGTTGGAAAGGTAAAAAATGAGCAGTGCAGCCCATGCAGCAGAGAGACCAAGCTTACTTACCAGCCAGCCTCTGATAAAGAATAATGGGGAAATATTGGTTCTTCGTGGTCAAGCCTCTGAAATGTGATCTATCCTTGTTGAAAGTCATTGCAGCTCAGCTACCAGGAACTTTTATTAATAGACTAATCATTCCACCTATTAATTTAGTATGACTTAAGGTTAACTTTCCTTCCTAGGACTGAAGCATGAGATTCCACTCTCTAGATGTGAAGTTTTTATTCCTTGGGTTTTATTGCTATTCTAATGATTTCATCTTCTTCATTTGTTTGCATTGATCTTGTTGGTTTCCTTGAGGTGGGAAGCAATACCTTACAATGCTTGATTCCAAAAAAAAATGCCTTTCTAACTGGTGTCTGCTAGTTTAATACAAACAATTATAGCTAGGGTTCCCATTGTTGCTGGGATCTTCAACACCACAAGTTTAATAATCAGAAGTGAACTGAGAATCTGATTCCAAATTCTCCTATTTGAGTCCTATTCTGACCATGCTAACAGGTCATAATCTCAAGAATGCACTCTATGGTGAATGTAGGAAGGTCTTCTATAGCACTGTGGATATCAACACAGGTATGAAACAACTGGTCTAAAGAAGGGAGACATGTTTGTCTGCTTGCTTGGTCCAGAGCATGACTCCCTTTTTCTGTTATATTATCACCAGCTCTCTATTTTCCAACTTTTTCACTTCTTGAGTTTGGTTGTTTTGGAACATGCTGTGTAGATTGACCTTGAACTTAGACATCTACATGGGTCTGACTCCTGAATACTGGGATTAAAGACATGTACAAGCACGCTTGAATTTAATCTTTTCTCTACTTGAAATTTGCTTTGTACCAGGCTGGCCCTGAAGTCAGAGATCTGCTTGTATCTATCTCCTGAAATTAGAGGTTCATAACCCCATGCCTACGCCTAAGCTTTTCATGTCCACTATACCTCAAGATCCAGATCAAAAGCCTGTGTTTTCCAGTCTCAAGATCTGGATTACAGGTGTATCCTCTGTTACTGGATTGTAGTTTATTCCAGATTAAAAGCTCAAATGATAACAATAGCCAGGTCATAATAATGTCGAACATGTTATAACTCTACTTTGTTCAACTACAAATGCATAAACAATAAACTTAGCTGGATGAAATTTTGTTTCACATCAGTACTCCCTTAATTCCATTTAAAACCCTTTAACATGGGATTTAGGTCCATTCCACTTCCTGGTGCCCTTTTACACTTTGAAGCATACATTTTATATTTTTCTTTCTAAGATTGCTATGTCTGATCCATAAAGGCTCCTTATGATTGTAAGTCAGAGGAAAAAGTCTGTGCTGGTCTTTTTTGAGACTTCTTTTGCCAATGCAATTAATCTGAATCTTTCACCTTAGCCTCAGGCAGACTTCTTGAATAAGGGCCAAAAGCGGTCACATTTTTCACCAAAACATCAGAAGAACTACCTCTAGGCAACATACTAAAATTCTTCTCTGAAGCCACTTGAGCCAGGCTTACACAACTCAAGACACCCTCAGCACCGATGTCTTTCCTATTCATACTAAGATGATCCATTAAGACTCATGTAAAGTATTCCACCACTTCCCAAATCAAAAGACACAAAATTCATATTTCTCCAAGATAAAAATTATCCTGAGTGAGGTAACTCAGACACAAAAGAGCACACATGGCATATACTTAGTGATAAGCAGATTTTATCCCAAGAGCTAAATCCATGATACAATCCACAAATCATATGCATCTTAAAAAGAAGGAAAACCAAAGTGTAGATGCTTCAATCCTACATAGAACGGGGAACAAAATAATCATATGAACTAGAGGGAGGGTGGGGCCAGGGAGAAAGAGAGAGGGGGAGGGTAAAAGGGGGTAAGAACAGGTATAGGAAGGGACAGGAGAGAAGTAGAAAGGATCAGGAAATTGAACAGAAACATGTAGTGAAGACAGACAGAGAACTAGGGATCGTCCCAGACTTTAGATAATCAAGAGGCTCCCAGGAGCCAATGGTGATAGATTTAGCCAAAATACCCAACTATGGGAAGATGCAACCTGTAGAGACCATCTCCAGTAGATATACACAGCCCCCAGTTAAGGAATAGGGCCACCCAAGCAGTTCAAAAATTTTAACCCAGAAATGTTGTTGTCTAAAAGAAAGACAGGGACAAAAAAATGGAACAGAGACTGGAGGATATGAGATCCAAAGACCACCCTACCTAGGGATTCATCCCATCTGGAAACACAAAATCCCCATACTGTTGCTGATGCCAAGAAATACTTGCTGACTGGAACCTGATATGGCTGTTCCCTGAGAGGTTCTACCAGCACCTGACCAATACAGCTAACCATCAGTCTGAGCTCATGGACCCCAATGGAAGAACTATGGAAATGGCTGAAGGAGCTGAGTGGAATAGCAACTCCACAAGAAGAACAATATCAACAAACTGGAATATCCAGAGCTCCAAGGGACTAAACCACCAACTAAAGAGTATGTATAGAGGGAGCCAGGACTCCAGAAACATATGTATTAGAGAATGACCTTATCTGACATCAATGGTAGGGGAGGGAGTCTTGATGCCCCGGGGTAGAGGATGCTAGTGGAAATGCATGAATGGGTGGAGGAACAACCTCGCAGAGGCAAAGGAGAAGGAGGTGAGAGAGATGTGATGGGGGGTTGGTGGAGTGGTAACCAGAAATGGAGATATTATTTGAAATGTAGACAAATAAAATGATTAATAATTTTAAAAAAGCATTGTCAGACCTATCACAGCAATACCATAGTCCCCGGTACTTACTTCTGCCTCAGGATATTATTGCTGTGAAAAGACATCAATACCAAGGCAACTTTTATAAAGCACAACATTTAATTGGGAATGGCTTACTGGTGCAGAGATTCAGTCCATTATAATCCATGGCAGGAAGCATGGAAGCATCCAGACATGGTGTAGAAGGAGGAACAGATACTTTGACATATTGAACCAAAGGCAGCCAGTTGAAGACAAACACTTCTTCACTGAGTGGAGCTTAATCATAGGACCTGAAAGCCCATCCCTGCAATGGCTTCCTTCATCCAACAAAGCAATATCTCCTAATAGTGTCACTTCACATGGGCCAAGAATATTCAAACCAGCACACAAGGTCTTTCTGTGTATCCTTGATTGTTCTAGGTCTTACTATGAATACCAGGTTGGCCTTGAACTCATTGCAATTGGCTTACCTCTACTTCCTGAGTTCTGGGATTGATTATGTGCTGCACTATTACACCTGCCTAGAAAATATTATTCCACTCATCTCATTAGTGTGGTGTAAAAGAATCCTTTGCCTGTATGATTGACTTTGCCCACCAGGAACATTATGTCTCCACCAAGGTTAATATTCTATTCTCCATAATATCATTTTTTCCTTAATGGGCTATTATTGTTGCTCTAACACCCCTCTGAAAAGGTAGCCCTAAAATCATCTAGAAACTAAATCATGGATCAGAACCTCTAAGCACTTTTATTATACCTGGCCTTTGGAAAGAACAAGGTTGTAAGGAGGCCACAGAATATTTTTAACTTCTAGACAAAAAAGAAACTAGTTGTTTCTCTTATATCTTTTTACACAGTTTAGTAACTACCTCTTATTCTTATCACATGGTCTTCAGCAACAGTATGAAAAGAGATTCTTAGTCCCTCTTCACAGTATGAAGAGTCCCTTTCTCAGTTCTTCTGGATGTCTATAATCCATTGTCATTGGGTTCACCATCACTGGACATTTTAGTGCATGTTCTCTGATACTACCCTGACCCTGGATTCTACTCCACCCAAACTCCAAACATCATTGGTGTTCTCTGTTTATCTATATCATAATTTTAAGAATATTAATTATTCTATTTCCTATTTTTCTCAAAAATCATATGGTAGTTTGAACAAGCATGGTCCAGATAGTAGCACTATTAGGATCTGTGACCTTGTTGGAGGAAGTGTGTTACTGTAGGGGTGAGCTTTAAGCTCCTCCTAGCCATGTGGAAGCCAGTCTTCTCATTTTTATCTTCAGAACAAGATGTAGAACTTTCAGTTTCTCCAGCACCATGGTTGCCTAGACACTGCTGTGCTCCTGCCTTGATGATAATGGACTGAAACTCTGAATATATAAGGCAACCCCAATTGAATGTTCTCCTTTGTAAGAGTTGACTTAATTGTAGCGTCTCTTCACAGCAATGGGAACCCCAACTAAGACAGATCATCAACAATAAATAAATGAATAAATAAATAAATATAAACAAATAAATATTCTTCAGTCTTTGAGATGAAAATATATCACCTTTATTGTTCTCATCCTTACTGCTCAAGGTACAAATGCTATAAAATTCACAAAGATTAATCATTTTCTTTCTCTATCCTGTCCTTCTCCCATACACAGTGATGACTTTTAAATGGGTATCACTATTTTTGAAATGATAAATGTATAAAAATAATTCTGAAAGAGCAGAAAATGCTGATCTGTAGTGTTTGTAACATTCCATCATATAAATAATCAAATTCATTTTCAAGTAGCCAAACTTGTAAACTCAAAACACCCAGCCATGACAATTTCTCAAGGACTAATCCAGCTTGTGCCTACATACCACTACATTGTACCTACAGCCTGACCATCAGTTACCTCCTCTGCTTCTTAACAGTTGCCACAAAATGTCTTAAGATTTCTTTCTAAAGTTCTTCCAGCTCACACTTTTGCTACCAGAAAATGTCAGGAAAGTAAGTTGAACAGATTGACCACTCTGCTTCTTCCAAATATACTGTAATAGTTTGCTTTCTCCCCTCTTTTCTGTCTCTGTTCAATAGCACTTTGCCAGTGGACCTTTTCTCACAAAATTATATACAAATTTGGATAACATAAAGCTAATTCTGCTGTGAAGTTGCTATGTATCTTAAAATGAAGAATTCCTCAGCTCAATTTCCTGTTGCTGTTATAAAGGACACTGGCATAACAATTTTAAATTTTGCAAATAAATCAAATTTTTAGTCATCAGGTTAGGAATGTCAAGGTTACAATATCTTGAAGCACTTAACCACATCACATGTACAGTCAGAAAGAATAGAGCAGTCAATGACACTGTTCAGCTTTCTCCTTTTTATCATTCTAGGGTCCAAAAAAATTATACCATCTACCTTTAGAATTCAACTTCCCACCTCAGTTAAACTGATCAAATTTTTAGGTTAATTGGCATGCCCAAGCACTAACCTAACTTACAAAATTCTGCATCAGTGTATTCAGAGAATTAGCTCCTATGTGATTCTAGACCCGTCAAGTTGATAGTCAGTACTACCATTAACACAACTACAATGGTCAGCACTTTTCTAAGAAAGGATATAATTGACCCTAATGGTATTGAATATTTTCAATTGACATATGTGGAATAAGTCAGTAATAAACCATATACTTTGTGTAATTCCTCAAGGTAGAGCTACTGCTCTTTGGTAAATACAGTAGATATTAAATGATTTTTGTAAATAAATTAACAATAATATCATTAATTATATTGGGTTACTATCTAAAACATTTTTCACATATTTTGTACATTTTAGCTAGTTTCTAAAAAGACATTATATTATACAAGAAATCTGTATTTTCAAGGAACTAGTTATTCAGCTTTCTTTCATTATAACAAAATACTTGCAATAATTAACTTATAAAGAAAGATTAATTTTGGCCTGAGCTATGAAAGATTTAGTTCTACATGAAATGGGTCATTCTACCTTGTGCCTATGGTAAAATGGGATTTCACCAGAAGATCCTGGTTCAGAGACAGGTACTCTCCTTATTGTATCAGGAAACAAAGAACTTCCTTCCAGGGTATGATGAGACTTAAAAAATATTACCTCCTACACTTGACTTCCTAAGCTCCAACAGCCTCTTAACTGTGACAACAGGGTCCAAAAATTGGACCAAGCCAGTATCATGTGGAGTCTTGAACAAAGACAAGATGAAAAATATAGCACAAAGGAAGCACTTTTAAAAGGAAATACTATTGACTTAAGTCAATCAAAAGAGGCATAAAATTCAACAATAATAGCTTTCAGCATCAGATGAAACAAGTTCAAAAAACTAAATCAAAAAATATAATGTCAACCAAATATAAAATCAGTATCTCAGAATCCATACTGATACAAATGAGTGACTAAGTAAATTAGTAAACCGGAGGAAATAAGTCACCATTGACAAAGTGTGACAGATAATTCATGCACACACTTCTTACTGAAGTAGGAAGATCAAAGCTCTTCACTCTTAAGTGCTGATAGCTTGCTGTGACTTGATCTAAGAGTGAAGCAATGAAAGAAGAGGGAGATGATTCTGCAAGTATTATATCTCCTTGTGATGGAGAAAACTAGGGAGAAAACAAGGTGTACTTGACTGGGAGGTTGTCAACCATCTAAATTCAACACCATTGTGTACATAGCATGCCAATCATATCCTTGGTTTGAAGGCAAAAAGGCTGATAGGCTTTCTTTCTAACCATAAATCATACTTCAGTCTAGTCCTGAGGAAAACATCAGGCAGAATGATCAAAGAGCATCCTCTGGTATACCTGCTCTAAGTCCTCAAACCTGCCAGTCCCCCAAATTAAGAAAATCTGAAAGAAACCTGAACAGACACATCAAGTAAAGGAAACATGGCATCCTGAGTTGGATCTCAAAGTACAACTAGAATATTAAGAATGAAATAAAGACAAACCAAATTAATAAAATATATGAAATTTGATAAATTTCTGTGTTGTCACTCAACAAGACATAATAGGACATAGGAAAGAAAGGTAAATTGAGGGAAGGCATTCGGAAAACCTGCAATTCCCAAGATTTCATTGACTCCTGACTCAGCCCATGTGAGCAAAGGCTAAGAGACTTGGGAGAGCCTGAGACAGAGTGAACCACAAGAAGAAGCAAGGTGTGCAAGAAAATAGACTTTAACCTCCAACAACCAATCCCAGTTTCAAATTCTTAGTTTGTGGCAGACATCTTTGTCCTACATTATGATCAGGGTTAAAGAGCTTCACATCACAACCCTCTTCATCTGGTGTCATAATATAGTAACTGTAAACTACCCATTCAATTCAGAATGAAGACATTTGCTGGACAGACATTGAAACCAAACTCATTCTATGAAAAGAGAATGAAAATATGCCTTGTAAATATTTAGCAATAGGAATTGCAAACTCAGTGAACATGTAAAATCCTCTAAGAATCTAGAGTGCCTGTTGTGTTACACTTTTCTGGACAGTGAATATATGTAAAGATATTGCACAATCATTAAATTATCTTCACAACAAAGTTGAGTGGTTTGCTTAATAGATTACGAGGAAGAATAAATACAGGAAAGTGTAAATAGAAAAATATGTGGAACAAAACAAGATTTAACAATGTAAGAAAAAACTCGTCTCCATATCCTTAGTGTGAAAATGTTTGTTGTAAAAATTATTTCCCTCTTTCCTTATTCTGCCAAGGGTCAAAGTACTCTTAGACACAGAATATGTTTCATTCTCAGATGAGGTTTTCACCACACTTATGTGTGGCACCACACAGGTGAGTAGATCATTGGTTTCTTGGACTGGAACCCTCATCTTTGTTGTGGTCAGGGAAGATGTGTGGGTCTTTAAGAAATCCTATAATGAAATTACTCATTCTGTGAGGCACTACCATTGGAATTGATTATATGATGTCTCTTGGGTGGCACTTATTGGATCTCAAGAGCATTATTAGAAATTCCAGAGACTATCTCTGCCTTCTTTTTTCTGATTTCCTGATTAGTACTTCCTTTTCTTTCTCCTGCATTCATTTTTGCATGTGCCACATGGTGCACAGCGAAGAAATAGGATTCCTAAGAACCTATGCCATGTTGTGTGAACTTTTAATCTCTAGAAAATGAGAGACACACAAACTTCTATTTTTAAAATTGTTTTATCCCAAGAATTTTGTTACAGTGATAAAATTCTCAGGGAACCTTGTGGCAGGATCTGCCTTTCATTCCATTCACTCCCCCATCATATTTCCATAGATATGTCACTGTCTTTGCTTATTAACTTAGATCTAAAAACCTCCATGTATCTTTTGTATGTTGAGGTCCTTGTTCCACTTGGAGTTGGCTTAGTACAAGGAGATAGGAATGGATCAATTTGCATTCTTCTACTTGCCTACCACCACATGAACCAGCATCATTTGTTGAATATGCTGCCTATTTTCCACTGAATGGTTTTGGCTTCACTGGAAAAGATCACATGACCATAGGTGTGTGGGTTAATTTCTGATTCTTCAGTTTTATTCTATTGTGCTAACTGCTTTTCTCTGTACCAATCCCATTCAGTTTCTATCACTATTGTAGTTTACTAGACCTTTAAATCAGAGATGGTGATTTCCCCCAGAAGCTCTATTATTGTTGAGAATTATGTTCACTATCCTGGGTTTTTTTGTTATTCCAGATGAATTTGAGAAATTTTCTATCTCTGTGTAGAATTGAGTTGGGAATTTTGATAAGGATTGCATTAAATCTGTAGATTGCTTTTGGTAAAATGGCTGTTTTTACTATGTTAATCCTGTCCATCCATGAATTTGGGAGCTCTTTCCATCTTCTAAGGTCTTCTTCAATTACTTTTTTCAGAGACTTGAAGTTCTTTTCATACAGATATTTTACTTGCTTGATTAGAATCACATAATGATATTTTAGAGTACTTGTGACTACTGTGAATGGTGTAATTTCCCTCATTCCTTTCTCAGTCTGTTTATCCTTCTTGTAGAGGAAGGCAACTAATCTTTTTGAGTTATATCAATCCACTGAAGTTGTTAATCAGCTGTAGAAGTTCTATGGTAGAATGTTTGGGTTTCCAATGTATACTATCATATCATCTGTAAATAGTGATATCTTTACTTCTTAATTTACACTTTGTATCCATTTTTCCTCCTTTTGTTGTCTAATTGCTCTGGATAGAAGTTAAGTACTATAATGAATAAATAGGGAGAGAGAGGGCAGCCTTGTCTTTCCCCTGATTATAGTAAGATTGCTTCAAGTTTTTCTCCATTTAGTTTGATGTTGACTATTGTTGTGCTATATATTGCTTTTATTATGTTAAATATGGACCTTAAATTCTTTAAATTCCTGATCATTCCAAGACCTTTAAAATAAAAGGGTGTTGTATTTTGTCAAAGACTTTCTCAGCATCTAATGAGATTATTGTGTGATTTTTTTTCTTTGAGTTTGTTTACATAGTGGACTATGTTGATGGATTTCTGTACTTTGAGACATCCCTGCATCCATGGGATAAAGCCTACTTGATCATGGTGAATGATCATTTTGAGATATTCTTGTATTCAGTTTGAGAGAATCTTATTGAATATTTTTGCTTAAATATTCATCAGGGAAATTGTTTGGAAATTCTCTTTCTAGTGTCTTTCTGTGATTTAGGTATCAGCCTAACTGTGGCTTCATAAAACAAATTAGGTAATATAACTTTTCTTTCTATTTCATGGAAAATTTGAGAAGTATTGGTATTAGGTCTTCTCTGAAGGTCTTATAGAATTCTGCAATAACACCATCTGGTTCTGTGCATTTTTGTTATTGGGAGCCTTTTAGTGACTGCTTTTATTTCCACGGAGATTATAAGGCTGTTTAGATTGTTTATCTGATCCAGATTTAAATTTGGTACCTGGTATCTATCTAGAAAGGCGTCCATTTCATCTAGATTTTCCCATTATGTTTAGTATGGACTTTTATGGTAGGATCTGATGATTTTTTAATTTCCTCAGTTTCTGTTGTTATGTTTCCTTTTTCATTTCTAATTTTGTTAATTGGATACTCACTCTGTGCCTTATGGATAGTCTGGCTAAGGGTTTATCTATCTTGTTGATTATCTCAAAGAACCAGCTCCTGGTTTTGTTGATTCTTTGTATAATTCTCTTCGTTTCTATTTGATTGGTTTCAGTCATGAGTTTCATTATTTCCTGACATCTACAACTTGGTGGGGTTTTGTTCTGTTCTGTGGAGCAGGGCAAGAGAGGGGGGGTGAACATTCAAAGAAAGGGAAAAAACTGTGATAAGGTTGAACTGTATACAATGTCCAAAAAGTTAATACAAGTATGTTGTATGTAGCAGACAGGCAATTCAGTCTTCATAGCTGCCCTACATGGCCTCAGTGGGAGAGGATGTACCTAATTTGGTAGAGAATTGGTGTGCCAGGGTGAGATGATACTCAAGGTGGTATCCCAACCTCTCAGAGGAGAAGTGGAGGTGGGATAGTGGAAAGGTACTCAGTGAGGGAGGAACCAGTGGGGGAAGCAGCATTTAGGATGTAAACAAATAAACTAATTAATTAATTTTTTTAAAAAATGGGAGACAGAAACACACACACACACACACACACACACACACACACACACACACTAAGCATGAAAGTATGCATGCATGGAGGCACAAAGTCAAAAGTACCCTTAATTTCTTCACCTACCACAGAAATTAGTCATCTCAGAATATATTAGCTATTTGATAAAAAAGAAATCTCTGTATGACATTCTATCCTAAGGTCTGGAAATAATAGGAAAAAGGTATAAAAACTTTTACCTTTGTTTTCAGTAGCCTTATGCATTTAAAGGAGGAAAAGTAAGTCAGAAGGTATTTGAGTTTATGGAGGTGGGCTGTCAGTGTGAGTGTCAAATATGGGGCATATGTCTTAATTGAATGTCTCATGCACACATTTTTCAAATTTGTATGCTATTTAGCCAAGGCCAAAAACAAATCCGCTTAAAATAAAAATAAAAAGCTCTTTCTCTGTGGATATGTGTGTGTGTACATATATATACATATATAGATATATCAATACACACATGCACATGCACATATATATATATATACATATATGTAATATATACATACACATACACACACACACACTCACACACACATATACATATTGTCCCCACATGGAAATGTAGGCCAAAAGAAACTGGTTTACGAAGATCTCTAAATGTGTTGTGGACATAAGTTTGATGAGATGGTTTTCATTGTAAATGTGACACAATGTAGAATTACTTGAAGAAAGTCTCAAGGAGGGACTTTCTAGATGAAGTTACTCTGTGGGCATGATTATGGGAGGTTATCTTGATGATGTTACTTAATGTGGGAAGATCCATACAAATGTGGGACTATGCTTGGGTACTAGAATGTATAAAGAGAATATGGAAAATGAGTTGAGGTGTGCAGATATGCTTTCTCTGCAAGTGACTGTGATGTGACTGACAGTTGTTTCAAAGCCTCCCCCTTGACTTCTCTGCATGTTGAACTTAACTGGTACACAGAAACAGCTCAGGGACAGGCTAAGACTTAAATGTTCATATACAGTCAATAAATCTCATTGGGTACAAAATTCTCATAACTTATTATTATATGCTATCATTTAAGATGGCATGAATAGAAATTTATATTTTAGTTTAATTACATAATCAAACTAACCCCTAAAGAAAGACAGCTGTCTTTCCTTAATTGATCTTCTTTAATTGATCTGTGCCCCAGCATGTTCCACACAAATGATTTTGCAAAGGTGTATGTTGCTTGTGAGGTTTGTATATTTCACAATGGATGATGAGCAAGATATCCTTGACAGGACTCACACTCTAGGATGCTGAGAAACTGGGACTTTCCATTCCAGCTTCCTGCTTGATCCTACCTCAATTACACGGAAGCTGTTTCCTCTAAAGACTTTCTTGCAGATGTTTTCAGAACAGCTAGCTCACTCATCCAGCCTTTCAGATGATTACAGTCAGAACTTCAGCCAAGGCATGAACTTTCTCAGCACATAGAAAATGGACAGCAAATGATATCAGCTACCCCTCCTTTGACAAAACCAATTTTCCTGTTTCCTTTTTGGACCCCAGAAGGGAATTTTTCACACCAATTCAGCCAGAAGAAAGCAAAAGATCATCATCCCAGTTCTTTAGGTTGTGGTAGATGGTTCTGGTTATTTTATGAATTATAAATATGTTGTCATTTTAAGGGGTAATTTACAAGTGTTGTATCTTTGGACATGGAGAAAACTAGAAAACTTAGACTCAGGGATTTCTACATTTCCTTTCCTCTTCTCTATCTTTCTTTCTTAGGTAAAACAAGGGGTAGAAAAGAAAGGGGGTATAGTAATATTATATAAATTAGACAAATAGGGATGGATTATTAAATTTACTCTTAAGCAAAGAATTTTAAAGCCATACTCTTACATTGGTAGAAATCTTTGTTTTGATGTAGAATTGAAGCTATATTTTCTTACACTGATACAGAATTTATGTAATGATACAGGTTTAAGGTTTTCATTGATGTAAATTTTTGTATATTGATACAACATTTAAAATTAATTTTGCCGTCCGGAATACTGATTCCCACAGAGGTTCTTTTACTCTTGAGAATAGTTTTAGCTATTCTGGGTTTTCTGTTATTCCAGATGAATTTTTGAATTGCTCTTTCTAACTCTATGAAGAATTGAGTTGGGATTTTGATGGGGATTGCATTGAATCTGTATATTACTTTTGGTAAGATGCTCATTTTTACTATATTAATCCTGCCAATCCATGAGCATGGCAGATTTTTCCATCTTCTGAGGTCTTCTTCAATTTCTTTCTTCAGAGACTTGAAGTTCTTGTCATACAGATCTTTCACTTGTTTGGTTAGAGTCACGCCAAGATACTTTATACGGTTTGTGGCTATCATGAAGGGTATCATTTCTCTTACTTCTTTCTCAGCCTGCTTATCCTTTGAGTATAGGAAGGCTTCTGACTTGCTTGAGTTGATTTTATATCTGGCCACTTTGCTGAAGTTGTTTATCAGCTGTAGGAGTTCTCTGGTGGAGTTCTTTGGGTCGCTTAAGTATACCATCATATCATCTGCAAATAGTGATAGTTTGACTTCTTCCTTTCCAATTTGTATCCCTTTGACCTCTTTTTGTTGTCTAATTGCTCTAGCTAGAACTTCAAGTACTATATTGAAAAGATATGGAGAGAGAGGGCAGCCTTGTCTAGTCCCTGATTTTAGTGAGATTGCTTCAAGTTTCTCTCCATTTAGATTGATGCTGGCTACCGGTTTGCTGTAAATTGCTTTTACTATGTTTTGATATGGGCCTTGAATTCCTGATCTTTCCAAGACCTTTATCTGCATTCAATAAGGACACATGCTCCACTATGTTCATAGCAGCCTTATTTATAATAGCCAGAAGCTGGAAAGAACCCAGATGTCCCTCAACGGAGGAATGGATTCAGAAGATGTGGTACATCTACACAATGGAATACTAACTCTGCAATTAAAAACAATGAATTCACGAAATTCCTAGGCAAATGGTCAGAACTTGAAAATATCATCCTTAGTGAGGTAACCCAATCACAAAAGAACACACATGGTATGCAGTCACTGATAAGGGGATACTAACCCAGAATCTCAGAATATCCTAGACACAATTCGCATATCAATAGATTTCTAAGAAGATGGAAGGAGAGACCCCTGGTCCAGGAAAGACTGGATGTAAGGGAACGCCAGGACAGAGAAACGAGAGGGGGTTGAATGGAGAAAAGAGGGAGGGAGGGGGGCTTATGGGACTTTCAGGGAGGGAGGAAACGGGAAAGGGGAAATGATTTGGAATGTAAATTAAAAAATAAATAAATAAATAAATAAAATGAAAAAAATTAATTTTGTTACTCTTATGTATGCATTGTGCTATACAACTCATTTAAGAATAGAAGATTTAGACCTGGTCCTTTTAATAGCTGCTATTACAAACTGTTTAGGATGATTACGTAATGCAAATAAATAGTCAGATGATGAAACTCATTGTCATATTAGATTCTGATTTAGTTACTTACAACAAATTATTTTCAAGATTACTTAAATAATGAATAAATAATCCATGTTTGACAATTTAATTATGCTATATATAGACAGATGGTCATTAAAATCATCAGCTGTCCACAAAATAAGACATTTAAAATAATTCCATTATTAATAGATTGTTTGAATATGAGACATGTCTGCTCCTGATAGTACCCCCATTCCACTTCAAGGAAGGAGATAAGTAGCAATACCTCCATGTGGAGTTGCTCCAATTGTGCCAAGCTAGTCACTAGGCAAGAAATGCCCTTATTTCATCCACAGACAGAATAGTGTCTTGAAAGGACAAACAGAAGCAGGGTAGTCAACTGCTAAACTCTACCAATACAGGGTAAGATATTCCTTCATAAGTCCTGCTTCACTCAAGGTGATGGTTCTGGGCCAGAAGGCTGAAGACAGATGCTCCAATGTTATAAAGAATATTGGGGGACTGTCCAGGCAGTTAGCTGCTTCTGCCAATTGTTTAAGTTTTGGAAGCTGTGTCTGTGTGCCTCTTGCATATTCAGGCAATGTTTAATTCCTTCTCAAATCACCGATGGGGTTGAAGACTAATTATAGTCTCACAATTGAACTTAAATAGGTTAGCATTAAAGATGTTCCCAATTTGAAAAGATGATTTTCAGTTGGTAATACAAGATTAAATCAAACATGATTGAGGTACAAAACTGTAAATTCTTTTAGTTAGAATAGATGATAAAAGACTTTATCTTCATTACCAAGTATGATGGACTGGATGTTATTAGTATAATTCATACTTAATAATTTTCATAATTGCTTCAAAATTGTTCATGGTATGTATTGTTTGTTATTATAAGAGAGAGAGGCTTTTTAATTGGACAAAAGGGAGGAATATTATGGGGTGGGATGATACTGTTTGTATTCTGGTGGTAATTCTGCTTGCTCAAGAGGGGATTCCCCCAATGAGCAGTCCATCATCTACTCAGGCAATCTCATGTGAACCTCCTTCCCATTTTAACTGGTAAATAAAGACTAGAGCCTGCATTTGGGCAGGAAGGGAAAAGTGGGACTGGAGGTTTAAGAGTGGGAACAAGTAGACAGATGGAATAGAAGAGGATAAAAGGGGAAGGAGAGGGGATGGAGGAAGAGGAGGTGGAAGCAGTGATGAGCCAGAACCATGTGGCCAGGAGAAGCCATAAGAAGCAAGGGGTGTTATAGCTGAGGAATAAGTTAGTATAGTGATAGATCTGCCCAATCTTGCATATAGCTTATAATTAAAATAACTGGATTATGTGTGTCTTATACAACCTACTGAGGTTGTCAATTCCAACAACAGGGAGAGGGAGGCATTGACTGTGAATTCTGTGAGTACTGGATCCATCAGCTGAAGCTGGAAGCCAGACGTGTCCAGTCAGATTATACTTCACACAACACTGACAATTTAATAACTTATTTGACAAAATTCTTTTCAAAAGGATCGTATTTAAATCTGTCTACCTCTGAACCCTTTCAGATGCTGAACTGTCTTAGAAACACCTGATAAGGATGCCTATGTTCACCTCCAGACTCTATGCTCACCACTGAACCTGTGAAGTGGATGAGGAAATAAGCAGTGGAGGTAATGCTGCATTATACCTGGATCTGCTCAGCTCTCATCCTCCCTCAGTGGGCCTCTTCCCTGTGCCCTCTGTCCTGCTCCTTCCTTTTTCATAATTAGCCTTACCAAGTATTTTCCCCTTCTTAAGAGGCACCACATTTTCTGATTAATGGAGCCTGTGTTGCTAGGGTTGTGATAGTAGCATAACACAGGTTGAGTGGATAAAACAATTTACAATCATTTCTTCTCAATTCTTGGGTCCGGATTCTTAGAAACAAGATGTTAGCTGTACTGTTCTCTTCTTAGGCCCCCGTGATATAATAACATTTCCCTCTTTCTTCACAATGTTCTTCCTTGTGTCCACCTTTGTGTGTGCTCTTTTTGCAATACAGAACATCATGTTGGATTACATCCCACCCCATGACCTTAGTCTATCTTAATAATTAGATTTTTAAAGTCTGTGTGGTAAATATAGCCCATTTTGATATATAGGGAAGACTCCTTTCATTCTATGACAGATCTTCACACTCTTTTTTGTTTTTGACTTTCTCTAATTTTATTTATTTGGGCATTATCTCAATTGTTCTTGATCTACTGGATTGTTTTTTCTAATTTTAACTTTTCATCCAATTGTTTGATTCATTAATTGTTTATATTATTAGTAGCTATTTTCTTAGTGTCTGTACACATATACGATGTGTATTTGTGAATGTATATGTACATTTGCCTCTGTACAAGCATTCATGTGCAAATGCAGACACCTGTATATAAAATGGGTTTGAAAGACAAAAGGCTATCTAAGGGTTTCGTTCTCATTCTACCATGTTTAAGACAAGTCTCTTTTATTTTCTGAAGTTTACACCCCATAATCTAGTCATCAGTTTTCTGGAAAATTTCCTATCTCCATTCCCCATTTCTGCACAGTAGTGATAAAAGTACAAAAACTATCACTACTGCTCTCAACTTTATCATGGGTGTTGGGGGTGGGGTATAAACTAAGGTTCTCATACCTTAGTTTTTACCCACTGCTCCATCTTTGGGTTACTCTTGCTTTTCTAGACCCTTAAAATGCATTGATAAGTTGTTTTTGAAACCTGCCTATTTTTGAAATGGGGGAACTTATTGCCACAAGCTTCCCTCTTAGTTCTGCTTTTACTGTGTCTCATAAGATTCAGCCTGGTTCATGTCCATTCCCATTAAGGTCAATGAATTTCCATTATTTGTTCATCAGCACTTTGGTAAATCTTCACAAAATTGCATATATTCGGAAGGTATTTCTTATTTAGACAGGATTCCACTATGTAACCACAGATGCTAGAAAGTTACTCACTATAGAGAGGAAACTGACCTTGAGCTTACAGATATCTACTTTCCTCTGCTTCTGAAGATTTGTTGTTGCAGAGGTTATTCTCTTAACCTCATATTTGATCTTAGAATCATCACCCAAAAAGTACATAATCATAATTAGTAACTCTAGATGTTTAAGACTTATTTCTGACCTCAAAATGTGTGTTAAAGCATTTTTCATGTATTGAAGTTCAAAAAGCAAATATGTAGCTAAGTTTAGGGGCATATGCTACTGATCTTATTACCAGGGGAGTTAAAATAGAGAATTATGAGTTCAGGTCCTAACTAGGTGAAACAGTGAGTTGATGCCTCAAAAAGAAAAGAAATTTTGGGGAAATTGTTCATTAGATGAACCACTTACCACACAAAATGTGAACTAGAGTCTAGATCTATAAAACCTCACCTGTAATTCCAACTCATGGGAGGCTAATCCATGGGTAAGATGGCTAGCTAGATTAACCTAATTAATGAGCTCTTGGTTCAGCAAAAGACCCTGCCTCAGTACATAGGTGGAGTCTGATTAAGGAAGACATCCAGTGTGTATGTCTGACTTCCACATGCACATACACATACATACACAGTAATCACATTCATGTGATTCACACACACAGATACATGCATACATACATATACATACATACATACACACTAAATATATACATGCAAAAACCACGACAATGTTGGTTTTCTCTGTAGCTGTAGGGAAAAATACGTATTTTAAAAATGAATTAAATATTTTCCATAAATGACTGATCTACTGACATAAGAAGGCATTAATGTCTTGGGTGATTGTTATTCAGTATCAACTTGATTAGGTTTAAAATGACGATGGAAACAAACTATATGTGTGTCTATGTGTGTGTTTCCAGGAAGGTTTAACTACTGAAGAAAATCCCCAAAAGTGAAGAAAGCAGAACCATTGGTGTGAATAATCCCCTGTCAGCTGCAACCCAAACAAAAGACAGACAGACAACTAAGAAACATAGAACCTGTGGATCTTTCTACAGTCAGCCCCTCCCTGCAAATAAAAGAATCAGAGAGGACTGCACTGTTCTGAATCGAACAGCAGAGGGAGACAAAGGAACAAAAGTGCTTTGGATCAGGTAACAAGAATGGGTTGAATGGGGAAAAGAGGGAGAGAAGGGGGCTTATGGGACTTTCGGGGAGGGAGGAAATGGGAAAGGGGAAATGATTTTGAATGTAAATAAAAAAACTTAGAAAATAAAATAAAATTTAAAAAAAAAAAGAATCATACATTGCATGACACTCCCTGAGTACCCTGTTATACCACTTCTGGGCATATACCCAGAGGCCTCCCCGGCAAGCAGTAAGGACACATGCTCCACTATGTTCATAGCAGCCTTATTTATAATAGCCAGAAGCTGAAAAGAACCCAGATGTCCCTCAACGGAGGAATAGATACAGAAGATGTGGTATATTTACACAATGGAATACTACTCTGCAATTAAAAACAATGAATTCATGAAATTCTTAGGCAAATGGTCAGAACTGGAAAATATCATCCTTAGTAAAGTAACCCAATCACAAAAGAGCACACATGGTATGCAGTCACTGATAAGGGGATATTAACCCAGAATCTCGGAATACCCAAGACACAATTCACATAAATTAATTTCCAAGAAGAAGGGAAGGAGAGAACCCTGGTCCTGGAAAGACTGGATGTAGCAGTGTAGGGGAATACCAGGACAGAGAAGTGGGAGGAGGTTGACTGGGGAACAGGGTGAGGAAAGAGGACTTATGGGACTTCTGGGGAGGGGGGAAGCGGGAAAGGGGAAATCATTGGGAATGTAAATAAAAAATATAGAAAACAAAAAAAAATTAAAATAAATAAGCATATTAAGACCCAATATGTTTTTGCTCCTTGATGCTACAAGCCATGCTTATATTTTCAAATATGATAAAAACAAATTTCTTCTGAATCCTCATGTGATCTTTCGTCAGTTTCCTATGCACTTAGATTTTATCTAGATTCATTTATGTGCCCTGAGACCTCTTCTCTTCCTATTTACTCTTTCACTCTTTTCCAAGCTTCCTCATTTCTGTTATGTATCTTATTATGACTTTTGTCATTCTTTTAAAAGTGTTTCTGCAATTCCTCTTTCCCATGGTGTGTTCAGGGTGCTGATGCTTTCATATTTGAAGACTTCCATGTGAGTATAACATAATATCACGATTAGTTATCATGCTCAGACAAAACATAGTCATCTTCTCGTACTTACACATAAGATAATGCTGCTTATTAACCACATGGAGGGCATTGTGGGTCTACCCAGCCACAGTGGTTAGCTGTTGGTTAGGGACTCCAGATTATAGCAGAACAGAAAACAGAGCCAGGCTGTACTTAGGGAACCTACCCCAAGTTATCTATAGACCATACCTCCTAAAAGCTCCAAAGTTTCCAAAATTAGCACTTAGTGCTAAAGATTAGACATTCAGTACAAGAACCTGTAGGGAAGATTTTAGATTGAAACCTTAGCAGAAATTATTTTACATCTAAATTATAGTGTACTAATTGAATAAAATAGTCTTACCTCAGAACTGGCCTTGCAAATTATTGTATTCCTTGCTTTGCTTTCCATGGCTTTGCTTTTAGATCTTCCTTTCAATGTTTCATGAAACTTTGCTTTTAGTATTAACTACTGAATTTGTTTGAAAAAATAATATACACAATCGTTCCAGAGATGTAAGTCATCATAGTCCTCATTATATTAATTCATGAAAGTAATTTTATTTCTATTTCAGAAATAACTACTTAAATGATTAGACATAGCAATTCTTATTTAGGTGTCTGCTTGTTTTTCCATTGTAAATGTTTTAAAGCAATTTATATATTTCACTTGAGTCAAATAGGAATGCAGAAAATGTAAGGGAGAGAGAGCACCTAGAAGGTAAAATTAGCATACAAAATAAAACAATTTTAAAATTAAAAATCAAATTATAAATAACAATGTGTTGAAGTTAAATTTCCTGTTTGAATCTCAGTTTTCTAATAATCTATTTAAAGAATAAGCATGTGCATGCCTTAAAGTCCACACAGAATTAAAACAAACTCATTCCAATTAGTCACAGTAGACAATTTCCATGATTCTCAAGCACATCCCAAAGTCGTTTCTTGCTATTCCTTTGTTATTTGCATCTCGCCGTGGTGATTCCAGGCTGCACTCATGACCAGTACTTGAATGAAGGCTGCCACAAGCCCATTTAAGGACACAAGCTTTAGTCAGCAGTGGGGCTGGGCCAGCAAGTGCTGATATACATGGAGCAGGAGTCAGTTTTAAACTCCACATTTAGGTAGGATGAGTGTCACCATTGGGACTGCCTGATATATTCTTTTCAGAAATTAGAACCTGCTGCATTGCTCAAAACAGAAGGCAAACAAAGTGACCCAAATGCAATAACAAATGCCATAGATAACTGTATTTGAAAAAAAATGATGTTTATGCTAAAATAATTCCAATATAAAAAAAAACTTGTAAAGCTTTTGGTCTGAATTAACCTGTGTAAAATTAACACTTCAATTCTAGTAACAATTTGTGGATCATATTTTGAAACTGACTTTGATTATTGAAGTAAAGTAGATCAGAAAGCAGGCTTGTTTGCCTATTAAAGGTAAACCTGGACCAGAGAAAAGCTGGTGTCACTTGCTTCCTGTGATCCCACAAACTTTGACATGGATGGGAGAACTGTGGATGTCAATGTTAAAGCCTTGTCCACATACCCCTCCTGCCTTCTTTGAGGTCAACAGCTCTAACATTTATAAGTGAGCAGAGAGACTCCAGTAGGGGGGGTCCCTGAGGTCACTTCATGTTTGTAGCACCATCCAGCGTATGAACTCATGGGTTTATCTTGGTAGTTCTCTGGATGTAAAAGGAGGTATCCCTGTTCTTATAAACCTTTCAAAGTTGTGCCCTGGGCTATGGCCCTGTTACCTGCTTGTTATTCCTGCTCTGGCCATACTTTAGACCAACATAGATTAGCTAGAGAAGGTTAGACCTTGGCACCTTGCATTTCTGTGACTTTAGCTGTTCAGAACATTTTCTGCCACAGAGAACCCATACTCCTATGCTCTGAGTGACTTGTGGTCCAAAGAGAGCTGAGCAAGGGATTCATGTGGTCCAAGAAAGTGTTCCAAGTCCCTTTAGGAGGCACATGCACTCATAAGACAAAAGAGAAAGCTGAAGAGAAAGGAATTAGAACAATACCACATCTCCATGCACACTAAACAGCAGCAAGTTGGTGGCTCATTTTCCTAGGGAGCATTAAACTGTAGAGCAACTCACTACAGAGTAGAAGAAACACTAGGATGACTTGCCTGTGACTCAGAGTAGCCCTTCTGCTTTCATTAATCCATGCTTCTGCTGAGACAGGAGGTCCAAGACTGGCCCCTTTCTGAGTGATATCCACATTCCATGGTCTTATAAGACACAGTTCCTTCCCATACATGACTAGCTGGGTACCATATTCACTGCTGTTCAGGATCAAAGTCAGGAGGTTGGAAATGTGACTGTGTACAAAACCCAGACATACAAAGAAACATTCTTCTTATGGAAGAAGTATACTGCCCCAATAGGAGCCATTGTCTATAATATTAGACTATATATTGATTTCAATGAATCAAAATATTGCAATGTTTTATCATTAAAATGTATTCCAGGACTACTTTAAATTATTTTCAGTTTTTTACCTTTTTAAATCTTTATTATTTTTTACATTCCAAAAGTTGCTTCCCTTCCCTGTCCTCCCTCCCCAAGTTCTTCACTGCATCTTCCCTTCCCCCCACCTCTAAGAGGGTACTCCCTCACCACCAACCCACCCCCACCTCATCCACCAGCATCCCTCTTCCCTGGGACATCAAGTTTCCACAAAATTAAGCACACTCTTTCTCACTGAGGCCATATAAGGCAGTCTTCTGCTACACAAGTATCGGGGCCAAGAACCAGCCCATGTACACTCCTGGGTTTTTCACTTAGTCTCTGGGAACTCTAAGGGGTCTGGGTTGCTTGACACCATTGTTCTTCCTATGGTGTTGCAATCCACGTCAGCTCCTTCAGTCCTTCCTCTAACTCTTCTATATTGGTCCCATACCTAAATCCAATGGTTGGCTGTATGTATCTTCATTTGTCTCAGTCAGTTCCTGGTAGATCCTCTCCAAGGACAGCCGTTCCAGGCTCAAGTCTGCTCACACAATATGGCCTCAATAATACTGTCAGGATTTGGTGTGCACACATGGGGTGGATCCCGAGTTGGACCAGTCACTTAGTCACTTAGTGGCCTTTCCTTCAGTCTCTACTCCATTTTTGTTCCTGCATTTCCTTTAGATAGGAACTATTCAGGGTTAAAAATTTTGATGATGGGTTGGTGGCCCCCTTCCTCAACTAGCAGTCATGTCTATCTACTGGATATAATTTCTTCCAGTTCAATCTTCCCACTGTTGGGCATTCTGGCTAATGTCATCCCCATTGAGTCCTTGGAAACCTTCACACTCCAGGTCTCTGGGACTTTCTAGAGGTTCCACTCTGTTCCTTAACTCCCACTGCTACATATTTTGATTCATTCTCCTGGCCCTTTAGACATCCCTCCTGTCTCACCCTATACCTGATCCTGCACCTAATTTTCTCCTTCCTCCTCCTCTCCCAGTTTCATTACTCCCTCTGCCTCATTATTATTTTGTTCTCCTTCTAAGTGGTTTTGAGGTATCCACACAGGGGACTTCCTTCTTGATAAGCTTTCTACAGTCTGTGAGTTGTTTCATGAGTGTGCTAAACTTTTTCTCTAATATCTACTTATCAATGAGTATATACTATAAGAATGTCCTTTTTGGTCTTGGTTACCTCAATCAGGATGATATTTTCTAGTTTCATCCATTTGTCTGCAAAATTCATGAACTCCTCATTTTTAAAAGCTTATTTTAATAGCTCCACATGTACACCATTGTATACCACGTTTTCTTTATCCATTCTTTGATTGAGGAACATCTGGGTTGTTTCCAGCTTGGCTATTGCTAATAAAGTCTTATGAACACTATGAACTTAGTGGAGCATGTGTCCTTGTCATATGATAGAGCATCTTTTGAGTATACTCCTAGGAATGGTATAGCTGGGTCTTCAGGAAGAACTACTTCCAATTATATGAGGAACTGCCAGATGCATTTCCAGAGTGATTGTACCAGTTTGCAATCCCGCCATCAATGGAGGAGTGTTCCTCTTGCTCCACATCCTCAGCAGTATGTAATGTCCCTTGAGTTTTTACCTTAGACATTCTGATTGGTGCAATGTGGACTGTCAGGGTTATTTTGATTTACATTTCCCTGATGATTAACGATTTTGAACATTTCTTTAAGTGCTTTGCATCCATTCAAGATTCCTCTCTTGAGGAACTAGTTTTTTGCTTTGTGCCCCATTTTCTAATTGAATTATTTGGGGTTTTGTTTTTTTTTTGAGTCTAACTTCTTGAGTTCTTAGTATATTTTGGATATTAGCTCTCTATCAGATGTAGGGTTAGCAAAGATCTTTTCCCAATCTGTAGGTTTCTGTTTTGTCCTATTGACAGTGTTCTTTGCCTTACAGAAGTTTTTCAGTTTCAAGGGCCCATTTGTCAGTTGTTCATCTTAGAACATAAGTCATTAGTGTTCTGTTCAGGAAATTTTCCAATGTACCGATATATATGAGACTATTTCCCACTTTCTCTTCTATTAGATTCAGAATATCTTGTTTTTGTGGAAGCCTTTGATACATTCAGACATGAGCTTTGTAGAAGGAGGTAAATGTAGATTAACATGTATTCTTCTATATGCAGACAGCCTGTTAGACCAGCACCATTTGTTGAAGATACTTTCTTTGTTCTATTGTATGGTTTTGGCTTCTTTGCCAAAGATCAAGTGTCCATAAGTGTGTTGTTTCATTTCTGAGTCTGATGCTATTCCATTTATCGACCTGTTTGTCACTGTACAAATACCACATGTTTTTTGTTACTATTGCTCTGTAGAACAGTTTAAGGTAAGGGATAGTGATTCCCCAAGAAGTTCTTTTATTATTGACAATTGTGTTGGCTATCCTGGCTATTTTATTTTCCCATATGAAGTTGAGAATTGCTTTTTCCATGTTTGTGAAGAATTGTGTTGGAATTTTGCTGGGGAATACACTGAATCTGTCTATTTCTTGTGGTAGGATGACCATTTTTACTATGTTAATCCTACCAATCCATGACCATGGGAGATCATTCAATCTTCTAAGACATTCTTTGATTACTCTTTCCGGGGTCTTAAAGTTTTTGTCATATATATCTTTCACTTGTTTAGTTAGAGTTACACCAAAATATTTTACATTATTTGTGACTATTTTGAAGTGTGTGGTTTCCCTATGTTCTTTCTCAGCCGATTTATTTATTTATTTATTTATTTATTTATTTATTTATTTATTTATTTATTTTTGTATAAAGGAAGGCTACTGACTGATTTGGGTTAATTTTTATCTAGACACCAGTTTGTTTATCAGCTGGAGGAGTTCTCTGGTGTATTTTTGAGGATTGCTTATATATACTGCCTTATCAACCACAAATAGTGATACCTTTACTTCTTCCTTTCTAAGTTATATCCCCTTGACCTACTTTTGTTACATCATTGTTCTAGCTAGAACTTTGAATACTACATAGAATTGATAGGAATTAAGTGGACAACTTTGTCTCGGCCCTCATTTTGGTGGGATTGCTTCAAGTTTCTCTTTATTTAATTTGATATTGGCTCTTGGTTTACTGTACATTGTTTTTGTTATGTATAAGTATGGTCCTTGAATTCCTGATCTCTCCAAGACTTGTAACATGAAGAGGTGTTATATTTTGTCAAAACTGTTTTCAGCATTCTAATGATGTGTTTTATATTTCCTTTGACTTTGCTTATATAGTGAATTACCTTAATGGATTTTTGTGTATTGAACCAATCGCAGAGCCCTGGGATGAAGTCTATATGATCAAGGAGAGTGATGATTTTGATATGATCTTGGATTCTGTTTGCTAGAATTTTATTGAGTATTTTTGCCTCAATATTCATAAGTTAAATTGGTCTGATCTTCTCTATCTTTGTTGGGTCTTTGTGTGATTATGTATCAGAGTAACTGTGGTTTCATAGTATGATTTAGGTAGTGTTCCTTCTGTTTCTATTTTGTGGAATAGTTTGGGGAGTATTGGTATTAGCTCTTCTTTGAATGTCTGGTAGAATTCTGCACTAAAACCATCTGGCCTGGGCTTTTTTGGTTGGGAAGTTTTTAATGAATTTTTCTATTTCCTTGGAGGGTTATAAGACTGTTTAGTTTACCTGCTCTTGATTTAACTTTGGTATGTGGTATATGTCTAGAAAATCATTCATTTCACCTAGATTTTCCAGTTTTGTTGAAGATAGACTTTTTTTATAGCAGTATATGATTTTTTTTTAATTTCCTGTGTTTCTGTTGCTTTGTCTCCCTTTTCTAATTTTGTTAATTTGGATACTATCTCTGTATCCTTTAGTTAGTTTGGCTAGGGGTTTGTCTGTCTTGTTGATTTTTTCAAAGAAACATCTCTTTGTTTTGTTGATTCTTTGTATCATTTTCTTTGTTTCTAATTGGTTGATATTAGTCCTGAGTTTGAATATTTTCTACCATCTAATCCTCTTGGGTGTATTTACTTTCTTTTGTTCTAGAGGTTTCGCTTGTGTTGTAAATTGCTAGTGTAGGATCTCTCCAATTTCTTTATGAGGGTGCTTAATGCTATGGATTTTCCTCTTAGCACTGCTTTCATTGTGTCTCCCATAAGTTTGGGTATGCTGTATCTTCATTTTCATTGAATTTTAGAAAGTCTTTAATTTTTTTCCTTATTTCTTCCATGACCAATTTATCATTGACTAGAGAGTAGTTCAGCTCCATGAGTATATGGATTTTCTATTGTTTTTGTTGTTTTTGAAGTCTAGCCATAATCTGTTATGGTTCAATAGAATGCATGGGATTATTTCAGTCTTCTTGAATATGTGGATGCTCATTTCAGGACCACTTATATGGTCAATTTTGAGAAAAGTACTATGAGGTGCTGAAAAAAAGGTATATTCATTTGTTTTATAGTGAAATGTTCTATACAGAGCTGTTAAGACCATTGGTTAATAACTTCTATTAGTTTCACTATGTCTGCTTAGTTTCTGCTTCAATGAACTGTCCATTAGTAAGAGAGTGGTGTTGAAGACTCCCCCTATTATTATTTGTGGTTAAATGTGTGTTCAGAGTTTTAGTAGCATTTCTTTCACAAATGTGGGTGCCCTTGCATTTGGAGCATAGATGTTCAGAATTGAGGTTTCATCTTGTTGGATTTTTCCTTTGGTGAGTACGAAGAGTCCTTTCCCATTTTGTTTGATGACTTTTGGTGGAAAGTCTATTTCTTTGGATATCAGAATGATTACTCCAGCTTTTATCTTGAGACCATTTGTTTAGAAAATCTTTTTCCAGTCCTTAACTCTGAGTTAGTGTCTGGTTTTGTCACAGAGGTGTATTTCGTGTATACAGCAAAATGCTGGATCCTGCTTGGATATCCAGTCTGTTAACCTATGTCTTTTTATTGGAAAATTGAGTTCGCTGATATTGAGAGATATTAAAGATCAATGATTGTTGGCTCCTGTTATTTTTTTGTTGTTGGAGGTGGTATTATGTCTGTGTGAGTGTGATTATCTTCTTTTGGGTTTGTTGTGAGATGATTAATTTCTTGTGTTTTCTTTGTTGTAGATACCTTCCTTGTGTTGGAGTTTTCCTTCTAGATCCCTCTGTAGGGCTGGATTGTTTGATAAATGTTGTTTAAATTTGGTTTTGTCGCCGGGCGGTGGTGGCGCACGCCTTTAATCCCAGCACTTGGGAGGCAGAGGCAGGTGGATTTCTGAGTTCGAGGCCAGCCTGGTCTACAAAGTGAGTTCCAGGACAGCCAGGCTACACAGAGAAACCCTGTCTCGAAAAACCAAAAAAAAAAATTTGGTTTTGTCATGGAATATCTTGGTTTTTCAATTTATGATGATTTGGAGTTTTGCGGAGTATAGTAGCCTGGGCTGCCCTTTGTGTTTTCTTAAGGTCTGGATGATATCTATCAAGAATGTTCTGGCCTTTAGAGTCTCTGTTGAGAAGTCTGGTGAGTTCTGATAGGTCTGCCTTTATATGTTACTTAGCCTTTTCCCCTTACTGCTTTTAATATTCTTTGTTCTGTGCATTTAGTGTTGTGATTATTATGTGACAGAAGGATTCTCTTTTCTGATCCAGTCTATATGGTATTCTGTAGGCTTCCTGTATGTTTATGGCCATCTTCTTAGGTTGAGGAAGTTTTCTTCTATGATTTTGTAGATGTTTTCTGGCCCTTTGAGCTGGGAATCATTGCTCTGTTCTCTTTCTTTTATTCTTACGCTTGGCCTTTTCATTGTGTCCTGGATTTCCTGGATGTTTTGAGTTAAGAGCTTTTTATACTGTGTATTTTCTTTGACTGTTGTGTGTAGTGAGAGTTTTTCAACTACACTGTTTTATGGTCCCAACAAGTCGCGTGCTACTAGCAAAGTGCTCAGCAGCTCTTTGGATCTGCAAATGTAACACACACACACACACACACACACACACACACACACACACACACACATTAGCCTATATTTGAAATGCCTTGGGTAACTCAATGACTGGACACTTCTAATCACCAGCCTGTTACCCTAGGCCCAATAAGGTAAGTGGCCACTTACCTGAAATCTCACATAGCTGGTTGGCCTTATCTCCTGCAACTCCTACACTCATCCATCTCTTTTCCCTAAATCATGGTGATTCTCTATCTTTCTTACCTGAATTCTAACCTGCACAATGTTAAAAGTCCCACCCTGTCTCCCTTTGCCCAACCATTAGCATCTTTATTGATTTATTAAAAACTAATTGGGAGCAAGGACTTTTATCATTTGGACATGCATAATCCTGATTGTATCAAAGCATTAGAACTAATATCCAGCACCTCACCTTTTTTGACCAGATTTAAAAAAAACCAAAAGCAAAACAAACAACAAAAAACTCTTCTCTCAGACATAAATTGAGTACAATCACAATTATGTAAATCACAGATATGATATACAATTAATATCCAGTCCATCATATTTGTCAATTAGATAAAATATTCTATAATCATATCCTAAATAAAGAGCTTAAAATTCTATAACTGAGTTACGCTTTCATTTTAACCTATATCCCCATCTGAAAATCATGTTTTTAACTCTATATCATATCTCTCAATGCTAAACAACTTAAGTTTGCTATAAGACTAGAACTAGTCTTCAACTCCATCAGAAATTCAAGAATTAATTATTACCTGACTATATAGGATGCATAAAAATATAGCTTCCAAAACTTAAATAAATTGGAGAGACATCTGACTACCTGGAAAGTTCCCTAATTTCTTATAATGTTGAAGCATTTGTCTTCAGCCTTTTGGCTCAAAGTCATCTGGAAAAACCTGAAATGGAGTAGGAATATAAAGAACTAGCTTACCCTGTCTTGGCAGAGCTTAGTCATTGACTATCCCATGTCTGTTTTTCATTTTAGGATAGTATTTTATCTGCAAATGAAGTAGGCAATTTCTGCCCAGTGGCTACCTTGCCATGATAAGCAAACTCACTTGGAAGAAAATATGCTCAGCATTTTCTTTGAACCATGAATGGGGTACTTTCAGGAGCAGATAATCTCTAGTCAAAATTTCTAATAATCATGAGATGATTAAACATCAGATTCATCAGGGTTTTGAAGAATACATACATTCTTCACACACAACAATCAAAATGGAGAGAAACTTGAAGCAATCCCACTAAAATCAGGGACTAGGCAAGGCTGCCCTCTCTATGTTTTCAATATAGTACTTGAAGTTCTAGCTAGAGCAATTAAACAACAAAAGGAAGTCAAAGGGATACAAATTGGAAAGGAAGAAGTCAAACTATCACTATTTGCAGACGATATGATAGTATACTTAAGTGACCCAAAGAACTCCACCAGAGAACTCCTTCAGCTGATAAACAACTTCAGCAAAGTGGCAGGATATAAAATCAACTCAAGCAAGTCAGTAGCCTTCCTATACTCAAAGGATAAGCAGGCTGAGAAAGAAATAAGAAAAATGATACCCTTCACGATAGCCACAAACAATATAAAATATCTTGGTGTGACGCTAACCAAACAAGTGAAAGATCTGTATGACAAGAACTTCAAGTCTCTGAAGAAAGAAATTGAAGAAGACCTCAGAAGATGGAAAAATCTTCCATGCTCATGGATTGGCAGAATTAATATAGTAAAAATGACCATCTTGCCAAAAGCAATATACAGATTCAATGCAAATCCCATCAAAATCCCAAGTCAATTCTTCATAGAGTTAAAAAGAGCAATCCAAAAATTCATCTGGCATAACAGAAAACCCAGGATAGCTAAAACTATTCTCAAGAGTAAAAGAACTTCTGGGTTAATCAGTATCCCAGACCTCAAGCTATACTACAGAGCAATAGTGTTAAAAACTGCATGGTATTGGTACAGTGACAGGTATGTAGATCAATGGAACAGAATTGAAGACCCAGAAATGAATCCACACTCCTATGGTCACTTGATCTTTGACAAAGGAGCTAAAACCATTCAGTGGAAAAAAGATAGCCTTTTCAACAAATGATGCTGGTTCAACTGGAGGTCAACATGCAGAAGAATGAAAATTGATCCATTCTTATCTCCTTGCACTAAGTTCAATTCCAAGTGGATCAAGGACCTCCACATAAAACCAGACACACTGAAACTAATAGAAAGGAAACTAGGGAAGAACCTTGGACATATGGGCACAGGGGAGAATTTCCTGAACAGAACTCCAATAGCTTATGCTCTAAGATCAAGAATTGACAAATGGGACCTCATAAAATTACAAAGTTTCTGTAAGGCAAAGGCCACTGTCAAAAGGACAAAGCAGCAACCAACAAACTGGGAAAAGATCTTTACCAACCCTACATCTGACAGAGGGTTAATATCCAATAAATATAAAGAACTCAAGAAGTTAGACTCCAGAGAACCAAGTAACCCTATTAAAAAATGGGGTACAGAGCTAAACAAAGAGTTCTCACCTGAATTATATCTAATGGCTGAGAAGCACCTAAAGAGATGTTCATCATTCTTTGTCATTAGGGAAATGCAAATAAAAACAACCCTGAGATTCCATCTCACACCAGTGAGAATGGCTAAGATCAAAAACACAGGAGACAGAAGTTGTTGGCGAGGATGTGGAGAAAGAAGAATACTCCTCCACTGCTGGTGGGATTGCAAGCTGGTATAACCACTCTGGAAAGCAGTCTGGTGGTTCCTCAGAAAACTGGGCATAACACTCCCGGAGGATCCTGCTATACCACTCCTGGGCATATACCCAGAGATTTTCCCTTCATGCAATAAGGACACATGCTCCACTATGTTCATAACAGCCTTATTTATAATAGCCAGAAGCTGGAAAGAACCCAGATGTTCCTCAACGGAGGAATGGATTCAGAAGATGTGATATATTTACACAATGGAATACTACTCTGCAATTAAAAATAATGAATTCACGAAATTCCTAGGCAATTGTTCAGAACTTGAAAATATCATCCTTAGTGAGGTAATCCAATCACAAAAGAACACACATGGTATGCAGTCACTGATAATGGGATATTAACCCAGAATCTCGGAATACCCAAGGCACAATTCGCATATCAAGAGATTTCTAAGAAGATGGAAGGAGAGACCCCTGGTCCTGGAAAGACAGGATGTAGGGGAATGCCAGGACAGAGAAGCGAGGGGGTTGAATGGGGAACAGAGGGAGGGAAGGGGGCTTATGGGACTTTCGTGGAGGGAGGAAAAGGGAAAGGGGAAATGATTTGGAATGTAAATAAAAAAACTTAGAAAATAAAAAAAAAGAAGAATATAATTCTATGATGTATTAGCAATCTATACAAAATAACTTCTTTATTTTATATTTTTTGGAGACAGAATTTTCGGAGCCTAGACTGACCTCAAACTCACAATGTAGTCAAGGATGACCTTGAACTTCTGATCCTCCTGCCTCGTCTCTCTTGTGCTTGAATAATATGAATTGGAAATCATCTTGTTTTATAAAGGGCTAGAGACCAAACATATGGCTTTGCACTTGTTAGGCAAGCATTCTAGCAACTGAATACACCTCAACTCTATACATTAATGGCGTTCTTGGTGTTCTCTGTGTTGTACTTGTTGACAATATCATAGGTGAGTAGGGGTTGCAGGAACACTTGCTCTTCAAAGAGGAGTCCCTTAAGCTTAGGTCCGAGGGTTCAGAGTAATGGTGGTTTGTGACTTTTAATTTGCCACATGGGCAGGAACAAAGTGTCATTTTCCTAAAATCCCTAACGATAAGAAATGTTGGTTTATAAAAAGTGGGAGGATCACATTGATTTTGTCTTCATAGCATCTCATCCTATTCTCAGAAGAAGTCTATAGATCTGTTCAGGAACTTGTGGTCTTGGTTCTTTATTCAGCTTTGGTAGCTGCAGCTAAATAACATATACTTTCTTAACAAAAATATAGAAAATGTAAAAACTTGCCCAGTCATTGACAACTTCCCACAGGGAATGAAAATACCAATTTCTTAATCTTTGAATAAACAGAGAGAGTTCAATTTACAGTTAAGACATTATTTCACATCTTTGAATAAAAAGCAAGGCAAAGTCAAATAGCATGAGGTTCCCCTCAATGGAACCAGATGTACCATACCTACAGCTATCCCAAGAGACCTACCTGAGTAGTGCACCAGTTTCTGCTTAGAGAAGCACAATTTTAGACTCACCTCTTCTCTCTAGTGCCCTACATCTACCATAGTGAGTCATTTTCTGTGAGTACAGACTCTTGAAAGTCACATGACCAAATGGCAAATGTCTCCATTAAAGAAACTTACAGAGGAAATGGTCCCATACCTTCCCAACTGGTACTTTTGTTATACTCTGTCTTGTGATAGAATCATTTGAGCATCATGAAGTTCCTTTTGAATGGGGATGTGATTCTTCCAGATTGTTGATATTTCTTCACTCATCCATTCATTTTTATTCAGCACCTCCCTTGTCTCAGGCACTGCCCAGACTTGCCGGCCTTGGAGAAGACTGAATCTAGGGTCATATCTGTCCAGGACAATGGCAATAGTCCTTAGTGGAGAAATGCATGTTGAATTGCCAGCACCAACTTCTAAATATGTACAGTGTAATACTGACAGAGACAGAAATGCTACCACTGATGGCATGCATGACCCTTTGCAAACTGTTCCATGAAGAGTGAATATCTGTGCTATGATACTTATTTCCAGTACATCATACTGTACTGCCAAATATCAGACACTAGATGGAGCCAAAAGACACAATATATTAGTGTTTGGGCTAAGTAGATAATAACTAAAAGCAAAACTCCAGGTTGAAAAATTCATTACAGAAATGACACCATAAAGTTAACAAATTTAGTGTTCATAGAGTCATATACCTTTCCAAATCTAAGTGTGTGGCATACATTTTATGTGATTACAAAATACACGGTTTTCATTTAAATTATTTAGCAGACAATATGTATCTCCAGTTTTCTTATTTTCATACATAGCTCTTGTATGAATAGTTACTGTTCTCATTGTAAGATTACATACATGTGAGTCTAATATTCCTTCTAGTAATGAATATGTTTTCCAACGAGCTACTTTTCATAAGACTTTGTAGAACTGAAAACACTGGCGAGAACAGAAATAGAATTATAATAACAAACTATTTAATGATTTAAATTTCAGTTGAACTGGGAGAGGTGGTTAAGTGCTCTGTGGCCTGGAGCTTAGGATAAGAGTTTTTAAGGGGAACTGCGCACTAGGATTCCCTCTCTGAGGGAAAAAAAAATCTAATATCAAAGAAGTTGGAAATTTTAAGAGACTATATTGTTAATAAATGGCAGAATGACAGAACTAGTATCAAGTTGTTGAAGATCGAATACATACCCTAATATAAAATTTAACATCCTTTATTTTCTCTTCAGGTCTCTCTCCTGTCTCTTTTTATTTATTCATCAGCTGGCTCTATGACATAAATGTGAGGGTGATTGGAGGGAACACTCCTTTCTCTATCTTCCAAAGATCTTGTTTTTCATTCCAATATCACTCCTGGTAGTACTCTGGATAATTTCCTCCAATCTTATTTTTTAACTTCTTTCAATTCAGCTGCCCAGTCTTAATTCCCTCCACTCCCCTGATAGTAAAATTGAATGCAGAGCCTTATTCCTTTGTTTTTCAGTATTCAAACCAAGTCTTTGTTCTTAGAGATCCCACAGGGGAGGGAGTTTAATGAAGAAGTTACATAAGGATGGAGGTTATGGAACAAGACAACCTGACTGTATCACAGTGCCATTGGTTCATTGGCTGTGCGTTCTCACGTAGGTCACTTGACTTCCCTGCCTTGTTTCCCTCAATTATTACAACAAAGTAAAACTGAGTCTCTGCCAACATATGAAGTCACATGGAATGGTCAGCACTGTACTTTGTATATAGTGAGATCTCAGTAAGGGTCATCCTCAATGTGTCATCCTTTATCCTGATGATTCCAAGATCTAAAGTTCTTGAGAAATTAATCTGTCATTTGTACATTCTCCATGACTGCTCCTTCCTTACAAAGTCTGTGACTTTACTGAGAACTTACCCAGAGGATGGCTGCTTCCTGTGGCTTTCATGTAAACACCTGGCTGTAAATACAACCTCATAGAGTGTGGTCACAGTTAATTTTACAGGTCTTGACCAGCACCAAGGATCACTCTGCTTCATTGGGGCCTAATTCATTGCCCCGTGGGCAGTTCCACACTCCCCTCTGTCCAACACTCATACAAGTTGGGATTTGATGTTCTGAATTCTTAGAATAATTCTCCTTCTGTGTCCTTTTCACACAGCTTAAGGGAGGATGGACTTACCTTAGGCTTAGTTCTGGAACATCCCTAGTGTGGTATCCAGTCTCCCACTGCATGGGCCACCACAACTTACTGTCAAGCTCTGAGACCTCAGCACAGCTCAGACTCAGTTTTTCTTGGCCTTTGTAGGTTTATTTCTTTTCCTGGCTCTGACATCAATATCTTTTCTTTTAAATTGTGTTTTTCTAATTTATACACAAGCCGTCCCTTTGTATATATTAAGTAAAATTGTCCTGTTTGAGAAAGAGTGTGTCTTTTTCTTTCTTCTAGTGGCCCAGTTAACTATGTGGACTTGAAGTCAACTGTAACCACTTGGAAATGAAACCTTCACTGAAAAAGATAAATGACGACAGTAAAACGAACAATGCTGCACTTAGGTGATATGAGTTGTTCTGCCTTCTGTTTCTCTATACTGTCCCATTGCATCCTAAGAAACAGTCTTCAGGTCTATGAAACCTAACTCTAAAATCACCCTACAAATTCATCTACAGAGTTCATTGCCTTTCCTCTTTATGGACTTTGTAAATTTGCCTGTATTTCTTAATACCTTTTACTTAGGGTTTTTGACATCAGCAATTGTCTTCTTTAAACCCATTTCTGTTTGAAATTGCTTTCTGAAGCATAGTGTGGGTCTCCCTTTCCTCAGAAGTCATTAGCCACCAAGCCACAAAAGGGGCATGGGGGCAGCCGTAAGTAAGACAGCTCAAATTTACTATGGGTGAACAAAGGCTGTACAGATTTTGGGGAATGGTAGGGATTTCCAGGGTAGGTGTGTGCTATTGGCTAGGGCTGAGGTGCTTGGAATGCTTCACTTACATGATGAATGCCAAGAACCTGCTGGGCAGGTTCTTATCAGAGAGGGAAGTTAAGCCTGTAATCTTGCCATAGGCTACAAGACTTTCCTCAGAGCTCTTGTGGGTTATGGGCAGGAAGGTCATAGCACAGTACCTAACTATCATATAGCCAGAGGGGCTATATGTATTGAATCATGCAGACTGACAGGAAGCTTTATGTGGGGGTCATCCTGTAGATAAGAGCAAGCAGCTGTGCTTAGAGACACTCTCCAGATAAGATCATGCAGAGAAGAGGAAGCCCCGCTGTGAAAGGGAGTCCTTCATTTTGCACCTAGCTCAGAAAAGTTATCTGGATATGGTGGACTGCAATCTTAATAGCAGAGTCTTCTAGCAACACAGAATGACCACAGCCTATCCCTGCTTGGATGACTGCATAACCCAGTGGCTCCAGGCCAGGAAAGGAAATTTTTAGTTTTAATTGTTAAGTTATAAATACACAGTGTAATCATAGTTACTGATGAACATAAAGGTGAAAAATACATTTACTCAAAAAGATAATAGGTTGGTGAGATTAGAATAGGGAGAAACTACAAGCATAAAACTGGGCACATGTTAGTAGAGAAAGAGAAATTCTGGGAAATACCATTCTAACCACAATTTTTTCTTACTAGGATTACAATGACAACAAGCAACATGGTGATTCTCACACTTCCAGGGACATATTTCCTGGCTAATGGACTCTTCCCTTCTGAAGTTCCTACATGGGAAGATAGGGAGAAGAATAATCCTTATTGTCATTAGACAATTGCAACTGCATTTCTTATTTGTATCTTATGAGGGTTTCAAATACTATAATATGTCTGACACCACAACATAGCTCTAGGAAAACACAATATTTTATTCATACCTTTTGTTGCTGGGGCAGATAACCTAGAGAAGCAATTCAAAGTAATATTTTCTCATGACTTTGGATGTTGTTGTACAAGACAGGCTGAATTCATTGCTTTATGTTTTCATGGCAGCAACAGTATATGACAGAAGCTATCTCTTTTATGATAATCCTGAAGCAGAAAGAAAGAGGCCAAGGCAACAGGACAGGGAAAAAGATCTCTTCCTCATGAGGATCTGGATATACCACTCCTGGGCATATACTCAAAAGATTCTCCAACATATAACAAAGACACATGTTTCACTATGTTCATAGCAGCCTTTCAAAAGCTGGAAAGAACTCAGAGATCCCACAACAGAGGAATGGATACAGAAACTGTGGTACATTTACACAACAGAACACTACTCAGCTATTGAAAACAATGAATTCATAAAATTCTTAGGCTAATGGATGGGACTAGACAATATCATCCTGAGTAAGGTAACCCAATCACAAAAGAACACCCACAGTATGCACTCACTTGTAAGTGGATATTAGCCCAAAACCTCCAAATGCCCAAGATACAATTCACAGACCACATGAAGTTCAAGAAGAAGGAAGACCAAAGTGTGGATGCTTCAGTTCTTCTAAGAAAGGGGAAAAAAATACTCATGGGAGCAAATATGGAGACAAAGTATAGAGGAAAGACTGAAGGAAAGGCCATCCAAAGACTAGTACACCTGAGGATTCATCCCATATACATTCACCAAAACCTGACACTATTGTGGATGCCAAGAGATGCTTGCTGAAATGAGAGTTATATAGCTGTCCTTTAAGAGGCCCTGTCAGAGCCTTACAAATACTCACAGTCAACCATTGGACTGAGTGTAGGCTCCCCAATGGAGGATTTAGAGAAAGTATGAAGGAACTGAAGGGGTTTGCAACCTCATAGGAAGAAAACAATATCAACCAGCCAGACGCCCCATAGCTCCCAGGGACTAAGTCACCAACCGAGGACTACACATGGCTCCAGCAGCATATGTAGAAAAGGATAGCCTTATCAGACATCAACAGGAGGAGAGGTTCTTGGTCCTATGAAGGCTTGATAGATGCACCAGTGTAGGGGAATTGAGGACAGGGAGGTGGGAGTTTGTGGGTGGGTAGAGGCACACCCTCGTAGAAACAGGGGGAGGGGGAATGGAATAGGGGATTTCTGGGAGGGGGAGAAACTGGGAAAGGGGATAACATTTGAATTGTAAATAAATAAACTATCCAATTAAGAAAAAAAGCCATGTCCCCAAAGTCCCATTTCACTCAACAAGGTCTCCTTTCCCATTACCGCCCAATCAAGGCATCAGAGTTAATCAATCCATCCATGAAGACCATTCATGATTCAATTGCTCCCACAAAGCCCCACATCTAAACACATTTCAGGGAACACTTATTCCAATGTAGTATTTCAAATCAAACTAGCTTTTAATTATCTGTCTGTATTTTTGCTCTGAGGGTATGTGACTTTAGAATCTCAGGTCTCTCTTCTTTGAGAAACATAGGAGTATTCTGTTACTCACTTCATGGAGTTGCATAAGGTTGAATAAGTTCTGTAAACTCCTATTTGGAAGAGTTAATACAAATAAACTAACAAAAAGTCCAAAGTTCAAAATGTATTTGGAACACAATAGTCTTTCATCCAATTATTCTGAATCAGTCAGTGTTTAATCTAAAAGTGATCTCACTGAAAATTCACTGGCATTGGGAGCTAGTATTGTTCTCTTGCATCTGTATTAAGGAACCATTCCCACAATCTTCAAAAAATTTCTAATAGCCCTGGAGAAACAGGCATTCCCCCTGTCTGTTACTCCAAGACCTTGGAATCTTTACAAAAATCTAAGCATACAACATTTTCTCTTCTTTTTCCTTGTAATACTGTTGAAATTTGAAAATTATACATTTTATTATTTTGTGAAGTAAAAAGAGAGGGAGAGAATAAGTGAATGGACATATTTAAAGTCATACTGTTACTACATGGCTTTAAAATTTGAAAGAAATGTTGCTATTATATAAGAATTAGGAAGGACAGGAACAAACAACAAACACACAAATAAAACAAAAACCCAAAGTAGACCTTTAAGAATAAAGTGGATAAGACAGATCTTTACCTTTCTTTCTGTGATTAACCATTCTTCCTTCTAAAAAAGGGGGTAAAAGAGAAGGAATAGAAAGGCTACAAGGGTGGGAAAATGCATGAAATTGTTGTCTTAGCACAGGTAAATACGATGATAACCTAGGAGAAAAGCTCTAGGCATCTCAATATTTTAAACAAAGAAGAGAAAATCAAACAAAATAAGTAAACCATTATTTTCATAAAAGTTAGGAAGAGCACCCATTTACATTTTATTATGAAGGAATAGTCTTCAAACAGCATGTTCCACTATCCTCAAAGGTGAATATAGACATAGAGGAGCTAATTAGAGAAGAAGCCACACTCCCCCAGGGGGGCAGAAGCCCTGACATGTAAAAATACAGGTAAATATTGGAAATGTCAGGATGGATGATGTTAACTTAGATAATCACTTCAAGTCAACTGTGATGTCACTTGGGGGGGATTATGAAAACCAATTTTCTTCACCCATGGTGATTATGTAAGGAACCTGGTTGACTTGTGTTTACAATTCATATGGTCTCCTAAGGATTATATTATATCCCTCTCTCCTGTTAAGTAAGTTTAATTTAAAATTGTATGGTTTTGTTTTAATAAACATTCAAAACAAAACCAGAGTGAGAGTAAACTACACGTGTATATGTCTTGGATTTTTGCTAAATTTCCCTCATATTTTAATGTTCATAAAGGGTAAGAGCACTAAGTATCCTGGCACTTCCACTATACCTATTATTTACTGATATTGTGCCCAAAATGAGCAACTTAAGTTGTGTCATGGTTGTACAAGTTATAAGTAATAGATAGCAGCCTATAGCATATTTTACCTGTAGTGATAAAGTATAGTTCATCAAATATAGTGAAAATCCAAAAGGTGTCTAGCTCAGAAGCCCTGTTTTATGATATTTAATCCATCTTTATAACTATAGTGCTAGACCTTTCACTCAGAGTGATATATTTCGCAACTTTGACTTTATTCTATGTATTGTTTTCCTAGAGCTACAGTTGAAAATAAAATAAAAGAGCCTCAAACCCTGTGAATTAATATAGCAGAAACTATGATCTTTCAGTTCTATTACAGTGGTTCCAAGTCTGAAATCAAGGTGTCAGCACAGCCAAAAGACTCTGCATTTCCCCCTCTGAGAATCTTTCTTTCTCTTCCCAGCTTCTGGGGTTTTTCTGTAAAATCCTGCTGTTACTTGGCTTGGTAGAGCAGATTTCAACTTCTTCATCCATATCGTAGGGCTCCATGCATATATAGTTCTCGTTTTATGAAAAAAATGATCCTATTGGGTTGTGATCTCATCCCACCATTTTAAAGAATTATATGTCCCATGTTTCTACTTACAAATGAAGTCTCCTTCAAAGACTGTAGAAGTTAGGATGTTGGCATACCTATTTTGGGAGCATCGTGCATGTCACTATACTCTTACAGTTATGATCATTATTGTGTAACTACACGTGATCATCAAGTATAGTTCACGAGCAGATAGTGAGTTGCTGCTTAACTGTGTAAGACAGCAGGAGAGCAAGCCTCTGCTTCACAGCACATCTCCCAATACAAACTGTCCCTAAATAAAAGATAATTTCAGTAACTATTGCTTTACTTAAATGTATTTGCTCATTTTCTATTGATTTTCATCTTGAACCAGAGTTATGTTGCCGTGCAGTCTTTGCTGTGAGTGGGTGATGCAGTACAAAGGGCAACTAGAAGCAGTAGGTAGCATGAGGGACATATCCTTGTGAAGATGAGCAGGTACATCATGTGTGCTGAGAACCTGCATGGGGTGTTTATGGCTTAGTTCGCATTTTGCTTATTCAGTCATGAAGGAAAGATATTTCCAGGAAGAATGGGAATCCAGCAAGAAGTAGGTCAAATATCAAAAACTGAAAGCACTTGTATACAGGAAAGCCTAACACACATTTGCCTTGCAGGTAAACTGAGCATCTGCATAGTTTGTGGTACTCTAAAGTGTCATTTTTGAGGTCCCAGAAAGTGGCACTGTGAGAAGGCTGAATTCAAAACTACTACTTAATTCACCATTGTATGCAGCCTCCAGGACATACTAATCAAATCTGCCTGGCCTCACTTCTCCTAATAACAGGAGCATTAGTTCCTGCTCTGCATTTAAAACACACATTCTAAAGGGTGGGGTCTGTGTCCAAGCTCTTTCAGAGGAAAATTATTCTGTGTATACTATCTGAGGATCATCTTAGCTTATGGTTTCTGTCCTCTGCTGGAAGCTGACCATGCCCAAGGCCTGTGCCGCTCATGATTTGTCTACATGTACAGCCATTACCTGCCACCACTGTTCTCTCTTGGGTACCAGTTACTCCAGAGTCACCTAACAGTGTTGCATGGATATTTCTAAGGAAACAGATTAGCAGATGATGGGCTCTGATGTTCATAGCACCCATTCATTAGTCTCTGCATCTTTGAGGGTTATTCATATAAAAATGTTTCAAGAAAATGTACACAGAGTACTTTTGAAAAGCAAACGTTTATGTAAAAAAAGAAAAATGAAGCTTTTGGGGGTTTGTGGTGTTGACTGCAGCTTTTTTGGAAGATAATTACTACACTGAGTGATTGTTAGCACAGAACACAGAGGCCCTTGTGATCTCATCTGGTGAAGTCAGCATTTCTATTGAAGTGTAAGCATGCCATTCAAATTCCCAATCCATTTTCGTCTTTCTGCATTTGCCTGGATGAGTATATTTCATTGCTAATTTTAATCAACTATCTTTTCTTTGACATGTAATTATTCAAATCTTCTTTGTATAGAAATCAAGAGGTCCCTCTAAGGCATTCTACACTGAGGGGAGACAGCAGAGTGCAGGAATTTTATGGTGTGAGTTTTAAAGCCCACCAGATGTTGTTTTCATAGTGAAATTCAGTAACTCTTCAGTCTCAGTTCATCTACTAGCAAAGTATGGATGATAGTAATTCCACCAGTTTCTTGGGACATTGCTTGATATTAAAAATTATTTCATCATTCTTTGATAACACTGAGTCAACAAAACCCAGCAGTGGGAATTTCTTCTACATCACACCATTCTCTAATTTTATGTTAACAGTAGTTATAAAAATCTCTCAGACTAATGACTCAGTGCCACATTACTGCCCTTACTCCTAAATTACAATTAGTATGTCTCTATTTTATTCACAACTCCTAACTCATCAATTGGAAACCACAAGTTCTTCTAAACTCCTTTATTGGGTCTGCACATTTGATAGAGTAACTCCCAGAGCTCAGGAATATGCTACTTATTTTTACCTACTTATTATAAAGTGTACAGCTCAGTCAAATGAAAGAGATGCATTTGTCTATATCGTTGGCATAGCAGGCTCATTAGAAAAATGAATGTGCAGAAAACTTAATGACACAAGTTTGCAATAGGTACAGAAGGAACATCAGCTACTTCTAGCATGCCAACATGATTGTTTGTTGGGGTGTATGTGTGAGAGAGAGGGAGGGGATGGGGCTGGAAGAGAGAGATGATTATGGATTATGTTATAAGATTTTATAGTTTACATTCATTTAGTGTCTATCTGATTCTTTCTTAAGTATGATAAATACCCGTAATTTCATTTTAAGGCAGAGATACTGAGAGCAGAAAGATGTTACATTTTAGATAGGATGTTTCCGTCAAAAGATACATGTGCAGACCTCTTGTCCCAGTTTTAAAATCTAATCATTGAGGAGAGATGGACTCAAGAAGGCTCTGACAGCCCTAAAAGGGACATCTATATTAACTTTAAAACTATCAAGGCTCAGGAAGTTGAAAAAGAACTCATTGAAAAGGAAGCAGAAGAAATGCAAGAGCCAAAGAGTGAGAAGTACTGTCTTTTGGGCATGACAGGGCAATTGTATTCATGAACTCATAGCAATTGTGATTACCTGCATATAAAACTATAAAAGACCAATCCATCCAAAGTTAAGCATAGGTGGAATAAATCCAGGCCCCATTCCTTACTGAGTAGCTTCAGATATTGCTAGTTAGCTGGAAGAAAGAGAATAATTCTTTTCCTAAAGTTATGGGCCTCTGGTAGGTTTCCCATGCTCAGGAGGATGGCCCCATTCATGTACATATGAACACCACTAACAAGTTTTGTGAGTTATAGAAAAACTTGAAGTCCTGAGGGTACCATAAGCCTGAGGTAAACATGGAAGGAGATACCTGGAGGTTAGATATAATAATATTTTAATATATATTGAAATCCATATGTATACATAGAATTCTCAAAAATAAAGAAAAATGAATAAAAGAATGCCTTGTCCTAACCTGCGGATTAGTCCAGGTGGATCCATAATTTAACAATATTGAGAAGAAGCAGAAAGTAAAATGTAGAGTATTGTCAGGGGATGTAAATCATTTTGACAGAGGAATAAGGGTTTTTTTTATAGGGTGTATCTTGTTTCTGGATCTTTTTCTATGGTCCTCACTGCAATAAAATGAACATCTCTGCCTAAATGCATAGTGCTCTCAGCCATCACAGGTCCAGAATCAATAGAGCTAGCTAACCATGGTAGCCTCTAAAAGCATGAATCAAAGTAAATAAATCCTCCTAAGTCATCTTAGGATTTCTCACAGAAGAAAAAAAAATGACTATTATGGAAGGTAAGCTATTTGTCAATTGTCATGAAGAAACTTTGAGTTTAATAGAATAGACATAATAATGGTTTGATTATCTTTTACTGGCATCTTCCTGATATCATTTACCTTTGTGGTAAATGTGTCTGAATTTTGATGGGATGGTATGATCATTCAGCTCACAAATACCAGTGTGCAGTAATTTTACCTTTACAAGGCAGAGATCATAATGCTTGAGCTGTGTTAAACCACCTAGCTTCTAGATGCTTAACAAAGGAAACTCCAAAAGATGTCCTTAAGAGATTTTTATTTTCTATTTCCATCTTTATCTATAGAGAGCACTCTGTGGACCAGGTGTCACTGGTCTCATATACAAGAGCACATAAAAGGTTGTCCTTTTGATTAAAGGTTGCTAAGAGCATATCCATTTACAAAACAAAAACAAAAACAAAAAACACACAAAAAACCCTCATGAATGAAAAGTAAACATATGTCTAGAAATTACCTTTTTCCTCACTTAGTGTTTAATCAATGAAAACAACATATCTCCCCTTATCCAGCTCCTGGTGTGCCCTGGCTTCTTCTTTCTGCTGGATCAGAGGGAATTCCGGCTCTTCTCTGCAGATCAAAGACAGTTCCAGCACTGCAGGCTGGAGCTTTCTTGTCTTAAAAAGTAAGAATGATAGTTTTATTCTTATGAGGAATTAAGTTTATATTTGAAAATGGTCCAACTTCAAGAAAAATGTAAAATATAATAAAATGTAATGTGAAATAATGTAATATAATGTCTAAAAACCAGGCAGTAATGAAAATAGTAGTTAAATGTTCTAGAGCTAATTTTCTTATTTTTTCAACATTTTTTTTGGTTCTCTGTGACTTTCCCATCATTCCTCAATCCCACTCATCTCCCTTCCCCTTATACTTTTCTTCTACCCTCGAAACCTCCCTCCCAATAGAGAAAAAACCATCTCATTGTGGAAGCTGTAGTGTGTCACAGTGTGTCCCACAATATACACTTTGGTCCACATTTCTTTGCTTCCAAATATTCATTGCAATGACTCATTGAACTGGAATGAGGCCTTTGGCTTCTGCTACTTTATCAATACTGGAATCTCACCGGGACTGTTCTTGACAATATGGCTGTTACCTTGTGTCATGGAAAGTCTGTAGCATGGCATCTGTAGGATCAGCCCCTTCATTCATTCCAGCAGTTCATACATGGGGTAGACGTTGCTTGTGCCAATTTGAAGTCCTGGATCTAGACCTTAGAGGTATACTAGCTGGTCAGCCCGCTGGCTCTCCAGCACCCACATGCTTGTGTGACTGAGAAATACAGGGAGCTAATTTTTTAATAACATTTCATTCTTGTGTAACTTTTCCTGTTTTGAAGTTGAATAATAATGATGATGGTGGTGGGAATAATGTTGTTGTTGTTATTGTTGTTGTTGCTGTTGATGATGATGATGATGATGGAAATAATGGTAATGATAGTGCGGATGGAGGTAATGATGGTAATGACATAGCAATTACTATTCTTTTAGACTAGATGGAAAACAAGAGCTACCATTAGGCTAGGATGGAGTATAAATCAAATTCGTAAAGACTTTTTAGACTTAGGATAATTATCAACTGTGGGAGAACAAGAAACAAGTGCTTTGGAATGTGAAAACAAAAATCAATGAAGAATATACCCTTGGTGAAGAAAATAACAATGCTTTCATATAAAATTCCTTGTGGAGTAATTTCTACTGGAAATAGAAGAAAAGGGGTTGCAATGGTTGGTCATCAGTAACCAATGTGACAGGACTGAGAAATGTCTTAGACTAGAGAAGCACACTTTTGATTTCATCTGTGAAGTATATTTTAGAGAAGATAGACATGTGGGATGGTAACTGAGTGTAAACTCCATGTCAAATATAGAGGTCTTCACCTAGTAGGCTGAGGCCTAAAAGAAAAAAAAAAACCGGAGTAGGAGGAAGCTAACACAGGTATGCAACTTTCCTCTTAACATGTGAATGTGGTGGTTACTGCTATTCTTTCATGAATACAGGACTTCAGAAATTTCATTCTTTCAAAGTGGAATCAGCAGCAAGGCCTCTGAAGGGAGCCCCCAGCATCACACCACTACTGCTGAGGTAACCCAGAGCAAGCCATATCAGGATGCATGCCTCTGCAGCATGCAGTCAGCCATTGCTGAACTGCACGTCCTCTATGCTCTAAGACAATACAATCCCTTTTTCATAACATGCACACACATACATGTATATGAATATGTGTGAGTCTCTCTGTGTGAGTGTGTGTGCATGTATGTATACATATGTATAAATATACATATATATATTCTGTCCTAGAGATCCTTGATGACAAAGTGAAGCCTAAATGTGCTAGGCAGTAGATGTGGTCAAATAAAGTCAAAACTGAAATAGCTACAGCTTTTAGAATTATTCTTTATACTTAGGTGAACTTTTACCATTGTGGTATTGTATGTTTACACTTAATACTGAAATTGATGTAAGTCAGATAATTTTGTTATGTAGTTATGCATAAACTTGATTTTGTCAGGGATATATGTTTAACTTTATCCTTTGTGAATCCAAATCAGTCTCTGTTGGGTGTTTATTACTGAGAAAATTAATTCATTCTCAACAAGTTTGTATTTAATCAGTTCTTTGACTTTTGTAAGTTTAGTGTGCTTTTGTTTGTTTGTTTGTTTTTATGTTATTTTGCCTTTTTGAGACAAGGTCTCAAAAAGGGTCCCAGCTCTGGCTGTCCGGGAGCTCACTACGTGGATCAGGCTTCTTGAACTCACAAAGATGTTCTTGCTTTTCCTTTCTGAGTACTGGAATAAAAGGTGTGCACCACTGCAGCTGTCTGGAAACTTAGCATGTTAAACTGGAGTTGTGATCAGTCAGTAAGGAGGAACTTTGGACACAGATTCACAGCACTTGACAAATTGTACTTGGATAAGGATGTATTAT